>JAUDYJ010000001.1:46607123-47279623 GCA_030761175.1 Masticophis lateralis
ATGAAACATATGTCATGCATTTTCAGGCTTCAAAAATCTAATGTCCCACTGACTTGTTTATATTGTGACAGATTTTAGGCAAAAAAAAAACATCTTTTAAAAACAAAGCTTCAATAATCAGTCTTATCCTAATGTTCAGTTTTCTCTTCAGGGAGAGATAGACAAAGTTGTTGGAATAAAACAATTCTAAATATTTCTAGATACTGTATTGTATTTTGATCTTCTAAAATATGATTTAGAAATGAAAGTGACATTTAATAATCTGTCAGATACTCTACAAGAAGTGAATCTTTACTATTCACATAAACTTCTTATCTTCTTGTGATTCTATTAGGCACATCAGGTTATGAGTTATGGACTGGTTGCCCTCTCCTCCCCACTCACCCCCAAAAATCCCTGGGGCTTTTTCAGACTGGCTATACAACCTACATTTTCCCACTTTCGCAGACTTCTCAGTACTGGGATTATTTTTTTCCAATTAATTATTTCATTTTTTTTAATCTGTCTTGATTTGCCATGATTTATCTTGCTTATAATATTTTCAGGAATATTGTTTCAAAAACTCATATTGTTTCTTCAGTGTCATCTAATTTAATTCTTAATATTTTGACAAGCTGTTACAAAGTAGTTAGAATGGCCTTTCTTAGAAAAGGAAGGTCATAATTGTATGAAGTTGATATATACAATATATGTATATATTCTTTAAAGTTCTTCTGAATAGACGTGGATGTAATTCCAGCCCAGCAACAGGAACATTACAGTGATGCAATTGCCAAGAATGGTTCAAAGATTCAGATGGGATCCTAATCATCTGACCTCACCAATGCATTCAGCTCCATCTGTGATTGACGCTGTCATAAGAAATGTATTCATAATGCATTATTGCATTGCCCAAGTCAACATTAGGTTAGATGTTCCTTTTGGTACAATTTAACAGGTAGCTAAATGCTAATACTATGAATGGAATCCAAATATTCCACAGTAAATAGGGACTCATCTTATTGCCTTACAGAAACATGTCCTTGGGATAGGATGGAATGGGGAGGGATGATATTCAAACCAGCATTCTGTTCCAAAAAAGCTCCAATTTGCTTTGTTAAATTACAACAAATATCATACCTAATAATAATATTAATTTTCAGTGTTGTGCCTTTGTCCTGCTTCAACTTGTCCTCTTCCCTGTCATAACAACAGCTAACTCTATCTTGCAAAGGTAAATGCCACAATAGATGTCACATCCAATTTAGCATAATATTTTGCGTTGAAACACAGAGTTCCTTAAAGTGAGGCATGCCATTAAATCTGTACCTATATTCAGGATAAAATGGTAATGTCTAATATAAATTCCAGTAGAAATATAAATTACACGTAGCTGGTATACTGTACATATTTGTAAATAATATAAATTGTATATGATCTTAAATTACTGCATCATCTATCTTTTTATTAATATATAGTAGTGGCCACAATTGTGGAAACCTTTTGGAAAAAGTGTATTTTTGAAGTTTGATGGCTAATAACATCACTTTTTTTTTTTTTTGAGTTTCAAGATAATCATATTCCACTGCTGGGATTGCCTGGGAATAGTCAAGACCTTAACCCAATTGAAAATCTATGGAGCCGACTAAAGAAACTTGCCAACAGAAGTGACCCAGCAATAAAACCCAGTTAATAGAAGTAATTATTCAATCTTGGTTTCACATTGTAACAGCTGCAGAACTAAAAGACTTGGTTCACTCCTTGGGAAGATAATAGCATAATATAATAGTAATAGAATTCTTTATTGGCCAAGTGTGATTAGACACACAAGGAATGCATACATTCTCAGTGTACATAAAAGAAAAGATACATTCGTCAAGAATCATAAGATACAACACTTAATGATAGTCATAGGGAACAAATAAGCAATCAAATCATATTAGGAAACAGTCAATATAAATCATAAGGATACCAACAACAAGGTCATACAGTTATAAGTGGGAGGAGATGGGTGATAGAAATGATGACAAGATTAATAGTAATGCAGACTTAATAATTAGTTTGACAATGTTGAGGGAATTATTTGTTTAGCAGAGTGATGGCGTTCTGGAAAAACTATTCTTGTGTCTAGTTGTTCTGGTGTGCAGTGCTCTATGGTGTCGTTTTGAGGGTAGGAGTTGAAACAGTTTATATCCAGGATGTGAGGAGTCTGTAAATATTTTCCCAGCCCTCATTTTGACTCGTGCAATATACAGGTCCTCAATGGAAGGCAGGTTGGTAGTAATTGTTTTTTCTGCAGTTCTAAAAGAGGATCCTTGCATAGGTCTTTGGAGATTCAAGATGTTGTAGGATGTAGTGCAGAGCCATATTAACAGCAACGTCTGTTGAGCTAGTTGCTCGGTATGCAAATTACAGGGGGGCTAACAGCGGATCTGTGATGGTTTTCAAGTGGAACAGCACTAGCCTTTCAAAGGTTTTCATAACTACAGATGTTAGAGAAACTGGTCTGTAGTCATTCAGTTCCTTGATGGTGGGCTTCTTAGGCACTAGGATGATAGCAGAGCGTTTGAAGCAAGAAGGAACATAGCACATCTCTAGGGATTTATTGAAGATAACCAATTGGTCAGTACAGACTTTTAAGCAAGAAAGAGTTATCTTGTCTGGGCCTGGAGCTTTTCCTGTCTGTGAAATAGGTCTTGCACTTCCTTTTCTGTGATCACTAGGAGTTGTGAGCCCAATGGGATGGGGTCAGTTGTAGGAGGTTTGCCTGTTTTTGGTGTGTCTGAGACGGGGTTAGTTGTAGGAAGCTTGGCTGTTGTAAGTGTGTGGTGGAGATAGGTGGCTGTAGTTTCCTTTCAAACCTGCAGTAAAACATGTTCAGGTCATCTGCCAGTTGCTGATTTCCTTCAGCCTGGGAAGGTCGTTTGCCATAGCTGTTGATATTTTTAAGAATTTTCCACATGTTTGCTGGTTAATTTGTTGAGAACTGATTCTTTAGCTTTTCAGAGTAGCTTCTTTTTGCTGCTCTGATCTCCCTTGTTAATACATTTCTGGTCTGATCGTACAGCATTTTATCACCTTTTCTGCAGGTTTCCTCTTTGGAACGACGTAGCCGCTTAAGTTTAGCTGTGAACTAAGATTTGTTGTTACTGTATATTCACAAGTTCCTGGTGGGTACACATAGGTCTTCACAGAAGCTGACATATAATGTTACAGTATCTGTGAGTTCATCTAAGTCTAAATCATCTAAGAAGATGTTGTAAGACCGTAATTCATGCTAAAGGTTACCCAACTAAGTATTAACCGACATGATAAGTTTTGTATATCTCATTCTTTCTACGTGTTTCACTTTTCTTCTTTATATTGTAACTGCTATTCTAATAGCAAATCCTTCATAAAAGTTATTGCATTACATTCTTGATTAAATTATCTTTCCATCGATATATAATTTTATGGTACTACTCCAAAAAAGTGGTGTTATTAGCTAGTTTTAGAAAATACACTTTTCCCAAAAGGTTTCCACAATTCTGGCCACTATGGTATGGAGAGTGAGGGGAGAGGGGGGGAGGGAAGGAGAGAGAGAGAGAGAGAGAGAGAGAGAGAGAGAGAGAGAGAGAGAGAGAGAGAGAGAGAGAGAGAGAGAGAGAGAGAGAGAGAGCACTCACTAAGTTATGTTTTATCTCTTTACTGTTGTGGTTATCTTTTCAAGCAACCTAACATGTTTAATACAATTATCTCACAACCTTAATTATATGCTACAGGTAACCAATAAAAGAGTTAATTAAATATTCATTTTGAAAGATTCTGTTTGTTTCATATTTATGTGCAGATATGGGTAGCTAACAGAAATGAATGTAAGTACCCTGGGATTTGAGTGTAACAATTAATGTTCCAAGAGCCAGGAGGATATATTAGAAACTGTCACTAAGCTAACAAATATCATCTTTGTTAGCTACTGTTTTCAGGAAATTAACATGTTGATTCAAGAGTGAAGAAGAACAATGCATTGATCATTTTGACAATGCTTTAAAAAGTGTTCACTCTTCAGTCTGCACATAATTACTGATCTGTAACTTCATGACATTTCAAATATACCAATTGTGAGTGCTTTTCTGAGTTCTTTTAGATGTATTTGTAAATCAGATTTCATCCTGTTTTCATGGGGAACTAGGAGAAAAAGGAAAAACCATGAGAGAAAAATTATATGGGCCATTAAGGGGAAAAAAATTACCTTGTTTCAGGTGCAAAGATGTTCCTTTTCTGTAGGAAGATATTTCAGAGTTAGCATGAGGTAGCATATTCTTAGTATGCAGCACTTGTCTAAAATTATTTTAATTACAAATAATTTTGGATGGTTTTGCTTTGTTGTTTGTTGCCGTAGCTTGAATTCCTAATTTAGCCACAAGAGAAGGGGCATAGGAAAATGAAACATATTTCAGTAGATTCCCTAGATTTGCTGACAGCTATATATTATTTTAATGAACCATGAGCCTAGTATTACATTAATTTGAAATCTGTATCCTCCAAATAGATAATAGTCCATAATACACTATGAAGCACCAACTGCATATGTTCACTTTTTTTTTTTTTAGAAGAAAGCTTTTTTAAACCACTTCCTGCTGGGAACACAAGGAGTGCAAGATAATGCTTTCCTTTCTTTAACTAAAAGAAAGATATCCATGAATTTAAAAAGTCCTGCCACAAAGGACAAAAGGCAGGAAAAAACCACTCTATTCTCAGCAAATTGGAAGCGGCTTTGACATTTTAAAGGTAAGTTAAATTATTTAGGAAAAACATAATTTTCTTTTCAAATCGACACCATATGTCACATAGGTACTGTATATTTTTCCTCTCTATCTACAAGAAATACTTGTGCTTTTTCTGTCATTTTGAAAATTATGATAAAGATTTCAGCATTTTGAAAGCCAAACATCTAATCTTTTTACAAAAGCTTTTACTTCTTGTGCAGGAAGTTAGCAGTTGTTAGAGCTTCTCTTGGTTTCAATTCTGGCTCTGCTCTTTATTCACTTATAAAAATCTGCAGAAAAATTCATAGCAACCTAATAATATGGATAAATAGAGAGATATCTAGATATCTCTGTGTATTTATTTAAAATATACAGAAGTTGTCCCCTTCTGAGCCAATCACATGTCTAGTAGTAGTGGTGTCCCTGCTGCAGACTTCATTTCTAGCTCTCCTGATTGAAAGAAAAAAATAGGCAGGCCACTATGAGTAGAAGCCAAACCATTGCTCAGAGCAACCTGGAACAAAATGAGGCTTGGGTGAGTGTTATGGCATCCTGGATACTAAAGAGAAAGGGCAGTGCTACAAAATTGAGTGGAGTTGCACTAATAAAAATTAGATGCAATCCTATTGGTTTGTAGAAGAGTTCAGAAGTAAGGAAGTTGACCTGGATACTATGATCTGATTGCATCGATTTTTTCCCCCCATGTAACTGAAAAAAGTCATAAATAGAGGAACTAGGATCCTGGAAGTGAGAAGGTAGAGGAGACAAGTATCTGCTTGGCTGATAGCTTTAAATCAGTAAGGAAATCAGAATTAGGAAATATCTTCAAGGGGGGTGGCAGGGGTGAAATCCAGCAGGTTCTGACAGGTTCTGGCGAACCAGTAGTGGAAATTTTGAGTAATTCAGAGAACTGGCAAATACCACCTCTGGCTATCCTCAGAGTGGGGTGGGAATGGAGATTTTGCAATATCCTTCTGCCAGGAGTGGAGAGAGAATGGGGATTTTGCAGTATTTTTCCCCTGCCACACTCACCAAGCCACACCATGCCCACCAAGCCACGCCCACAGAACCATTAGTAAAAAAAAAATTGGATTTCACCACTGGGGGGTGGTCTGTTCCAAAAAACCCAAAAAACCAGAGACACAAGAAAAATGAAAGAAGAATTGTTATGGATGTACAGAGACCCAAACATTTATAAGGATAAATGAGAGAAAAAATGTTAGGCTGTAGCCAGAACTAGGAAAAAATAAGAAAAGGGAAGAAAGGAAAAGCTTTTTTTTATTTCGAAGAAAGGAAAAACTTAGAGAAAGGCAACAAAATGATGAGATAAAGGGAATAGGAGACAGTGTATGAGTCATGATATATGGAAGGACTACTTGTGAATAAGCAGGGGATGTTTCATATAAATTAATTTTTTTAAAAAAGGAGGGGGGGATGTTTCAGCCTGAAACACTTTGCCCAGAAAGGATTCCATTCCGGGCAACTAACAAGGCAGCTTGAAAGATGCAAAGGGATCTGGAACATCCTTTGGCAACTTGGCTGAGTGAGAGGAAGGCTGGCAAGTTTCACCAGTGAAGAAATTGAACAATGAATCAGTTATGGGAGGATCAAAGTTTGATCTTGAGCTGAGATGAAGCGAATGGGGCTCTTGTTTGGGTTTTTTGCCTGCCATTACAGCTGATTTTTTTTTTCTTCAAAGCAGATCCTGCACTTGCAGGAAACTATTAGGAAGAAAAAAAAATAGCATTGAAATCGGATTTATAAAAGGTTTGGTCCATCATAGACATAATCAAGTGCAGTGATACAGGGGTGGGTTCTACTTACCTTTACTACTGATTCGCTGTGGGGCTGCACGTGTACGGTTGCTATACTCGTACGCGCACTCTTCTGCATATGCGCAGAAGGGTTTGAGGAGGTCAGGGTCGGTGGGCGGAGCCTCATGCCGGTTTTACTACCAGTTCTATAGAACCAGTGCAAACTGGAGGCAACCCACCACTGGAATGATAACCTCCTTTTGGGAATATGCAGTTAAAGAGATAACTGTCAACAACCCTAGCCTTAACTAAACTAGTAAAGGAAAAGTGTAAATCAGCCAAAATAACTGATTGGTGCATAAAAACTCATTGGGCTGTGTGTCTGTGTGTGTATGTGTGCATAAGAGAGTTCTCACAGGGATCCAGCTTCTCCAACTCAGGAAGAAGTGCAGTTGTAGGTGCCCAGGTGCACTGATTTTCAAGGAAGTTTATTTAATTCATTTTGTAAGCACATCTGAACCCAGGTCTGATGTGTACCTTCCTAGCCACACAGAAATACAATCAGAGAGATAAATTGTTAGACTTTACATAGTTTCCCAGTTCAGTAACAGGCCAAAAGTACAGCTGCGGGAAACAAAATAGCTAGTTCTCTGCCTGCAAATCTCTTTTCCCCAGATAGGTTCAAAGCAAATTGCTTGAGTCACATTCTTGAACTTCTTTTTACAAATTAGCCTTTTGCTTGTTGAATTTCTCTTTTTCTTCTGTTCCTTGTTTTTTGTTTTAAATTTAGTAGCACTGGAAGGAGAGACGCATACTGATCCAATTGCAGGTTGGCTGATCTGTCTTTTAGTTGAAAGATTGGGAGGAAATTCTAAAATCCAATTTCCCACAAGAAGTAGGGGGGAAAAACAGGAGGTGGACAGAAATGTTAGAAATAATGGGTGAAGTATCCCATGTACCATGCTAATCAGATAGAGGTTACGTGCCTGACTTAAACACAACAACAACAAAAGCATCCCAACGTTATTATGCTAATAAGAAAACAAAACAAGACTTGCAACCACTGCAAAGCAAGTGACAGAATTGAGCCTCTAGAGGCTTAAGAGTTGTTTGTGCGAAGGTGTCAAGGCTTTGATAGGAAAAACTGCTAATTAATGCCAAGCAAGTTTAGAATTCAGCAAAGCTGGTTTTCCCAGCAGAACAAGTGACAAATTTAATTGTTCTTGTTTTGTGTGGTCAGAACAGGAGCAATTTCAAGACAAAGACATTGAAAAGACATGTAGAAAAAATATTGGTAAGTCACACAAGCTCCAAGTTGAATTGCAACATAAAGTTTGACCTAAAGCATAGTTAATCTGCATGGATAATCTTTCTCTATCCATTATTTTTGAAAGAAATGCTGATGTGTTGTCTTTCATATGGCTGGCCCTGCTTGTAAGAAAACTACAGTAGCCTGTGACTTTGGGATTCTCTTCTAAGATGGGCAAAGTAAGGCTATGACCAAAAGAACCTTTATTGAACTTCATCTGGTGCAGCAAATGGAAGTGCAAGCAAGCAAAACTAACATAGCAAAACTAACATAGTTCTGGGCTGCATCAGAATACTCATAATATCAATGGCAGATGAAGTCATTATTCTTTTTATTTAGCATTGGTGAGACATTACTTGGAATACTGAGTAGTATGCTAGACCCCATATTTTCGGAAGGATATTAGTTCAAAGATAGGCAACTAAGATGCCACAGAGATTGAGGGCCTGCCCTGTGTAAACTAAATGGATATTCAATCTGGGAAAAGAAGACTTGGATAGGCATGATAGTTGCATACAGCTAAACAAAATGAAGTTACAAAGAAAATGGCTAAGAACTATTTTCCATGGCCACATAAACTAGGACGAGAAATAGCAAATATGAGTTGCAGGTAATTAGATTTCATTTAATAAACAAAAATTCTCTGGTGGTAGAAATCACAAATATGAGTTGCTGCTAATTAGTTTTTAATTAACCAGAAGGGAAGACTCTCTGATGATAAGCTTATCCACGGAGGTTGTAGGTCTTCCATCTATGGACATTTTTAACATGAGGTTAGACAGTTACGTCTCATTCAGCAGAGGTTGGACTAGATGATCGTTGGTATCCTATCCAACTCTAAAGTACTACATTTCTATGGGGGTGTGTGCACTAACTCAAACCGTTAACATCAGTAGAATTTCTACAATGGGCATTTTCTATATGGGGCATGTGTTGAAGATCACCCAAAAACTGCAGCTGATTCAAGGAGTCCACTTGCTACCTAACATTGGTAAATATAAACATATTACACCTGCTCTGTGGGTCTTGCATTGGTTGTCAATAAGTTTCTGGTATAATGTGAAGGGCTACATTTAGAAAGCCATATGCTGTATGGCTTGGTACATAGATATTTATAAGACTGCCTATTCATCTATTTCTACCTCTTTGAGGCAACCGCTTGTGATAACTTTCTTTAGTGAGATGAGGTCAGTGGTGGTTGCCCCGGTTCGGACTGATTTGCAAGAACTGGTAGTAAAACCAGCTGGAGGCTCCGCCCACTGACCCGGACGTCATCATAGGTGATCTGCACATGTGCAGAACAGCAGTCACAGGCGTGATGCGAACCAGTAGTAAAGGTAAGTAGAACCCACTCCTGGATGAGGTACAGTAAAAGCTGGAAATCTCTGCTTTTCTATCAAGGGTGCCTCAATCTTGAAACAGTCTGCTGCCAGAAATTAGATTTGCATCATTGCTGATTGTCTTCCCGTCCTGGAACTTTTAAAGATCAAACTTTTCTTAATGGCCTTTGGGAAATGATTATGGTGATCACTACGTAAGATCTACTTACCATTACCTGGCATTATAATTAATCTTATGAGTGACTAGAATGTTTTTAATGTTTTATTACATTCTGGATATTTTTATTGTATTTAGCTATGTTGTAGTCTTAAAAATTCAGTGACATAGTTTGTTTAATAAATAACGTGTACATACATGTAGTTGATGAATGGCTATTTCAAAGCCCAGAGTCATTTTGAAACAAAATAAATTTAATAATAAAATAAAATGTCTTTTTATTCATAGTAAATGGAGACCTTTTTTGGACTGCATCCTTCTTCACAAAATCTTCCCAGGCTCTCACTTTTTTTTCTTTTTCTTTTTCTGCCCAGATTCAAGTTCTGTGATAGGTATTTTAATTCAGAATACTGATTTCAGTCCTAAAGCTGAAATGGGGATACAATCCTGGACAATAGTCCAGGACAAATGAAAGGAGATGTGAGCCAATTCTTGTTCCCAAGACTTGCTTTTCACTCTATTTGTGAAGGTCAGGGAGAATGAATTAAGAAGGGAAGAAGAGTAAGGAGAAGCACAATTTCCATCTTAGTGTGTATGCATGTATGAATAAAAGTGAATTGTTTCATTCTTTCTTTTGTCTAAAATCCTTTCACTAAGAGCAGTATGGAGCCTCCCTTTCCTCCTCCAGTGTCTTGCAATAAATAATCACATGACTGTGTAATCCACAATTGGCACAGAGTTCTGCACAAATTAGAAATGTAATTTTATTGCCTGTGCACTGTCCAAACAAAATCCCAAATGGCTCAAGCATTTTGCTCAGACTATGAGAGGAAACTTCCAAAATATCATCTTTTTTGGAACTGAGAATATATCACGTCTTTTCTCTCTGTCTCTCTCTCACTCTCTCTCTCTCTCTTAATATCTCTTATGATTGTTACCGGAAAGCAAATAAAGGAAGCATGAAGAATATGCTGGGGGGGGGGGGGGTTTTAAGTAAAAGAAAGAAAAGAATTCCATCAGCCACTTCAGAAAGTTCAAGAAGCTTCTCCTTCCTGTTCTTCACCCACAAAGATTTTCTGAGATTCTTTTATTACCTGCAAAAGAAGAAGAAATCCACAAATCTGCATTATGTGACTCTAATTAATTTATGTGGAACAGCTTGACTCAATAGGAGCACCTGTTTTTCAGAAGCTATCTTTAAAAAAGCATAGATTGTGAGTGATTCAGAATTTATTTCCATGTTTCACTGAGTGGGAAAGAGCTAAATAAACTTGTATATCCGTCATCATCAATTAACAGCTGTAAGAAACTTTGTTATGGTTAATCTGTAAAAATCACAGCATCTCTTGTGGAGTCTTTGGAAGAATTACTATGAAAGGCCATATAAATTGGAGGCTATGATAAATTTAGGGTTAGAACACCTTCATACTAGTATTTTGTGCCATTTTGCATCTGATGGCTATTGTGTTTTGAGGAACTGAGGGCCTTTCCATGTCTACTTTTCCCCAAAAGAACAACAAGTTGAAAATGAAGCCAATTTAAGGAATCTCTTAATTTCAATCCCTTCCTCCACCTTGGTCAGTGGTCTGGTATTCTCTCCATAGTGTAGCTAACATAGAGCTTGATTGGTGGATTATTTTGCTATTTTTCCTCTCCCACCCATGCCAGGAAAATATAAAAAAATACTTTTATTTCTGTAGGTAAGTCCATTGAGCACTGGTTCAATTTGGGGCAGGTTTTACAGTTCTTCCTCTCAATTGAGCTACAAAAACTCTGATCAATTTCACTCTGTTAAAGAGAAAGAGTATTTCACTATTCCACTGCTCTACCTGTTTTTAAAAAAATCAACCTTTCATGATAGACCACTAGTAGCCTGGTTTAAAATTCATCAAAGGCAATTCATATTATTACAGCAGCGGGAATTTACTCGCACAAGCCTGGAAAATGTTCCACTACACCGACAGATTGTGTAATAATCCAGAAAATTTTTGAATGTGCAGAAATGGACAAACTTACTATAGAATTAAATAACAAGGAAGACTCAGAATATTACTCAACCTGGGAAAACTGGTATCAATGGATAAAAAATAAAAATAGGAAATATATAGATCAAAATAAGACATAAATTGTGTTTACATATATTCGATCAAGAAGGAATATCTGAAAATATATGAATAATGTTAAGATTTGTGTACTGTTGGAACAGTGTTGAATTGTACAATGATCATGGATGTATTTTTGTATTAGTAGTTCAATATTTTTAAATTTTAATAATGTTTTTTTTAAAATAAAAAAAAATCATCAAAGGCAGAGAGCAGGAACCTGGGATCCCAGCCAATGGGAAAGAGAGATGAAGCAAAACACTGCAAGTGGAACAGACTGTTCCACTTCACCAACAGAGAGGCAAAACCCTAATTTTTACAGGGGACCAGAAAACCAGATCACTTTCCTAGCAATCTTGGGGCTGGCTGAGGAGAATACCATCTTTTCCTTCCTTCCCAAAATTGTAGATGACCTGTCCCTGAATAGAGGCAAGCAGGAAGTGTGAATCAGCCCTAAGTCAATATATTTCTAGTTCTATATTTTATTAGAAAGCAAAATCAAGCTGGGACTTTGCTCATGGGCACCCTATTTCCCCATTAACAAGAGGATCTCTTGCCTCATCCCATAATCTGTCTCTTCAAATCAAGCTAGCTATGACCTTCCCATATCTAATATTTATGTTTCCTAGAGCTTATCTCTTCCTGCATATATTGTTTAAATTTATATTTCCCAGTCCTGAATCTAGCAGCCATGACAACCTGCAACCATGGTTCAATTATTGGGGAAAGCAGCTGGTAGTCAAACAATTAATATGCTGCTGGTTTATTTTTACTAGTTACAAGAGTGCATAGATCCTATTATGACTGATCTTGCACATTTTTTTCTTTTATAATGAGATGGCTTATTATTGTTGAAGTGACTTTCATGCTATGGCAAGAGTACAAGTAGACAAATGAACACTTTTATGATCATGTTATTTATACAAATAGCAATTAACATGTTTTGCTATGGGCTTCAGAAAACGTTCTGAATTACTGTGATTTTTATGACAACAATGGGTCCTGAGAAAGTACTGCCCTTTCAGGTTAGAATCCAGAAGAGAAAAAGGTAGAATTCAGAAGAGAAAACAGGTTAATCTTTGATGCAATGATACCTGCTGTCTCTAAGGAAATGGTTCTGCAGAAATTTATTTCCATTATCCCCTTCCTTTTTAGAACATTTTATCTCTTGCATCAGTCCAAATTCTGAAGTGCAATGACAGCGAAAGGAGGAGAGAGTCATAAAAAGCAAAGTAACCATACTGATTGCAAGGCACAAATGAAATTTATATTGAACATATTATATTGGAAATTTAGTAGCAAAATGTAGGATCACAACAGCTACAGGTAGAAGTGTTTTAGTTAGCAAGAAGACAAAGCAAAAGAGAGGGGCTGATATTTAAACCACAAAGTATGTATCCTTTGTCTTAATTTTTAAATATATGTGTTAGGTATAATGTTCAATTAAAAACAGAACACAGCTGAAAAATGTAAGGGTGTCTAATTTGTCTTATTCCTACTTGAAGTTTCAATGTGAAGTGTTGTACCTATCAGTTTTAATATTAAAATGATATCATACACAGAGTGTAGACTAGATGGTATTTACATTCATCAAAACATGTTTTGATTTGTGTTAAATAATGAGCTCTTTATTGTTATTAATTGTGAAGTTGCGACCCCATGGACAATGTTCCCCCAGAGTTCATTTAAACTCACGCCGACTGCTTCAGTGACTCCATCCAGCCACCGCATTCTCTGTTGTGCGTATAGTCAAGGCCATGGTTTTCCTACTTGCAATGTATGGCTGTGAAAGTTGGATCATAAGGAAGGCTGAGCATCAAATAATTGAGGCCTTTGAACTATGGTGCTGGACTTCTGAGAGTCCCTTGGACTACAGGGCAATCAAACCGGTCAGTCCTAGAGGATATCAACCTTGACTGCTCTTTAGAAGGCCAGATTCTGAAGATGAAACTCAAATACTTTGGCCACCTAATGAGAAGGAAGGACTCCCTGGAGAAGAGCCTAATGCTGGGAAAGACTGAGGGCAAAAGAAGAATGGGACGACAGAGAATGAGGTGGCTGGGTGGAGTCACTGAAGCAGTCAGTGTGAGCTTAAATAGACTCCGGGGGATGGTAGAAGACAGGAAGGCCTGGAGGAATGTTGTCCATTGGGTCGCGATGGGTCGGACACAACTTCGCAACTAATAACAACAACAAACTGAACCTTTGGGAACAAAGCACACTTTCCAGTGAATTAAACCAGTGTTTCTCAACTTCAGCAACTTTAAAATGTGTAGACTTCAACTTCTAGATTTCTCCATGCTGGCTGGGGAATTCTGGGAATTGGAGTCCACATATCTTTAAATTGCTGAGGTAATAGCTTGGTCATATATATTTTTTGTCATGGATACCATCTTATTTGATTTGTTTCAAAGTTGCATGTCTGCATTTGGGGATTATTAAAAAAACTATAATTAATGAAACTACAGCACTATTGGGAGTAGACATATGAGATGAATGGAAACAGAGACAAATTATTTTTATTGAGTTCCCACTTCACTCAAATGTCCTTCCACTAGAAAATGAACTGACATTAGCTTTATTTACTTTTCATATCTTTTCAATATTGAAAGTTTGCTTGAAATATTTTTGCCATATTTTACAGTCTCCCAGTGTCCTTTGTTCTATGAGATTTTTTATTTACTGTTTCTAATGGTGATTGGATCATTTTATTTCAGGCTGACCCCGGGAACACAGTCATAGGCTTTAGTGAATCAATAAATAAACAAATTGTATTCGCTGTTAAAGGCCAAATGTTATTAAATTTTCATTGCATGCCATCTGTTTGTTATCATCAGGCTTAAAAATCACTGCTACCAGCCAGCTATTAAATTCAAGCAGTTATTATATTACAGCTAACAGTTTACAGCTGCTTGGATCGAAAGAAGAAAATATACGTTGGAGGGATTGTGAGCAAGTTCACCATACCTGTTGGCAACTTCTTGAAAAGTTGCACCATTTCTGGATAGTACAGTCTTGGAAAATTATGCATTTGACTTAAGTTTTGCTTAAATTAATTGATTGCATCCTCTCATTGCCTCCATTATTTAATGATTACAAATGCAGTGAGCTTGTTCCATCTCTGTGCCCCGCCCCTTTTTACTTTAAATACAAATAAATGCATATCCCTAATTATTCTGTTTGCTGGTAAGATCTTATTTGATTCGTTGAGTTGGAAACCCCCTTTTTTTTCCTTTTAAATGCCTCTGATGATCCAAGCTGAGTTGCCTGATCATTAGAGGCATTTAAAAGAAAAAAAAGTCTTTGCCGATCAGGCAACTCAGCTTGGATCATCAGAGGCATTTAAAAGAAAAAAAGGGTTTTGTTCTTTTAAAAGCCTTTGAGGATCCCAGCTGAGCCGCGCGATCATCAGAGGCTTTTTTTTTACTTTTAAAAGCATTTTTCGGCCGAAGAGGTTGTAGAAAAAATGCTTTTAAAAGTAAAAAAAAAAAAAGCCTCTGATAATTGTGCAGCTCAGCTGGGCATGGGTGGGGGAGGCAGGGATTTTTGCTACCGGTTCTCCGAACTACCCGCCTCCATCGCTACCGGATTGGGCAATCCGGTCCGAACCAGGGGCATTTCACCACTGCTGCTCACTCATCCTCCCACACAGCCATCCAGTTTTTGAACTACACTATTCAGAATATATATATATATATATATATATATATATATATATATATATATATATATATATATATATATATATATATTCTGAATAGTGTATATATATTTGAATAGTGTATATATATTTGACAACCACAGGATTTGCCCCATGTAAGATTTATTTGTTTCAGTTTGTTTCCTTTGTTTTCCACTATTCGATCAAGAAACTAAATTGCACTATGAAGCAAAACAGAAATGACTTGCCGTAAGCTGCACAGCATTGAACAACCTAGTTCTTTTTGCCCTGAGCTGTAAGAATAAAAATCTGAAATGCTTGTTTGTAACAAAGAATATTTGTTAGGTATTTTATGGTACCATTCATTCTGTGAGGCACACATTGGTTTTGTTGCTATTGCTTCTGGGGCCTCACAGCTTTCAAGATGAAAGTGATTTATAAATTAAATAGATAAAACAATATAAGATAGAAAGAGGGAGAAAGGGGTTGATTCTTTGAACAATAATTAGGATATGCAGTAGATCAGTTTTAAAACTGTGATCTGTGAAACCTGTGAATAGTCCTGACATAGGAGCCTGCTTTTGCTCTGCAGACTAAGCACTGTAATTAACATCCAGCTGTCTGCAATTACACCAGTTCAAATCTCACCAGGCTCAAGGTTGACTCAGCCTTCCATCCTTTCTAAGGTAGGTAAATTGAGGACCTAGTTTGTGGGGGCAATAAACTGACTTTGTATAAATATACAAAAGTATGAAGGCTATTGCTTAATACATTGTAAGCCGCCCTGAGTCTTCGGAGAAGGGCGGTATATAAATCAAATTAAAAATAAAAATTTTTTTAAAAAATTTGAACATGGATCAAGTCATTTGGAGAATTATGCTTGCATCTAAGAATTTTTTTTTTCAAATATCACAGAGCATGGCATGAAAACAGTTCTTCATCCAGGCTTTTGGCCCCTTGCTTCATTCCTCTCTAGTTTGTCCTTCTCGCCATCTCCCCCCCCCCCCACCATTTGTTATTAATTGTATTTATCTTGTTTTATTTGTTGGGGGCTGCCCAGAGTACTTGGAAGTTAGGTTGAGAGAATTTGAGAGATAAATAAGTACATATTTTTTTCCAAAGTTTATCAGCTCTAGATGTAGACAATACTATCTAGGGAAAATGCTTTTTTAAATTACATTCTGAAAGAAAAGTTAGGATACACATATAGGCTTTGCAAGAGAAGGAGGCATACTGTAAAAAAAATAGGCCTCAGAATTCAAGCTTATGGTCATGATGTTGCACACATGGACATAAAAAACCAAACTTGTATAGATGTTGCAATATTCACATTGTCATTCTGATAAAACTGTTAGACACGATAGGTGCCTCTGAATCAGGGGTGGGTTCTACTTACCTTTACTACCGGTTCGCAAAGGGTCACACACTTGTGCTTGCTTTGCTCATGCTCATGTGCACTCTTCTGCCTCTTCTTGATGACGTCAGGGTCAGTGGGCAGAGTGTCCCACCAGTTTTACTACCAGTTCTATAGAACCAGTGCAAATCAGGGGCAACCCACCACTGCTCTGCATTGATTAATTGAGTAATGTACAACATGTGTACTGTACAATGTATATAATACTCAAAAGAAAATAGAAACATGGAAAGGCAAAAGAAGCTTATCTGTGGTTTTGATCCAGCCTTCCTTTTGAATGAATTATACTTGGCTATGCCATACTGGCTGATTCAGATGGTTACTATAAGTCCCCTTAGTCACAGGGAACTAGAAAAGCGTGTTCTATCCCAAATCCTCATGATGGAAGGTAGAAAAGTTTTGGTAACCAACAACTGAATTGTAAAAGATCAATTGTTCTGTTCTCTGCTGTCCCATTCAGAAACAAAAATACATACAGTACTTTCAACTGGGCTATTGCTAACAGATTCAACATTGCAGAGTTCTTATAATATTTCCCATAATATCGTCAGTGATTAAGGAATAGACATTAATATTAGGCCATAGATTTCCATCTATATGATAATTTATTTAATATATTTCCATCTCGCCAAGCTCTTCTAGCAACTATTGGAAAAATTTATGCATGACTTTATGGGAAAGTTCGAACTTATTTTACATTTCCAAAACTTAGCAAATAGCAAGTGACCCATTTGAGTAACAATGAAGTTTTATTGTACAGAGAGAGACATATACATAAATGCCCAGCAATATCTGTTCTAGCAGATACTAAATATACATCACCAAATTCTCCAGAGTTCTAGCTTTGACTTTCAACTGTTGATGAAGAAGGTAAGGCATTCTCTTCTGGACTGGTTTGAGATTAAATCAGAAGACAAAATTTCAAGTTTTTCTTTACATAAGAGTTTTACTTTTCTTTCTGAAAATGAAGCATATAATTTCAGAATCAAATTTTTTAAAAGCTGCCAGGCTACAAAATTGAAAATTGGGTTTAAAAATTATGCCTTTGCTCTTGAGTTTTAATAGGCTAGAAATACAAACACTTAAGCAGGATAAATCTCTGTTGACATGCCCCTGATTTCTTTTATGTTTCATCTCCTAATCTAGATAGCTCTTAATGGTTGACTTGAAATAGCTTTCCCCAAGCTGATACTTTCAAAAACTGTGGTCTAAATTCTTATTTTGTCCTACATATCTGGAAGATAGAAAAGCAGCAAAGTTTGCCCTGATTAGTCTAATATTGCAATGTTATGCATGTTTACTCAGAAGCAAATCCCACCATATTCCATTCAAGTAAATCAAATGAAATATAATTGGTGAAGATACCGTTTGTTTCAACATGTCAGTCTTTTGTTGCAATAATATTGTAGCAGGTCATCCCTCAGGTTTTTGAAATGTATATCGAACATATTCAGTAGACATTACATGGAAGTCTTCCTTAAAATGTTTGCATTTCTGGTATAGGTTTTAACACACTCAGGCCTTTATAATTCCAATAAAAAATACATTCACTTTTTCACTCATAAAAACAGAGAATTTCTCCAAATAATCATTTTAATGGTTGAGAAATAAACATCTTTATCTCTTTTAAGTATTTGCTGCACAACTGATTCGTTAAGCCAAAAAAAAAAAAAAGAATAGCAATGATACAGAATGCTTTATAGATTGGAACATATTTATGGTATATATATATATATATATATATATATATATATATATATATATATATATATATATATATATATATATATATATAAATATATGAATAGTATTATTGGAAGAGAAATAGAATTGTTTTAACCCAGAAGGTGGGGAGCTATAGAAAGAATAATAGACATTGGCATATTGGCAAAAACTTGGTTTTATTCAAATTTTAAAATAATATATTACCACAAGAGATCTAGGAATGTGTTGTGAAATTAATTGCAGCCTAAAGTGCAATTTATAGAAAGATGTATTGGGGCAAAAAAGGTATTATGAATCTGCAACAAAATGTTTTGTTGGCATTCAGCACTTACATCTTAGAGAGCATAATGGGATCTGCTTATTCAGAAAAACTGGTGCACTCCTAGACAGGCAATTCATTAAAAGTCATTTTGTTCCTGTTGATGATTAAAATTGGTCCTTGTCTGCAATATTGCAGAGTTATAAATTTTTCAACCTTGTTATAACTGAAGGATTATTTTTCTTGTTACAGCTGAAACATTTTTTTAAATGGCATTGATTACCATTATTGTGGATTTTTTAAAAAGAAAGAAACCAACAATATACCTATATTATAGGTGCTTTTGACTTCTTTCACAATGGGCCTGCTCTCTCCAGAAGGCCACTGATTCAAATTAAAGTATCACACAATCAATAGTCTACATACGCTTGATGACATTAATATATTACTTTTGAAAGTAAGAGATTACCTGCAAAATAACCTTGGTAACAGCCATAGTGGAATTTTCTCCATTTGTTAAAAAACAAGATGGACTATAACTCCCAGATTTTATAAGGAAATGAGCACAGAGGTGTCTAATGTTTAACAGAGACCACTATTCTGTCTGCTCATTTCTACCATTGCTTTAAGTTGCAATGGAAGGGAAAATTGTAGGACTAGCCTTTGCTGATATTTGTAATGCCCTCATATTGCTTATATTTGAAATTTTCAGATTGAAAACTCATTTCAAATCTTATCACATCTACACTCACTAAGTGAACCTGGACACAATGATATTTCTCTTGGCGTCATTTAGACCTTCCCATTCTTCAACAGAAGTCAAGGTAGTTTCCTAGGGTACTCTCAGGTAAACATGGACATTGGAGTGGAGACAAAAGTCATCATATACATCATCACATCATCACACAGGTTACACGTGTAATTTGCGTAATTTAAATAATAAATTTAAATAATGACAGAATTTTTCATGTGACATTCAACCATGTTCCAGACTCCCATGCAGGTAGTCCACTACATAAATATTATAGCCCAGATATAGGAGGCTTTATGAAGTGGGGGGAAATCTAATCAGCTTTTATTCCAAATATGATGGTGGTGATACTATTCTCTTACAGTACTGAAAGAACTTCGACATTTCAGTAATCCTTCACCAAGGCTGCAAACTAAGAGAGAATTTTGATCCACATGCTATAGGGCATGATGGGGAATCTTATTTGATTATGTGTTCTGACTTAATTTATGGAAGATGCAAGTTCTGAAGTTGGAATTTCTAGATTTGTAATCTCCTGGCTGGTTCTGTGCATTTCCCATTGAATTCAATGAAATTTATCACACAGGCTACCCTAACCTTAATTCCATTCTTGTATATATGGCTAGATAAATAGGTATCTATTATATAAACCTGTCTAAGGGATGAATCACAGAGCAAGTGAAAGATTTTTTCCAATTTGCCATCACCACAGTTATAAAGTTTGTCACACTGAGTATCATGATTCGCTTGAATGTATTTGTTTTATTTTGATAAGGGAATAGGGATATAAAATCCCATTTAGCACATGTCATCTGGAAAAGAGAGCAAGAACATTACTACTAAGGTGTAAGCCTTACATCATAATGAAATGAGCTTTTCCCATTCAGGGACTTTCCTTATGGCATAACTTATTAAAAATGCCAAACTTCTGCCCTTTGCTAATAAGCTTTGGAAAAGGTGAGGAAGAGGGAGAGTTCTAGATGAATACTTATGAGCTAGGAATAGAAGCAAGTTCCAATCAAGATACAAGTTAATGTTGTTAACCAACAAAACAAAACAGAAGCAAGGTGAGCAACCTGTGACCTTTCTGATATTTCTGAATTACAATTGGTTGTCCTTCCTGAAAAGAATTTTTTTTCAAAGTTTGTGTATCAAAGTTGGATTACCACTAAATCTGAATGCAGAGCTAGATTATGAGAAGTTTAGCGCAACTCAATCATCCTTCCACAGCTACAACTTTGCTCTCTAACAAAGAGAAATGTTTGGGGATCTCCGCATGAATATTTGGGACCAAAATTTATGTTTTTATTGCCTGCAGTCTGAAGAGGTCATCTCATGGTGTATCCATGACCATAATCTAAAGTTGCCTCATATTGACTATAGTCCATAATATCTCCTATCAGAAAAATGAGTTGAAAGACAGTTATAGAAACCAAAGCAGTGTAAATAAATAAATAAAACCTGTCTGCCTGCCTGCCATGATAAAGCTGTCACCACTGGTTTAGAGGGATTTGGCTCCACTCAAGATAAATGACATTGTTCTTGGTGTTTAGCTGCAGTCTAAATGAAAGATGGGTCTGGGGGATTACAGAAAGGAGTTCTGTAGGCTACACGTGGAAAAAAATTTAGATGGAGCGGAGCGTAGGCAAGGTCTGCTTTGCTTTAGGTCGAGAGTCCGTTGAGATGTATGTCTTTCTCCAACGTAGGCAATTACAATTTATTTTTCAAAGCCACTTCCCATCAACTATCCAGGGGGAACCTTGTTTATCTGAGCTACTGGAGAGGACCACTAAATTATGCATCTGTTTCTATAAATAATGATAGACAGAGAGTTAAAGTTCCATTAAAGAAATAACTCTCAGCCCTAACAGTTGCTATCCATAAAAACCACAGTGAAGCATTGCTCCTGTTCAGGCTATAACAGAAAAATAACTTTTCGAGATCTTTACTGATGATGTTTGGATGTATAATTCAGACCATATATGCTGATTTTCAGACAGCTTTGCTCCTCCCCCCGCCCCCTCTCCACTTCAGTAATAGATTAGATTTTCTGCATTGATGAAACTGCTATGTCTCAAGGATAGCACCTTAAAATAAAGATTAGGCGATGTAATTTGGCAATTGTGCTTCAACAGACATAGCTCCAAAGTTAGGATGGGCTAGTGCAATATATGCAGACCTTTAAAAGGCAGCACTTCTCTGAATACACGAAATGTATTATCACTATGAGATGAGTCTTGGCAGAAGAAAGTTCATCAGTAACCAGTAGATTTTCTGAATCTGCTTGAAAAAAAGGCATTTTCTGTTTCTTCAGCAATGAAAAGAGGCTGCAATTATTAGCGCACTGAAGAGACATTTAGGTAAATCATTCAATATCCTTGTTTGCTTTATCACAAAGTTGTTTTTGCATTTAGGGCAAGACTCCAATCTGAGTTTTCTTCCTTAGTAAAATAAGCCCCAGACTTGCTATCCATTGTCCTAGTGATGTAAGGACATGGAAAACAATAGGCTTCTGCCCAGCTTCCAAAATTGTTTCATTATGGAGGAGGAGGGGGTTAGATGGTGGAGCTTTTTAAAATAACCATTAAAGAGGAAGTTTCACTGTTGTGCCTTCATCTGTGAATGACTGCTCAAATTCTCTTGAGTCTCTTTGTGAGTCATAAGGGACTTTGCCTTCCTCAGAATTAAAGTGCACGGCATTCTACAAGCTCTTTTCAGCTGTGATCGTGTAAACTGCTTACGACGTTTTCTGTAGGGAAAAAGAAAATAGACAAATGGAGGGATAAGTCATTTATTTAAGAATAATCGCATCGTCCTTATGTCTATAAGAGGAATGTTAATAATTGATAGAAGGGTCAGAGGAAACATTATAAAGGAAATAATGTTTTGAGGAATCCTTTTGGAAGAAAAAAGTTGAAATCCTTGTATAAATAATGTGACATGTTTTAAATATTCACAAAACAGTAAATATGATACAGTCTCAAATCAATGCCTAACCCACACCTATCTTGCATATAAAATACATTTTAAAAAACTAAAACTGTTGATCTAATTGTTAAATTGCATCATATCAATGTCTCAAAATTTGAGAAAATTTCCATTACTTATGCCCAATTTCAAATAGTCCACCACATAAAATTACAGCTGAACTCATTTGTTTAAAATTTGACATAATTTTTAGAAGACTCCCCTATGAATGAATTCATCTATAGCATTGATAGCTTTAGCCATAGTTTGTTAAACAAACACACTGGCAATTTTCACACTTCAGGCAAAACCAAAATGTACTTTTGTTCAGAAAGAAGAACAAATTCTGCCATTATATGCACATCTGGTTGGATTGGCACAATAAGTTATTGTGTCAAATTCTGGACTAGTATGTTAAGTAAACCAAAATGCAGACAGCTATGGAGAAGGTATTAACTTTAACTGTCTTATTGTAAGCTATTCTTTCCAAGTTAACTATTATTTTATTTAATAAATTGATGTTACCACCAATCTCACATATATGACTCTGAGTGGCTAACAAATATAAAAGTAAAAACACAACCGATAATTAGAAAGATAAATAATTTAAAATAGCAAAAAGCAACTTTGTCAAACGAAGAATAAATCCCAGTCAACTGCAAGGCAGTTTACCTCACTGAGGTACCTGAGCTGTCTAGCTCAGACAGTCCTTCAAGAAAAAGGTACAGAGAGATGGAAATACAGAGATGCTGAAAAAACACATTACTTCATTACAGAACTCAGTGGCAAGGGCTGGCAACAGAGAACACACTTTCCAGTCACTGTAATGTCAGTCGACCTGACTGCTGTTCATCTAGCCATCAAGGAAGAAGCTAGAGATACAACCGAGACTTGCTGTTATCCTCCTGGTGCCCAGACTCCTTGAATACCATGAAAAATCATAATAAATATGAGCAGGAATTATGCATCTCCCAGATGGCAGCTCTTTATCCAATTAATGCAATTATACTCTGCCAACCTTACCAGTAAGAAGATATGATTTGAGTTAAGTATGTTGTTCAAACAGTGCCATCATTGTGATGAGGAAATACCATGGGAGTATTCTGTGTTCAGCCTGCATAAGATTGTGCATATTATAGTCAAGTCTTCTTATTTAAGCCACAAAAAATAGTGAGGTGGGACATTAATACTTTGTGTATATAACCTGATTTATGGTTTAATTGATTGAAGTGGCTAAATAAAATTTTGGTAAATAAAGCTTTTAGTGGGCCATTTACGTGTCTACATTCAATATATTTTACTAACTACAACATGAAGATATCTACCTCATCATTTCTAAAGTTCAAGTCCACATGATGCAGCCTTCTCAGCATTTACTAAATTTAGCTTTTCTAACTTTCAATGTTTTCCTGGTCTGAGTCTCACTGTGCAAATTGATATTCAATCCTTCCTTCACAATCTCATTGATAAAGTGATCAGGGGCAGGTGTTTGCCAGGTTCCTATTCCCTGTCAGATGCTGTAGTGAACTACATCCTAAACTCTGGCAATGCTTTGGCTGCAGGAGAGACCAGACCCTTTTTTTATACAGAAATAGCTGCCTGCAAAGTGCCTGAACCACACGTGCAATTCAGACATTACTCAGGTTCCTTACATACGCTGGAATATGGTCTTGTGGGAGACTAGTAGATATTGAATTTTCTCCGTAATATTATGCTCTATTATTTTCTTTTCACTTCTTTCCTAGTACTGGATCCAATTTGATCAATTTAAGATCAATTTAAGAATTATTCAGAGCACGAGTATCTGCAGGATGTGATAAAAAATAATAATACTCTAAACCAGTGTTGCCAACCTTAACATCAAGTCAAGATGGCACCTATAATCATCTAAATTCCATACATTTTTTTATCCATCGATACACAAAAACAGATTTTAATTACACTGCCATGATCTCCATCATCATTATTTTTTATCACATCCTGCAGATACTTGTGCTCTGAATAATTCTTAAATTGATCTTAAATTGATCAGATTGGATCCAGTACTTGAATGTCTATTGCTCCATCTAATCCACATGCTATTCTGCCTATACTTACAAGCTTGATACTGTCACTAGGAATTCTATCACAAGCATGCATAAATCTACAGCAGAAGTATTTTCAGTAATATTTGAACATAAATGAGCCAGATAAAAAATTGCCCTCCTGCAGCCAACCTATTTGCTTGATACAACCGTTGTTGTGCCCTTATTCAGCTTGTTCATTATGGTTAATAAGGCAGCTTGGAAGCCAGATCGGAATTGAACCACCATAAAAGTATTATAGAAATTATTCAGAAAATGATGCATTGCTATAGACACTGAGGTGCTTTTAGTTGACTCTAAATGGTGATTTGGTTCAATATAAGTGTGATCTATCAAAGCTATGAAATATGTGGGTGAGTACGCTTGCAAGCACCATGATGGTACAATTACAATTTTGCCCATTTTTTGGACATGTCGCACAGTTTAAATCACACTGTTGTGGTACTGTTGTGACTTTTTTAACCAAACAGTGTAGACATCCCTGCACACATATGTTTTTGAGCTCTTTAAATTTGATTTTCATTAACAGAAGATGATTATCTTTAGGACAGTAGGATTCCCTACTTATATTCAACATACTGTTTGTGATTAGACAGCTTGACAAAGTATTGTTATAGTTTTGAATGAAAAAAGAATGAAAGAAGGAAGAAGAAAGATAAGGAGTCTAGCTCATTTTCTCTTTGAAATATATTTTTATCAAAAAGGCAATAATTGGGGACAGCACATGTCTCCAATCTTGGAAGTTCAATTTCCTGTTTCTTCATCCTTTTTTAAAATTTACAGTGGCCATTAATTCAATACCGTTAAGAATAAAACATATTATTTGGTGCTCTTATGAGAACCCATTTTTGAATAGGGGGGATTACATGTTGCCCCTTCTTGTTATTTTGAGAATTCCTGAAGTGTGTAGAGCAGAGGACAAGGAACTGCCAGATTCTCATGAATTTAATTCAGTGGTGAAATTCAAATTTTTTACTATTGGTTCTGTGAGCGTGGCTTGGTGGGCATGGCAGGGGAAGGATACTGCAAAATCTCCATTTCCATCCCACTCCAGGGGAAGGATGCTGCAAAATCCCTATTCTCACCCCACTCTGGGACCAGCCAGAGGTGGTATTTGCCGGTTCTCTAAACTACTCAAAATTTCCGCTACCGGTTCTCCAGAACATGTCAGAACCTGATGGATTTCACCACTGATTTAATGAGATACTTTTCAGTGATCCACATACTGGGAGACCATGCTGCTTTGGGTATACAAAGACAAGTTCATGTGTTTGGACATGCAAAACATATGTGCTTTGGTATTAAAAGACAGAATGCTAGTCTGGGAAAAGAGGGTGTCATAATAAAAAAGTTGCCCGAGGCGAGATGAGTGGCAAAGAAATCTAACAAATAAATAGTAAATCTTTCGAACTACTTGGTACATGGAACCACTATCCATGCACATCACTATTGCCTTAGTTGTCTCCCTTACAGCAATAGCACTTAGACTTATATACTGCTTCACAATGCTTTACAGCCCTCTCTAAGCAGTTTACAGAGTCAACATATTGCCCCCAACAATATGGGTTCTCATTATATTATATGTGCCATGGAATTCTTAGCCTTCCATCCTTCCGAAAGCAGTAAAATGAGAACCCAAATTATTGGGGACAATATACTGACTCTATAAACCACTTAGAGAGGGCTGTAAAACTAATAAATCTGGATTTTTAAAGGAGCACTAGGAGTGATGCTGCTATGGGTAATGTGCCCTGATCATGAGTTTTTCCTTGGTGCTTGGTTGTTCCTCTGATCCCAAAAGATTTGTAACAGCAATTGTAACTACATTGTTATGCTAGTTCATTTGTATTGTTAACTTTCTTACTGCAAGAGAGCAGTGTAATCCCTCAGAATCCTTATGGATTAGAACAACACATAAACCCTATGAATAAATGAGCCAAAAACTAGCGAGAATAATTATCAGCTTTGCTCTTCTCACATATTGTCACATATTGTTTAAAATCCCAAACACCTTGTACTGAAGAATGAAATAGGTTTTACAGTTTATCCCATTTATGAAGACATTCATACATTTCAAATACAAATTCTTAACGAAAGATAGTGAAACACAATATTGCCAACTGCCATATTTTTCCTTTTGGCTTGAAATGCTAGAGAGTTAGCCTGGCGTGAATTGCAATGTCCATTTTAGCTCTTTTCCTATCACGGTTACCATGCTTATCCTTTCTTTTTCAGATACTATTAACTAGAAACCCATGCATATAATCAGGCATCAAGATGGAGGAAGGGAGAAATCAATAGTCAGGATAATAGTAAAGGTGAGACAAGTAAGCATAATAAGATGCCAATCCAAGCATCAGAATGGATTGGATTACCACCAAAGTGACTCGATTTGATCAAGCTGTTTCTGTAGCTCTGGACTAGACACAATGCTCTTTATGCACCCTAGAAATGACTAGAAAACATGCTGTAGGAATCTGAACCATCTTCTGGTCCATTTACTTCAGTGTTATACATTATGCTTGGCAGTGGCTCCCCGGGGAATTTTTGTCAAACCTATTTGGAGATGGCAAGCTAAGGGTCCCAGTCTGATTGATGGCCTTACCCAACTTTTGATCCTGTGAAATTTTAAGAAGTAAACAGTTCATTAGTTTGCTGCTAGAATCTTCTGTTTAACACTGAATGACATTCTGAACTCCAGGGACCATTATTCTACCTGTAAATCTGGAAAGCAGCTTGAAAACTGGGACAATCTAAGAGATGTTGCTAGGCACAGATTTCACGCTGTCCCATAAATTCTTGATACTGTTTCATTCTTGCAGAGTGGTGTAAACATAATTTTAGCATGGAAGGAATAGGAATACAAAAGCAAATTCCTTCGGGCTATTGTGATATTATTATGGTTGACAACCTGAATAGTTTGCAATTTACGATATTCAAGAGCAAGCAAGCACACAGGAGACTAGCTCCATGGCCAAGCATCATTTTAAGCATTGCAATAAGCTGATATAAATAGATGAACAGCCACTTCATTATTATCAGGGAATATTTTTCTCTCTTTGACAATCTTCAACAAATCTAGCAGAAGATTGGAAAATTGCTGTCTGTCTTAAAAAATAACACTTTAAAAACTGACTATTCTTTGTTTGGAAATAGTTCTAGTGGTATATAAATAAATAAAATAAATAAATAAATAAATATAGCAATTTTTTTAAAGCAGGGGAGGGAGTCAAAAAAAGGAATGTGCATTTTTTTAGCATAAATGTGTTTTTATTGTATTTTAATCTTTTCCAAATGCTGAAGGAAAAGTCTATGCCAAACGTTTGACTCAGCTTTGCACATAATAGCTAATTCTGTTCCTTATGTCTTTATCTTATCCTTCATATTTGATCATGTATCATTTGAGCCTCTGAACTTCTTATAGTTTCTACAACTTCTGAAGTTTACAAATGTCCTGCTCCTCTATAGGACTCTATCCTTTCTTAATTGATTTCCTGGTTGCTCGACTGTTGTAATGAAATAAACTCCTTAATTCAGGGCTGAAATCCAATTTTTTCCCCTACCGGTTCTGTGGGCGTGGCATGGCTTGGTGGGTGTGGTGTGGTGTGGTGTGGTGTGGCTTGGTGGGAATGGCAGGGGAAGGATATTGCCGCCCTGAGTCTCCGGAGAAAGGCAGTATATAAATTGAACTAAATAAATAAATTGCAAAGTCCCTATTCCCACCCCACTCTGGGGCCAGCCAGAGATGGTATTTGCTGGTTCTCTGAACTACTCAAAATTTCCGCTACTGGTTCTCTTGAACCTGTTAGAACCTGCTGGATTTCACTCCTGTCTTAATTCCTTTGACCCACTCTAGCTGAAGCTGCAGCTAAACGGAGATCTCTACTGTGAATTAACGCAATCTGTATAAAGCTTTAAACTAAAAACTATTTATTTTCTATATGTCACTGCTTCCTCCATAGGCTCCCTAATACATAAACCTGGGTTGTTGTCTCCCACAACTACCATGCCCATTAGTTATGCTGTAATAATGCATGAGGAATAAAGAACAGCATTATTTAAAGTCTTCACAGCAAAGAACAATGGACACATTTTGTATTCTGGAATGATGAAATGTGACTCTTCAAATTCTTATAAAATCAGGGGGAGCTTCAGGAAAGAGGCTAAAAGCAAGTCAAGATGGTGGCCATGACTGTGCGGTCAAAACAATGCCCATTTTATTTGAGACCTATACAAAAGCAGTGGGACTTTGATTACATGATGTCAGCCCTAAGAAGCAGACTACACCAAGAAATGGGGTCCAGGGATGACTAAAAATAACTTTTATTTAAACTGGTTATAGTAACATAATATTGAAAGCCTGATGGTACTTCCTCTCCTCTCTTTCTCTTATATTGATATGAATTAGGGAGGAAGGGTGTCTATTTGAGATGTTTTTGTAATCACCTTCCCTTGAATCCTTTAGATTCAAGTTCCTTTTGGTTGTTTTTATAATGGATCTTCCCTTTCTCTGTCAAGATAATCCTCTTTACTCTCTATATGTGGCCATGATCACCATCATGACTATCTGATACTCAAACCCACATATACAACACAATTAATTTTTAGACTAGTTGGCTCTGCAAGACAATCTGGATTCAAATTCAATTCTGAAATCCAGAGATCTGTAAAAGCTATAGCAAGTTTGGTATAGTAGTTAAGGCACTAAGCTAGAATGTAGGAGACAGTGAGTTCCAGTCCCAAATTAGGCACAAAGCCAACAGGACAGTAGTGGGTTTCACTTACCTTTGCTACCAGTTTGCTCGCTCGCTCGTGCTTGGTTCACTTGTGCATGTGCCACTTCTGCACATGCGCAGAGCGTATTTGATGACATCCGGGCAGGCGGACAGAACCTCCTGCTGCTGCTACTACCGGTTTGCCTAAACCGGGGTGAACCGGTAGCAACCCACAACTCCAGCAGGGTGATCTTATGCCAGTCACACTCTCTTAGCCCTAGGAAGCAGGCAATAGCAAACAACTTCTGAAAAAACTTGCTAAGAAAACTACAGAGACTAGTCCAGGCAGTTGCCAGTAGTCAACAATGAGTTGATAGCACGAAAAATAAATAAACAAAAATAGAAGAGGTGCTGCAGTCTTTTTAGAATCAAATTTAAAGCATTTACCTGACTTTTTATTCATAAAATACTAGTTTATTATATTGGTTAATTTATTCCAGTGTGACACTAAATCAAAAGCCAAAGAACATAATGAAGTGCTGAACTTATTTCTTGTTACTTACTGGTCTCAATGGATCTGTGGGAATTGCAGGACAAAGGTGAATGACAAGGAAGAGGATGAGGGTTGAATGATGAACCTAATAAGCTTGTCAACCTTTTAAAATATTTTTTCCACCCCCACAATGCTTTATATTGTGAATCTTTATGACATGGAAGAACACTATGTTTTCTAGACAATGATCCAAAAACTCTTAAGTATTTAAAGATTATTTATTATACAAAGATATATCATGAATAAAGTAGCTTTCCCAGGAATCTTAGGGCAGGCACTCCATAGAAAATCCAGAAATACAATAACCATACAAGTGAATCCACTGTTTCTTCCACTCCTTTCTTTTTTACTTTCATGGATTAATGAAATAATATATATTGCCCTTGAATAATAGTATAGAGTGATTAAGGAAAAAAGCCTGAAGAATCATTTAGGGATTTAGGGATACTTGTATGGAGGGCATTGAGAAAAGCATACTTCCCTCTTTGATTTATTATTTCAGACTTATTTTTAACTATCAGAGTTATCTTCTGCACAGAAAAAGATATTCTAAAAACATTTTGCAGAATAAAATTATAAAGAGAGTGGAGGAAATCCTTGCTAGGTAGATTTGGAACTGTTTAAAATTTATATTTGAAAAATACAAGAGAATCTTCAGGCTCCAGGCTAGATCAGGAAGTCTCACAATATTCAGGAAGACGGCAGTGGCAAATCCCTTCTGAATTGTTGCCAAGAAAACTGCATGAACACTTCCCTGAAATCTCTCGAATTGAACATTACTCAAAGGAGGCATTCTTTATTACTCTCTTACTAATTTCTTTTTTCAGAAATTGCAATTGCAAATGTTCATGTGAGACATCTTGGAGGACTTCAGTTAATATATAAATGGTCCCTTCCTCCGTTATTGTATGTGCCAAATTTCACTTGAGATTTAATGCCTAATTTTTTAGGTTCACTCTGACACAGTTTATCATCTAGTTTCTTGGTACTTTATTACAGCTTTGTGTACATGTGTGTTTTGCCTTTGTTTTTGGCACTGCAAATATCGCCTGACTGCATAACAATTAGGTTCACAAAACCCAATACTTTCACAAAATTACTGGCATGGTTTTAAAACCTTAAAAAGAATGTGTTTTTCCCCAAATATCCCTTTTAAAAGACTGATGTTTTGAAGCAGTACAAGCACTGAGGATATAAATAAATGAAATTATCTGATTGTTTTCTGACCAGACTAAATATTTGAATCTTTCAGACTAAAGACACAGTTCACTATCAGGATAATACAGATTCCTCCAATATCTTTCATGATGAAATAACTAAACAAATCAGCCCATATATAGAAGATTGTTAAGCATTTTAAGAAAGGAAGTGCTACAATTTTAATCAATGTCACTAGAAGTATTGTAAGTTAACTTAATCGGGAAATGTTTATGGTGGATAGATTTGAAAGTGCAGTAACAGTAAGCTGCATGCTTACACACTCTAAAGCTTCTCAGTGAAGCAGGGCTGTGCAGATGGGCACTCTTGGAAAAGGAAAGAAGAGGCTATCTTTTCACCTTAATTCTGAATGTTTCCCTCCAAGATCTGAATGACATTTCCAACTTGAATGCTCCTTTTTGAGGAGGAAAAACATTGGAACTTTTTGTATGCACAAGTGAGCATAATATTTGCAGCTCTGGTTGTCTTATTGAATAATTCTGGATATTTTTGGTTATTGACAGACACTCACACAAATATAGGCATCTGGATGTGCACTCACAGAACAATTGCACTCACAGAACAGTACACAGCGTGTTTTCAAAGGCATTATTTAACAAATACTAATGAATTTGAAATAATGTTAAGTGATACAATATTTTCTTTCACTGTCTGCACTGCTGAAGACTAATGAAACTGAGAGTTGGGCTCTTGATATGCAATTCTATATAGGTTTCTTTTCAGAAATACAACCTTCACTGAATTGAGTAGGATTTATTTCCAGAATAGTTAGTTTAGGGCTGTAGATTATAAAATTCTGATCTATGGATAAGGAAAATACTGCAAACTTCATAATATCAAATGCAGATGAATCTCATTTGCTACTGAAATGATAGCAATATCCCTTCCACCCCCCCAAAGTGGGTAGTTCAAGAATAACTACAGCAAGATTAAGTAATACTTCAAAGGATTCCTTAAAAGAATCCTTTGCAAGGAGTGGGGAACAAATGTTGTACAGTAGATAAAGGTAGAACAATAAAGAGTATAAAGTAGAGAAGGCAATAATTTGGAGACAAAAGCTATTTTTAAGAACAAAAGCTATTTTATATTAAGTGTTTCTCTAATGTGATATCATTGTGGCCACTCTTACTAACATCAAAAGGTATGATCAGCAGACTTATATTAAATGGAAGATCATGCTGGCGCTATACTGAATATGTTCACAATAGAGTTGACACTTACCGTGAGAAGATTTCTAACTGCTTCCGCACTGAAATGAAACAAGCATTGAGTCATTCAAAAGTTGTTCTAGGCATATTTTTATTGGCCCATTGAAGGAAAGTCTACTGAAATAACCATTGGATTTATAGAGTACTGTGCTAATCGTGTCCATAAAGTTGATTAAAACTGAAAAAATATTAAGAATGATGCATCTAATAGTACATGTGACTGTAGCTGCCATCAAGCATTTTCTTATGAACACATGAAGACTCTAGAAGAATTCATGAATTGAGTTCTGTCCCCTTGATAAACTTCAGAATCTCAACAGTGCTCCTGATTTAATATATGATGGGCTCAGGTCTGAAGGAATTTGCTGAACACAGCAGCTTAAAAGATCTACCAAACCAGAGAGTACATTCAAGTGATGTAAAAAAACCACCTTCCTACAAGAGAGAAATGTCTCCAAACTTGGAAAATATTTTATTTCACATATTTGTACCCCATTTTGTAATTTAATGATCTTACATCATTAAAAACAACAGTCAATAAAATGTTCAGCATGTTCTTAACGATATTTACTTAACAGAGTTGAATGAGCTACTGTTTTGTTTCTACATTTGCTCAGCTTTCATACATTATCAATCCATACTTCTGCTCTTCAAAAAACACACATAAATTTTGAACGCATTAATCAGAATTAATGGTGGCATGATGGACACCTTTTCACTAAAGCCCTGGAATGTTAGGAAAGTTAGTTTTTCAAGACTTAGAAACCCGTATGAGGCGAATGTAAGCAAATCCTAGTTTGAAATAATGGAGCGAAAAGGAGAGAGAAGTTTCTTTAGGCATATATGGATATAAGTTTGGGATGCTTCCCATAAAAAGATGTATTAAATTATAAGCAGGCTAACATGACTAAAGCTTCTTCCATAATTGATAAGTGTAGCATTTTGGCATTCTTTAGGGGATTTTCAGAATGTGTGAGAAATGGACATGGACTATTGAACTTGGAGTCCAATCAGCTGGAAATCAACAGGTTGCTTATTCTGATGTGTGGGCATACACAGTATGTTCAATATCTTCTAGACTCTTTGAGATCAGACCCCTTCTTAGTCCTGTAATTGGATTCATAATTTTAATATGAATTATCGCTTCTTATACAGTTACATATTTTTCCCAAAATAATATAATGTAAATTCTTCAACATAAGAATCATTTTGTCCCTGAATATATTCCAAGAAATATTACTTTTCTTTCAGTACTTTTTATGGTCAAAAGACAACTTCTTGAATGCTGCTGTTGTAATAAACCTACTGTGAGTATTTGAATGTTTAACAAAATGAGATGGAAAAAACCCGCAGTTCTTTATAAAATAAATATTTTATATTATCTCCAACACATTTCAATCAAAATCTTCCTTAGAAACTCTAAGTATGACTTCATAAATAAAGAAATGTACAAAATTATAAGCAGGCTAACATGATTGAAACTTCTGCCATAATTTACAGGAATAGCAACTGGGCATTCTTTAGGGGATTTTCAGAATGTGTGAGAAGTAGACATGGACTATTGAACTTGGAGTCCAATCAGCTGGACTCTTCAAGCTCTTTAGGCAGCCCTTCAAATGTATTGTATAATTCCCAAAAAGTAGTATCATGAAACAGATAGTTTTTTTTTAATGTACCTATTCAGTGGTGGGCTGCAACCGGTTTAACAACTGGTTCTGTGAGCACGCGTGGGCCTGATGCACACTTTGCATGCACGCCTAACATATTTCCACGCAGCATTCAAAATACAGCCATTTGAAACTCAGCTGCTTACCTTCTAAGGCAACCCCGGTGAGTAGAACAACAGAGGCATGGAAATCAGCTGAGCCAGAAAGAAGGAAATATAGGGCAGGGGTGGGTGGTTGGTGGGTCCAGCTCATCATCGGAACTACTGGTTGGTGTGAATCGGCAGCAGCTCACCACTGTACCTATTGCTTACAGCCAAGCTCTTATGTGAATTTCTTTATAATCTATTTTATTTTTGAATAAATATTGCAATTTTTATCCTATCTCTCTCCATGTTTGTTCTGAGAAGGTAATACCTGAAGGGAACTGGATTTCCACCAAACGTACTTTCATATCACACCTGCAATTTTGTTGTCTTTTTGTATAGAATTTTGGGGAGGCCTTGTTTTGGCTGTTAATCATGTTTGTGGGATAAAGATGGACATTGCTCTATTGCTTCATGAAGTAATACATAACGTGTAAATTATGCATGGCTTTTGGTATCCAACAGGCCGAAGTCAATGAGGCAGATGTACATGAATAAATATTACAGTAGAAAATCTGTCTTTTATATGCTGTTATATTTGCTAGTAACATAACCCCAATATAACACAAAGGTAGCCACAACAAATAGGATTGTTATATAGCAGATAAAGCCACTCTTAATTTTTACTTCAGCTCTCATTTTTTAGTTTCCTGCTGTCAGGGTTATCTTTTTTTTTTAATTGAATTTGGTTAAAAGTAATGTGTATAATCCAGTCTGTGTTATAGCATGAAGAGACTCTTATTTAAGTCTACTATTAACTACTTATTTAAGTCTACTACTAAGTCTACTATGGAATTTATGAGTCAAAAATGAAAAATGAGGGCCTTTCTTTTCCACAGTAATGCAAATAGAACAGAACAGAATAACAGAATTGAAAGTTTTCCTGCTTAGGCAGGAAACCCTATACCATTTCAGACAAATGGCTGTCCAATCTCTTCTTAAAAACTTCTATCCTCATAGTGAGTGATTATCATTATCATTTCATTGTCATTGTCATTGTGACAGTGGGCATTAGTGGGCAACCTATGAGACCCTTATTAGTGAATCTTTCTCGCCACAAGGAAAGTCCAATTCATGTTGTCCCAAAGTTACTGAGGCGGTGCTAAAAAAGTGAGTCCATATTACAATACTTTCATATGAGGACAAAAAAACTAAAGCAAAGCTTTTTGTTGCAAATTGAGACATATTAAATAAATAAATGTGTTCATGGTATCTTGAAGTCCTTACAAATATATAGAAATTAATAAATGGCTGTAAAACAGTGCACTACAGACTCAGAACTTAATTTTAAAAACCACTTCTTCAGGCGAGTGTGCATTCTAGCCATACCCCAACTGCCAGCCACCATATTCTAACATAGGTTTATAATAATTAATTCATGAATGATTGATTTATTTATTACATTGTTATATGGTACTGAATGTCTGACAGCCAACATATGAAACAATCACACTGCAAAGTACTATTTAGTGTTCAAAGACCCCATGTCCGATTTCCAAGTATAGATTGCTTTCCCTACACTATAGTTGCAAATAAATGTCAATAGGTTACTTACTGCTTAATATCAATAAGTAACTTAATGTATTATTGATATAATACAAAGTTCTAAATACAAAAAGAGGTCTCCAGTAATAGATTTGCAGGAGAAAATTATCAATCAAGACTGTGGCTATTAAATGCTGATTTTCTCTTTCTGTTTTATATACAGTAAGACTAAGTTGTGGTATTAAAGATATGACAATAATCAAAGAGATAAATACACACAAAAGTGCCAATAAACTTCTGTACCAGACTAGATATAACAATTGAATTGTCTGAACAAACAACCTCTGTATTTAAAGGAATGGAGGAAGTTCATAGTGAGCTGTTTCTTCTTCATTAATAGCTCCCTGCCTTGCATATTCCTAGCCTGCCCTTTTATTTTTACTTTTTTTTAAAAAAAATTAATTCACAGAATGACTAGCCAGGGAGAATAATCTTTTAATTAAGAGAACAGCATCTGCAATATAAAAAGTGAATCTTTAAAAACTTAAAATACAAATATGAAGCTTTAATATGATCAAGGAAATGTTTAGAATTTTGGCTATTTATGTAGCACTTTCTAATGTTACAGCTTTTAAACATATATTTCTGGAGAATTTATGATAAACAAGTGAAGCTGATTGGAAACCAATTAATGGAGAATGCTGGTTAAATAGGAACTTTATATTTCAGTTTTGAATACAAAATGTTTAAAATAGATACTTTCCTGGTTTTGTCTCTAAACTTCTTAATTTTTAGATGAACTTTTGATATGATCCAACAGGGCTTATGTAATTATACGGCTTTATTCCGGTTTGAAGTTATCATTCAATCTTTAGTTTTATGATTCTTTTCAACTAGTTGCCTGGTTTGGCCTATAGCCTGATAAAAACCGGGGGAGGGGGGGAATAAAATAAAAACAAAGCTTCAAATATTATAGCAAACAATGGCTCATTATCTGTGTTTTTGTTGAGTATAGTTAAGTTGGAATAGCAATCAGGTGAATGACAAGCATGCACACACATTTTCTCTACTCATTATGTTTATTTTTAATGATGATTACTGCTGTCAAACCCTTCTTCACTCTGAAGAATTGAGAATGTTATACCAGTACATTAAGAATCAGCTCACAAAAAATAAAATACAAAGTTATATTACCTAAGCCTATTATAACACCTGTAGATCAGAATCCAAGGACATTTGCAACTAATTAGTGGATTCCAAATGTTGTCCCTCTGTCTCTGTATATGTGTCTTATGTGTGTGAACATGCATGTGGGGCTGAAGTTTCAAAATCTTATTCCACGTGCCTAGTTGGCAAACTATTTTTGAATTACTAAATGCAACTCATCATACATTCTGAGCATAATATGCTATTTTATACCAGCGAGTTGAATAAGCATAACCTTGCCCATTTCCTATCCATCCACTTAAGTCATGACTAAGAACTCATAGGACACTTTTTATCTGAGGCCTTCATTTAAAATGTGTATATAGAAGAGAAGGAACAGAAATGTGGCAGTAGGGTAGAGTCAACAGCTAGGGATGTTGCCTGTTCAAAGCAAGAAGAGGAGTGGGGAGGAGGAAGGGGGGGGGAGAAGAAGAAGACCATCTAGAATGGACTATGACAGGGCTGTCAAACTCCTGGCTCATAGACTGGATGTCCACACCCAGTTTAGTGAAGGGGGGAAAGTCCTGATACATCACTTGATGCCGCTGTGACAATGTGAGTTTGACACCCCTGGACTACAATGCCAGAAGAAATCAGATCAGAGTAATAGATTTATATGTTACTGTATATGGCTGTGACATAGTAGACTTGGGCTTGAAAAAAAGTGGCCAGTTTGGCTACTACTGATTTCCAATGGCTGGCAATGGTTCACCTGAGTTTTAGGAGAGGATTTATCTGATTCATACCTAGTGATGGAATGAGCTGAATCCATTATGTATTGGGAAAGCAACTGCTTTGTAGCTTTATGAATGAAATAGGATAGTAAAAAACTTCCTTTCTCCCTAGGATCTATTTATGTATGATCCTAGAGTCGCTAGGGACTACTCAGGCCTTCAAGCCAGGCTGAGTAGTCCTTATTTAGTAACTGCCTACTTAGTTGCCAATCCCAATTGTAGTCTACTTGGGCTGCTCCCTTAAATTAGCCATTTGTTCCCTCTGCAAGGCCTCCCTGAGGGAAGCTGCAAGCCTTCAAGACAAAGAGGCCACACTTCTTTTAAGAAAGATTCCTTCATGTCCCTAAGTCCCTCACTGAATCCCCATTATTGTCTCTTTTAGGCTTTAACAAATAGATATGAAAATTGCTGATAAAACATATTCTGTATATTTATTACTAATAACTGGTGTTTCTTGGATTAGACATACAACATGTGAATAAAATGCACATATGCTCTAATTGCCCTGGATCTCAAGAGATCAGGGATCTGCGAGTGCCCACATTTAATGTATTTCCTTCAGAAAAACATCAGCCTAGTAAGAACAATGCCCTGCAGTTGGGGAGGTCCACAGGGGAAATCAAAACCACCTAGATGTAATTGGTTTACTTTAATTTATTTAATTTAAGCACTACCGAGCTACAAACTGATTCTGGGCAGTGAACAAAAAAGCTAAACAAAATAGGAAAATTCAATATAATAATAATAATGAAGAAATAAAGAATAAGAAGATAGTGAGTCTACTAAAAATACTTATACCCCTAAGCATGTCTGCCAGGGCCCCAGCCACCTTAATACAAAGCATGGCAGAATATCAAGATATTCTGGACTTTCTGGAACGGTATCAGTGTGGAAGTCACAAGTATAGCTGGGGGACTTCATTCCAGGGGGCAGGATTTGCAACTGAGAAGATACTTCCTGGATCCCAATAGATGACACTATTTGACTGAAGGGGACTGGAGCATGCCCGCCCTGTCAGCTCGTATCGGCCAGGCAGACACCATTTGAGGGGTGGTCACTTAGATAATCAGTCTTATGCCATGTAGAATTTTATAGGTCATAACCAGGACCTTGATTTGCATCTGAAAGCAAATTAGTAACTGTATAGCTCATGAAGCATGCCTGTAATTGCCCAGACTGCTACATTCTGAACCAGTTAATGCTTCCAAATTGACTTCACAAACATCCCATGAATAGTGCATCTCAGTTATCAAACTGTGACTATGACCTCCTGAGCCAGGAAAGGGTATAACTAGAATTATGCAAAGGCCTTCCTGGCCAAAGCTGCCACCTGCTCATTGAACAGCAACTGACAGTTCAGAAAGATTCCCCAGATTTTGCACTCTTGAACAAGAAAGTGCAATCATTTCCAAGGTTAAAGATTGAATATTCCCAAATTCAAATGGCCATAATGTTTGTCTGCATTCAGTCTTACTAACATTCAGTCAGAGTTGGTTCCTCCCTACCCAGATCTGCACAAGCACTGGAATCAAACCTCAACAGCCTCACTTGGTTGACCTGGGGTCGGAAGATGTAATTAGATATCATTAAGATACTGATGATATTGAACCAAAAAGCTGCAGATAATCCAACATTTTCCTAAAGATATTGAACAAGAAGTGAATGTCAAACCCTGTGATATTCGATAAAGGAGAAACCTAGGGAGTAACATCTCCCCCACTCCAGCCAACATCAACTGGAACCAATGTCAAATGGAGGAGAATCACCATTAAATGATGATTAACCCACCCCTAAACCCACAAACCAAATCCAGGTCCATGGTCAACACTATGGTCAACACTATCAATAAACATTGGTCAATGCTATCAATAAACATTGGTCAACACTATGGTCAACACTATCAATAAACATTGGTCAACACTATCAATAAACATTGAGAGATCAAGGAGCACAAGAATGGATGTGGCACCTCCATCTCAGGTCCATAATGTCCATATTATTATTATATCTGTCCATATTGAATCCCAGCCTGAAATCTACTAAAAGAGATCTAGATAACCCACTTCTACAGTCTTCTGCAACTGTAGTTAGATCAACCTTTCAACAAACCTCCCTAAAAAGAGGTTAGAGACAGTATCACAATTGTCTATGATTTTTCAATTGGCTTTTTCATGAGGCGGGTACACCACCATGTCCTTCAGAGCCAAAGATACCACCCTCTCCCTAGAGGCCATCACCATCATCACTTGAACCCAACTGCAAGTCACTTCACTGGCCACCTTAATTAATCAGAAAGCACTTGGTCCAACAAACAGGTGGCTGAATTAAGCCACACCAAAATTATTCTTTGTCCACTTCTTCAAATTTATTAACCCAAACTCAAACTAGATCACAAAACTGAGCCTCAACCATCTTAGACCAACCTACCAGTCACAAAAAGAGGGTGGGATATGATTACAGTTATACTTTGATTTTTAAAAACTTGTTTACCCCACCTGTACAGATGGTTTTGTTTGCAGGAATCAGAAATGTGAAGCTGTCAGTTCTTCTAAACAAATGATTAAGTAGACACTCAGAAAAAAATGTGCAGCTCAGCCTCATTTATCCCAAGAATCTGAGAACAGTTGAAAATTGGAATGCCATTCTAAGTTCTTATATGCATATAAGCCTAAACTAAATCCACCTGCTTCTCTTAGATATTGGAGATTGAGTTCATCAGACTATCAAGTGATAAATTACAACTGACACTTTCCCACTGCAATCAGCACATTGAAAGCATCTTCAATGCTTATAAATATGAATGGAAGGGCTTTTAAAAAAAAGGCCAAGCAAGGAACTGGCTGCCTTTGGTTCTTCATACAAAGATGAACCAAATAAGGCTCTGACAAGCAAATTAAAAAGAATAAAAATCCACACAATCATACAATTGTGACTCAAAGATTCGAGATTCAAAGTACACAGAAGGGCATTTGCTTCCAAAGAGCCATAGCTTCCTTTCTGGAATGACTAAATTAATAGTTATTAGAAGAAAATTAGGGATTTTATTCTTATTAGTATAATACTATAGAGACCTCCAGCAAAGTCACTGTTTTTGTCATTATACTATCAATGGCTCATAATAAGTCTCAGAAGACAAGTGGCCAGCACTGACCCTGAGGGTAGTTGATTACTTTTCTCCATGGGAACTAATTGCACCATCAACTAATATGGCATGAATTTAAGAGTTCATGCAGGTCCTAATCCTTCTCTTTGCATGCCCCTCTCCAAACAATAAAATCTTTTACAAAGCAAACCTCTGATGTATGAAGATACTTTTAAACAGAATTGTCTACTCGATAACTGCTTTCAGGCTTTCCATTGGGTATGAACCTACACATTTGTTTGTAACACTCCATAGAACTGGTCCCAAAACTGCCAAACTTTCTGGAGTTTATATATGCATAGTCATCACATGCACAGGAATGCATTTTTAGTCCCTCCCCCCCCCCCAAATTATACTAAATAACAGGGACTACCAATGCTTTTGGTTCAAGAGGACAGAGAATTTGGGACGCCTCGCTGCTAATGTTGCTAAATCTCAGCAACTCCAACCTGCATGTTCAAAAGTGAGACCTGCTGGGAATTGTAGTTCAGCAACATTTGGATTCACCACCCCCAATGTAGGCTCTTGCTCCCTTTTTTTCTTACCTGGTCTCTTCTGTAGCAATAAAGAAACCATCATCAGGAGCATTGAGCCAATTCTGTCTCTGTCTCTTGAGCAATGGCATAACACTTGGCATAAGGTCATTTGTGCCGACTTGTAGAGTTTTGCCATTAGTTGTATAGAAATCATGTGCCGCTTGCTGAAATCAATATAAAAGGGAGAGATATCAGCAATATATACCATCCAGTATAGAGAGTTGCCTCCTTCTTTATTCAGGACAAAGAAGCTCTGGTCTCAATTCTAATACGGCTGGCTGGAGGTCAACATTGGACTGCTTGTGGGTCTAAACCATAAGCTCACTTTTGAGAAACCAACAGCTGCCCAAGACCATACTATCCTTCCTGAATTTTTAAATATCTTAATTTAAAATTTTTAATCTTAATTTGATGTACTGGTGCTGCAACAAGATGTTAATCCCTAAACACTTTGACTGCTTATTGTTTTCTAACTGATCAGGTCCTCTGCAGAGAGAAACAAAGTTCAGTATATAAAGGTTAAACCCATCTGTGGATAGGCCAACCCTTGAATTTTTAAAACAAAAAATGTACCACTAATGGATAACCTGACTCTCCAAACGTTCATGTTCTAATTTTTACAATTGGTTTATCTGTAGGCGGTGCATCGTTCATGGTATTTTGGTTAAAAATTCAGGATTAAGCATATTTGCAGATGGGCTTATCTGCGAGGTTTTGCGTGTACTTTTAAGAAGTATTACTATTTACAGTATGTTTATGGATAAGCCCATTCACAGATAAACCAAACCCAATTTGGGAAGTGTATTTCTTGGCTTAACTGTGGGTCATACAGTGGATTTTTATCCTTAAAACAGGATTGGGGAACCTGTGAAAATCCAAATGTTTCTGACTATAATTTTGACCAGGCTGTGCAGAGCTGAATAGTTGAAATTCAAGAAATTCTAGACAGGCACAGTTTTTCCACTTTTGCCCTAATTTAAAACTGTCTGTTAGACTGGGGGAAAGCAGTGGTGGGATTCTGCCAGTTCTAGGTGGTTTGGCCAAACCGTTTATTAAATTGCTGGCTCGCCCCGCCCCTTGCCAATAAATAGTGGGGGCTGGACGGGGCGAGGGGTGGGCAAGCCAGTAATTTAACAAACGGTTCGGTGGTTTTTTTGCAATTTATTGGCCTTGCAGCACACCGAACCCTTTGTTAAATTGCTGGCTCGTCCGCCCCTTGTCTTGTCCCACCTCCCACCTGCGTGGCATCAGCCTACATTAGCCCAGGGCTGGGCAATTGTGGCTCTTTTACAACCTGTGGACTTCAACTCCCGCCTAGCCCATTCTGGGGAATTGTGGAGAATTCTGGGAGTTGAAGTCCACAAGTTTTAAAGCTGCCAAGGTGGGAGAAATCTGCTGTTACACTGTAGAATCCTTTCAAGAATGAAGATGGCCAAGTATCCTCCTTGAGAGACAATAGTTGAACATCAGGAGGGCTGTTAGAGGGCAGGATTACATTTGGAAATTTTTGCATTTTTGCAGGTGGTGCAATACGATCTGGTGTCTGCAATGGAGAGCAAAATCCGGCTTCTTCTCTCCGCTGTAAGTGTGGCATCAGGATTCCACCTTGGTATATTTGCAGCACAAGGCAGCCCTCCTCTCCTGCCGCTTGGGACTCGGAGCGGTAAACAGCGTCTGGTTTGGGGATCAGCCGGATTTTGCTCTCCATTGCTCTCTCAGCCCCCTGCAAGCTCTCGTCTCTCGAGAAGCGCTCCCTGAAGTGGCGCGGGAAACTTTGGTTGGGCTTCTCGAGAGATGAGAGTTTGCAAGAGAGCAAAATCTAGCTGCTCCCCGAACCAGATGCTGTTTACCGGTCCGAGCCGGCAGGAAAGGAGGGCTGCCTTGCACCACAAATATACCAAGGCGGAATCCTGATGCTGCACTTACAGCAGAGAGAAGAAGCTGGATTTTGCTCTCCATTGCAGACACCAGATCGGCCCCCTGCAAGAGAATGAGAGAGAGAGAGTGGGGGTGAGTGGGGGAGAGAGAGGGAAAGAGAAAGAGGGGAGGAGAGAGAAAGAGAGAGAAAGAGTGGGGGAGAGAAAGAATGAGAGAGTGGGGGAGAGAGAGAAGGGGGAGAGAAAGAGAGAATGAGAGAGAGGGAGAAAGAGTGGGAGAGAAAGAGAGAATGAGAGAGGGGGGAGAGAGAGAGAAAGAGGGGGGGAGAGTGCCTGAAGGACCCTATCCTGTCACTGGGAGTCCAGGTGCTTCAGCAAGTGGCACGCTGGATTCGTATTAGTGGTCCATGAAATTTAAAATTATGAACTTGGTGGTCGCTGAGGTCCAAAAGGTTGCGGACCCCTGCTCTGGAGGATTTAAGTAGCTTAACTGTGCTTGCTTGTCAATACCAGAATTACGGAGTTGGAAGGGACCTTTGGAGGTCTTCTAGTCCAGAGATCTCCAACCTTGGCAACTTTCTCTGCCTGGGTCTGATGCTTCCTGAGAGGCAAGGGGTCTCTCCGAATGGGTCTCCCTCCTCAAAAGGCTGGCCTCAAAGCCCTAGCTCAGAGGTCTTCAAACTTGGCAGCTTTAAGACTTGTGGACTTCAACTCCCAGAATTCTCTAGCCAGCATAGTTGGCTGGGGAATTCTGGGGAGTTGAAGTCTGCCAGGCTTAAAGTTGCCAAGGTTGGAGATCTCTGGACTAGAAGATAAATGATGGCATAAATGATGACCAGTCAAAAGTGCGAGGACTTGGCAGAAATTACTTTTTTCAGCCCTCTGGATTGTCTCTATGTGCATATGGACTACTTAGAGGGCTGAAAAAGTTATTTTTGACCGGTCCTTGCACTTTTGACCAGTCCTTGAACTTACGACTGTCCTCACATTTTACGTTTTGCACCCTATCTTGTCACCGTGGTGAAGAGAAGTAGTGGTGAAATGATTGACATGGTTGTTAAGAATGCTGCAATGGGCATAAATGTGAGGATGGTCATAAGTGTGAGGACTGGTCAAAAGTGCAAGGATCAGTCAGAAATGACTTTATTCAGCCCTCTGAATACTCCCTATACACATAGGCACGCCCACCTGGTCACATGATCAGCTAACCATGCCTACCCAGTCATATTACCAGCTAGCCACACCCACCCAGTCACATGACCACCAAGCCATACCCCCAACTAAGCCATGCCCAGTTGTTAAAAAAATTGAATCCCACCACTGGGGGAAAGTAGCATATAAGTATAATGGTCTGAACTATACACTAAGTAAAACTTAAGCAGAAGTTGTATCCTATAATTCACGAGATAAATATGATGAACTTTTAATACTGCAACAATCACAAATTGCAATGGATAAAGAATTGGTGACCTGCACTGCATTTTGTCCTCAGATATTTCATTTCACTTCTGGGCTCTGAAGATTAAAAAGTGACAAATGCTTTATCTCAATTTCAGTGAAACCCTCTGCAATAAAAAAACAAGCTTGTTTCCTGCTGCTTCTATTTTTTTTTTACCTTGTTTTTTTCTTCTAGTAGCTATGAATTCCACCTAATAATAATTAGGCATTAACAAACAGTCCAGGTTTTGTCATAGCATTATGGTAAGAAATTTAACAACTGATGAATTTATTGCACTTGGAACAATCTGAATGTTAAATTGTATCTCATTCTGAGTGGCAAATCTCAAAGTTCCAGTCACTATTCTGCAGGTAGACATCTGTCAGGTTTAATTTAAAGGACCCTTCCACTCACCCAATGAGTCTGCATCTTTAGCCTCCATGCTCACATCCACACTTAAAAATCAAATGATTTTTTGCCCAGCTCAAATTGCAGAATTTCCTATTTATTTATTTCGTTACTCTTTCTGCCTTCCCCTCAGCTAGGAAGGCCAAATAATGTAACTGTAACAAACCAGCTGTTTTCTATCACTACCATTACCATCCTCACTAGCAAACAGAAGGCAAGGATGAGGCACTGATTAAGATCTGATTTCTACACTGCATTGGTCAATTGCATGAATCATAGTTATCTTTGACCATTCCCACAATAGGTGCAGGCAGGAGATTGGGGCATGGCAATACTGGCCATGGGATGGCACCTTGAATTAGATCTGGTAAGTGCATTTTTTGACTATGGAGTGAAATATATTTTAAAGATGTGTTCAAATAAACGAGAAAGACCAAACATAAGGTCATTAATAGGAAGAGTAAAAAATGAAAAACAGGGTGAGAGGAAACAGAGGGATCTGCTTCTTAATATAAATAGAATGTCACCAGATACCTGAGTACTGACTGCTCTCTCCAAAGCCACTGGAAAACATATCTGTCAATTGCCTGACATATAATCAATTAAATCCTGAGCTAAGGCTTTAAGTACTTAAATATGATGTTCTAGGGTTGTTTTGGCAACCTTTGTGTATTATTGATGCCAAACTGCTCTCCTTTTATGCTGAAGGCATAGAGGAAGGACTCCTAAAATCCTTCCACCTCATTTTTGGCCTTTCCATAAAAAGCAATTTTGCAGCTACAACCTTCAGAATGCTTTCCCCAGGCTGTTTTGCTCTCTTATTTACAGAGAACTGAAAGGAACATATCCATATATCATGCTTTTAAGGATTTTTTTCTCCCAATGATGAAAATTATATCCTGGCAGGAGTTATGCAAGTCCAACCTAAGAAAACACATGCTTCACAAATATTTGGCCAAAAGGAAAAATAATAACAATAATTATTCAGATTAGCACAAACAATTCCATACTGCGTGTTATTACCTGACAACTTTCAAGTGAACTGGGCTTTCAAAATACCGCTTGCTTTGTTTGTGTAAAATCTGAGATAAAGGACTGTGATTTAATTTCTGGTGGGCTTTTTCTGATATATTGCAGGATATAAGAACACATAGTCCATTTCAAAGCCATTTTGTCTTTAATATGACCTGAGTTCTTTAGAAGGATCCAGTGCAGTGGTGAAATCTAAAATTTGTTACTACCGGTTCTGTGGGCATGGCTTGGTGATAGTGGTGGTGGGGTAATGTGACTGGGTGGGTGTGGCCAATTTTTTTTTTACTTTTAAAATCATTTTTTCTACAACCTCGGCTGAAGAGGTAGAAAACACATGAAATTTTTGAAGTGTCAAACTTTTTCTTTGTGCATAAAAACAGCATATATCATATAAACAGGTCCCTATCAGGGGTTCATAAACGTGATACACTTTTGAGAAGGTCATTGGACAACCTAACAGGAAGGAATATTTCAGATGTTGAACAGACATCATCAGGAGGCCTATCTCAGCAAAGGCAATCCTTAAAATAGTTGACCATTTAGAACTTTAAAATGTAAAGACCAGCACTTTGATCTAGTGGAAAACATAGGCAACCAATGTAGATTGAGTTATTGAGTCATTAGCATTTGTACTAGCTAAGATGCTTAGAAGAGCCTGAGTAGCATAGGGGGGCTAATGCCTCCTACTAAAGGCAGCAATTAAGATCCAGCTGCCTGCAATTTCTGCAAGTTCAATCCTAGCCAGGCTCAAGGTCGACTCAGCCTTCCATCCTTTCTAAGGTGGGTAAATTGAGGACCCAGTTTGTGGGGGCAATAAGCTGACTTTGTATAAATATACAGAAGTATGAAGGCTATTGCTTAACGCATTGTAAGCCGCCCTGAGTCTCCGGAGAAGGGTGGCATATAAATCAAATTAAAAAAAAAAGAAGGATTTGTTTGTTTGTTTGTTTGTTTGTTTATTGGTTCGATTTATATGCCGCCCTTCTCAGGAGACTCAGGGCGGCTTACAATACGTTAAGCAATAGCCTTCATACTTTTGTATATACCTGCTTATATACAAAAGTATGAAGGGCTTTTGTATATAAGCAGGGCTTATATACAAAAGGGCTTTCGGTCCCCCCTAAGTGGTGTTCTTTTTTATACAAAGTCAGCTTATTGCCCCCACAATCCGGGTCCTCATTTTACCTACCTCGAAAGGATGGAAGGCTTGAGCCTGGTGAGAGTTGAACTCATAGTAATTGCAGGCAGCTGGCAGCTAAGTGCTAATTAACAGCACTTTAGTCTGCTGCGCCACCAAGGCTCTTTTTATCCACATACAGTTATGTTTGGGTGTGTATTGTGTGTATGAGCAGAACATAAATTGTACTAGGAATTTTGCTATTTTCAAACTGCTGTTTTCTTTTTCTATATTAAGTCTGCCTCTTTATTTCTGTATTGGAGGGAACTCTTTGTTTCATTCCTAAACTAGGTCCTATAAGGGAAAACCTATTTTGATGGTTTTTGCAGTTCCTTTTCAATCATCCAGACAAAATGAACAGGACTGAAATTGAAAATGATCAGCTAACATGCAAAACAGCAAGCTATGGCATTTTATTTTATATGTAGCTTCTTTCACTTTTTGTGTGGAAGAATGAGATTTTTCTTGTTCAGATATTTAGCTTCTTTGAACAAAGGTTAACCTTCCTTTTTTATGAACATTGTACACAAAAGGAGGATGAAATTGTATATATACATACTGTATTGTAACAGTGATACCATAAAAAAAGAAGAAGAGGATTAGAGTAAGTCTAGGATGCTAAAGAAGATGATTAGCTTGATTCAAGTCAATTTTAATACTATTTAGGCAGAGTAAACTTCCTATGCTTGATTCAGCATGTTGGCTAGAATTTCTAGTAGCTGTAGTCCCAAACCTTTTGGAGAGTACCAGTATAAGGAAGAATGATTAAAAGGAAAAACATTGAAAGCAATGCTGAATATATAATTGGCTTTCTAAACATCTCTGACAAGTGTATGAAACCACCACTTAACATAATCCAAATGCCTGTTGACAGATATCTAGATATTGCCTTGCAGTTTTCATTTTGTTGCAAAGTCTCCTATGAATTGCCTCCAGTTCATTTTTGATTGATGGCCTGTAATATGCATATGTCATCTCTGGGACTTAACTGTGATATAAATCCATCCTTCCAGCTTTCCATCTATTGTAAATCCTTGTTTTACTCATCTTTTTCATTAAGAAGCTATTGATGATGCCATGCCAATTTTTCCCTAATGGAATTTTAGCAGTTTTGTTTATTTAATTCATTTTTGGGGGGTTTTTCAGACTTATAGCATAATTCTTTCCATGAATAAAATTATGAGATGAGGAAACTGGTAGAATATATTCAAAGAGGAAACACTAAAATATTTTATTCTGTAGGTTCTCCTAATCTTTTCCAACAATTTATAGACAAAGGATTTGATCTTCCTCCCGCCTTCTTTCCCTTCTCTCCTTCCTTCCTCCCTCCCTCCCTCCCTTCCAACTTAAAAAAAATAATTATTCACAATTACAGCCTACCCATCCTATCTCACAGTGGGCAAGACCCATGTTATGGGTCTAAGGACCCATTAAGGAATGCCATCAGGAACCCAGAAAAAGAGTCTTTTCTGCCATTACATTTCTGCCTTGACTTTTATGCCATTTCTTTGGAACATCTTCCTCCCCAACACTTAACATTGGCGTCTCTGGCCTTTAGGATGTCATGACTATGCCACTTAATTTCAGGGTCCATTAGTAGTGGTGAGGCTTTACAGTGTTGGACTGAATGAGATGTTTGGCTTGTTGATTTAGTTTCAATAGCGATTTTGGTAGGGATATATATATATATCTAATAATAATAATAATAAATATATCATTTATATTTTTATTGTTCTTGCTGTTGTTTTTCATTGTTGCAAGCCACCCAGAATCCCAGAGTCATGTGCAAGATGGGTGGTTCTACAATGCTAATAAATAAATATTTTTAAAGAATAGGCATAAATGTTATGGTTGCACTCCTAAACCCTTTCACCTGAGAATAAGCCTAGCTGAATTCAGAGTTTTCTAAATAACTCTGCATGAGATTTCACTAGATATTTTGCATTTCAAAGAGGTTAGAATTTTTTAAAAATTGAGTACTTACCATTTTAGTTCCATGTGCATAACTGGAGAGTCCTAAAATATACATACACAGAACCAATTAGACCCAAATTACCATTTGCTTTTGAAAGTATTATTTTTCTTACAGTCTACTTGAAAGCAAATCTAGGGCTGACAATTGTAGAATTGCAGCACTTTCATAAGAGGTCAAAGTATCTTCCTCCTCCATAAAAGTAGCCACAACAGGTACAAAACCCAGGATAGCAGGTATCATTGATAGTGGAGCTACAAGATCTGAGAAGCTGTTATGTTGAACATGGAACAATGGGTTTTCCTTGCTACAATCAGCTGAATATGAACATGAAACTAATAGGTAAGGAGGTTGAAATATCACACATTTAACTATAGGCTGCTTGATAGTAGAACAGAGAAATACATCATGAACAATTGAGACATTTAAATAGAAGCTGGATGGGGCTTGTTTGCTCACTCTCTCCCTCCACACTGAGTCCTACTAAGTACTGTACCATGAAAATAATAATTCAAACATTTCCAAGAAAACACTTTGTAAATACACAAGATATACTTACAAGATACCTGGATTGAGCAGCAGGAGCAGGGTGGAGTGGAGATGCTTTATAACTTTTAAAATGCCTTTCAACCCTAAAAGTATATTCTTCCCCTACTCTATACTATTGCTTCTGTTCAGTTTTTGCTGTTTTGCCTTTTAATTAATACCAATTTCATCATTCTGCGCTCTTAAGAATGCAGAAGCACCATTAAGAGCATCAGAAATGTGCTTATTCATTACTACTCCTTGCAGCCCTTACTTCAACTAAACTTCAACTTCAACTAAATGAACACATTCCATGGACTTCTTGTACTCATGTCTATCTGCTTTATGTCTGCTTCATATCTCACCTTATATATCAAGAAGTAGGTGTATCCTTATGTTCCCGCATAAGGATTGTTTTTGCTAGAGTACATTACATCCACTGATAATTATCTGAGCCATAAATGTGCTGGGATTATTCCATCTAAAGCGCCTATTGGGATAAGTGTATTTTAAAAGTGTGTATTCATTTTTCAATTGGATGGGTCCCTCTCTGTTTCTCATTATTTTTGAGGGGGAAAAATAGCTTGAAATTAAATGAAGGGGAATAGAAACACAAGGTGAGGGTAGAAGTGAAAGGAATATCCGAGTATCCATGCTGAAAAAGACAAATTATCAGAAAGATCAGATCCTGAAATCATCTTTGTTCCTGGCCAAACTAAACAGCTGGGAAAGAAGCCAGACAGATACTCTACCCCAGTGCTGGCTGGGGATTTCTAGAAGCTGAAGTCCACACATCTCAAAGTTGCCAAGGTTGAGAAAACTGTTCTACCCTGTCACTTTAAAAGAGCCCACTTGGCCTACAAAAAGGGTCCTTGATGCTGAGTCCAAATACACAAGGGGGAAAAAACCTCTGCAGATCAAGGAGCTATAGCATGCCCTACTAAAAGGAGGAACAGCCTTACTCCCTAACTACCAAAATGGTTTGGTATTGCAATGAGTATCATCAATCCGATAAAGTAGGCTGGACTAAGAAACTATATACAGTAGGTTTAAAAAAACTACTAGCTATAAGTAACAGAATCTTGCAAGTCTGAATGTATTTCCCTCTTCCTGCACTTTATCTTTCTGTGAACTAGGGAGGAGCTTGTCTGAGATGTTTTCTCCAATTAGCTCCTTGGAATGGAATGAAGCCATATTAATCTGATAGCAGCTCTTCCTCCTGTCCTTTAGAGCCAATCCCTGATAGACCCTAACAAGGAAGAAACTAGGGTACTGAGATTTTTATTCATTCACAGGTAGGAATGGAATACAGTCCTGGAGAAGCATATTGGACCTTTTCTTTGCCTGCACTAACAACAGAGGTGGGTTTCAGCTGGTTCTGACCATTTCTGGAGAACCGGTAGTGAAAATTTTGAGTAGTTTGGAGAACCAGTAAATACTACCACTGACTGGCCCCGCTCCCATCTATTCTCTGCCTCCCGCGTCCCAGCTGATCAGGAGGAAATGGGGATTTTGCAGTAACCTTCCCCTGGACTGGGGAGGGAAAATGGAGATTTTACAGTATCCTTCCTTTGCCACGCCCACCAAGCCACGCCCACCAAGCCATGCCACGCCCAACAAACCATGCTCACCAAGCTATGCCACGCCCAACAAGCCATGCCCACAGAACTGGTAGTAAAAAATTTTGAATTCCACCACTGACTAACAGCCTTCTTCCTGAGTGATTTCTTTCCAATTTTCATAACTGAGCTTCTTCCTACAAGATGATGCAAAGCTGGACAGCAATCTAGTAAGGGCAGGACTTTGGGAAAGAATCCAGAATCTCAATTAGGAGAGTCACAGTCACAGTTGTGATATGCTACACCACTTTGAAATAATATATACTATCGTTTGAAAAAAATGAATGCCTAAAACCATAACTCCAGAATCAAAAATTATTTGATTGCATCCTCAAAGTTTTGCTGGCTCCTGTAAAATGCCTATTAAATATTCTTATTTTATTTCATTTCATTCCAACCCTTTCTCTAAAGAATTAAACATGACTTGCATAGGGTTACTGGACACATCTTCTCAGGGGTGGGTTCTAAATTTTTTTACTACCGGTTCCGTGGGCGTGGCTTATTTTGTGGGTGTAGCTTGTGGGGGTTTACGTGACTGGGTTGGCATGGCAAACTTTTTTTAAAAAACTTTTTAAAGCATTTTTTCTACAACCTTAAGAGGTTGCAGAAAAAAATGCTTTTAGAAGCTTCTGAAAAACAGGCAAGTCAGCTGGGATCACCAGGGGCTTTTGAAGGCATTTTTTCCCCTACAACCTCTTCGGCTGAAGAGGTTGTAGAAAAAATGCTTTTAAAAGCCTCTGAGATCCCAGCTGAGCCGTGCGATCATCAGAGGCTTTTTTTTAACTTTTAAAAGCATTTTTTCAGCCAAAGAGGTTGTAGAAAAAATGCTTTTAAAAGTAAAAAAAATTAAAAGCCTCTGATGAGGTGGGCGGGGTAAGCGAGCGGCGACTGGGCCAGGGACTGGTTCGGGGGCGTGGTCAGCCAATGTTATTACTGGTTCTCTGAACTACTAAAAATTTTTACTACCAGTTCTTGCGAACCAGTGCGAACCGGGAGCAACCCACCACTGCATCTTCTGCTCAAATAGCAGATTAATCCAGAAGTAAAAATGGTTGCAATATGAATATTTAGCTATGCTCTGGCTGAGTATAATAGTCTGCTTTGTCTTGTGAAGCAATTATTTCTCACTAAAAAAATCAAATTGTCCTGAATAAATCTATATTGGCTGTTAGTAATCAGAGGCCTGGGAGTTTACACATGATTTTCATTTTTTAAAAAAAGAAGAAAGTCATATTTTTTTCTGAAGATTTCTGTGTCCTTTCCTCTTTTCCTATATATAAACACATAGCTACTTTGACAATGTTGTGTCAAGTGAACATTTAGCTTGGCTAAATGACTAATCCATTTTGCTAAAAGTAAAACAATCCCTTGGGTAAACATGACTAGAAATTAAAGTGCCTTGTTGTACATTTAAAAAAAGGTACAAAACATTCTGCAAGAATCCATTGGTTTCTAAGATTTCAGTAAAACAGCTAAAGAAAAATAGTATGTATCCCAAATGAAGAATACAGTATGCTAAAATTATATAGTACTACTGGATCCCAACTGGGGCATTAAAAACACTCACAAAATTAGAAGCACATGAAAAACAGCAGGGGAAGGATTGTGTGTTCTGCTCTCCACTGCTGAGATGAAGAATGAATTAGGAATTAGGGCAGCAGGGAGTGTTTGACTCATGTAGGTTCTTGATGCAATTTAGAATATTGGCTCCCCAGGATTCTGAATCACAGAGTGGGGCCTAAATAAGTAGAACGCTTCCCCATTGAGATGCTCACCTTCAGATACAAGGAGATTGATGGGTCATGCCACATAATGATGGAACTAGTACATTCCTCCCCATTCTCTCCCTTGCAGTTCTGTCTTTATGGAGGATGTAATGTGGTTGTTATCTATTTGTTTTGTTACTATTTTAACCCCAGGTTCATTTATTTTTTTTCAAGTCAGGAGGTGATAATCTCACAGTGTACTTAGAAATGTGTAATTGTGATCAAAAATGAAACTTACTTAACTGAAAGAAAAACATCAATACATTTAGGGTGCCTGTTTGCCTCTCTATGGGAGATAATGTTTGAGAGAAATATATATTACATTATTTTTATTTAATGTATCATTTTTATTTTCAATTTCAGGTAAGAAATTGTTAGTGCACAGAGTTTAGGTCACATGCATTTTCATATCAAATTGAGGCTGCACATAAATAAAATGTGGGAATATGAAAAATTCCACCATTCTCTAATAAACCAATTGTAAAGATTAGCTCCTTCCAGCAACTATCACGGTAATTATTCATCATAAAAAACCCGTGGTGGCTCAGGGTTGTACATTTGAATTTTTAAAAAAACTTTAAGCAGATGAGCTATGAAATAAACATAGACTGCAGAGATAAATGTCAGGTGTTCTCCTTACGTTAATTGGGAAGAATAAGAGTGAGGAAAGAGAGAACAAACTGAACTGGTTTGGGGGAGTTCTTTTAAATTTCTTCATTCCAGACTTTCTACCTTAAAAATATACATATTTATGTCAGTGCTTCAAACCAAAGATCCTTGAAAGAAAAGAAGAGTGAGAAAAGACTATATATGTTGATAGCTGGGTCCTCATTTGCAGGAGGGCTGTTATAAACTAGATTATAGACCAGCATGTTACCTAAATGGTATGTATTGTATGATACTAAAATAGGGTTTCCTTATCATGTTAAGCCATGATTTAATCATGATTTAGAAAATTACAATTGTTTAAGATCACAGATCACATTAAATTATAAATATGGTTTACCCAAAGTAGCTGGGTTCAAAAGCCATTTCAATTCTAGATAAGCTTCCTGTATGAATTTAACCCTTGTGTCCATCTGCAAGAGAAAACCTTTGTGCTGAAAGTTAACAGGTTTATGCCACATAGGAGAGCCTGCTTGAAAAGCTCATGTGCTCAGTGAGTTTCATGATGGAAAAAAAGGTGAGATAGAAATCTACCAAAATTAATTAAAAGAGGGCAAACCCACAATTTTGTCTCCAACAGTCATAAATCACAAGGCCACAACCAGGATGTAATGAATTCTATCATTATATGTTTGACACTTGGTATTGGCAATCTAGTCTCAGATACCAGCATCACCCATAGCAAACACATACTATTTTGAGCATCAGTATTCTTTACATATAGTAGAATAAATCAGTATGATGGCCTTCAGGTGTTCAGATTGGTATCATTGCTTCCCAAAAGCTAACGGATGAGATGAAAATTGATGTGGTATAAATTTAAGGTAAGAATTTATTCTTGATTTTTCATTTTAAAAAGCTGGGTTTTTTTAAATGTAATCAATCAAATAAGTGAAGCATTTTGTTTAGAGGAAAAGTCTAACATATCAAGGACTGAAAAAGTTGGATAATCTTTCTAAAGAAAGACTTTTAATGTAGCTGGTTCCTACCTTCCACAATCATAACATTTCAGAACTACTACAGGTAGTCCTCGATTTACAACAGTTCTTTTAGTGACCATTCAAAGTTACAACAGCAATGAAAAATGTGATTTATGACCATTTTTCACAGTTACGATGTTTGCAACGTCCCCCTTGGTCACGTGATCAAAATTCAGATGCTTGGGAAATGGTTCATATTTATGCCCGTTGCTGCATTCCAAGTTCACAGGATCATCTTTTGTGACCTTCCTACAAGCAAAATCAATGGGGAAGCCAGTTTCACTTAACAACCAAATTACTAACTTATCAACTGCAGTGATTCACTTAACAATTGTGGCAAGAAAGGTCGTAACTGGGGCAAAACTCACTGAAGAAATGTCTCACTTAACAACAAAATTTTGGGCTGAATTATGGTTGTAAATCAAGGACTACTTATACTATTTTGTACATGTTCCAGTCAGGGATGGATTCTACTTACTTTTACTACCAGTTTGCAGTGGGAGTGCACATTTGCGCTTCTGTACATGCACAGATTGTCAATTATGATGGCCGAGCAGGTGGCCAGAGCCTCCCATCGCTTTTACTACCGGTTCTAAAGAACCGGACAGAACTGGGAGCAACCCACCACTGGTTCCAACCCCAGGAAAGAGGCAATGGCAAGTCATTTCTGAAAAACCTTGCCAAGAAAACTGCAGAAACTTGTCCTGGCAGCTTCTAAGAATCAGATATGAATTTTCTAAACAAACAAAATAAATACAATTGAACAGAAGGGAAAAAAATCCATTCCTTGAAACTAAGTCTACAATTAGAGATATGTGAAATTTTAAAATTGCTTGTATCATAGATGTAATCTTCAGAAATTAAAAACTTCTTAGAGGGATTTCTCATTCAAGCACTATTGAGATACGTTATAGATATATTCTCTTACAGGAAGATTAAAAATAGTTCCGATTTTTATTCAAACTTGATTTATTACATGTACCAAATTTTATTTATACCAACTCCTTAGTGTAAAGGTCAGTGAAAAGCTAATAAATATTGCCACTGGCATTCTCCCAAATTTTATTTTTAATAATAATCATGATAAAAAGAACAAGGAGGAAGAAGGTTAAGATATCAGGCTTTCATACTTACCATCCAGGCCATTGTGATGATGACTATAATTTCTCTTTCCCAAAATACTTAATGATGAATGACCAGGAGGAGCAAGTAATCGCTTTGACATTGAGCTCTGAAGGCTTGGTGTTGACTTGATTATATTAGGCTTCATTGCAGGATGAATCTCTGTAATTTTGTTAAAGGAAACAGTTATTTCAAATCACAATCATATCATTACATTGAGGATTTACATAGTTCAAATTTCCTGGTTTCTGACAGGAAATGATAACATTAGATTAACCTGGATGCCCATTATCATAATCATAGGATCTGTGGAAATTATTTACTTGAGCTTATCTACCACTGTGAAGAGACATAAAGTAGCATGTTTTAGATGACTTGTTCTTTCACAAACACACACACACGCAATGCACATTGCTTTCAAGTTTGCAAAAGTTTTTGAAACTGCTTCCATATTTAGATAGATGTTTGCAAGTTTTCCAGTTGTTAGCAGGAATTCTGTTCATATATTTAATGCTGTATTGTTCCTCTCTGATATGCTTTGCGTTAAGAAATGTAAACTTACAGTAAGCAGAGTTGCAAAGCTGTTTTTGAAAAATCTGATGATCTGTAGATAATGTATGTATGTATGTATGGACAGACTCTACTTATCTTTACTACCGGTTCACAGCAGGGCTGCGTGCTCTTCTGCACATGCACAGAAGCATTTTGATGACGTCGGGGTCAGTGGGTGGAGCCTCCCGCGGGTTCTACTACCGGTTCTATAGAACTGGTGCGAACCGGGGGCAACCCACCATTGTACGGACAGATGGATGGATGGGTAGACAGTCTAACCAATAAATTAAACAAACAAACTTTGGTGTGACTTGACAGAATTCATTTTAAATGGATAAAATTATCTTCCATTGTACATGCAAGACACATGTAAAGTGTACACAGTGTTTGGCATTAAATAAACATGTACCACTAGTACTTGCTTAGCTACCATTCATTCATGAAACATTCACAGTCACAGCAGCACTAAACAAATGATTGTCACCATCACCCTTTGACGTTACAGCCATTGCAGCGCACCACAGTCACATAATTAAACATTCAGGGCTTGATAGTTCACTTTCATTTTTGACTGCAGCTTGGTCATCAACAACCTCCCCATTTCTGTCCTTTCGGTTGCCCTGCACTCCACAGGAGGGCCAGCAGCTATCTTGGCCTGGTGCTCTTGTCAGCAATGGGAGAAGAAGATAACAAAGGTCATCTGGTGCTGTGGAGGACAGCAGTGGTAGGTGGCAGGGTGGCCCAAACAGCAGAGGCAGAGACAAGCACAGCAGGACAGCACAGGAGAAGTGATCTGGATTAACAACTGCAACTGGGACTACTGAAACTAATGCAGTGGAATCTGGAGTTGAAGTGAGGAAAGGAGTGAAAAGACCAGCTAGCTTGGAATCGTCAAGTGGGAGGAAGAAATGGAAAGCAGATACTCCCTAAATTTATTTTATCTAGTAATTTCCCTGTCTAGCAAGATTCCTGTTGAATAATAAACATACCATTCTGATCAATAGTATTCTGATCACAGCTGATACTATAGCTGTGTCATCCTGACTCCTTGTACCTGGCAACTGCTGACATTAATTAACATGATGTTTCATTTAACAATTGCATCATTTAGTGATGGAAATTCCAGGCCCAAAGGGTGGTTAAGCAAGGACCACTTGTAACTTAGATTCATGACCTGAACAGCAGGAGGAGGACATTATGGTTTTTAGATGGGTTGCCAATTCAGTCCAGCATACTATTTAAAGTGCTGGTGATACTATAAAGCAGGGCTGTCTAACTCCCGGCCTGTGGGCCAGATGCATCACATGCTGGCCATACTCACACCCAGTTTAGTGAAGGGGGGGGGGGATCCCGATATGTCACATGACACTGCCATGACGATGTGAGTTTGACATCCCTGCTATAAAGCTTTTCAAGGCTTGGCAAGTAGGTAATTATGGAACTCTGATCAGATTTGGCTAGGAGAGATATGGGAAATGTGGGACCACATTTCCGTGATGTCAGTGAAGCCAAGCTGGCCAGTCTTCTCTTTAGCAGTGCTACACAATGAGATGTCTATAGAAATGAGACTGCTTAGGAAATTATTAGAAACCTTATTATTAAAGACCTTTTAGAGACATCATCTATATCTCTTCTGTAAACCTGGAATTTTAAAAGTCAGCTGTCTTAAGTCCACTTCTTAAATAGTAAATTTCCAGAAAGAGAGAGTTACAAAAAGAAATAAAGTCAGGCCAGAGAAATCTCAAAGGTTACCATATCAATTTAGCTCAGGAATATATATGTCAGTAAAAATCTTTAACAGAAGATCTTTTTACAGTCTGGGGAAGAAGATAGAGTTATCTCCAATTATCTATCTATGACTGTCAGTCAAACATGAGAAATTCAGTAAATGATTAGCTGGGAAAAATTATAAAAGGGAATTATGCAGAAGCCATTTCAGCTGTACAAGATGGATAGCTACAATTTCCTTTAGTTTGCATGGTTTAGGTAACTTTGGCAAGCAATTACTTTGATAAGCCTCAGTATAGAAATGGTAGGTAAATACATGGTAAATTCTATCTGAATAAGTAAATTCTATTCTATATTAACTTCCTTATAATCTATTAATAATATTATAACCTGTTTTAACTTTTAGCAGAATAGATCTGTTTTAATTAAAGGAAAGAATAAGAAAAAGACACACTTTACTTCAGAAAATGATTGAAAGACTAATGTTGTGCTTCTGATCTTAGAAAACCTACACGCTAGGGAAGTTTAATACATGTAGTATATCTCAAAACTTCTAAATATATCTAGAAATTGATAATGTATTAGATTTTTAAAAATATGAAATAACTCATAATCTGCAGAATAAATGTGAATAAATATAAAGTTCTTTGTGCATCATGTAGAGTCATCAATATTATCATGTTATAACAAAAAATGCCAATTTTTTACTGTTAGTTGTTAGAAAAACAAACACCAGTTTAATCAAAAACTAAAAATTACTTCCTTTTACTAACTTCTGCAAGATTACCATGCCATTGCTTTGGCCATTGCAACTCCCTGAGTTTATTTCTTGTTTACTGTTCTAGCTGAGCAAATGTACATGAGATTCTATCCATGAAAAGGTACTTATCAAACTTACAGTGAAGACCTATATGGTCTCTCCTCTACCAAGTACATGTGGAGAGTTCTGGGTATATTAGGATTTTGCAAATTAAGCACTCTCCATTTGATCCACTGCTTTGGGCCAGGATATATTCCATTTCACTGCTTTGATTGGAATCATTGATGCATAGCTCATTCACCTCAACTGACTATTTCACTTTTTAAACTGTAGTATTCATGTATGTAGAAAAGCTATTTTTGATGGGTAAAGGAAATGTGACAAAGCTGTAAGTTACCAGTGAGGTGCTATGGTGCCAGTGAGGTGCTAGAATAGCTTCAAGGGTACTTTGATCAATGCTTAATGTTTGCACTTTCCCTTTTCTTAAATATTCTGCATTTACAATATTCAGTTAACCTGTATACAATGGTTTTCACCTTTAAATTCATTTTGGCTGGAAACACTCACCTAAGTATCCAATGATACATGATAATGATTTCCTGGTGCTTTTAATCTTCAAAGGGTTCCCAATAAATTCACAGTGTCTATCAGCATCTAGGGATTGAAGAGGAAACATTAGTCTGAAATGAAGAGGAAAAAATACAAACCCCAAAGCAGCTCTGGCTGCCAACTGCTCTTAATAAGATGATTAGTAGTGGTGGTGGTGGTGGTGGTGGTGGTGGTGGTGGTGGTGGTAGTAGTAGTAGTAGTAGTAGTAGTAGTAGTATATAAGCTTTAAATTTGGCAAACTGCCGAGGGCTTGATGTTCTTGAAAGGACACTCACGTATCATGTAGAATAACAGCAAGTGGTCTGTTGTCCTTCCATGAATCAAAGGTGTGTAGCAAAAAGATCTAGAGATCATTGTAACAGAAAGATATTTTGCAGAAGTTCAAGAGAACCTTCCAACCTTACCATTATATAACAGACAGTCCAGATCAGGATGGCTTCAGGGAATCACAATAAATCCCAACTTAAAGATTTTCCTGTCTGCCCTCCATCTGTGCAATTTGTACCTTAGTAGCCTGCAGGTGACTACACTATCAATCGGTATTTCTCAACCCTGGCAGCTTGAAGATGTGTGGATTTCAACTCCCAGAATATGGAAGTTGAAGTCCACACATCTTCAAGTTGCCAATGTTTAGGCACGCTGCTATAGATTTTGGAAACCTGTGTCAGGCTTCAGTTAGTCTTGCAGAGGCAACTATCTTTTACTACTTTAGTCTAGTAGTCAAAGTGAAATTCATTGAGCAGGACTAAGTACTATTCAAGTTCCTGTTACCCATAGGTGGTTACCTTTGTCTTGACTGATATGCTAACTATTCTCTGGGTTCCACTTCTTCCAGAAACACTCATAATCATGATCTACGTAAGTAATTTTCTTTCCTCAACCAATTACATAGTGACATATGAATATCTTACAGTCTTTAAATAAAACCTTTTGCGTTCCACTACTTATATAAAAGATCTAATGAGAAAATGACTACTTTTTGTGCATGTGGAGCCACTATGAAAATGGTTAGCTGCACAACTATAAATATTGGTTATGACTGTATTAAAGAAATTAAACAGAGGATGGATGAATTGTTATCTGGTTCCAGACAATACATGGGTGCAACATTTTAGATCCAGGAGGAAATGTATCATCAGCAACACATACCGTATTGAGAAAAGATTCAGGTGGAAGACAAGGAGAAGGAGGAAAACTCTGGCCAATTATCTGAAATGTTCCATAATTAGCTGTCACATGAACTGAAATACAGTGGCATATGAATGTCATCACAATATCACTAATAAGGCTCAATTATGGAACAAAAACAGGAAGAATTCGTAATAATGTCACTTTTACCATCTGATCTGATATTAGTTCTCTTATATTCCCCCCACCTCTTTGGGCTTAAGAAATCTATTAAATGTTATCACCTCTTCCTATTTTTTTTCATTATGATTAGTTGGACACTCAACCAGATGTTTAGACTGGCATTTTAAATTTGGCATTTTAATCTGCCTATTGATTTCTTTCCAAGGACCTAGGATAGGAAGATTCTTGCAAATCTTCCAATGCACCATTGTTGCTACTTTGTCATGACATTATTTGTAGTCAATCATCTATGTGATCCTATTGAAGTAGCTAACTAGGTGGTCCACTGTTTCTTAATCTTTTTTGCAGAGGTGATGTTTGCTGTCGTTTGCTGTCTTTTTAATTCTCGCTTTGTATGCATTTGGTCTTAAGATCTGGTCTTGTGTAGTCAGAATTAGTCCCTTTCTCTTTCTTCAACTTTCCTGTTCTTAGCCATTGTCAGGTCTTATTGTTGCCTGCTTGATTTGTGTGTGTGTGTGTGTGTGTGTGTGTGTGTGTGTGTGTGTACTGGCCATATAATACTTTGACTTGTCATGTCTCTTTTCTATTGTTCTGTTCAGTATTCAGTAAATCTGCATATTGTATTAGCTTCAGTGGATCTTCTTTGTGCCCTTCAGATATTATTCCAATGCCAATTTTGTGTTCATCAATTGTTTGGTGTACTTCCAACATTCCACACCCATGTTTCTTGTCAAGTGGAGTCTGTCAACATCATTAGATGGATGAAGGGAATGATTGTCATTAATTTTTTGTTCTTCCTATTCAATGAAGTTTAGTTCTGCTTGAGTCCAGTCCACTATTCCAGCTAGACACAGTTTCTAATGACTGGAATTGTGCAGGTATTAATCACTTTGAGGGTATTTCCACCACTGAGTACGGACTTTAAGATCTTATTCACTCTCATGATTTATTCAGTTCTTCTTGACTTCTGTGTATTATGTTATCATCTTGGAGGATGCCCAGGTATATGTAGTGATGGTCTTCATCCAGACATCAAGTTATTTCCATAGTAGATAGCACTTTCCTTCAGTTTTCACTATTTTTTTCTAATGATGGTGAGAGTGGCACATTTGTCAAGTCCAAACTCCATTGCTATACTTAAGCTGCATATTTGGACAGTGATTCCATTTCAGATGGTGTTTTTCCACATTACATCCGATCATCCATGTAAAGGAAATGGGATAGCCTGACAAATTTTTCTGATGTTTAATATCCATGGCCTAGCTTGTTCAGTATTGTTGACAGAGGAATCAATGCAATGACAAACAGCATGGGTTATAGTGAGCCTTCTTAAAAGATTCCTTTCTTGATATTAGCCTCTCCCAGTCTATCATCATTGATCAGCAACTGTGTCTTCCATGGTGCCATTGATTTTTGCATGAAGTGTTTGATGTTTCTACTGTCATTTCTAGGCACTTAACTAGCCAATCATGTGGCAGAGAGCTACAATCTCCTCCTCTGCTGTTTGGTCAGTTTCTTTTTTGCTGAGATGGAGAGACCTTCTTTTCAACCAGATGCTGTTGGACTACTTCAGCTACAACATCACTTAGTAATTTGAAAGTTGTTGGTAAGCAGGTAGTTGCCTGGTGTTGCCCTTTGTTAGCTCTTTCATTATCAGATAAATTTCCCCAGATGTTAACCAGTCTTCAGTTTCACTTTCTTGAATTATGATGTTAATTTGCTTGACTATGAGTGGGTGCTGACCAAACAGATGTTTCATGCTGTTTTTCTTCACCTCGTACTGACCAATTCTTAATCTTTCTTGCCCTTTTCTCCACCATTTCTGCTGTTATTACAAGTTCTTTCATTTCAGTTTATTTTTATTCTTATCCAACTTCTTTTTATCTAAGCTGCATTCTTATTGCATTTCTTTGGATATTCCCAAACATGATCCCAGAACTGCACAATTTCTTATTTTTTATAGGTGTTTAGATGGTCATTGCAGCTTCTCCTCTACTGATGGATTGGGAGAAATGTTTCTGATTCAACTAAAACTTGAGATTCTGCCTGAAGTGTGCAATTTGAGCTTCATATCTGCTGATCTTCTTGGCTATACCTGTAATTTGCTGCTTTCTTGTTTTCAGTGGTTCCTTTTCTAGATGATATTTGTCAAGTATTCTTTGATCTTCTTATTCTTTCCTTTAATCTGTTCTATCTTGTTTGCACCTGATCTTACATTGCTGATCTTATTTTCTAACCTGATCTTCCATTTTGGGGATGGGTTATTTAGCCATGTTTCTCGTTTGTTGATTTTGCATCCAAGGTCTTCACTTACGACTGCAGCCATACTGTATTTCAGTTGGTTTATTTCTTGCAGTGAGCTGGTGCCTATATTCACTATTACAGTATTGGCATATTTTAAAAGTTGTACCAACTTTTTTTTTAGAACAAGCTTCAATGCAGGCAACCTTACTCTCTTGTTTTGTGGAGTTTTAGATGCTCTGTTATTTTTCATTTCAGTTAGCCTTGTTTTTCAGTTAGATGAGTTTGTACTTTCTGAGGAGAAGACAGAGAGAAGGTACCTAGTTTGGGAATGAATTAGAGGGTGCCTGGTTTGGGAATGAATACATCAATACATTCAAAATTATTATTAATTAATCTCCTGTGCCAAAGTATCTAGTAGCAGATTACAACATAAGCAATGATATAATAGATATCAGTACATTAAAATGATATTGAAAAATACTCATTAAAAAAGTATCAGGGAGAAATATGGATACTGTTGCCCAGTCATGTATTAAGAGAGCAACTTCTGAATTCAGGAATATTAAGATACCAACAAAGTCTGAAGACTGTTCAAAGCAAATATTGAAGGCACTTAAAAGTGTAGCACATAGCACTAACCATACCAAGACATTCTAAAATTTTTCAAAGTTCAAAATGTTGGTGGAAGAGGATTTTTAAATCTGAATGGATGTAAATAACTTTAAAAGTTTATTTGATGCACCATGATGCCATACCAAGGGAATTTAAAATCTTTCCATTTGCCAAACCCAGATAATGCATGTAAACTATATAACCTTATTTTTATTTTAATTGCTATGCAAGGAGAGAAAGTTTTAAAGTATTGAGGAATAAAAGCTTCTGATAAGTCAGGCTTACTGGATCTGAGAATGCATTTAATTCACCTAACTATGGAATTAAATAATGGATGACTTGTTATGCAAGTAATATGCATGTTGTAAGATTGATTTCTTTAATTTTTTAGCAATGGCCATTTATTATGCTTTTGATGCCCTAAAACATTGGAACTGAAAACTGAACAGTTTGCCCAAGCATTTTCAATATAATTCTATCAGCCTATATTCTATTCAATCTGCTAATTGTTTTTAAATTCAGATAAAAAGGAAATGGTGTGAGCCAAATTTGCTTCAGTAGAAATTCACAAGCAGAGAAGCAAGATTATACATTTCCTACTTCATTAATTCAGCATATGAAAAATAACAGCATTCCAAATTCTCTACAAACCATAGATACAACAGAGAAAAATAATTTATCTGAACTGCATACTTTCCAGTTTTGAAACTTTTGTATGCCAGAGCACAATTTGTTATGAGAAATAAAATTTAAAAAAAAACTGTAGGGCATTCAACATAAAACCAATAACTGAATTCATTCATAAGCTTACAATAGTTCTTTTTCCCATTTAAATATTGAAACAAATACATAATACATCTATATAGCTTACATGAACTTTGGTATCGTTTTTTCCCCACTTCATAACATCAGCATAAGAGGAAAAATATCTTTGGAAAATCAGGCAATGGACAGATTTGAAATATATGAATCCCAAATGGTTCAGATTGTTATTTTATAATGTTGTTGTGAGCCGCCCTGAGTCCGTTGGAGATAGGGCGGCATATAAGATAAATAAAATAAAAAAAAATAAAAAAATAAAATATTCTCCTTTCCTTTTTTTCTGTTTCTCTTTTTCTGACCCTTATCCCCAATAATTATTCCAGATTAATATATAAATTAGAAAAGGAATTTACTATAAGATCTTGTTAAGTCTTCATTTCTAGATAAAAGAATTAAAAATATTGACAAAATCTATGTGATTAGACAATTATCTAGTAAGAATGTATTGAGCATCATCTAACCGTAACTTTAAATCCTTGGAACAGGGAGGGCAGAAGATAGCAAAATTTATGTTCTGTGAGTTTAACAGAGTTGAGAATAATCTGCTAACACACGGGTTCGTCCATCTTTGGAATTCTTCTTTATTCATTTCCAAAATTTGACTTTTAGTGGCTTTGTTTACAATCATAAAGTTCTTTCAGCATGCATCTAGAGTCAATTACATTTGAGATACTTTCACCCATTTTTTTCTCTCAATCCAGTGCCTTAAAATGGTGTTCAGCATTTTAAAATACTGTATATCTTCTTTTCCACCCAGGATAAATTCAGTTTGAGATTCTTCCTTGTCATTTTTCATCAAACTAGTAAGAATAAAAATTGTTTTTTTACTCATGCAGTTTCAAATAGGTATCATGTTCTTCCTTTGCTGTAGCTTTTCTACTGATCTTCCAACTTTCCATTTCTGTTTCTACTCAATATTGAAGCACTGAATTTTCTTGGTTGCCAAGTTCATTCAATCCCAAATTGGGGCTGAAGAAAGTTAAATCTTTACATTTGAATTCTGAATCATTGTTGATTATCCTGAAAGCCCCTGGTCCCTAGCTGTGCTGCAATTTTTTAACCAAAGAGTTCTTGTTCAATAAAGATTTCCCTCTAATTTGACTGGCTTTTTCCTCAAAGTCCTCAATTAGTTCTGCCTAGGAAAATATCTGTACCTTTCTTTAAAAGAAGAACAAGGACAATCAAAATGTTGAAAACCTGTTTCTAGTTCCTTAAAATCTGACTAGGGTCACCCTGGAACATCTACTTTGTTTGAAAATTGTATTCAGTCCCAGTTGTTTATTGGTGATGATATTGATTTCCAAGTTTCAGGAAAAGGCTCTGATGATGGGAAAGGTGAAAAGGGGGTGGGGGGAGAAGATGATGACTGGCAGCAAGGTGGATGGATTCAGTTGCAATGGTGATGATGGCACCATTGGTAGATCTAAAAGATCAGATTAGGGACAATTTATCATGGAGAAAATCTGTGTGGTCACTAGGAGTCAAAATGACTTAATGGCACATAGTCATGCAGTCAAGATTTCCAAGTGGAAATTCAGAAGGTCATGCACTTTTCTGCTTTACAAAGCAACATCCCAAACTCTACCCCTATCTTCATCCTACTTCTACCCAAAAAGAAATTTTGTAGGGACTTACTGAAAAGTCCATTACTGCATGTGGGATAACTGCATTCATCTATCTCCAAATGCGTTATTTATATAAAACACATTTATACAAGTTATTCTTATTGGCCTAATTTTAATATTTATACCCCTCCTGCCTCTAAAGTGCTTTCTCCAAATTTCATGCAAACATTATTTTGAAAGACTGGACAGTTTGAAATCAATTCAAACTAATAAATGCTTCACAAAAATCTAATCTTCACACCCGTGTTCATTTGCTTTATAGATGGCAAGATGACAAATCTAGGAAAATTAGATAGTATTTTTAATGGCTTTGCTGAAAATGCATTTATGTGAAATGATCACATGGCAGACAAAATTTTTGCACATTTTTCCTTTAACCAAACTAAGCATAGCCCATTTTCTGTGCAATTCCCACTGTTATATATGTATCCTGATGGAAAATCCATTAAGTTATTAAAACATTTGAAATGTGGGAGTGGCAAATTATTTTGAGTTATTGTTGAGCCAGAAATGGCCCTGCATGAATATTAAGTTCCTAGAAATAGAAAAGTCTAACGAATAACTAATGCTGAAAGTTCTAAACTGTCATCACTGAATATCAAATTAACTTTTTCTAGTAGAACAATAGTTAATCTGCCTTGGGTGTGGTCTAATTCAAGTCTATACTAGTTTTCTCTTTGTTATTTTTTAAGTATTGTTGTTCATTCATTTGTGTGTGTGTGTGTAAGTGCATTTGAGGGACATTACAGCTGAAAACACTGCAGTTAAATACAAGAATAGCAGAAAAGAATTTCTCCCATTCCCCATTAATAATATAATTAAATATATTATTTAAACATTGGATTTGAACATATTTTGGTCACCAATTTCCCTGAAGAGTAAAAACATTTACAATATTTTAAAAACAAAAATGCCCTTCTGGACATTCTCCCAATTATTCATGGTAACATTGTTATCAAGCGTGGTATCAACATCTCTAATGTTATTTCCAACTTGGCAATTTTGAGATATGTGGACTTCTTAAATTCTGGGAGTTGAAGTCCACACATCTTAAAATTGACAAGTTTGAAAAATACTGTTTTTGCATCCTGTTTCTCTCCAGGATTGCACACTGAGAAAAAAGATAATTCTTTGGGGGATACAGGTGATTATGCAGTGTCATATTCTACTATATCATTGCTGCAAAAAGTATTATAGTTAAGTCTTTAGAATGTTATGAATATTACTTCATAACAGCTTGTGCAAATACATGTACAAACAGCCTAAAATGCAAACAGTAATCCTTATGTTTGATTTTTTGGAGATATTTGAACATATTTTAGTTGTAAAGTTAGTAGTTTTTTTCTTTCTTGAGGGATTCAGGGTTTATGGCAGGCATTTTTAATTATTTGCAAAAGCTTATCTTCAAACATACACTTAAACTATGAGAACACTTTTTAAAAAGCTTTTAAAAATGGGGAGAAACAGGCTCGGACTCAACTCCTTCAAGTCTGAGTGGCTATGGCTCCTGGCTCCCCGGTATAGCCAGCTTGCTCCATTGCTGGCTATTGGGGGGTGAGATCCTGGCTCCCTCAGAGAGGGCTCGCAACTTGGGTGTCCCTCTGGATACATGTCTGTCTTTAGAAGACCATATGACAGCTGTGGCCAGGGGGACCTGCTATCAGGTTCGCCTGATTTACCAGTTGCATCCCTTTCTGGACCGGGATGCCCTGCGCACAAGCACTCACGCCCTTGTCACCTCCCGTCTGGACTACTGTAATGCACTCTACATGAGGCTCCCCTTCAAGAGCACTCCGAGGCTCCAACTGGTCCAGAATGCGGCCACGCGGGTGATTATGGGGCTACATATCACACCCACGTACCTCTCCTATGCGAGCTACACTGGCTCCCGGTGGTCTTCCGGGTGCAATTCAAGGTGTTGGGTCACCACCTTTAAAGTGCTCCATGGCTTAGGGCCTGGATATTTACAAGACCGCCTCCTGCCACCGATAGCCTCCCATCGGCCAGTACGCTCCCACAGAGGGCCTCCTCAGGGTGCTGTTGGTCAAATTATGTTGACTGGCAACCCCCAGGGGGAGACCCTTCTCTGTGGGGGCCCCTGCCCTTTGGAACGAACTGCCCCGGAAATACGTAGGATCCCTGACCTTCATGCTTTTCGTCGGGCCCTGAAGACCCTATTATTCCAGCAAGCTGGTCTGATGGCATGATGAATTTTAATGGGTTTTTTAGTCTGGGGGTTTTTAATATTTGGCAAAACCACTAATCAATTTTAAATTGTTTTTAATTTTTCTATCTCTGTTTTTTATTATTGGCTGTACACTGCTCTGAATCCCTCAGGAGAAGGGCGGTATAAAAGTTTGATTAAATAAATAAATAAATAAAAACACATTAGTATGCAACTATCTTTACTCTCAAATGTAATAAACCTCATTATAGATCAATTTTATGCTGAAAATTGGCAAACTAAATTATTTCCCTTGCTAACTTATTCTCTAGTTTGACCTTTTTCATTTCCGCTTGCCTTCTATTCATCTGAAGGTGCTCTCCATGTTATTACTGTTCTTTATCTTCACTTTCAACTAATTCTTCATTTTGACATTTTACAAGCTCAGGAAGATTCCTTGGCAACACACATTAAAAGAATGAATGGGGAAAAGATGTAAGTAAAGGTATATGAATAGTAAAGAATGGCACTTTCAACACCATGTATTACACAGGGAGATTTCTGCACCATGCTCGATTCAGTGAGAATCACAGATCATAGCTCAATGTTAACACTTTCCTAGTAACTAGAAATTCCCACGGCACTGCCGTTTGTGAAAATTCCTGAGGAACCAAATTATTTTTACTTCTGTAGTCTTGATTATGTGCCATTAAATCAGTAACAATGTTCAGCAACCATGGAGACAGTTCTTTTCTGGGGTGATCTATCTGAAATCTGGTCTTCTGGGTTTTTCAAGAGTGTACCTATTGCTATCCACCTTTCTAATGGTCATCCTGTTATATATTTTTTTCTTTCCACCTTTTCGAGAATTATAGAGGATGGGCTTTTGCATAATGTATGCAGAATATAGTACTTGAGCCTGAACACTTATTCCTCAAGTGAGAATTCTGGATTGATTTCTTCTATAATAGTTTTTTCTCAACTTTCTATTCTTAGGAGTCTTCTCTAACATCAAAGTTCAAAAATGCCAATTCTCTTTTTATCCTGTTCTCTCTTCTTTGAAGATAGACACATCACAGCATTTGACTGTGCAAGATCTGTTACCCTACCGTTAATCTGCAACATATTTCTTGACATCTGACTCCTTTATAGTTGATCCTAAAAGACACAAACTATCCACCACTTCAGTATTTTGTCAGTTCTAAGACTGCTTGTTCTACTATCACTGTGTTGGTGCCTTCCAATCAGCCTTGACTCCTGGCAACTGCCTAGAATAGTCCCTGCAATTTTCTTGGCAAGATTTCAAAAGTGGCTTGCCATTGCCTGCTTCTGAGGGCTGAGAGAAAGGGATTGGCCTAAGGTCACCGAGCTAGCTTTGTGCCTAAAATGGGACTAGAACTCAGTCTTGCAGTTTCTAGCATGATTCCTTAACCATCACAACAAACTGGCCTCACATTTATTGTTATTGCCTTAATGTTTATATTTAACCTTAGTCCCTTTTTCACTGTGCTTCTTGACTTCTATTACTAGAGCTTGCAGATCATATTATTTCCATCTATCAGGGTAGCATCACCAGCAATAACAATGTTATTGTTTGTCCCTCCAATTTTAAAACCATGCTCATCTTCCAATATATATCTAGCATGTAGCTTGAATACCTAAGGAAAGGTTACTCAAAGGTCTCTCCTTTTCTGACCTGCCACCAGTCTGTTTCACCATGTTTTTTTATCTGTCTCTCTGTCTGTCTGTCTGTCTGTCTGTCTGTCTGTCTGTCTGTCTGTCTGTCTATCTATCTATCTATCTATCTATCTATCTATCTATCTATCTATCTATCTATCTATCTATCTATCTATCATCAATCTATCATATTTCTATGCCGCCCATGCTCCGAGGACTCTGGGCGGCTTACAACAATTGACAGTATAGAAAATAGCATATTGCCCCCAACAATCTGGATCCTCATTTTTACCCACCTCGGAAGGATGGAAGGCTGAGTCAACCTTGAGCCAGTGAGATTTGATCTCCTGATCTGCTGAACTAACAGTCAGCTGAAGTAGCTGCAGTACAGCACTCTAACCACTGCGCCACTTTGGCTGTTGATGTTTAGATATGTTTAGAGATCTTCATATCTAACAAGATATCTAAAAATAATATCTAATTCTCACCATTCTAAAACCAATTGGTGCAATTTGTAATTGAAGCTAAGTATACTGTATGCCACTAATTCTTATATTATGGTCTGCCAGATGCTGGATCAAGATTAACTATTTAAAATTTTTTGACAATAGCAAAACCTCCAAGATTCAATTTGATAGTACTGTAGAGCAACATCTAAAGTACGCAAATAGCCGTTTTCAAAGATGGCATTTCAAGACCAAATATTTTTGGAGGAACAAACTTGTGAATGTTTACTTATTATTTCCCTTGAGCTCCAGACATTGATTGCCTTAATAATATACTTTTCTTTTCCTTTGCAGATATAATAGTAAAAAAAAGATAACTGAACTATTCTGCAGAAAGCCCAATAAAATCATGGAACTAAAGGAAAACGGTGTAACTAAATGACATGCAAACTAAACTTACACACTTTTAGGTTCTCAAAATTTGATCATACTCAATGTATCTTATTATTTGACGCTATTTGATCACATGGCATAATTAAGCTGTCAAGGATAGTGACACTGATTTTGTGTGCAAGTATACACAAATAAGAAAAAATAAAGGAATAGAACATGAACAATGAAATAAATTGTAACAGGTTAAATAATATTGCATATTATTTACAATCTATCTCATTCTATCATTTATAAAACATTTAAAAGCTTAACAATTTTAAGATGTTGTCTGAATGTATGTTCACTTGTCATGGATGCCTGTCACATTGCACAAGCAATTAAGGTCCAAATCTCTGTAGAGAAATGGATCCATCTAAGATAGTCCTATCCCAGCTCTTGTAAGAATATTAATGGTACAAATAACTTAAAATGAATTATATAAATTTATGTTTACAAACTACTCTATATATTGTATAGCAGTTTATTACTAGTTCATTTGGACATTACTGATCACATCCAACTGGATATAAATTCATCTTTACTATTACCATAAACGGGTAATAGAAGGGTCAGAAAAACCTGTATAACCTGCTTAGAGACAACGAATAGACTTTGGATCAAGCTTTCTCCCTCCTCAGTCTCATATCCACTAATGTACCACATGGTGTGTTATTTATTGTATTCCTAGAATTAATTCTACCTTTTTTGCAATAGAAAAGGATTATATTACATAAAAGTGTTAACCACTTTAAAAGCAAAGCCATCAATGAAAAATTTAAATACATGAAAAAGTGTGAGAGCTATGTTTTGTGAAAAGAAATAAACACATGAGAAAAAGCTTAAAAATAATATGGAAAACAGTCTTTAAAAAATTTCCGAACACTTTGGGAAAAAAGTGTTCATTCATTAAAATACTACTTCATCTGCTTTGCTTCAACTCTCAATTTGCAAAATAGAGGCAACTTTTAACATTTAAAAAATTCACATTTTCAAAGTATTTCTATAGTCACCTTCCAGCCAGAACCATTTTAATGCATTGTACATGGGACTGCCCTTGAAGATTTTCCAGAAGCTTCAGCTAATGTAAAATGCAGCAGCATAGATACCAGTTCTTCTAGAATACACATTACACCTCTGGTCCACAAACTGCACTGGTTACCAGTCTGTTTCTTGCTCCAATTCAAGATACTCTTTTTGATCTTTAAAGCCCTACATGGCATAGGACGGAGTTATATGAGGTATTGTGGCTCCCTCATCTACCCATCTTACCAGATCCAGCAGAAAGAGTATGCTGTGGCTCCCACTGGCTAAGGAGCTACAATTGTAGGTCCTAGGCAGTGCACCTTTTCTGCTGGGGTGGCCCATTTTATGGAATATCCTTCCTCTCTAGTTTAGTATACATTGTTTTTAGCTCTGTTGTATACCACATAGTCACTTGTTTGTGAGATGAGTGACCACATAAAATTTATGAATAAAATAAAATGTTTAAAAAATCATATAAACCAGCAACTCTGTCTATTCAGTCACTTTTCAGTAAAATGATAGTGAAAAAAATCCACTCCATTTTGACTCCCTTGTCCATCACTCAGAAATGTGAGAATCATATGACAACAATTAACTGACCAATGATGAGGAAGTGAACTGAGAACTACAAAATGTACAAAAAAGAAAGGATTAACCTTTGGAATGTCTTATGTGACAGGGATCCTACGTTTTTGCTACTGTCATTACGCAAAGCTGTTAACATTGGTCAAGAACCTACAGCTGCCTCAAAAGCGGTTCATTTCTTGGGATGAAATGGTCATTAGGACAACTCATAAAATTATCCTGAAATTTGTCCTAGTATATATCTTTCAAAAAATATTTTGGACCTGCTTTCATGCTGTTCCAGTAGAGGAGGTCATTACCAAAGATAAAATGCAGTGCCGTTAATCTGAATATTGTCCATGAATATTAATCTTCATTTTTAAATGAAGTGGGATGTTTTTTTTCAATGGGCAATATGTTTGGATCTACAATCAATTTAATCAATCGCCATACGATACCAAGAAATAGTTTGTGACACTGTTTTCCACCAGATAAATTAAATATTGAGAAATTAAAGGAAATACATGGCAAAAGGATCTGAAGCAGGTGCACAAATCTAGGATAGTCTGCCCATTATTTGCTTAAGAAACCTATTTTATTATTCAGTAAGTAATAAATTTATTTTTTCTATAATCTTACATTAGTTTAAGAAAACTTTCTTTGGTGACAAGACAAATGAAAATAAAATTAACACAAAGGGAATACAGACAGAAATATGTTTATTGCCAAAATAATATTAATAATAATAATAATGGACAAAAAAAGACAACAGAAAGTGGCTGGAATAATGACATATTAAACTAAGAATTTAGAAACATCTTACATTCTGCCCTAATGGCAGCACAGTTAATAAGGGCAAAAGGTCTTCTTGCAGCTCGCTTCAGTTGTAAGGTATTTCTGCAAACCTGGCGGGCAAGTTTAGTCAAATATGTAGTATGAAGAAAGAAAGATTGACGTGTCTTCACTGCAGATTTTGGACTACCAGTGTTCCGGACTGGTATGCCCTGAGTTGCTTGTCGTGACATATGTGTTCGGACACACGAATCCTGAAAGAAATAATAACAATAATAACAACACTGCCACCCAAAGCCAATGGTTTTAGATGGGCAATTATACAAATCAATTTTTTTAAAAAAAATTACTGTTAATTTTTTGGTCTATCATTGTATTTCTTGTTTTTAATATTTTTAGTCTATAACTGCCCAGAGTTGTTGGGAGACTGGTGATATATATATTTAATCAATAACAGTAACAACAATAAAAATTACATTGAAGTTAAACACATTTCTGTCTGGAATCTCCTCTATACATTGATCTCCGTCTGTGCTGGTCCTCTGAAATGATCAAGAACAAACTTAAAAGTTCATTCCATAGAAAGGAGTTTTACAATAGACAGGCTGAGGCTGAGGCCGAGTGGGCGCTTTGCAATATCCAACAGGAGGTTCTGATGTTCTGGCTCCCTGCTCTTCCGTCATCTATCTCTTCTTTAGCCATGGCCTCTTGGATGTACATATTGCTGTGGCTGAAGAATAAGACAACTTCATTTCCCTACTAGGCAAGATACATGATGAAAATTTATCAGGCTACCCAAGCTGGAAGAAGAGAAGTCAAAGTTGAGACTGATGATCTGGAGTTGTATCAGGAGGAAAACAGGCAAGACAGAATGGGGAATGGAATGTGGGTACAGCATGGTTGGCCAAGTAAGCAGGAAGTGCAAGAAGGAAATTATTCAGGGAAGTTATGTCTCTAAATACATACATAACTACTACAATGTAGATATAATTCCAACACATTTGGAAAGTACTAAATTGAGAAATATTGTAATTTAGTAGCATACACAAAACTTGTAAAAGTTAGCTGACTAAGCCATACAATTGTTTAAATATAATTTTAAAATGTACACTGTATCTTTCAAAGGAAAATGAAGCACATGAATTAAGACGAAATAGCAAAGATGCACACATGAATTAAGACGAAATAGCAAAGATGCTAAGTACCACCAGCAAAGAAGCATTACCTCTGTGGTTTGATTGGGTGAAAATCTATCTTCATTTGTTAGAGTTGGCATTTTAAGACCACCATACTTTTTCCAATAAATCCAACATGGTGCACATAATCTACACTGCATGTTGGGTGGACCCCAGGAATACCATTGATGCGACTGTGTAACTAAAAGAAGAAGGAAATAAAATCTAGTCAATATATGTAGGATAAATATTTACTAATATATTTACACATAAATATAGAGGCACAGGATGATAGTATACTTTTTCAAAAATAGTGCTCTCTCTCTTTACAAATGATATATACATACTGATGTATACTTAAAACTCTTGATGAATGATGTACATATAGAACATTTTGTGACTAGATTTCTCCATTCACTTCACATTCTCCCTTTTATGAGGAAGCTCCTTCCAGAAGAAAGGACCCATACACATCTCTGAGGACATGCATGCACAAACACACACACTTTTACTTACTGTAGCAACTTTCACAAGCACGGCCTATTAGTGAGTTCTGAGTCTGGTGTGGTGCTCCAACTGCCCCATTCATGGCGCCTGGCTTTCCATTATTGCTGGATATCTGACTGGGATTCGGTTTGTTGCTTTAAAATGATCACACATGCATTAATTGCATGAGCTATATGGCAGAAATATTTTTAAACAAATTCTTAGCTAACTACAAGAGCTATGTGAGAGTTTGATTCAAAAGTTTGTTGGCAACTCAACTGAGCTGTGAACCAAACTGACTTTGGTTTAGATTATCCATATATAGAGGTGTATAAATGACATAACAACATACAGATGATTTTAACCTCATACTAATGAATGGCCTCAAAAAGCAGCTTTGTACAGACATTAAATAGGAGCGGGGGAGAATAAAGTCCTGTGGAGCTCAACTGCAGCTGAAAAAGCCATGAGTGTCCAGTAATACCTTCACATAAACGTAGTCAGAATTTATTTTATTAATGTCAAACATGATTCTGGATTTTACCAAAGTTTGTTAAATGTTAAAATAGCAATAGCACTTAGACATATATACCGCTTCACAGTGCTTTACAGCCCTCTCTAACTGGTTTAGAGGCAGCATATTGCCCCCAACAACCTGGGTCCTCATTTTACCAACCTGGAAAGGATGGAAGGCTGAGTCAACTCTGAGTCAAAATAAAGTTTCATCAATGCTTATCTTTTGCTTCTTCAATAAAAAAAACCCTAAGATTTGTTGTCTATACACTGAAATTAATTTTAAAATAAAGTGTTTGTTATACTTACAAACTATACTTTTATAATTTTAAAATATTAGTGTTTGTTATACTTACTAAGTTGGTATGTAAACTTGCTTGAGTTTACTCTCTGCTTCAGCAGCTTTTAGACGTTTCTAATAGAAAAGATGAATAATTTAGTGCCTAACATAATGTTAATACTACAATGTTGTACAAAATATTACATTAAACCGCTTAACACTTATATCAGAGGCTTCCGAGGCTTCTGTCCATGGAGATTTGGCTGCACAGGCAATCAAGGAAAGGATTTTGGTATAGCGGAACTTCACTTCTTGATATCCCTTCCAGATACAATCAGACTATACCAGATTTTTTATTTACTTGGGTACTCATGGTTGGATTTTTCTCATTAGGTTTGAATAATTTAATTGCAACTTAAAAATAGCAGCCTTAATGAAAACTTTTAACGAAGCTGTTTTAAGAATCATTCAGTCATTGTAGGCATCCCGTAAGAAAGCAGTATGTCAATTTAATAACATTTCTTGCACAGATAGCTAAATGCATTTCCTTGATTAGAGAAAGGAAAATGCTTATAGACTTTTTGCATGAAACACAAAAAAGTGCACATGACTTACAAATTTGATTAGAAAAAAAATTAGATAATGAAAAAAGTGAGGTTTGGGGTTTTTTTGGTAACCATAGAGTAAGAGATAACTTTGTAATCATGCTTATATTTGCTGCAAAGGAAATTGGAAACTTCTATTTCTTTTTATCTTTTCTTTCTGCACTTTCGATTTTTTTCTTTTTTTCCCTTTAGTTTTCTTTATTCTCTATTAGATTGTATTAATTTTATTCTTTTAAACTTTTAATAAAAATTATTTAAAAATATTAACATCTTTATTAAACATTTGCTTTCTCTCAATTGACAATATAGTTTAAGCTAAAAATTTCTTGTACAAATTTAAGTTGAACTTGCATTCAAATGAAATGTGGGTTTCCTTATGTATATTTATAGTTTACAAACATAAGGGAGAATTGAAGCTGGCCGAGGACAATTCCTATAAGATCCTCAGATTACTACACATTTGAAAAGTCAGTACTGTCAAATCTGTTGCTTATGCTTAAAAGAGTATCAACAAAAACCTTGGGAGTTAACCAAAGAAAGAACTTTATAACATTCTTTAAGGTGAGTTTTTACAATAACACAAAAAACAGTGATGTTGCTAAAGTAATTATTAAAATGTTCCAAGTAATTGCAATCATTACTACAATACATATACATGCACAAATATGGTGTAACACACATACATATTACAGTTTTTATTAAATAACAAAGTCCTTAATCATTTCAGGTTGAGGAACAGATTCAGTAAATAAAAATACATTAAAAATAATATATCATAATCACTGTTAGGTTTTCCCAACTGAAAACACCTAGGGCAGACATACCTTTAAAACTGATCATATTAACATTGACTCATGTCTTGCTAAGAACCCCCAGAAGCTAAGCTACATTTTTGCTCAAAGTTCATCACACAAGTTAAAATACCATTATATGGTATAGAAGAAATCTATTTAAATGGGAAGAATGTATAATGTTCTGTACTAATTGAAACTAAGGAAAACTAGTTGGAAGGTGTGATTATATCCATATGGTATAAAATTTAGTTACGCACCTATCCTTATTTACCACTTTACCGCTTACACTTGGTAAGCTTTTTTACAATGTTTTCCACTCTGTTATGTAGCAATAATATGGGCCCTTCTGCTCTTTAACTGCTTCTTTAACATATGAGTTGAAACAGATTAGTTGAATTAGTTAATTTAACAATGAGTTGAAAAAACTCTGTTCTGCATCTACTGGATCACAAACAGCCAAAGAACAAGGTATAAATATAATGCAATTGAAATGGCTCATTCTATAAGGACTTGCTAAAGAGTGAGCCGCAATGAAACTCTAAAGTTTTATGGAGAAAGGCAACAACAACCAATATCTTAGTTTCACTGTCTCCCAGGATTCAAATGACTGAAATCAAGCTGTAGAAGACTTTGGGCATGTATATACCCTTTCTATTATGCTTGCAAGAGGAAGAAAGTGAAAGACAAGTTATCTTTTCAACTATGCCTGGATCCTGAAACTGTAGATCACATATTATTAATATAAACTACTAGATAATAATTCAAATAAATTGGATTCAAACTATGATTTCTTATCTTCATTTATGAGACAACTTTGGCTAGGGTGGTGTAAACTCTGCATAGTTGCCATTAATGGCAAGAGATCAAATTTCAGGAAGTGTAACTGAAATACTTCAATGAAAAAGGCCTGAATCCAGAGATCCAGGGAAGAGAATTCTAATTAGGAAAATCTCCAGAAGAGCCTGAAAGTTATCCTGGCATGATGACAATAAAAGAATTGGTCAAATTCCTGATGTTTTGCCCTCCCATAAAAATTCATTTTTGCATAATAGCTATTCTGGATTCAGGGCAACATGTTTCAATTACTCTAAATCCTGAATGCCTTCAGGTCTAATTAAACCCTTAGGGGGGGAAATGAAATTACAGGAATTAGTACTTTGAAATTCTTATGCATGGTAATCTAACATGGCCTTCCTCAACTCGGTTTCCTCCAGATTTATCTTCTTGCTCAAATTACATTGCAACCCATCTCACAGTTGTGACCCTGGTGGCTAACAACACACTACAAAACAATACAAAACATAGTATCAACAAAAGTGCAAAAATCTAAAATAGCCAAAAATAAACCCAATAAAACCTCAATAGCAATGTCTCACAGATCATTTAACTTCCCAGCCCCCATGCCTTGAGTACATGCAGGCATACAGTGCTTACTGAAAGGATAGAAATGCTCTGTGGGCATGTGCCCACAGAGGTTTTCCGGTGCTCTGGTGCGCACAAAGACCGGCTGGCCGGCGCGCATCTGTGCACCAGAAACCAGAAGAGCAGCTGGCAATGGCACACGTTCCCACAGAGAGGACTCTGTGTGCCACCTCTGGCAGAGGTGCCATAGATTTGCCATCACAGATTTAGAGCAAACCAGCTGGAGTGACAATGGAGGCTTTATGTTACATGCACATTCCCATTTAGTTGAACCTTTTATGTAGGGATTTTGTAAAACCTGAAAGCCCCATCTTAAAAATGTTCATTTAGATATTGTTTTATATCACACTATAGATTTGGATGTTATGAATTCAAAAAAATTACCTGCTGAATATATCTATCTGTGGTTTTCCACATATAATAATATTCAATGATGCTAGTCAGGGATTTCCAAGGAAGCTGAAAAACATTAAATACAAAATTACATTTTAAAAAAGAAAATGATGAAAAACAGTTGGGCTATTGGAAAAAAACTATTTTTTGTAGAGATTATAGTCACGTAAAACCTAGACAAAAGGGCATAACATTATGTAACATCTGTACCAGTCTCCTCTGAAGGATAAGGGAAGGTAGACCTTATATACTATTCTAATGGATCTTTTTATGCATCTCCATTGAACACCAGTAACTGGACAGCTTCTAAAACTAATATACTATTGTCTAAAGTGCAAAGATCCATACATCTGATTCCCAGTAGAGGTTTTGAACCCATAGAATCCCCATAGGTTCCAGCTATCTATGTTTGACAAGTTCCAAATGAGACAAAAACTGTCATATAATGCCTCCTGGTGGTCATTTAAGCTATATGCGATATCTGAATTGATGTCAATGAGCACAGCTGGGGAAAGAGAAGTAAGATCCTCTGATAGTTTCAGGTGAATATATATTAAGAGTTTGCTTGGTGAACTCTTGGCTGAAATATAATTTCGTTTTTTCTAAGAACTGGAAAATATGGTACGCTTATCCACTATTCTTGGAATTTAAAACTGTAAGAAATCTTGTTAAAGGGTTGGAAAACTTTGTCCCCAGGAGAAAAATAATTCTTCTATTTAGATCTTTTCAAGGAGCAATCTGTTCCTGTACTAAACAAAGGGGAAATGGCTCTTATATTGTATTACATATATCAGAGATGGCTAGATTCTCCTATGAAGATTTCTGATTTTTAAATAGCAATTATTTAAATGTTTCTATTATGAAAGATAAAACAGGAGAGTTTTTCTCTTTTTCTTCTTGGCTCTGGATTTCAAGTTTAGGGAGATTTGTTAAATCTCGTTCTTTTTCCAAACTCAAAAACTATGAACTTGAGTTGGTGCAGCCAACTCCAACTTCTAGGAAACTGGTTTAATCATGCAGAGCCAACAACATTCCTCATCTCCAAAAATACTGGAAACTTCAAATAAGTTTATATTACAGGATCCAATTTGGGTCAGTCACCGGGACCAGAGGATTAATCTTCTGGAGCCCAGGTTGAATCCTGGAACATTATTCTGGTACATGTGTATTGGCCTTCATTCGCTCATTTATATTACAACTGTGCTATATTGGCTTCCGATTAACATCCAAGGACAATTCAAGTGCTAGTTGTAGTTTATAAAGTTTTATATGCTAGGCACTGAAATATCTTCATGACTGTTTTCTCCAACTGGAAGATGCCTGCTTAACTCATTTGTCCTGACAGAAACTGCTGCTGGTTTCCAATTTCCATGAGGCATTATACCTGGGGAGAGTCACAGGAACTGAATTTCTGTGGTAGCACCTACAACTGGAAATAGCCTCCTACTTCAACCAGGACTGGCTCTTACATTTTAACCTTCCAGAAACCAGCAACATCAGAATTGTTTTGGGGATTCTACTGTAATGCATAATGCCTAAGAAAGATGATTATACTTTTAGGCACTTTGGGTTTTATCATATTCTAATTCTGTAATTTTATTGTTTTATTGTATATGTTTTTATTTTTATGTTTCATTAATATAAACTACACTTGGGATTGCACCATGTAATAACCCTGATAAATAAATAAAGTGAATGGGCATAATTCAATGTATTTATATCTAATGCTATTTAAATATTTTTATAAAAAATAAAATTATTAGAAACTACAAATGTTTTGATTATTGCTTCAGTTTGTTTATTTTTAAAGTGTGGCATTATGAAAAAGGTGGAAAACCGTTATCTAGAAAATTTATAATGTTAAACATATTTACTATATTATTATTTAGATAATTATGATGTTGATATAAATTTATATATATTGGTTATACTGCTGTCTAGGATAAAAAGAAGGGAATCTTTAAGAACATTGGTTAAGTTTTTATAAATGACTTATGCTTGAATGAGGTTTAATTGTGCATTTATAATTTAGTTTGATATATATTTGGGCTTAACTGTACTTTATACTTCTTTTTTTTTAGCAAGCATTTTGGAGTAACTTTACTTATTGTTAAAATTTATGATATCTTATCTGGATCTCACCTATATTTAATGTTTAATAATGATTGATGTATAAAATTGATGTTTTGTTAGCAACGGAAGTCAGGGGGGTGGGGAGGGGTGGGGGGAAAAGGGTGGTGGTGGGGGGTGTGGTGGGGGAAATGGGGATAAAAACTGTATTGTAAAACTTTTTCAATTAAAAAAAAAAGTAGAAAACCTCTGGCCTGTCTAATATCATTAAACTATAAATGACAAAAGCACTACTCAGAATGACAAACGAGACATAATGGAAGTATAGTTCAGCAATATCCCAGTTCCCTCAATCCTGCATAGAGAATACAGTAAGCCTTATACCTCTGAAAAATTATGTTTTACAGATGTATACAAAAATTGTATTGCACGCTTTCAATTGGAGATTTATCCATTCTGTCCCCTTGCTGTTTTCCAAGATCCCCAGCCCTAATAGCAAGAATTGTTGAAGATTTTAGTGGCCTAAGTACCTTCATCATATCAGGTACTGTAGTAGACTATGCCCTGATATAGAAAAATAATAGGAATAGGAATAGGAAAACAACGTGTTGTGGCCTGTCGGCCGCTGGCCCCTCCAGCAGCTTAATCAGCTGAGGAGGCTTGGGGATCAGGGTCAGCATCAAGGCAATCTGAGAGCTCTGAGTGGGAAGAGGGAATGGAGCTGTTGGAGAGAGACAGAGATGGAACCTGGGCCATCCATCAGTCCTCAGATGGAGAGTCAACAGACCCCAGGTCTGGAGGCAGTTGATGAGGAAGAGGAGGAATAGCTGGGCCCAGTGCCTGATGCACAGAAGGCAGAGGAGAGGAGAGCAGTGGAAAACTGTGGGCCGATCCTTGGGATGGAAGAGCCACCGCTGCTAGTGAAGCCCCACTCTAATCTGGGGATAAAAGGAAGGGGGTGGAGATGAATAGATGTGGCAGACAACTATTCATCTCCCTGCCAGACAGACTTGTTAGCCTACGGTGAGAGATAAACTTTTTGCCGGGGCTGCTTGCGCTCCTAATAAAGGAATAATTGATTTAAATACAAAGGGTTTGTCATGTTTGGGGAGCTGGATCAGAACACAACGCTGTAAAAGACTTAAGGGCAATTTAATAATAATTTAGATATGTCTACTTACAAAATCTTGTCGTATGTCATTGAAGTCTTTACCATATTTCTCTAGGGCTTCTTCAAATAAACTAGCCTCTGATGCCGACCATTCTTCCATTTCATCTCTACAAAGAACAGGACCTCCAAGGGGAACCAAAACACTAATGGCACTGCTCAAGTCATAGTTGTGCTTATGTAATGTATCCATTGCATGAAACTAGGAATGAAAAGGATTAGATATAAGTATTAAATAACAATATATTAAATGCATTTTTGGATTAAATGTTACAACGAATCATTTTGACCTGTCATGTATAAGAGTTAAGCAATGAACCAGTAAATCTCAGGAAGCGAGACATCACTGATTCAAGGTCAGGAAGCATGGATAAGGAACACTGCTGAAACACTGGAAAGGCAGGAAATAAGACCAATGGAATTAATAGAATTAAATTACCATGGGTATTAGAGAGAATTCTTACCCTCAACACTTATATCATATAATCATTTATGTATCTTTTATCAAACTATGCTGGGACTGTGATTTATAATCAAGTCCAGTTCAAGGAGTTTGCCATGTGTTTTGTTAGGACTGTGTATATCTTCAACATGGTATTATGACTTAGCAAATCAACCTATCAAAGCAGAGTCATGAACTGAAGTGCAAATTTATTTCAGTACAGCAAATCAGTAATGAAGAGTCAGGCTTGATCACTTTTTGCTTCATCTGGAGTTCCTGGCAACAACTTATGTTACAATTCCATTTCTATGGAACACTGTTTTCTTGGGAAATGCTGATGAAAGTTGACTGAAGACTCTCCAACATTAATAGTTAGCCAATGAGTTTTATCATCTAATTGCAATGGTAAGCCTAATATTGTTTTGGACTTAATTCTCTTAGTTCTCAATTTCTTTATACAAGCTTTATTTTGCCCTGACATGGTGTAACCTATCAGACTTCACACCAAAACACGGATCAGTCTTTTGCTGCCATACTTCCTCAATATACAAGTTTCTCATTCTTATAATTCAGTTCATGGTATGCCAAGTAAGGCATACCACAGAGGTAATTTGGAAATAACTGTGTTTTATTTCCTCATCCTCATTACTTCTGCCTTTCCATGATGCATGGATTTGTCTTGGTCTAAGGAGAAATGATAAAAATCCATGTATTAAATTCAATTCTTACTTCCATTCTCTTCTATTCATTACATAGAGGGAAAACTAATGAAGGTTGTGTAATATACAAGCACAAGCTACTAATTCATACCTGAAGAAGCTGGAATAATAAAATAAATTCTTTGGCTTCTGATTCTGGTTTGATTAGTTGCAGGAAAATATAATCCTGGCTTTGAGTGCCACTAGGCAATAACACAAAGTAGGGCAAAATAAGCACAATTCTTGTCATTAATATAAGAATATAATGATAAAAAGGAATCATATTCATTCTAGATCTTCATGAGTTAACTAGATTTTCTGGATACATACTATGTTATTTAAAATATTTATTTATTTAGATACCACCTTTTATTCTTTTTACAAATAACTCAAGGTGGCAAACATATCCAATACAAGATCTAATCTGGGTTGGTCACCGGGATGAGGTTTAATCTTCCAAGTTTCTGGATTCATGCTGGAGTACATCTTCAGGGAACTTCTCTTTACTGGAATATGTGCTTTGTGCTATATTGTATGCATCATATTTATGTGGTACCTGCCTATTGGTTGATTGGTATGTTGATGGTCAGCAATTAGCTGTTGTTTCTTTGTGGTGCCAAGTCCTTGGCTCCTATGTATCAATAAGTGGTGGTAAAACAATACTCCTGTTGATTGACAAGAGACTTGTTCCCCAGGCTTCAATCATTTCCCTGGGTATCTTTGTACCTGCATGGCCAACAATCTTAGTAACTGTGATAATTGAATGTACATCCTTATTCATTGCAATGTGAGCCTACCAGTGAATTTGGGTCTCCTCGTCTGACAGCTCGCCTGTGTTCTTGCAATCTGGTGGTTAGATTCTTACCTGTCTGTCCTACGTAGTCACAGGGACAATCTATGTGGGGGATCCAGTAGATTACATTAGAAGTATCTCCCACCTCCAAGCAATCTTTGCAATGCATGATTTGTCCTTGTATGGTAGCCTCTAGCAGTGTGTAATGCCCATTTGAGATCTCAGAAGCTGTGTTCTACTGCTTCTGAAATGTTTTTGATATATGGCAAGGTATGCCATAAAGTTGATCTTGTTCTTTCTTTCTTTTTCTTCCTTCCTTCCTTCCCCCCTCTCTCCCTTCCCTTCTCTTCCCTTTCCTTTGTATGTGTTGTGCAGGCATCTTGTAATAAATGCTTGTGGGTACCCATTCTGCTGAACTGTGCACGTCAGTATTTGTTTAGCTTGCTGGGTACTACAGTGGATTCTCACTGTGCCATGAAGTGTTTTGATGCAACTCTTTTTGTGTGGCAGTGGATAGTTACTGTTGAAACTAAATAATGAGTGGAGTGTTGGTGGCCTTGTGATAAACCATAATTTCTAGGTTTCCATCTTCTTGCCTGTTGACTAGTACATCTAAAAATGTAATTGTCTAGCCATTTCTTCCTCCATTGCGAATTGTATATCTGGGAAGATGGAGTTGAATAGGGTATGAAAGTCTTTCAGTGCATTTCTTTTGATAATGACAAACATATAGTCCATGTAACAACAGAAATAAACTTCGGTGTGTAGTTTTGAAATATATGTTGCTCTAGTTCGCTCAGGACTATTTCTGCAATGACTCCTGAGAGTGGACATCCTTTTTATGAAGAAAGTATGTTGGCAATATATTTCCTCCTATTTTCCCACAACAACCCTCTGGGGTGGGGTAGGCTGAGAGTGACTGACTGGTCCATAGTTACGCTTCTGGCTTTACACAAAGCAACTGCATGTCTTTCACTTTTTCTTTTTGTTATTACGTCTATTACTTATTTATTTTTCTTTTATTTCTTTTATTTGTTCTTATTTCTTCTTTAAAATATTTTTCTGCTTTTCTTATTTTACTATTTGTCTTTGTACCCAAGTAATAAAAGTAAAAAAAAAAAAAAACAATTAAAATTGAGAAATAACATCTTTCGTATTTTCCTAAGTTAAAGAGCAAAAAGAAAAAAAAGGAGAGGAATTGTAATGATCCCAAGGAGAAAAACAATAAGATAGAGTAATTAAAAACAGAAAAATAATTAACTGCTGTTCTAGTGTCTCATTTGTACCTATGGTCCACAAGAAGCAGCTGAGCTGCAACTGCATGGTGAGTGTTGGGATCTATGGTTCAGCAGCCAATACTGTCTTTCATTTTCTCTTTGGTTTTTCATATTATCTTCACAATAACTCTTATAAATAGGTTAGATTGAAAAAAGTGACTAGCTCAGTAAGTGAAGAGGAATTTGACAATGGATATCCTTAGTCGTAGTGTGACATTCCAAACATATATCAAGCATTTCTCTCATTATTTGTTCATGCAGAAATCTTCAGGTGGCCCAAACTATGCATTTGGAAGACAGTTGTAGCAGTCTGCCAGGAACCAATCATTTCTCACTTTTGCTTGGTTCTTCAAGTCTATCTTTGGAGATAGTGGCCATCTGGAAGTGGAGGTGTTTAAGCAATGTCTGCAAAACCCTTATTTGTCAATCCCTCTTTTCAAATTTACCATTTCTGAACAACTGTATAGTCGTAACACTTTACATTCTTAAAACAATAAAACAACAGAATATAATGGTTGGAAGAGATTTTGAAGAGCTGTTGAAGAGCTGTTTTGAACATCTAGACCAGGGGTGTGAAACTTGCGTCCTCATGGCAGCGTCATGTGACATATCACGACTTTTTCCCCTTCACCAAACCGGGTATGGGTGTGGCCAGTATGTGATGCATCCAGCCCGTGGGCCGTGAGTTTGACAGCCCTGATCTAGACCAACTCTCTGCCAAGTTTAGGGATCTATTATTGTAGTATCTCTAATAGATGGCTATGCAGACATTGCTTAAACACCTCCACTTCCAGATGGCCACTATCTCCAAAGATAGACTCTTACATTGTTAAACAGCTGTTATAATCAAAATCTATTTCTTAGCAATTTAAATTCATTGGTGGCCCTATCTTGAGGAACAATTTTGAATAATTCTGCCTTGTCTTTTATGTATCACTTTTTTGAATACCTGAAATAACTATTATGACTCCATGAAGTCTCATCTTTCATATGCATGCAGTAGCTCTCCCAAAAACCCCCATAGGCTTCTCCTTCCAGATCCCCAATTCTTTTGGTTGCATTGTATTGGGATAATTCAGAAGAATGGAAGTGGAGATAAACATAGAAGCAAACACCATATAAGATGGAACATGCATCTTACATGTCTACATTATGTATATATATACGTAAGTATGTGTATATGTATACAGTACATAAGCTGCCAAGAAATGACAGAACAGTTATAAAGTTAAAAACTGGGAGTAAGCTAGGGATAGTTGATATGGATCCAAGGTATGCCTTACACACAAATTGAGCAAAGACATGTGTATATGTGTATGTTTTAGACGTGGAATATTAGCCAATGGCAGGTGAATTTTAATGAGCAAGTGGCTGCAAATAGAAGATTGTCCCCCATTTATAACAGGGGTGGGGAACTATGGCTCTTTAACAATCGGTGAACTTCAACTCCCAGAATTCCTGAGCCAACATGCATTGTAACATAGATGTCTTTACATTCTTAACTTGATATCTCTTGTCATAGGCTACCTATGACAATATTCCAAAGAGTTCAATTGGAATATTAAGATTTATGATAAGTAGGCATTATGATCATAAGGATAAAATTGCCCAGTAGTTTTTCTACTGGAAAAAAACTATATTTGTACTACTTAAAAATAGATTTGCATGATATTACTCTTTTGATTAACTAGTTAATTGCCATCATGGAAGATACTGCAAGATGGTTGGCATCAGATGGATTCGTAATTGGCTGACCAACCACACTCAACGTGTAGTCCTCAATGGAACTACATCCACATGAGGGAAGTATGCAGTGGAGTACCCCAAAGCTCTGTTTTAGGCGCAGTACTCTTCAACATCTTCATCAATGACTTGTATGAGGGGATAGATGAGAAAATCATCAAATTTGCAGATGACACCAAGCTGGCAGGAATAGCCAACAATCCAAAAGATAGGCTTAAGATACAGAAGGATCTTGACAGACTTGAACATTGGGCGCTATCTAATAAAATGAAATTCAATGGTGAAAAAAGTAAGGTCTACATTTAGGCAAGAAAAACAAAATGCACAGGTACAGTATATGTGGTACCTTGCTCAATAGTAGTAACTGTGAAAGGGATCTTGGAGTCCTAGTGGACAACCATTTAGATATGAGCCAGCAGTGTTCAGCAGCTGCCAAAAAAAGCCAACACTGTTCTGGGCTGCATAAACAGAGGGATAGAATCAAGATCATGTGAAGTGTTAATACCACTTTATAATGCCTTGGTAAGGCCACATTTGGAATACTTCATCCAGTTTTGGTCGCCACAATGTAAAAAAGATGCTGAGACTTTAGAAAGAGTGCAAAGAAGAGCAACAAAGATGATTAGGGGACTGGAGGCTTAAACATATAAAGAACGGTTGCAGGAACTGGGTATGTCTAGTTTAATGAGGGGAGACATGATAGCAGTGTTCCAATATCTCAGGGATTGCCACAAAGAAGAGGGAGTCAAACTATTCTCCAAAGTACCTGATGATAGAACAAGAAGCAATGGGTGGAAACTAATCAAGGAAAGAAGCAACTTAGAACTAAGGAGAAATTTCTTGACAGTTAGAACAATTAATCAGTGGAAAAACTTCCCTGCAGAAGCTGTGAATGCTCCAACACTGGTAATTTTTAAGAAGATGTTGGATAACCATTTGTCTGAAGTGGTGTTGGGTTTTCTGCCTAGGCAGGGGGTTGGACTAGAAGACATCCAAGGTCCCTTCCAACTCTGTTATTCTATTCTCTGTGCATTTCAGTACAAAAGTTGTAATATTTTAATGTAATATAATTGTCTCAACCATTGGAGCTATCCTACATTACTCAGTTTTATAGCATAACTATTGCTTTTTTTTTTTTTTTTTTTTTGCAGAAGAGAGGTAGGTAGAATTTTTTTAAAAAATACAGAAAAAATACCAATTTTTAGGAATCCAAACATTACTTCTAGTAGATTAAACAGCTAAACATTAATGTGTATTATCTGTGCTCGGAAAAAAAGATATGGGAGTTGCGGGGGGAACACGACTGCATGACTTTTACTGGTCTAAAATTCTGTCATTAACACAGATTAGACACTCAATACTGTTGATAAGCGCATTTATTAGTCTTTAATTCTGGTTTAAAAAACAAATTAAAACTCAAATTACTATTACTGTGTATTAGGGCAACACAATAATTTGGAAAGAACCGCTACACAATGAATATGAATAAGGCCTCTTATTCAATCACCAAAGCATACATATTCTTTGTTAAGACTCATGGAACTGGGATGAAAATACTTATTTTGGTATGTGTGTACATGCACAGCCACTTCACATTTTTCACCAAGAAGAATGTATCTGAAGCCTATTCACTTTGCTTTCATCCTATTGCAATGGCTGTGTGTAAAAATGCCTGTACGAATAGGCATTTTGCCTGAATAGGCACTGTTCAGATGATGAAATGGCTTTAACCATTCAAACTTGGTGATTTGTTCATGTTCCCAAACATCACAAATAACTCTTCTGAATACTTTGTACAGTTCAACTGGATATATGCATACTATTTTTGCATATTTTTTCACTATATACAATAAACATAGGGAGATATGAAATTATTTACTAGAGGAAAAAAAGTAAAAATAACTATTTTATCTTTTTTAATATTCCTGGCAAAATCACCATCATTCTGTAAGTTCTAATTCTCTTTAAATAAATCAAAGAATATTTTTAAGCAATTAACCAGTACAACTCACCACCTGCTAAGATTAGTTAATAAAGCAAATAGCAAGAGTTGGCTTGAATATTTTATATCCACTGTATATCTGCAAAACCCTCAAAACGCCATTATCATCAATCATATCAGGGCAGGATTTAATTTGTCTCTTTAGCAAACTATTCTTTCAAAGGAAGTATATTTCAAAGAGTATCTCACCAAAGTGATATCCCGGGAAGCAGCAGCTGCACTCATGTGTAAACTAGGTTGTCTTACAGAACTACTGCAGTCTAGAGCTCGTGCAAAAGTACCAACAGCACTGAAGGAAGAAAGGAAACATTATGAGAACAATGAAACTGAGATAATTTTAAAACACTGTGACAGAAATGCATTCTTTCACCTCCTTAATATATTGTTGATTAGCATGCACGTTCAACTGCATTACAGAACTTCTAAACATTCCCAAAAATATTTGTAAAATTTGATCCAGCACAGAATGTTTATTTAGTACACTGTATTAAATGGGACTTCCTTTTAAAATGGCATGCATAAAATTGGGCAATGAAAGGCAAAATTTTACTATAAAATATTTTAATTTATGTGTTAATCTATATTTTGATACACAGAATACCAACAAAATGCTATTGTTTCATTTAATTTTTTAAACAGATTTACTCCTAATTTTTTAAAATAGTTTAGGTTAATCCTTGCATATGTTAAATAATTTAATTTTTTCACTCTTTTTCTCCTTTTTCCACTTTGCATAAAGTCTATAGTCCTTAGTATACAATTAGGATCTTGGAAAAATAGGTGTAAGGATTGGTTCTCAAGCTGAAAAGAATTCAGATAACTACAGCTACAAGTCTCCTGGTATCAGCGAACAGACACATCTTCCTTATGAGAAATAATTCACAAACTGTAAGAAGAAGCTCCAATAAGAGGGATAATTTGATTTGTGTTCATTTTCTAGAATTCTTGGATCAATACTACTTTCATCGTAAGGCCCTGGTGGCGCAATGGTTAAAGTGCAATACTGCAGTCAAATTCTGCCCATAGCCTGGAGTTTGATCCTGATGGGGCTCATAGTTGACTCAGCCATCCATAATTCCAACGTCCATACAATGAGGAACCAGATTGTTGAGACAATATGCAAATAAGCTTATATTGTAAATCACCCAAAGAGTGCTGTAAAGCACTAAGGGGCAGTATATTTTCAGCCTAAATTTATATTGATTTTAGTACGTTTTAACTTATTGTATTGCATTGGTTTTAATTGGCTGTTCACCGCCCTGAGTCCGGAAGGAGAAGGGCGGTATAGAAATTTAATAAATAAATAAATAAATAATAAATATAAAAACCTAAATGCTATTGCTGTGCTATTAATAAAACTTACTGAAGAGAAACATGTGTGATTTGTATTTGAGAAAACTTAACTTTCAGTTCCAACAGCTAACAAATGTATGATAATAAAAGCACCAACAGTGAGAAATGGTTTGTAATGCTCTTTTAAGTTGCTTCTGAGATTGGTGACCAAAGAATGCTCTCAGACAGAAACTCAGCAGACACAATTTGAATCAATTGTGTCCAGACTGTAATATCTGGATAGTCTTCAAAAATAATCCCATGTCCAACATATTGCAATCAACTAACTGAAGATCACCACAATTCATCCACTTCTGAATTCAGAAGCTCTTCTCAGAAGTATTGTATTGGGATTCTTATAATTTCCAATACAACCACAGACTTTATAAGACTACCTATATTTCAATAACACAAAGAGAAACATAGCTTTTTAAGAACATTCTTTAAATTATTTCCCAACTATGCAATCATTACTTTTTTATGGTTCAGAGAACATGTAAATATTAGAACCAGTCAAATGTATCCACTTGGTAGGATTTTGTGAACTACGTGTGAGATTTAACAAATAGATATTTCTTGCTTCCCACATAACAAGAGAGTGTGCAAAGAATACCTTAGAATATATTGTAGCATAAGTAAATATATGAATTAACCCATCCTCAGAATTATTCCAATATGTCAACCTTCAACTTCAAGAAAAAACAAAATTTCAAATCATATTTTCTTTAAATATTTTTTTAAGATCCATTTTTAGTTTCAGTTTCAGTTTCAGTTTATTTGAATTTATATACCGCCCTTCTCCTTGCGGACTCAGGGCGGTGTACAGCCAATTAAGAACGAACATACAAAAGTTAAAATATTCATAAAATAATAATACAAGTGGCCATAAAATTTAAAAACTAACTTCATATTTAAAATACGGCTCTAAAATGCTAAAATGTTATAGGAATCAGGCTATAACATTTTAAAAGAAATGCCATAGTATTTTCCAACTGGGTGGTTTATATTGTAAAGTAAGGTAAACTGTGTTTCTCGCAATAATTTATCAAAGTGGGTGAGGCAATCAATTATTCATTTTCCTCAATCTTTCTTATTTTAAGAGGACTTTTATATGAAAATTGGACCACTACTTTCACTTTATTGAAAGACCACTACTGAGCGATTAATGCTGCTTAGCTGACATTTTCTTTTAGTTTATTTTTGGTAGTGATTGTCATGAGTGTTTTTCTCTATATAACAGTAATCTGGCCTTTCTTTCTTTTCACACATTTGCTCATGTATGACAGTTATGTATTTACATTAACAACATTCTTGACCTGAGAATAACTAGCTACTTATGAAATATAAATGGTAGTCACCTTCACAGAGATATAGTCTATTAACCATTATTAGCAAAGTAATTATCTGTTGCATTTATACCCGTCCTTTCCTTAAGCAGTATTTACTTTGCTTTTTAAGTATTTTTTTGTCTGCTACCCATTTAAGGCCACAGCTGAAATAAGTGGGTTTAGAAGATGACAACTAAAATGATAGCAGTCGTACAAGGAAAAACTTATACATTACTGTCACTCAAGGCAAATTGACAAACATTTCTTTTGGTCTGATGGACAGTTTATGGTTAGTGAATACAGAGAGACACAAAAATGTTAATGCCAGAGAATATACTTACTTTTCAGAAAGACGAAGATCCTTCTCAAGAACAGATGCATTGTGGGTTTCAAAGAATTGGCTAATAGGATCTTTAATGCTGATTCTACCAAAGACTTTTCTGATTACAACCCCTTGTGTGTGGGTTACAAAAGGAAATCTACAAAGATCATTAGGGAATTGTAGGCTAAAACATATGAAGAACAGTTGCAGGAATTGGGTATGTTTAGTTTAATGAAAGAAGGACCAGGGATAGCAAGGACAAGATAGCAGTGTTACAGTATAAGGGGCTGACACAAAGAAGAGGGAGTCAACCTATTCTCCAAAACACCTGAGGCAGGAGAAGAAACAATGGATGGAAACTAATCAAGGAGAGAACCAACCCAGAACTAAGGAAAAATTTCCTGACAGTCAGAATAATTAATCTGAGGGGAGGGGCGGAGGGGTAGTGGTGATTGTTAAGGAAGACCTAGATCCGAGAGAGGCCACTGTTCCTCAGGTTGCTGGCTGTGAGTCTCTCCTTGTGAAGTGGTGTCGTGGGGTGCAGATGGGCTTGCTGATCACGTACCTGGCAACCTGCCGCATGGCAGCAGCCCTGCCTGTGTTGCTCGACGTAATAGCTGGGGTGGCGGTTGGTACCCCCAGACTTATGGTTATGGGGGATTTCAATCTGCCATCCATCGGCAAAACGTCAGAGGCGGCTCAGGAGTTCATGGCTTCCATGACGGCCATGGACCTGACCCAATTAGTTCATGGCCCCACCCACACGGGGGGACACACGCTAGACTTGGTTTTTACCTCTGATCAGTGGCTGAATGATCTTGATTTAGGGAAACTAGTCATCAATCCCTTGTCATCGACAGATCATTTGCTCCTTCGGCTAGACTTCCATACCGCTTCCCTTCGTCGCAGGGAGACGGAACCGACTAGGTGGTTCCGTCCCAGGCGCCTGATGGACCCTGATAGGTTCCTGACAGAGCATGGGCCTGGGATAGGGTGGCTGCCGGGGCTTTGGACCGCGTTGTGCCTTTGCGGCCTCTGACCCGGTGTCGACCTCGATTAGCTCCTTGGTTTTCCGAGGAGCTGAGAGAGATGAAGCGCTGAAAAAGACGCCTAGAGAGCGATTGGAGGGCCAGTCACACTGAATCTGACCGGATACTGTTAAGAACTCATATTAAGACTTACCTAGTGGCAATAAAAGTGGCGAAACGTAACTATTTCTTCACTCTTATTGCATCAGCAGATAACCGCCCAGCCGCCCTGTTTAGGGTGACCCACTCCCTCTTACAGATGGGAGCGCGGGATGACCTCTTGCAGGGGAGAGCTGAGGAATTTGTGCAATATCTGCATGATAAAGTCACTCAGATTCGGGACGGCTTGGACTCCAATTGGGTGGTTCCAGATGGGATGACGGGAGTGGATCTTGAGAATGTTATCTGGGATGAGTTTGACACTGTGACTCCCAAGGACGTGGACAGGATTCTAGGGAGGCTAAATGTTACCACATGTTTACTGGACCCGTGTCCCTCTTGGCTGGTACTGGCCTCACGGGAGGTTACATGAGGCTGGCTCCAGGGTATTACTAATGCTTCTTTGAGTGAGGGTGTCTTCCCGGCCGCCTTGAAAGAGGCGGTGGTGAGGCCCCTCCTCAAGAAGCCTTCCCTGGACCCGGCTATATTAGGTAATTATCGTCCGGTCTCCAACCTTCGCTTCACAGCGAAGGGTGTTGAGATTGTGGTAGAGCAACAGCTCCCTCCTTACCTGGATGAAGCTGTCTATCTGGATCCGTGCCAGTCGGGTTTCAGGGCAGGTTACAGCATGGAAACAGCATTGATCACATTGGTTGATGATCTCTGGAGGGCTCGGGACAGAGGATATTCCTCAGTCCTGGTCCTTTTTGATCTCTCAGCGGCTTTTGATACCATCGATCATGGTATCATGCTGCGTCGGTTAGGGGGTTTGGGAGTGGGAGGCACCGTTATGCGGTGGTTCTCCTCCTTTCTCGCTGACCGTACGCAGTCTGTGTTGGCGGGGGGGCAGAGGTTGGCCTCAAGACACCTCACTTGTGGGGTGCCACAGGGGTCTGTCCTCTCGCCCGTCCTGTTCAACATTTATGTGAAGCCGCTGGGTGAGATCATCCGTGGTTTCGGGGTGAAGTGTCAACTGTATGCTGACGACACGCAGTTGTATATTTCTACCCCGGAACACCCCAACGATGCCCTTGCCGTGATGTCCCGCTGCCTGGAAGCCGTACGGATCTGGATGGGGAGGAACAGGCTCAGACTCAATCCCTCCAAGACAGAGTGGCTGTGGCTTCCGGCGCCCAGATATAGTTAGTTGGTTCCATCACTGGCTATTGGGGAAGAGATCTTGTCCCCCTCAGAGAGGGTTCACAACTTGGGCGTCCTCCTGGATGCACGGCTGTCTTTAGACGATCATATGATGGCCGTGGCCAGGGGAGCTTTTTATCAGGTTCGCCTGATCGCCCAGTTGCGTCCCTTTCTGGATCGGGACGCCCTACGCACAGTCACCCACACTCTCGTCACTTCCCATTTGGACTACTGTAATGCTCTCTACATGGGGCTCCCCTTGAGGAGCATCCGGAGACTTCAGCTGGTCCAGAATGCGGCCGCGTGAGTGGTTATGGGAGTGACTCGTCGCTCCTGGGTAACTCCCCTCTTGTGCTAGCTGCACTGGCTTCCGGTGGTCTTCCGGGTGCGTTTCAAGGTGCTAGTCACCATTTTCAAAGTGCACCATGGCTTAGGACCGGGATATTTACAGGACCGTCTTCTGCCAATGAATACCTCCCACCGCCCGATACGCTCTCACAGAGAGGGCCTCCTCAGGGTGCCGTTGGCCAGACAATGCCGGCGGGCAGCCCCCAGGGGGAGAGCATTCTCTGTGGGAGCTCCAGGCCTATGGAATGAACTACCCCCGGATATAAGAAAGATTCCTGACCTCCGTGCCTTCCGACGAGCCCTGAAGACTCTACTGTTTCACCAAGCCGGTGTGACTTAAATTCGCGTTAAATTTTAATAGGGGTTTTAATTTTACGGCCAAATAGTTTAATTTATTTTATTAGTTTTAATTTTTATACCTGATTGTTTTAACATGGCTGTAAACCGCCCTGAGTCCCATTCGAGAGAAGGGCGGTATATAAATGCAATAAAACTACAAACTAAACTACTAATCAGTGGAATGGCCTGCCTCCACAAATTGTGGGTGCTCCAACACTGGAGGTTTTTAAGAGATTGGACAACCATTTGTCTGAAATTGTATAGTTTTCTGCTTGAGCAGGGGGTTGGACCAAAAGACCTCCAAGGTCCCTTCCAACTCTATTATTTTGTATTTCTTTTACCCAAAAATGAAATGAAATATTAATAATTAACTGGAAATTAGCAGAATTTTTTGGAAACAACTTAAATAATTTAATAATGGTTTGGGATGCAAGTAAAGCTTTTATCAGAGGTTGTTTCATATAATGTAATATTGAAGTTAAAAAGAAGAGTGGAGAGAAAATACAGCCAATTTTAGATGAGATAAAAAGAAAACAAGGAAGAATTAAAGGAACCTCCAGGCAAGATAAATATCTCTAATCGAATTAAACTGTTACAGCAACAGCTAATATTTGCAAATAACCCAGGGAAACGGTTAACTTATGAAACTTATAAGAAATGAAAATGATATTGAAAATTCAAGATGTAGGCACAGAATTAGGGATAGCCCTCAATTTACAACTGTTTGTTTAATGACTAAAGCTGTGATAGCCTTGGAAAAGGTCATTTAAGACCTGTATTTGCTCTTACATCCAAGTTCAGAGCTAGTAGTGACTTGAAGTCATATAAACAGTTCAATGAAGATATAAACAGACTATGGCTCTGCTAATAAAAGGTCATGTTACAGAAATAAGAAGTGGCATTAATATAATAATTATTGGGAGTTGGACAGTATATAAATTTAAAAAAACAAAAATAAAAGAGAGATGTATCATAACACAAGTTATTTATTATATAAATCAATGGTGCAATGTCAACTGGGAATACTGTGTAAAGTTCTGATCTCCATACATCATAAAGGATATAGTAGAATTAGAGATGTTATAGAGAACAGAAGCTTCTCTATGAAGAATGGATGTGACATTTGAAAATGTTTTGTTTAGAAATAAGTGAATGAGAGTGGTCATGATTTAGGCACAGAAAGTTTGTATGGTGTACATAGGTAAAGTAGACAAGGGAAAACTATGTTATGTTTTCTAAAATACTAGAACCAGAGTTCATTCAATGAAACTGAATTCTGGAAGAAATGGGACAGATAAAATGCACAATTAAATTTTGGAATTATCTACCATAAAATGTGGTGCTGGCTACTAGCTTGGTTGGTCCCAAGAAAAGATTAGGTCAATTTGTGTAAATAATGGGGATCAACAGCTATTAGCCTTGATGATCATGTGACTGCCTCTGAAGGCCGTCTGCTGGGAGACTAGTAGGCTCCCTTGTGTAGTTGGCTGATCATGGTAATAAAAGACTTCTAGACTATATGAGCCACAGGCCCAATCCAGCAGAGTAATCCTTATGCTTAAGACTGTATTCAAAGTTTCAAAAAGTATGGCAACAGAATGAAAGAGGTGAATTTGATAGTGAAACTGGAATCTCACCAGACTATAAAATTAAATTTATTTCAGCATGTCATCCAGCCTGACTTTTAAAAAATTAACAAATACTTCACATTCTATTACATATTCAAAATCCAAATTGGGTATGTAAATCTTACCGTGCTACCACTAAAAATTGGTCAATCTGATGATCAGTGAGATGGCTATCTGGATCCCAAACTTTTACTTCAAGTTTTGCCTGTTCCCTGTCATCTGTTTCTCCTGGAAGAGAAATATATATTAAATTAAAATTAACTGATTAAATAAGCAATCAAAATATTATTTCAGGAAGAAACAGTTGCTATCACATAACCTGTAAAATATAACATTTGTTACAGATGCCTTCATTTGATAATAAACATCTGAATTGGGAATCTTATATACAACAGGATCTACCTAGAGGAATACAAAATACCTTTGTGGTTGGATTTTATAAATATAAAGTCACTCAGGGAGATTTATATATGGAGAGATGTTTGTTGCTGATGGGGGCAGCTGGAATAAGAAGTTTATTAAAACTATGTTGGAGGATAGTGATTTAACTTCAATCAAGATGAAGAGAAGACAAAATTTGGACTACTGAGATAGAAAATTATTTGATATAATTGTTATATATTTTGAAAGAATAAGAGAAAATTATTAGATATAATTGTTATATATGATATATTATATTTTATTAGCATACAACAAGGGATTGATTTAGGTAATAATTATTAATATTAGAGAAATGTTTGATTTTTTTTTGATGGGGGTACTTGGAATATGCTTATTTTAATTAAGATGAAGAAAAAGATTCAAAATTGGTTGCTTGATACAGAAAATTATCTGATATGAATGTTATATATTATATTGAGGGGGATTGATTTAGGTAATTAATATTAGATTAGAGAAATGTTGATATTTTGTAGCGGGGTTTAAATATGATAAGAGTAGTATTATTATTAATTTTTTTTAATATACTATTAATAGTTTCACTGTATTTTTTTCTAGATCAATATAAGTAAGGTAAAGATTTTTACCTTTGCCAAGGGGGGGGAAGGGGAGGGATATGGGATTGGGGGTGAGGTGGGAGGTGGGGGGGTAGGGGGGACATGTGGGGGAGAAATGATAAAATTTGTATTGTAAAACTTTTTCAATTAAAAAAAAAGAAATTTTAGATTTCAGTCTCTATTCTAAAGCAGCCAATCACTGCTTGCCAGTCAGGCCTTGCAACCAGGTAATTGAGTGCAGGGATCAGTAGGCGGCAAGAAAGAGGATAAAGATACAAAAATCCCATCTTCCCATGAGCCACACAACCTGCAGATTTCTGTGAAGTGTAGTTGGAAGGTGTGATGGAGCTTAAGCAACCACAAATTCATTCCCACAGGAGTCATGGATATCAGCATTTTGTAAATTAGCCCATTTGAGCTACCCTGGTTCAATTACTGTTGCCTAGACCTTCCACTTTTGCTCATCTGAAGATTAGAAAGAGACACAAGACTTTAGTAGTTCATAGATATCCAACCCACAATCACATAATTACATCCAATTTTTTGTTTCAACAGTCTCGACAGTACTTATATACTTAGTCCAGCAACTTAATTACTTATAGATCTCTGCTTCTTAGTCACCAATTCAACATAAAAGTAATTTATAGCTTTTCCTGAATGCAATATCATTTGTCCTTGCAACAAAAAGCAATTAGACTATATTTGTGCAGTTCAGTAATCTATATCTTTGTTTCTGTGGCTAAATTGTGGCTAGACAGCTTGTCTCTGATCTTTACGTCCACTAATTTTTCTTGCAGGAAAAAAACCCGAAAACATCAGTGGTCTGCATCTCCGACTTGTACAAATGAAGACACAAAACGCAAAGTTCAAGTTGTAAATCTTTATTTATACAGGCTGCATTGTTAAATAATTAATTTTAAAAATTCTACTTTCATTTCAAAATAAATCCTTTATAACACCTATTATCATTTTCTGGGCATATCAGCATTTTCTGGAGATTGTATAAATATGGATAGAGAACCAGATAGCCAAAGTGTCTTTTTTTGTTTGAAAAAATTACCAGTAAATTAAACAGTCTACTATTGGAAATAAAATAAAGTCATAATTAGCCTTGCAGGATGATTTTATCTTTATCTTTTAGAGTCGTGGTTTTAAGTCACTGTGCCAAGGTTCATTTGAGTGTTCTGAAAAGTCTGCAGGTATACTGCAACAAGGAGCAGGAAGTGGTGCACACTTGTGCAGCCAGAACCTCACTTCCGTGACATCATCGGGGTGGACTGCCTTTTATTTCTCCTTCCAAACCCAAGAAACCTGTGATGTCAAAGGAATTCCAGGTTCGTCACCTAGAAATCTCACATAAGAGATGTGTGCTATGAGATGGAAAAAGGTTGGAAAAATCACTGTTCCAGAGAGTTAGGTAAATATTTTCCATATTTTCATTTTAGGAAACCAGCAATAACATTTTCCAATAATTAAAACTGTAGTTAATATTTTTGACCAGGTTTTAATATATATTTGATAAATTAAATTATCAATTATCAATTAATTTTTGAGATTTTGTATATAATGGAAATATAAAGTATTTATTTATTGACATTATTTATTGACATTGTCCAGTATGTAATATAGTTACTAATACACAATTAAATGTATCCCAAAAAACATAGTTTTACTTTCACTTACTTATACTTTATCATTATATTTTATTGCTTTGATATTTTTTAAAAGTCATCTTTCTTCCATGAAGTTTAGGATATTGGATATACTCGTCCTTCTATTTTATGCTATGAAGCCATTTAGCCTGAAAAAAATAACTAGCCTGGTATACTTCATTGCTACAGACAATTTGAATTTGAAGTTGTTCCAAACATATTCCCTGTGCGTGTGGTGTTTGTAATAATAATTGTAACAATAATACGATTTCCATCATGCTAATTTTAACTTTAAAAAACCCAAAAACAATTCTAAGTGTAATTTATAATTAGGGGCTAAAATTTAAAATTAGCTTCATCAGAGAAACAATAGACAATTATCTTCACAATATTCCATAATCAATTATACTAAAACTAGTATTTCACCAGAGTGTACACACAAATATAGGTAACGGGGTGCGGGATGCTGCATGTGCCCCCCCACACACACATTTTGGCTGCCAGAGGCACTGCGGACTGGTCCTTTGCTATTTTCAGGCTGGCACCGCAGGCGAGATTTCAGCACCCCGTGGGCTGGATCCGGCATGCGGGCTTTGAGTTTGACACCCTGTCCTAAAGTATGAGATGAGAATCAGGGAGACCCAGGCTTTCTTTAGTCCCAACCATGGAAATCACCACTGGGTGATTTGGGTCCAGCTGCTATCTCTTGGTCCAACCTATCTCACAGAATGATTGTTAGGTGTGGGGAAGAAGAGAGTAATTGAAGAAGTAATGCTATGTATACAGCTTTGGTTCCTGAATGAATGGCAGGCTATAAACTCAATAAATAAATAAAGACAAACACACCCATGTACTGGTAACCTAAGTCATCAAACAACCTTTAACATTCTTTTTGGAGATTATTTTTATTGTTTTATTATACAAAAGAATAAATCAAAAGTTAAAAAGAAAAAAGAAAACCAAACAACCCACAAGGAAAAACAGGGATATTATGGTATTTTTAAAAATTTCTATTTAGAAAGTGGATGTTTAAGCCGTTTAAAAAAACATCTTTGGAATCCACATGGTACATATTCAGATTACTTACAAACTGGAATACTGAAAACTGCATCAATTACAATAAAATCTGGTACTGGAAAATGATAAATATAAAATGCTTACCTTCTGAGAGAATATCTGGTACATCAGCTTGATACCTGGGTCCAACTCTGATTTCACCTTTGTCTGCCAGAAGTGTTTTTAATGATGGGTCATACACCAGAGAATAAAAGAAAGTATCCTAAAATGAGAAAAGTGAATAAAATAAATAAAACTAAAGCAGAGAAAAATCTATACCCTTCCTTCTAAACGTCTGAGTCTAAATAGCTGAAAGACAGACACAGTGGTTGAGGCTGCTAGGCACTAAAGCTCAGCAAATCTGGAGAGTCATGGAGATTGCTACCTCCTCCACTAAAAAGTTTTTTAAAAAGGATCCTTGGGATATTAAATTTGAGTTATAGAAGTCTCTGATGAAACTGAACAAATGTTGCAAATCAGGGTAAACCAGGAATAGGCAATTTGATGGCTTTGGCGAGCCGGGGTGGCACAGTGGTTAGAATGCAGTACAGCAGGTTACTTCTGCTGACAGCCAGCTGACTTCAATTTGGCAATAAATATCTCACCAGGCTCAAGGTTGACTCAGCCTTCCATCCTTCTGAGGTGAGTAAAATGAGGACCCAGATTGTTGGGGGCAATATGTTGACTCTGTAAATATGCTTAGAGAGGGCTGTAAAGCACTGTAAAACAGTATATAAGTCTAAGTGCTTTGCTACTACTATCAAGAGTTTTCAACTATATCTATAAATACCGGGTTGATTTCCCTGATATAGAGAATGCACAGAATAGCTTCCTATTGTGTTTTATGTTTTATTAACCACATATATCTTTTAAAAGGATAAGCAAAGAGAAAGATCCCAAACATATATTATTCTCATTAGGGGACACATCTTTTTAGCAGCACAGGTAGTCATTGACTTATAACCAAAATTGGAACTGGAATCTCAGCTGTTGAGTGAAGCATTTCAGAGACAGACATACATGTGACTGTTTCACTCAACGATCACAATCCTGACACTCACTGTTGCAGTCATTAAGCAATCTCCTGTGTTGTTAAATGGATATGGTGAAAGAGCTGCCTGCCAGGAGGATTTCAGTTCTGTGTGGACATGAAATCCTCCTGGCTGGTAGCCTTTTTCTTGCAGTCAACTGAAGGATTTCTCCTCCCCTCCATGTATGGAGGAAAAATCCTTCAGCAGGATTTCAGCTCCATTCTTGCAGGCCACTGAGCTATTTTAGTTCCCTTTAATCCTCTCTGCTTGCAATCCTTCCTGTTGGCTTTCCCACGGACTCTCTGGGTAAGCAGGTAGAGAAGATTACAAATAGGTATCACATGATTGCAGGGCATTTGGCAAAAAGTTGTAAACGTAGCCAGTTGCCAAGCACCCAAAACCCAATCACGTGACCATGGGTGGGTGTGGGGGGGTTTTACAAAATATTACAATTGTGTTTTATGTTATAAGTCAACAACTATTTGTATTTAAATAATTATTATTTACCTGTCCAATTAATTTCCATTAGCCTATTTTAAGTACTCAGGCTGTGTGGAGCATTTAAAAGAGGTGATTGGCAAAATGTGTTTGCATGAAGAATTTTTAAGCACATGAATAAGCTTGCAAAGGGCAAAGCTGCCTGAATGCTTCAAAAAGTAGTGCTTCATTTGCACTAACATGCCTTGTGAAGTATATCTTTTGATGTTTTTCTTTTAAAAATAACTGAGGTTTAACACAATGTGAATGAGCTGTCTTGATCCAATCCAAAAGTATTAAGTTCCAGCATAGCTTAGAATCACTTTCTCTTTTCTTCATTTATTTTCTTTCTTTATTTTTATTAATTAAATTTTTATACCACCCTTCTCCCGAGGGACTCAGGGCTGTGTACAGCCACAATAAAACAACATATATTACAAAATTTAAAAGCATATTAAAGAATTTGGCCCCCAGATTAAAACTCAAGACTAAAACCCCATTCAAATTCATTTTTTAGCCAGCCCAGCCTGTTGGAACAGTAAAGTCTTAAGGGCATGGCGAAAGGTACGTAGGTCGGGAATCATTCGTATCACCGGGGACAGTTCATTCCAGAGGGCAGGTGTCCCCACAGAGAAGGGTCTCCTCCTGGGGGTCACCAGACGACATTGTTTGACCAATGGCACCCTGAGGAGTCCCTCTCTGTGGGAGCGTGTTGGCCGGTGGGAGGTCATCGGTGATAGAAGGCGATCTCGTAAGTATCCGCGTCCTAAGCCATGCAGCGCTTTAAAGATGGTCACCAACACCTTGAATTGCATCTGGAAGACCACTGGGGGGCCAGTGCAGCTCGCGCAGGACAGATGTTACATGGGCGCATTGTGTCGCTCCCATAATCACCGGCGTGGCCACATTCTGGACCAGAATATTATTAAATATTAAATATTTAATTAAATATTAAATATTGAAAAATAAATAAATAAATAAGTGATTTATAAAACAAGCTTTAGGCAAAAATATTTCAGCAGTATTTTTACTACTGCAATAATACATGATATATATCTTATCCAGAAAGACATTCACTCAATTCAGAAGGACTCACTCTCACAAAAGTGACTATATAATTACAGTGCTTTAGTCTATGAACAAAAAAGCAGAGGACTCAATTAATTAGTTCTGTTTTTTTTTTTTTTTTTTTACTAAGACAGTGTAGAAATTGGGGAGTGGTATAAGGTAGGCATTTTCTCTCATATACTGAAGGACACTTAAATTGTTTTTGAGAATTATATACAAGATATTTAGTCTTTATCAGTTTATGCATACTTATGGACAATAACAAAAAGTTCCAATGAATCATATTCCTACCTCCTCCAAAAATCTGTAATAATAAAAATATTATCTGTTATGAAACATCTGTTTCAAATTTTACTATGAGAATTTGTGCAAAGAGCTAATTTGGTACAAAGTTTAGAGAGCCAGATATTAATTTATGAGTAGATGCTGACAGGTGTATACCATAAAAGCTTATTATCCCTAAACTCTACTAGACTGAATTTAAATCCTTTGCTAAATAGGTTTGGTAAACAAACTTTATGGTGTAATACTGAGATGTCTAGTTGTCATGCTCATAAGGATTAGGCACAAATTCTCATCTTAAATCTTCTTTAGAATGTTAAAAAGGTAAAATTCCTGTTCTTAGTAGCAATGATCCCTTTTTATCCATCCAGTAACAACCCTCTCATATTTAAATATAACCCTAGTGTTAATAAGTAGTAAGAGAAACAAAACAAAAGTACTAGTTTAAAAAAATCACCTTTGGTTTTCTGAGCTGCAAGTTACTGGCGGAAAATCAAATAAATAACTTCAGTAGTATTTCAATAAAACATCAATAATTCAGGATACCAAATTACACCACAAAACAATAAAACAAATACCAAGCCATTTCACCTTTATAACAGGAACATACTATTAAACAAAATTACAGTTTGGTTTTACAGCAATCTGTTAAAAATGAAATACTCAATAACATGTGAATAAAAGGATATTGATAGGTGAACCAATTATATACCTCTTTGGCGAGATACGACAATACAGACTCTGTCTCATTCAGAAGGGCAACACTGCATTTTCCCCTATGGAAGCAGAAAAAAAGGAAGTGTTTATGTCTAGAAATATCTTTTTACAAAGTAAAGGGCAGCAAATCTTGTCAACCAAGTTCATAGTTGAACAGGTCAGTTACTGTATATCTTATCATTTCTACAAACATACAGACTTCAGGAAAGCTCTGCAGAATTGCCAAAGGCCATTTGATTCTAGTTTCTATTTTCACAGTAACTATGCAGATGGTGATAGGAAACTAACAAGGTCTTAATGCAAAAATAGTTTTCCTCCTTGCATTTTTTAATTCAAGCTAACTTGATTTTCTCTGTGGAAATAATATTCAGCCATTTGACCATTAAATTTTAATGATATTAAATGCATTACCTTACAATTGGCTTAAATATAAGAGATCAACAAATGAAAAAAAGAAGGAAGAAAATAAGACATTCAGTTCTGGGACAAGTTCATGATTCTCATATCAGGACTAGCAATCTGAGTGAATCCACAACCATCCCTGTAATGAGAGTGAATAGCTTGAGGGATGTGGGAGTAATTACTGAGCTGAAGAGATAGCTTGTACCTCTGCCCTAACCTACAATGACCATAAATCTTTTATTATAAAGGACAATCCTTTACTTCAGAAATTCTTGAAAAGAATTTCATTCTTGTGAAAAATATGGAAATTGTCTTGTTTAAATGAATTTGATTGTAGGTATTTTTATTAGAATATGCATTTTTTTAAAAAAATGTTTGTTGGTTTAACTTTGAATTTTCCTTTGTAAGCAAAATTATAAACAATCCTTTTTATCCTTATCAACCTTTTTCAGATTTGCCTTTTTTTCAGTTTGTCCTTTATTGTTTCCAAGAAAATATTATACCCTAACCTTGTAAATACAGACATTATACCTATGAAGTAGTGCTCCCTCCCATTGTATAAATGAACATCATTTGCCCATTTTGGGATTGAATTTGTTGTACTACTCAAAACCTAGACAAACAGACCTAGCCGGATTTCAACTGGCAAACACAAAACCTTTTCTTTTATCCCAAATTACATCTTGCCCAAGGTGGAGAACTGCAGGGACTTGCCCAGGCAATCATCAGTGTGACTTGAAGGTATATGCATGTATACACACACACATACACAGAATTGGATTTAACACATAAATTTTTAAATGCTTCTCATTAAATGCTGTCAAACATTTTTACAGGGATACTTTATTAAACCTTGGAATAATATTGTTCTACCTGTCTATTATATTGATAACAAACCACTTCAAAGGCTGACAGTGCCCACATTTTGTCAAGCAATCATCAGTGTCTATTCTATAAACATCAATCCAAGAAGACATACTCATATATTTTTTTTTGCAACAATCTAGATCCAAAGATCATATGGAAATAGATTCCAAATTTTAGGAATATGGTTTTAAATATTAATTGACAACATTAACATATCCATAATAATAATACTGACTATTCAACGATTCAATCAATGTGGAATAGCATGAAAATCATATATATAAACATACTTTCAACTTTACTTCTAACTCAAAAACATAAAAAGACAGTTTACAAACCCCTTTTAAGCATCTATCAAAATGTTAATCAACCCCAATAAAAAAAATTAATGGATTATTTTATTTTAAAATAAAAAAGATATATATGACTTTTTAAAAAATGCAATACCATAGATTTGTTAGAACTGAATATTTCAATTATTTATTGCAAATTTCAAATTATCAATATTTTATCTCTGTAGAATCTCCAAATGTTGATGTAACTAAATCACTGGCTTTATTTTTTTTAAAGTTTATATAATATACTCAAAACTGTAGAAATTCCTGTGCTACAAATAAATCAAGCCCATACTGGGAATATAACGAATAGTTTAATTAAATATATTGCCATTCAATAATTAGATACAATTTATTCTGTTTGTAATTTTCCAAAAGTCTTAAAGAAGCAATCAGTAATCAGCAAATCTAAATTGTTAACCACATTTTTGGTTCAGATTTCCAAAATAATAAACAAAAAGTTTATCCACTAACTTTAAATAAGGAATATTCCAGAGAATTAATCTCTCATGTAAATTAAAATGCTTTTTCCAATAATATCTAAATATGTCCTACTGCCTTAAGGACAACACATTTTAATTGCTACTGTAATTAGATCCCAGTACCTCCTACTGTTTCAAAGGATTTAAATAATATCGCTCTAATCATTTATTCATTATTTATTAAATTTATATGCCTCCCCACATCTCCTGGATAAGGCAACTCTGGGCAGCTAATAATGCTCATAATAACACAATGTTCAAATGCTAACACATTCCAAAGAGAAATATATTTGCTTCAAATTCTGTAAAATTAAATTCATCTTCATACATAGAACATAGAATATTTAGAAAACAGAAACAGACTCAGACTCAACCCATCCAAGACCGAGTGGCTATGGTTTCCGAAGTCCCGATATAGTCAGTTGGTGCCATCACTGACTATTGGGGGCGAGTCGTTGGCCCCATGGATAGGGCTCGCAACTTGGGTGTCCTCCTGGACTCACGGCTATCTTTAGAAGAGCATTTGACAGCTGTGGCCAGGAGGACTTTTTTATCAGGTCCGCCTGATTCGCCAGTTGCATCCCTTTCTGGATCGGGACTTGCTACGTACCTTTCTGGATCGGGACTTGCTACGTATGGTCACTCATGCCCTCGTCACTTCTCGCCTGGACTACTGTAATGCTCTTTACATGGGGTTCCCCTTGAGGACCACCCGTAGGCTCCTGCTGGTCCAGAATGCGGCCACGCGGGTGGTTACGGGAGCTGCACTGGCTCTCAGTGGTCTTCCGGATGCGCTTCAAGGTTTTGGTCACCACCTTTAGAGGGCTCCATGGCTTAGGATCAGGGTACTTATGAGACCTCCTTCTGCCACCAGTAGCCTTTTACTGACCAGAACGCTCCCATAGAAAGGGGCTCCTCAGGATGCCATTGGCCAAACAGTGTTGACAGGCGACCTCCAGGGGGAGAGCCTTCTCTGTGGGGCACCTGCCATCTGGAATGAGCTCCCCCCAGAGATATGGGGGATCCCAGATTATGCTGTACCCTCAAAACATTTTTATTCCAGCAGGCTGGTCTGGCTTGACTCTCCCTTTTAATTTGCTTTTAAGTTTTATACAAATAGGGTGTTTTTAAATTCATCTTGGGCCAAAATTATTTAATGTACTTTTAAATGGTTTTTAACTTTTGTATGATGTATTTTTATCTTGTGGCTGTTCACCGCCCTGAGTCCTTCGGGAATAGGGTGGTATACAAATTTAATAAAATAAATTTGTAGAAGCCCCTCAAATATTGGAACCCTGCAATCATGTCTCGCTACTCTTTCTTTTCATTAGGCTAGACATACCCAATTCCGATAAATGTTCTTCCTATGTTTTAGCCTCCAGCCCCCTAATCATTCTTGTTTCTCTTCTCTTTACTCTTTCCAGAGTCTCAACATTTTTTGTCATACTGTTTTGTTTTGTTGTTTGTTTGGGGGTTTTTTTGTCATACAGAAGCTGCAATTTAGAAAGAAAGAACCTCATAATCTGATTGAACCATGAAAATCAATTTCAACTATACTGGTTTATAGAAATGGAATTTATATAGGTATCCTTCTTAAAATACATACTGGACATTAATTTATGTAATATTTAATTTACCCCAAAAAACACATGGGCATTTTCTACCATCCATGAATATCATTTTTCATCTGTGTTATTGTCACAGTCACACCCTATATAGTGGCAAACCAAGGATTTAAAAAGCACACAAATTTCAGAAAGGCATATATAATGCTAGCCTGAATTAAGAAAATAATCTTGAAAACTGTAAGAGTGAATTCCACTCAGACTCAGAGTGAGTTAATTCAGATGGAATCGCTTCAAAGTCCCTCCTTCCCGCAGTTTTCACATCTGGACTGCATCATGTCTTCTCACCTAAATAGCATTTCTTCCCTGTTTCCTTTCTCCAGTCTCTCAGAACTTCACAGTTTACCATTTGGACATTTACTAATTAAAATATTTTTCTGATAATTATTCCTAAGAATCCAGACAATAAACCACACCCATTTTTTTGCCATATTTTCACAAAATTATTATTGCCAATTGGCAGCACATTAGATTTTTTTCAGTTTATCGAGAAAATATGCAACTTTATTGTATAACACAAAAATTGAGAGCTTTGATAACTGCTAATAAGACCTAAAATATACTCAATATACAATAACAATTATGTTCCAATCAAGCCATTTTCCCTGTCCAGCAAAAGCAATAATTTTAATCCAAAAAATAAAAGTTAAGGGAAATTCATTTATTCTCATAATATGTTCCAAAAATGTAATGTGTTAGAACAGTATCTGGACCTTTGTTAAGAAGAAAAATGGCAGGATATACAGTGTTCAATCAAAGTGATCAGTATACATACATTATTAGTGCAAGGCTAATAATCAACTTAATAAAATGTCACGCAAAAATCATCCATTAATTTGCTAACATGATAATTAAAAGAAGTTCAATTTTGACTAGTCTCATGCAAGACATTCAATAAGATATTTCATTCCAGATTAACATTATTGTATTAACGACAGCCACAGCACCACTAGGAGACCATAATAAATAAAACCCAGCAATCAGGGGCCAAATTATAAAAATAATATGGAAGGCTGAGATCTGAAGATAATGTTCTGAATACAACATCTCCCTTTTTTAAAAGGCAGTAAAATTGTAAAAATGCTCCATTTGGAATTAATTGAAAATTGCTGGTCAGAGTTGTACACATTGTTCTGCTTAGCAATATAAGAGTAGGGAAAGGATTCCTTAGTATACTTTTTAAAAATTCAGCTCTTCAAGTTTATCTCTAACAACATGTTCAAGCATTTTTCTATTAGCTTTCATTTCAACAGGTGGACAGCATGATTAACCATTCACTCTTGTTATACCTGCACCAACAGGTAACTGCCCTTATTAACTCTGTTATTTTAATAACTTTTGAGTAGGAGAATCAGACACAACATTCAACATTGTTAGGTCAATTTTTCTTTTTGTTTGTAACCTGTAACTGAACAATTATCAAGTCAAGCAACTATTATAAACAGAGTTATTATGTGCTGCTATCTGTGAAATCCTCCAATGCAGATATTATATTGTATTGTTGCAGTCAAGAGGCCAACAATTTCCATTTTTTCCAGGTTCCCAATAAACTGTTTGGTATGTTTTGTAACAGCAGGGCTGAGTGTGCAGCCTGAAAGGCTTGTAATTTCAACCACCAATCTCACAAATCCTCTGGGTGTACACACCTTGGCTTCATCTCCTGCCTTGGTGTGGCATCTTGGTAGTCATTGTTATCCTCATCTATCTTTTAGGAAAATTCCTTTGTAGTACACCTCCAGCATGTGCTTAAACTAGCTTACTGACAAGTAAAAGAAAAAGATAGGATAAACCCAAAACAATTTATAACATCATCTCCTCATCCTGAGCACTGGGACATGTTGCTAGGAAAATCAGCATGCACTGCTTCAAAAGACATTCACAGAGATTCATCCTTCATTTAAAAAAAGAAAAAGAAAGGGAAAAGGTTCTTTATGGTTAAATTCCTCTTCAATTTTGAGTAGTCTCATGCAAGACATTCAATAATGCAAAAGATAAAAATACAGATCTGCTAAAAAAACAAAAATTTATTTAAAGAACCTCTCGTGGATACTTTACAAAACGTAATAAAATTCTGGAAACCATACATTTTTAAAATAACGTCAAAACATACAAGGATTGATCTTGTAGGTAAACAGGGACAATCTCTAGAGACAATAAAGCATTAACTAATATAGAAAAGAACTTAATATTCTTAGTAGTATTCTCTTACTCCTGTATAAAATAGACATAACATAACATAAATAGAAACAACATGTTAACCCTATACCAATTTAATTAAGTGGTAAAATATTTTTCCTGAAAATTCCAATTTGTATCAGAAGCCAAGGGGAAATAATAAATCCCACCTGGTTTCCAGCCTCTCACCTAGCAACTTTGGCTTTATTTTTAAAAACAAATCATTTTCTCCTCTAACCAGGGGTGGGGGGGTGGGGGGGGGCGGCTTTGGAAGAACCTGGTGCATTGTTTGCTAAAATCTGTGTGCTTCTATTTGAGATGGGAAAAAAATGTGCCTGAATGTCTGAGCCAGCAATTCGCTTTTTGACATGAGGCCTGGCAAGAAAGCAGACTGCAAGAGTGAATGTGGGATGAGGAGCTGCCTACCCATTTACTATACACCATATTGAATAATCAATTTTACTTTATTTTATTTTATTAAATTTTGTGTATCATTTTGTGCATGTTGAAATATACTTGTGAATAGACTTGTGTTTAAATCATGTATTTGAAACCAATGTCTAATGCTCATGAATCATCATTTTAAAGATTTTAAGCATATTGAGAGATTTAACTGTATGAATTAAAAATTGCAAGACACAGAACTAGGCTGAGATATGTGTTCAATCTTAATACAGAGCAGCTGTTGCAGTCAGTGTTAAATGACTTGAAATCTTCATTCTTTCTAAATTCTGGTTGGCATTAACCAGAAATGATGGTTGCTCTGTATTTGCATGTCACACTTAATCTAAGAATAGACACTGGCCATGGATAAAGAGGTGTGCAGACAGGTGTGATGAGATCTCATGTATATTTGTCATAATCAGTACAGTGGGTTAAGGAGAACATCAAATGTGTTCCACTCTTCAGGATCTGATTGACTGCTCATATGCAGGATATATGACTTGAGTAAGTCAATATAATTGCATTGATACAAGTGCTTCAAAATTCTAACTGCATTTAGAAGGAATGTGATCCAAAAGAAAAGAAAAGTGATGTAAATAGATGTGTTGAAATTAAAGTATAGATTTAGAAATGAATGAGAATGTATAGTCTGTTGTGCTTATGTGAACATATAAATATTTAATTTACTGTTTCAAAGAAAAATCACAAAACTGAAAGGATATACATTTTCACACCAAAATATAGCAGTTAATTGGGGGGTCCTTCTTCCTTTTCAATTAACATACAGTGATTTTGCATTTTTCTTCATTTTAATATAAGAACTATACATTTCTTTTCTCTTCATCATCAGGGATCAATCTGTTCTGCCTTGTACTGTAGATCTAATTGTTGGCTTTTTTGTTATATAAACTTGCATAAAAGCTATTATTTTTGCTTATGTTCCATTAGTTCTTGAAGCAGAAGCAAAGCAGTAGTTCTGCTTTGCTTATATCACAGTTAAATCTTATTAAGTCATGTTACATTCTGAACAACATACAGACCATTGATGTTTTCTATCATGCCTATCAATCTTTTTTCTTTTTATCGTTTTGCTTAAAACCCAACATGCAGAAGACTACTAGAGAACTCAGAAGAGCTCTAAAGAACTCAAGTTTACAAACCAAGAAAATTCCAAAAATTTACAAATCCCAGATCAAAATGCATACATTAAAAGGATGTATAATTTTAACTTTAAGAAATTATTAGACATTGTGATAATTTTATTTGAAATCTATGTTTAAATATATTATTAAGCCAATAAAATTAACTGACTGTTATTGGCATGAAAATAGATTTCAACACTTCAAAAATATTAATAGCCCAGATTAAAACGATAACAGTTCCCTGTGATCTCAAACTTCAATGTTACTAAGTCGACAAGCAAAAATAGAATATTCAGAATTAAGGTTGGTAGAAATGTGAGCATCAAGGCTACATTTAAACCTTAAAATCAACATAAAATATTGATCCTAAGGTGATATATATGTTTCTAAGAAATTTACTTTCCAGCAGAGCAGATGGGACGATATTAAATCAAACTTTTAAAAAGGCTCTGTCAAGGATAAATAGTTCCAAGATATTTAGCTAGCTGCAGATCTAGATCCAGTATGTGGAACTTAAAACTGTCACTGACTAGGGTTAGCTTATGTTGCCAGTCAGCATCCAAGACTTGCTGTTTAAAAAGCATTGAAGTGATCATAGTGCGTGAACAACAAAAATGTGAGGACAGGCCAAGGATTAGTAGTTTATACAACATCATCCTTGGGACACACTATATCTCCCTTCTAGCTTATCGCCTGTCTAGATTTCCATGCTGTAATACAAACAAATGTTTGGGAGCTCTGGTGATAACAAGAAGTTAAAAGTAGTGCAACAGTTTAGATTACCAGAGAAAAGTTTGTCTCATAGAAGAAAGGAAAGGCTACTGAACTGAGCTGGCATAAATGGGAAACTATCAGACAGAATTCTAGGAAAGGAATTGGAATTGAGGTATGGGAAATAGATGGACATAGGGAGCTGTGCATTTTGAAAATGGATTTTAATAAAGACAACATGACCTGGTAAACTTAAGTCAAATTGGGGAATATTTGTACTGCTAAAGAGAATTGATGGTCACAATCTGAAGAAGTGTATTGAAGATCAGAATAGGATGAAGAGTGCTAAAGAAAGACAATAACTATTGAATGCAGAGGGTGCAATGAGATACTAGAACAGTGATGGCGAACCTTTTCGGCACCAAGTGCCCAAACCGGAACAAGTGTTGCACACATGCGCATCGGCCAGCTGGTCTTCGGGTTTCCAACACTCTGGCATATGCAAAGTCCAGCTGGCCGGCATGCATGTGCATGCCGGAAAACCAAAGACAAGTTGGCCGCCACACATTGTTGTGACCTCGGCTTCCTGAGTCATTAAAACACACGAGTAGTTCCCAAAACCTCTTTTATTGTAACAGCTGTGAATTACGTTCATTCACAGCTGTTGCAATAAAAGAGGTTTTTGTTTATTCACAGTTCATTCACAGCTGAATCCCAATTAATTGCAAAAAGTCTTTCGGGAGAAGTCCTTCGGGATAATCACCAACTTTTATCTCCCTTGACACACTGCCAAAGACCTACCTGGCAAAGCCACAGGAAGTCCAGAATCAAACAGAGATGCCAACTGGGAACAGAATTAATAACGTTGCTTTCCTGCAAAGGGCCCACATGCCTTTGCTCCTCTTTTAAGCCTTATGGGAGGGCCAATCATCTCCAGGCCTTACTCCCAAATCCCTTTTGTTTTAACTGTTCTTGCCTTCTGGCAGTTCTGCGCATGCGCGCATTAGGAACAGGCTCCTCCTGTTCCTCTGCCTCTCTGATGTCCAACTCTGGAGGCTCTGTACATAACTCCCAGATAGCCCTGGCCCCATCTCTGCTTCCGACGCAGAGCCCTTGTCCAAGCCTTCCCAGACTCCAGGACTGGCCCATGGTCCTCCCAGCCTCCTCACTGTCTAACTCCGCTGCCAGTTCCGCAGGCTGTTAGTGAACCACAACACACATATGCTCCAGCGCACACAAAGACCAGCTGGCCGACGCACATGCATGTGCTGGAAACTAGAAGAGCAGCTGACGATGGCGCACATGCCCACAGAGAAGGCTCTTCATGCCACCTCTGGCACACGTGCCATAGGTTTGCCATCACGGTACTAGAAGAAAATGAAAATCTAGTAGGCCAGTTACCAGATCATCTGAGAGAAATTTTTCCATGAATTTCTCGGAAGGCCTTAATTCCAGAATTAGGACACAGAAAGGATTAAAAATACATCAATTTATCTTCTATCATAATTGCGCTTATATATAGGATGAGAGTTGTTTAACACTGAAATATTGGCTTCAAGAAGCTATTCGGTTAGATGTATTATAAAGACTAACATTCCCATTGCTTTTTATCAACTATGAGGAGAGCATGGAGAACAATAGGCAGTGCAATTAGCTGTGTTTGACACTGAAAAATCAAAAGTATTTTGCTATTCTCTTGAATTTACTTCATCACCAGTTTAAAATAACAATAAAAATACAATTCTGAATCCCCCCCCCCAAATCTTGCATCTTACACTCAAATCTTACACTCTGTGCCACTCTTATTCCTATGAAATTTAACATAAAATATTAAATTACATCCACTGCACAGAAGTTAAGATTTAGCAAGAAAGTAAGAATTCTTGAACACAATGTTCCATGTTGGAAAATGAAATCCTTTAATTGCAAAGAAGTATTAGAGAAAGACTCGAGAATCTAAAATATCGCCCTCAGGAATTTAGAATGCCGGAATGGTCCTAAATAAGCTCTTTCCAAAATCTGTGATTACTTTAGTCATCAATAATTTAATAGCAGCAGACACAAAACTTTTATTTCAAGCAAAAGGATCTTAAATTACCTGCAACACTTTTCTGTGCTGTTTATTCATTTTCAGACTGAGTCGTCTTCTTATCGGAGACATCAAACACCACCCAGATCTTTAAAGCCTTTTATCTGTTCAGTGAAGCCTTGGATTACAATTACTCAAATTTTGCCTTTTGCTAATCAATCAAAATGTGATTATCAGTACAATAGTGAGCAAAGGTCTTCAATATTCTTTTCAGACTAATTAGTGTCTTCAAATAAAATCACAGTATCATTTGGCTAAAGTAAAATTAACCAACTGTTTCTAGCTCTTAGAAGTCTAGATCAGACAAGAGACTCAGGAATTACTGTAAAAACAGAAAAGCAGAGACCAGTAAAGATACCTGTTTAATCAATATCTGAGTTCAGATATAAGTGTTAAATTGCTCCAATAGGATACATCTTACTTGTAAACTTCTGTATACATAAGCAAGAGTAGCTAATTATTTATGTGGTAGCTTTTTCTGAGACTGAAACAGGTCTATATAGAAGTAAAAAGAGACATTTTAATATAGGTAGTCCTTGTTTAGTCTCTGCCTCATTCAGTGACTGTTTGCAGTTACAGCAGTGATGAAAAAGTAACTTTACAAACAACCTTGCATTCACAACCTTTGCAGGTCTGTAAAGCAAAGGAAAGCTGAAGTAACATCAAAAACAGAGCCACAGTTTCAGTTAGCAACTACTTCACTTAACAAATGAGTTGCTGGTCCCAATTATGATTCTAAATGAGAACTACCTGTATGTTATAGATCCATGATGGTGAACCTATGGCACATGTGCCAGAGGTGGCACACGTAGCCATATTGATGGGCATGTGAGCTCAGCTGCGGTGCGAGTGCGTGCTCCGGCCAGCTGATTTTCGGGCCTTTTGGGCCAACCAGAATTAGGGAAACAGGCTTTTTCCTGCCTCCGGATGGCCTTGGGGGGGAGGCCTATTTTCGCCCTCCCCAGACTCCTAGAAAGGCTCTGGAGCCTGGGGACAGAGAAAAACGGGCCCTTCGGGCCATTGCTTGCTAGGAGAGGGGGAGGAGGGTTGCATGCTCATGTGCAAGGGCGGGACACATAGAATTAGGGTTGTGGGCATGTGCACGCATGACACACACCCATGCTCCCCCCACTCCTGGCACACGATGGCAAAAAAGTTAGCCATTATTGTTATAGATCATTCAAAAATGAATACACAATTCAGAGGGAATATAATCTGTAATATATGATATGAATTGTAGTGCTCCAACATAGTATATTAAAAATAATTGTATTTTACTTTGTATTAAACATTTTGACGTCAAGAAGCAAAGGAAATATCTTGTTTTGGATTAATAATATTCTGTGGCAGTCTAAAAATTAAAAGCAGTTTAAAAGCTCAATCAAATACTAGATCAAACAAAACTGAACCATTGTTCTCTTATCAACTGTGTTTAACTGCAGATTTATATTTGTATTTTGTCACACAAACTGATCCCTCATAAATTCTCAGGGTTCATAACGAAGGCAGTGCTATCTAGTGACATGGCTCACCAGTTCCTAGCACATGTACTGAGTCTCCACTGGGGAATTACACATAAAGTTCAACAGGAATATTAAGGAAATTTCATATGAAGATTTTATTGCCAATATTCAATCTCCAATAACATGCTTCAGTTTAACTATAAAGGTTCAATTTTGACTCAGAAAGAGTTCTAAGAAAAGCCCATCAGTCTAGATTTGTAAACCTTTTAATAACCTTTGCTTAATTTTCTTTGTCTCCTAAACATAAGCCCATCCTCCCTCATATGTTTCAGGTACTACTGAAATACCTAGCCAAAAATGAATTCCTTTCCCCCTTTATTAAACACACAGAAATTATTTCAGCAGATTTTTGATGTAATGAACAAAACTTAAATTTCAGGATACAACACGGTCCACTGTTTGATATATCAGTCCACACAATATTGTTCAAACTTTTCATAAACATATACTTTTTATATACAATTTTATATACAATGTATAATTTAGGCATGTATATCTCATCAGTTATCTATTTGTTTTTATCCTTCTTTTACCCACAACAATAACCCTGTGAGTGAGATGGTCTGAGAGAGTGACTGGCCTAAAGTTACCCAACTGGCTTATATGCCTAAGGCAGGACTAGAACTCACAATCTCCTTGTTTCTAGTCTGCTGCTGGCTCTCACAAATGCAACAAACATTTAATAAAAGTTAACTAAAATTTGGTAAGAATAGAATAGAATAGAATAGAATAGAATAGAATAGAATAGAATAGAATAGAATAGAATAGAATAGAATAGAATAGAATAGAATAGAATAGAATTCTTTATTGGCCAAGTGTGATTGGACACACAAGGAATTTGTCTTGGTGCATACGCTCTCGAAGCACATGAAAGAAGATACATTCATCAAGAATCGTAAGGTACAACACTTAATGATAGTCATAGGGAAAAATAGGCATTCCGTCCCCACATTATTCTATACATAGAGAATTAGACTGAGATATATATTTTATTAACTTTATTTTAGGTACTAGACAACCCATGTCCTGTTGTGTCATCATTTCAGAGATATTTCCTTACCTAAAAAGAGAAACAGAGAAACAGTGGAAGTGGAAACAACTTCTAAATTCCTACTGGTTTTCCCACTGAGTTTCCTTATAGGAAGTCAGCAGGAAGCTTCCTTCCTTCCTTCCTTCCTTCCTTCCTTCCTTCCTTCCTTCCTTCCATCCATCCATCCATCCATCCATCCATCCATCCATCCATCCATCTATTTCTGCTTGATTATTTGCCTAATTATTTCATTTTCCTAATCAAGGAACTCCCATGAAAAATACCACATCCCAACCAAAACATGGCAAGCAAGCTATTGTATATAAACAGGTAGCAAACCCTGCACTCACTGATGATGGGTTAGTTGGGTAATGAAATATCTACAAGCAAGCAAACAAACAAGATCAAAGGGCACCAAGGATTCCATAGTGTAATCCTGAGCTACATATACAGTATTCTCTTCTATTGCATTCTAATCTTTGCTAGCATTTAGAGTCTGGAGACTAAAGTGATATGGAAGCATTTGTGACAAATAAAATTGTCTGGTAATCCTAATTCCAACTTTTTTACTTATCGCAAATCTCACTGTAACATTTCAGATTTTAGTTATTTTCATTTCACTTTTATGACATTACATAAATTTTACATACTTTTCACAATTAATTACAAAACATTATTTAAAATGCTAAATAAACTTAAACTTTGCCAAAGCAGAGAAACATCTGGAAAAAAAAAGTAGGAATGTCTAAAAATATATAGATGATCATATTTCATGGCAGGGTAATTGTATCTCTTTGCAAATCATGTATCATAATTTCATTTCAACAGTACATGAACAACAGTCAAAACAAAATGACACCTGAGGAGGCAAATACCCAAGATAAGCAACTGCAACATCCTTCAGATCACATCAATCTCTAGTAACTATTATTTGCATTTTAAAGAATCATAGTTTAAGAAACAAAGAAAAAAGGTAAAGCCAAGATAATCATAGAAATTACATTAGTTTTTATTATATAGTGATATGTCACACATTCAGATTATGATAGTTGCTGTAAAGACAATACTTTCATTAGAAACCTTAATATTAATCAATTTATGTGTATTATCATTACATTTTCCCCACCTTTTATACACAAATAAAGGCAGTAATTATTTTGTCTTCTATTTTTTCTCAAGAATTATATTATATTTACATAGTCTAATAATTGCAAAAATAATTCATTAAAGGATATTGATTATTAATATTATATAACTGAGCATTTCACACTACAAAGGAAAAACCAATCAAAATGGATAAATAATATTGGTAAAATATTACTTATTTTCTGCATGGATTAAGATTGCCAGATATCCAAGGGAACTGAGTAGTGATCTTAAAAGGCTTTCCTTATTTATTCTTCTATCCCCTGAATGCATATTCACATATATGAATTTCTTCATCTGCTTTCCATCAAAAACCTACTAAGGGGAAGGGGGTAGGTTTATTCATCCTTTAATTTCAATAATTCCTCAAAGAATTAAAATGTTATCTAGGTTCAATAATCTGCTACTACTCAGGGTAGCTAGAAAGAGAAAAATCGGGAGTTGGGGACAAGGGTCAAGCCAATATAACAGATTAGTGGATACATTTCCACATATTGCCTGCCATATAATGAAAGCAGAAAGGCTCTTTTCACCTCCAGCCAATGAACAACCTTCAGAATATTTTCTTCTCATCTGACAGAGAACTAACTTCTCCCATTTATGTGTTCATCTTGCTGGTTCATCCCTCCAAGATACCTGACCAAGTTGGATACTTTCTAAACTGCATGTTTTCATCTACATATTCTATTTAGTAACTTACATTTTCAGACGTTTTTGCTGATTTGCCCTGTAATCCAAATTACAGGGCTGTGCTAATGATGAAAGAAAACATTGGAACAATGAAATGAAATAATAAAATAAAATAAATAAAATAAAATAAAATGCAAATTAGTAATTTTGTGAGATGACATAAAGACATTTGCATCCTTTTTCTGAATTTTACAAATTCAAATTCTACAGTGGCACTACTGAATCCCATGAAAACATCAAAACCTTTTATTCTGATCATTTAGCTAGCAGTAAACACAGAAATCCATGACTGGAACAGTACTTCTTACCGAATGTGTGTTGCAGGGAGGGACTCATACTGACGAGACAGAAATAATTCTCTGTGCTTCAACTGGTGCTTCTGTTTATCGGTCAGATCTATTTCTTTGGGAATTTCAGATTCTTCCTCAACTTCTTCTACACAAAGAAAAGAAAAGAAAAGAAAAGAAAAGAAAAGAAAAGAAAAGAAAACGAGAGGCCTGGTATTATCTTTAGAACCATTTTCAAGGAAGGTTTCTGTCCTCTATGAAACTTTCCACCTTATTTTTAAAAGAATTGCATCTTTCTGTTTCTGCAAAAAACTCAAACAGTAATCAAACTGATCACAATAAAAAACAATATTCAACAGGAAAAGTCTATTTATGAGAATTATTTTCTATAACACAACAATAAATTCACCCTTGAGCTTTTTTACAATTCAATTATAATCATATTGGAGTTGGAGTGAGCTGTGTCTCTCTACCAGCATAATGGTATAACTGGCAAAAGACATTTAAGAGCTAAGAAGAAATAAAAAGATGAAGAAAACGTTTTTCCTAATCTTTTTATTTCTTCTTAGCCCTTAAATGTATTTGAAGAAATTCCCTTTCATTATATTGAATTTAGCTCTTTAAAATAAAACCTATAATACCACTTTTGAGACTGAGTCATCATTCTTATCTTACATTTATTTTATGAATCTGCACTGTATATACATTTTTAAATAGCTGGTGTATAAATGTAGAGTTTATACATTTTGATTTAGATTTTTAATATCATCAAATAATTCAGTATTATTTGGAATTGCACACTTATTTTAAATCAGATGATCACAGGTCAGGAATGACAGGAAGAACTCTTATATCAGTCAAGCAAATATTTCTTACTGTCATAGACCAGCATAAGAAGGATGAGGTATAGACAATGTAATGAATAAAAAATATATCAGTATCTAAGAATAATTATAAAGAGCTCAAAAATATAGAATAGAAATATATAAAGAAACAAAACTTTTAAACGAGTGCTTTGGCCTGATTATATCTCATGCTGAGTAGAAAGATCTGGAGAGAAGCCCAAGGATGAGATTTTAGTTATCTTGTTTTTTCCATGTGGACTGAAAATCATAGTTAATGGGACAAGGACAAGGACTTAATGGAACAAGGAAAACTCTATATAATTATATATCAAAACTCTCCAATTACTAATGGTATAATAGCCCCATATGAAACCTTTTCCTATTTAGTTATATTGCTGAGAACAACAAAACTGGAAAAAAGATTCATGTGAAAAACAATTTCTATACAAGTTTCTGGGCTGATATTACACAAATGTCTAGATTGAGCATGTCTTCAGAGGCACTTTAATCCAATACTTGCTTTTTTTAAAAAAAAAATCTGTTAGCCCTAAAGATTGTCATAGTCATAATCTAAGAATCCTAATACCAGTGGAACCCTAGGATCTGCTCAAATCTGCCTTCATCCTTGGGTATAGCTTCTATTCCTGCTCGTACATTCTCACCATACATATAAAGTAATTAATTAATAGGGAAGAATGTGAAAGAGGCCTATAGAGGAAAGGGACTGCCTATTTGTACAACCAAAGTTTGGAGTGAAGAGTCCTTCTCAGAAGTCCTTTGGATTTTACACACTGTGGCCCTCTCTAATGCCTTGGGGCACCTTCTGTGTTACATAGCACTTTCCTGCAATTACCATCTATCTTAGGGGGAACAGAAATGTCTTGATCTGTGTTCTTCCTTTTTAACACCTTTATGCGAGAGACACCAGATTAAATCTCTGCCTGCATTCTCCTCCCTTCCATCTCAATCCAACAGTTTTAACCAGCAAGGATAGGGCTGGTGAGAATCTTACTGACTTGCTTGCTTTTAAGCACGCTCTCTTCTTTACTTTTTTTTGTTCTTGAGACTAGGATTCCAAAATGGCTAAATTTTTGTTCTCTCTAGCCAAAAGGGTGAAACTGTATACTTGTAATACATTCCATATCTAAGATCAGTTTCTATGCTACAAACTATTTACAAAAACCAAAGAGTAAATTTAGCATAATAAAATACAGAATTTGGTAAAAAAAGAAGCAAAGGCAAATTCTTAATATTTCACTTTTCCTAGTATTCCCACTTTATTATAAATTCTTGACAGCAAAATAACAGATTTTTCACTAATTAGAATTGGAAGATGCCAATTTTACAGTGCAGTTTATACTAGGAAAGTGACTATGTACAGCACTGGTGGAAAATGAATTTTCCCAAGGGATCACATGAGAAACTGGAATTGTTATGCAGGGTGAGAATGCCTCTGCTGATACTTCACCTTCTGCCAATGCTCTGCTGATGCTTTGCGCCCTCTTGACAATGCCACAAGCCACATAAGGATGACCGAAGGGCCAGATTCGGCCTGTGGGCCATTAAAGGCTTATGTCTGATATTGTTCTGCCCCAGCTTCGGATTCCCAGAGAATGTGACACACACCAAGCTTCGCAAACACTGTTTAATTCCAAACAAACCTCTTTCAAGAATGCAGGCTTCCTGTGCAAAGGGTTCTTATCAAAGTTATTAAGAACAAAGTCCAACAAAGGTTGGCAACCAGCCCAGAAAACCAGATATGAGAAGTCGCTCACTCTCCAAGATGCTCTGTAGTAATGAGACATTGTTTCTGGCAAGAAAGCACTAGTTGCGTGCGACTTAAATAGGCTAAGGGAGTGACCAATTATCCTCAAACCCTACTCTCGAGTAGACCTCCTCCTCCTGAATAGCCACTCCTGCCTTTTGGCAGCCTTGCGTGCCCAAGCATTGAGGAGAGGCTCCTCCACTTCGCTCTCTCCACTGGAAGGAGCTTCTGGAGGTTCTGAAGGCCCTGGCTGAGTCTCTGCCTCTAGCATCACATCCTCTTTGGCCTCCTCGCTGTCCGACGTGAGCACTGGCTTCGCAGGCTGCTGGCGCGATACCACACCAGCCTCCTCATCGTCGGGATCAGCCACGATCCACGCAGGCCACTGGCGGGCCACAACAGATATACACAATTTAGGCAACTAAAATTAGAAACTTGTCGAGGAGTTTGTAAAAAAAAAAAAACCCTCCAAGAAAATAGAGTTACATTAGGTTAACTGACCTCCACCTCTAAAGTTTAAGCATATGCCCCAGATATTTGTAGAATAGGGAGTCTGTTGTCCAACTCATTTTAAATTAAGTATTTCGACATGACATTTTTACACTGACTCAGCCCTCATTACCTAGTAGTAGCATTACAATCAACATTAAAAATAAGAGAGAAATAACTGAAAAACATGAGAGTGGTAAGCCAGGCATTATCAATAAACAAATTTTAAAAAGAACTACTGTCTCCAAACTTGAAAAAGAATTAAGAACTATCTCCAAACTTTGTTTCTCACCTGTCAAAACCAAATATCGTAACTGCAAACAAGCACCCAATTCCATAAAATTACTTTTTGCACTGCCAAGACAGCAGAAGGAGGAGGAGGAGAAATCAGAGGGGTTGTTGGTGCTCACTGAATTTTCTTGTTTTCTTGTTTGATTATCCTAACTATGATAATGATGTTACCTAGTTAGGGTAATGAAATGTCTGCAAGAAAACAAGCAAGCTCAGACAGCACCAAGGACCCCTCATTTCAACTCTGAGCTACAAATGTTCTCCTTTATTAGAGAAAACATTATTCAAGTTCTAGATATATGGGCCAGCCTGTTCAAATTCTGCTCCAGCAGTTGCTTGAGTGGATTGATATTTAGCAAGAGCAAGAATGCTTATCCCCTAATGATATGCTTGGCTGCATTACTTAATTTCTTAAATCAAGCTTAAAATGTCAGGTAAGGAGCTGAAGTCAATAGTCTTTATAGTGGAAAACAAAGTTTATTCAAGCATGCTTTATAAGCCACCAGAACTCTTTAGACAGACATTTCTAAAGAATGAAGAAAGGTACCTACATTAGCAATGTTCAATCCTTTATAGTTGTGGCAGTGGTGAAATGTAAATTTTTTTACTATCGGTTCTGTTGGAATGGCTTGGTGCGGGGGAGGGGGGCGCAGGGGGAGGGTAATATGACTGAGTGGGCGTGGCCAACTTTTTTTCCCTTTTTTAACTTTTAAAACCATTTTTTCTACAACCTCTTCCACCTGACTCAATCAATGGTGGGAGCATGAAAGCTCCACTATCCAGCCTCCCCGGCTGTCAAAATGGGAGCATGAAAGCTCCGCTGCCTGGTGGGATCTGTGGGAGAGCTGAAGCTCCGCAATCCAGCTTCCCTAGCTATCAAAATGGGAGCACAAAAGTTCCACTGCCTCTTGCTGTCTGCAAATGACAGTCCTGGGGTTAGCTATGTGGGAGAGAACCCTTCCAGCTACCCTGTCAGCCAAGAGGTTCACTCTCTGGTGGCTCGAGCCGAAGCCTTCGATGCTGAGGTGATCCTAGTGACTCAACAAGATGTCCAGGAGTTAGCTGGGTTACGCACTTACGAATTTGAAGTTTTTGATGAAGAAAGGATCCAGGAATGTTCCTGTCAAAAGTCAGGAGAAACTCTTGACACATCTGTCCTAGCTGAGGGACTGTCAAAAGCTGGGAGCCCTAGCAACAGAGGTGTATCCTAACAGCTCTGACAGACTCAGTCCAATCAGCTAAGCAGACAAGGTCAACCCATTTCTGGATGCTATCTCCCCCACTATGGAGAAATGGCTGTTATGGACATTATGCAGGAATGGAAACAATTTTACAATATTGTTTCCATTTGAGGAAACAATATTGTAAAACAAACAATCTACATACTAACAGTAGTAATTCACATACTAATAGCAAGAACTCTATGCCTCAGTGTTTTGGGAGCTGCACTATTGTGATTTGTTTCTAGGTGCAATTCAAGGTGTTAGTTAAAGCCCTCTGTGGTTTGGGGCCTTTTTATCTATATAACCACTTACACCAAATAGAACCTACTTGCCTATGGGAGACTGCAGAAAGTGCTTGCTGACAATTCTGTCACAGCAAGAGAAGACCTGTAGGCAAATATTTTCTGCAACAGCTTCTTTTCTGTTGAATGCCTTCTCACCAAAGATATTAAAATCACAATTTTAGTCCTAGAATTCTGAAAGCTGTTAAAGATGTGGTATTTCAAAAAGCATTGATATGATGAATTGTTACTATGTTGGGATATGTTTAATGATTTTTATTTTTTATTATTGAATTATGAATATTGCACTGTCACTCTTGTTTATGAGCGGCTTAATGGCACTCATAATGACTGCAGTGCCATAAAAGCAAGTGTAACAAATAAATCGTAAACAACAATTATTTCAGAAAAGTGAAATAGAACTCTCTCAAAAGTGAAATGGAATTCTCTCTAATCAATTGTTTATTTAATTATTGAGGTTCAAGGCTGCTCACCTTCAGAACAATTCTGTGGCTGCACAACTTAAAATAAATATTATGTTAAATAGCATCAACCAAAGGACAACATGATCTCTAACCATATGACCCCCAATTCACCATAACTAAAACATTGGAATAAATTGAAGTAATGTATGAAACTGCCTACAGTTTCTTATGTTCTCCACCTTTAGCAATCACCTGCTTATTCCTACCAGCATCTTCGGAACCTCCTAATGTATGTCAGATGCAATACAGCAGAAGCATACTGGAAAAAAGGGAAATTGTTCAAAATTTTGCAGAGGCTTATCTAATCTTGATTATATTTTCCCTGGCAATCCCCTCTATTGTTCCCCAACTTTGGGGAGACATTTTAAGTGAAGAAATCACGAGATGTATGGAATACAAATTAAGGATAAAATTTAAGCAAAATTTAAGTTAACTAAATTTAAAAGTTAAGATGTTAATCTTTTCAGGGTTTGAAACGAAAGAAACCATGAAAAATGTGCTGAATTATTTTGCTCTTCTACTGAACTATTAACAATATGAATACAGAAAAAATAACTCTGCACTAAATTATCTAGATCAATCATGCTGTAGCTGAAAAAGGGGAAAAAATAAAACAGCAAATTTATTAGTCCTTAGTTCCAACTCTAATTGCTTGTAAAGATATATTTGATTACTTGTATGAAAATGCAGACAGGCATGAAATTCCGAATGCACATCCCACCAAAGGTAATGGAGTATTAATAAATGACCTGTATATTCAGTTTCACATGCAGAGTCTAATGAGTTCATATAGACAGACACAAAATATTATTTTAAGAATGCATAATTCATGCTATTTGTTTCTAAATAAAATAAAAAACAACTTACTTGCATGTTTGTCTGCAAGCATAATGAGGCTATTGGAGATGTCTCGTCGTCTGTAAAAGCATACTACTTTTGCTTCCACATTACCACTGGCAGTCTGGAAAATGACAGAATTAATTAATGAAGTACATATTAAAGAGTAAATCTTAATATTCATCAACGACTTTCCACAAAGCCAAAATTCATCTTTTTTAATGTTGGCACATGTGATAAGAGTAATCATGTTGAACCAAATCTGATTTACAGAAGACAGAATAACAGAGCTGGAAGGGTCCTTGAAAAACTTCTAGCCAAACCCCATGCTCAAGCAGGAAACTTTATATCATTCCAGACAAATTGTTCTTCAATCTCTTCTTAAAAAGCTCTAGTGACAGAGCATTCACAACTTCTGAAGAGACCCCTTCAATCTTAGACTCTAGTTTTGCTCTGAGATTGAAAACCTATTTCTTTAGGAAGGATTAAGCCCAGTTGCCATTATAACCGATACCTTTTTCTTGAGGAGTTTTGCTTGTTTATTTGTTACTCTGTTTCGTATAACTCCTTTAAGAGCTTCAAAAAATATCTTTATTCCTGTATTTAATTATTTATGAGGGCAGAGCCTGCTTCTTTGGAAGAACTGCTGGAGAACAAGATAGAAATCATCCATCAAAGTAGGGCAGGCCAGAAAACCCAAGGATTTCAGGAACAGTACTTATTACTGGAGGACATCATAGTAACAGAATTTTTAAAAATGTCAAGAGTTTCTGTCTTATTCATCTTATGCCAAACAGAATTAAGGCGGGGTTATATGGAACTTCTTTCTCATGCTAGCTACTTTTTCAGGATTAAGTTGCATACTTCTTCCCTTAACAATCCATTCCTACTATTTTCATCAAGTTACACATATTGTCTTTAATAGGTCTACTCATTTTAAAGAACCAGTTTGGTGAAGTGGTTGAAGACTCTGAATTAGAAGGGTGAAATCATGAGTTCTTGGTCTGCTTTCTGCACAGATATGTCCAGGCATTCACTAGGCGTCAACACTGAATCCAAGGCACACACGCACACATTTTATAGCACTGCCTCATAAAGAAGTTGCCAGGCTGTTTTGATAAGTAACAGGAAGATGCTGTGCTCACCAGAAGTATAAAGCACTTCTTCCTAACCATTTTCAAAGCCTGCACAGTCCTATTATTCTAGTTAATTAGTTAGTTAGTTAATTAGTTAGTTAGTTAGTTAGTTAGTTAGTTAGATAAAACATTTGGACCTTCAATATAAAAGAATCCCATACAGTCCTGGTTCTCAGTTTATTATTTAAATACCCTGTTTCCCCAAAAATAAGACATCCCCTAATAATAAACCCAATCAGGTTTTTGAGCGCATGTACTAAAATAAGCCTTCCCCTGAAAATAAGCCCTCCCTGAAAATATTTAAATGCAGAGCTGGAAATCAGATAAGATGGCAAAAGGAGCCGCATCTTGCTCCACATGCCCAAAATAATAAGACCTCCCCAAAAATAAGGCCAAGTGCTTATTTCGGGGTTCAAAAAATATAAGACAGGGTCTTATTTTCAGGAAAACATGGTAGATACAACACAAAATGAAGGAAGGAAGAAACCCTAGTATTTGATTTTTAATCATGTGTATATGATATAGTAATCTATACAGTTCTTTTTCTCCTGCGTGCGCGCGCACACACATAATTTTATTTTCAAGATTTTGTGAGGCAAAGTAGGTTTAGCTAAGATACCTAGTAACATTGTAATTTATTTATTTCATAAAGTCTGCTAATCCTTCTAATCACTTCATTCACCCTGACCAAGAGTGTGCCCAAAAGACAAAAAAGAATGTTCTGTTTCAAACTTGAAAAAACTCAACAAGACTTGAAATGTTCCACATGGAAAAGCAATTTTAATGATGCTTATCGCTTTCAAAGTCGGACATGATATAGGGCCAGGTTTTTGGTGAAACCACCCTTCCCTGAGGATATCTGCGTCTTTCACCAGATCAGATACAGTAGATACATTCCAGATCTCTGCCCTGAAATGCTGCCATCTATTGGAACTTAGAAGTGTACGTTTTCTGTAACAGCCTTTGCTTTGCAATCTTCTCTTTAAAAGAGAATATTTGTAGCTCAAGGTTCCTCTATGGGGTCCTTGGCGCTCTCTGAGCTTGGTGGTTTTCTTATGGACATTTTGCTAGCAAACTAAGTAACATCATCAGCACTGCAAGAGACATCTTGCAAAAAAACCACCAAGCTCAGAGAATACCAAGGATCCCACCTATCTCCTCGAGATCCAGCAGGCTTTGACTCTTTTAACTTTTTGGAAGGCTATATGTTTGGCTCGTCTCCCAACCACTAGAATAGGGAGAGGCTGGAATCTGAAGACGATGATGTGGGTTGCACTGGAGAGGCATGGTTGTGATACCATGTTCTGAGTATTGATTTTCTTATTTTTATGGCAGTGTGGCTTTGTGAGCCACCCAGAGTTGTTGTTGGCCACGTGTCTTTTAAATGAATAATAAAAACTCAGAACAAGCCCTTTGTTCATTCACTTTGCAGCACAGGTAACAAGGTTTGGAGTCAATAGCAGTTCATGAAGCCAACTTTCAAAAAGATTGCTACAATCATCATGGTCAAACAAAAAAATTATTTATTTGTTCAACTTGTATGCCGCTTTTCTCCGAAGACTCAAGGCAGCTTACAATGCATTTAAAAACCATATATAAAACATTAAAAATTAAACAATCAAAAACAATTAAAACCCATTCATGGCCAGATCTCGCCAAATTACAATGAGATCAACGGCCCCAGGACTGCTGGAAGAGCCAGGTCTTCACCGCTTTTCGGAAGGCCAATAGGGTGGGGATGGTACCTCAGGAGATAACTGGTTCCAGAGAGCTGGGGCAGCCACAGAGAAGGCCCTCCCCCACCGGCCCACCAGCCGGCATTGTTTAGCAGACGGGACCTGAGGAGACCAACTCTGTGGGATCTTACCGGTCACTGGGAGCTATGCGGTAAAAGGCGGTCTTGAAGATACCCTGGCCCTGAGCCATGTAGGGCTTTAAAGGTAATAACCAACACCTTGAATTGTGACTGGAGACCAATAGGGAGCCAGTGCAGCTCGCAGAGAATTGGTGTAATGTGGGTGTACTTAGGTGCACCCACAACAGCTCTCGCAGCTGAGTTCTGGACCAACTGTAGTCTCTGACCACTTTTCAAGGGTAGCCCCATGTAGAGCGCGTTGCAATAATCTAACCATGAGATGACAAGGGCATGAGGAGAGCCTCCTGATCCAAGTAGGGTCACAATTGGTGCACCAGGCGAACCTGTGTAAAGGTCCCCCTTGGGCAACCTTCCCCATCATATTAATTGGGCACCTGCCCCATCATATTAAATTAAAAATTACTATCAGAAAACTATCAGAAAACACCTGTAGATTCTCAAAAAAGAAAAACGGGTTTAATTTTTAAATGTTTTTGGGGAGGTTCTCAGCCAATACTCTAAGCTAGACAAAGAAAGCAGACTGTCTCATCAACATTCTTTAGCCAGTAGTTAACTCACCGAAGCCAGCTAATTAAGCTAATAGTCAATTAGCAGTAGACACAAATTTAATGTACTGTTTCCATTTCACTTGTGTTTGCTGTTGTTTTGTCTTCAAATAATTTTTAAACATAATTCTTAAGCCAAGTGCTGTCTGCATGCTGCTTAATTATAACTCTTACAATAAATTAATTGAACATGATCATGCAGTATGAGACCAAAGTCTGTATGTAAGCTCTGAATAGGACAAAAATCATGGAAGCTCTCATTCATCCTGTCCCATCCCCAGAGCTGACTCAGTGGAAGTTAGCAGGATGAGATATATATCAACAGTTCACCAGAACGCAGTCTTGAAATTTTAGATATACCGTGGAATCTAAGCATCATCATGGCACAAAAAAAATGTCTAAAATGCATTCGTAACTCAAAATTCAGCAAACAACCCAAACCAATTTATGGACTTTGTAGTTTTAGATACACTCTGCAATTTTAGCAGCAGAACTGAAGAGCAACAAAAGGCTCATCTCAGAACAATCAACCTGCCCAAGCCAACATTATATTGAAGTCTTTGCAAGTACAAACTCAACACATTACCAATACATGTGTGTAAATACTGTACTACACAATCAATGTTATTGATTGCCAAGTGTAAAGGAAAATGGGTCATAGGAATGGGGCTGAGAGTGGGGAAAAGGTTGCAAAGCAGTGGTAACAGCTAAATCCCACTTCAGTTTAAGTGATGCTATGATTAGACAGTGGCCAGTTTGCATAAATTAGCTGGGCTACAGGAGTCTTTATTCAATTGTAGGCATTATGGATGGTGCTGCACGAACCACAAAGACATCCAGTTAAACACATTTAATGCTCATTTCAGATATCATGAGATGTCAATGAACCACGAACCATTATGATTTGCTTAGGTGACTTAGTGCCTGAGAAGATTCAAGTATCTAACAATATCCTTTATATCAGTTCACATCTGAGTGGAAGATAGGTGGCTGCTAATTGTCTAGAGAATGAAGTAAAATTTTCTCTCAGGTCCTCACCAGCACTAACATGGAAAATGTAGAAGACAGCAATTCATCTTAAGGAAAATGATTTGCTCCCAAAAATTTAGTCTCCAGTTGTTACTTTGCCATTTCATCATGTTGTTGCCATGGAGAACATCTTCAAATGCTAAGCAAGAAAATTACTGGGCATCCTTAGCATTGCCTGCCCAATCCAGGAATGTGTCCCCCTTCCTTGGTCCACCATTACTGGCCAACTGATGAATTGCATTTGTTTTTACTCTGACAGTGAGCTATGCTTGCTACCTCAAAAGGAGAGTAGCATGCTTAGGTCCAACAAGAAACCTAGGACAAAAATGGGGCCCTGGCTGCTACTGGTGCAAAGCATGATTGGCTGTTTGTCATCCAAGGATTTCAGTAGCCACAAAACTCTAATGTCAGGATTTGGTGTCCTTGACTTCCAACTTCCCCTGAAATATATTCGGTCCTCTCACCCCTCCTGTTCAACATTTATGTGAAGCTGCTGGGCAAGATCATCTGTGGTTTTGGGGTGAGGTGTCACCAGTATGCTGATGATATGCAGCTGTACATCTCCACCCCGACGATAGCCTTGACGTGACGTGACGTCCCGATATCTGGAGGCCGTGCGGATCTGGATGGGAAGGAACAGGCTCAGACTTAACCCCTCCAAAACTGATTGGCTATGGTTCCCGGCGCCCCGGTAAAGCCAGCTGGTTCCATTGCTGGCTATTGGGGTTGGGATCTTGGCCCCCTCAGAGAGGGCTCGCAACTTTTTTTATTATTATTTGATTTATATGCCACCCTTCTCTGGAGACTCAGGGCGGCTTATAATGCATTAAGCAATAGCCTTCATACTTTTGTATATTTATACAAAGTCAGCTTATTGCCCCCATAAACTGGCTCCTCATTTTACCTACCTTAGAAAGGATGGAAGGCTGAGTCAACCTTGAGCCTGGTGAGATTCAAACTTACAGTAATTGCAGACAGATGATGTTAATCACAATGCTTTAGTCTGCTGAGCCACACTTGGGTGTCCTTCTGGGTACATGGCTGTCTTTAGAAGATCATATGACAGCTGTGGCCAGGGGGGCTTTTTATCAGGTTCGCCTGATCAACCAGTTGCATCCCTTTCTGGACCGAGGCATCCTGCACATGGTCACTCACGCCCTCGTACTTCCCGTCTGGACTACTGTAATGCTCTCTACATGGGGCTCCCCTTAAAGAGCACTCGGAGGCTCCAACTGGTCCAGAATGTGGCCACGCAGGTGATTATGGGGGCGACACATCGCACCCACGTAACACCTCTCCTGCACGAGCTGCACTGGCTTCCAGTGGTCTTCCGGGTGCAATTCAAGGTGCTAGTCACCATCTTTATCTTCTTTAAAGCGCTCCATGGCTTAGGACCTGGTTATTTACAAGACCACCTCCTGCCACCGATAGCCCCCCATCGGCCGGTTCGCTCCCAGAGGGGGCCTGTCATATGCCTCTGTGTCCTTTTTGAGCGCGGGCCACCAAAACTGTCTTTTGATGAGATGTAAGGTTTTGACAAATCCGAAGTGTCCCGCCACCTTGGAGTCATGGGCGTGTTGCAAAACAGTTACTCGTAAATCAGCTGGGACATACAATTGGCTCCAACCCAAGCTAGTCCATCACAAAGTGTACATTCGTTTGAGTGGGCTTGGAACCACTCATAGGTTTTTAAAGTCTCTTTTAGTTGCTGGAGCAACTCACCCGACAGACTTGGGTCACGTTTCGACTGTGCTCGGGTAGTCACTGGTGCCGCCAGTTGGGCTGACGGGACAATTGGACGGACAACTTCCTCCCTGGTGCTGTTGTATTGAGGCAATCTGGACAAAGCATCTGCCATGAAATTCTTCCCGCCAGGAAGGTAGCGCAAAGTGAAGTTAAAACGGTTGAAATGTTGGGCCCAGCGCACTTGTTTTGGCGACAGCTTACGTGGGGTTTTCAAAGCCTCGAGATTTTTATGATCGGTCCAAACTTCAAAAGGATGTTTAGCTCCTTCGAGAAAGTGTCTCCAGGTTAGAAGTGCCCAACGTACGGCGAAAGCCTCCTTTTCCCATATGGCCCATCTCCTTTCGGTTTCGGATAGTTTCCGGGACGTGTAGGCACAAGGCTGTAATTTTCCATCCGCATTCTTTTGCAGAAGTACGGCCCCTACTGCGACATCACTGGCATCTGCCTGTACCACGAAAGGGTCGTCCACATCTGGGTGTTTAAGGACTGGTTCAGCAGCAAATAGCCCTTTCAGTTTTTCGAATGCTGCCTGACAGTCCATAGTCCATTCAAGAGGTTTGGAAGGTTTTGGTTTTTCTTCACCCTTGGTTTTCAGGAGATTAGTTATTGGCAATGCGATTTTGGCAAACGAGGGGATGAACTGTCGATAAAAGTTAGCAAATCCCAAAAAACTCTGTAACTGCTTGCGGGTGCGTGGCGCTGTCCATTCTAACACAGCCTGAACCTTTGCAGGGTCCATTTCTATTCCCTCCGGGGAGATGCGATAGCCAAGATAGTCAATTTTGGTTTGGTGGAACTCACATTTAGAAAGCTTTGCATACAGTTCAGCAGCCCTAAGTTTTTTCAGGACGGTGCGTACTAATCTCACATGGTCAGCCATGTTGTCAGAGTAGATAAAAATGTCATCCAAATAAACGAGCACCCCCTTATACAAATGCTCATGCAAAATTTCATTGATTAATTGCATGAATACTGCAGGAGCCCCTTGTAGTCCAAACGGGAGTACTCGGAACTGGAAACACCCCAGCGGACAGTTAAATGCAATTTTCCATTCATCCCCTTCCTTGATGTGCACCCTGTAATAAGCCTCCCGTAAATCCAATTTGGTAAAAATCTTCCCCTTCCCTAAATGAGCCAACATGTCCTTCATGAGGGGTAAGGGGTAGATGTTTTCCACGCAAATCGCGTTTAGGTTCCTATAGTCAACTACCAGACGAAAGGAACCATCTTTCTTTTCTCTGAATAAAACTGGTGCGGCCACTCGTGGTCTGGCTGGTTGGATGAAGCCCCGTTCTAGGTTTTTGTCAATAAAATTTCGTAGTTCCCCCAGTTCACGAGGGGTCATAGGATAAATCTTTGGCTTAGGGAGCTTCACTCCCGGGAGTATCTCAATAGCACAGTCTGTAGCCCTGTGGGGGGGCAGCACATCCGAGGCCTTCTCGCTAAAAAGGAGATCCCAATACTCTTTTGGAATTTTCTCCTCCCCCTCTATGTGGTCTATTGCCATCTCCGCTTCTTCAGGGCCCCCTCTGTCTTCAAGGGGGGGCTCGTTCCCTTCAGGTAGTGGCTTACTAGCACGAATGCGCAGAACCCCCGTTTTCCAGTTAATTCGTGGGTTCCATTTCCATAGCCAGGTCAAGCCGAGAATGAGGGGTCGTTCCATGCTAGGGCCACAAAGCTGAGAGTCTCTACGTGGTCCCCTAATTTCATTTCAATGGGTTCCGTTATGGAACTAGTTGGGGCCCCGCCTGCCATCGACCCATCTAGCTGGCAGAATGCAATAGGCCTTTTCAGCTCCCTCAGTCCCAGGCCCATCTTTTCTACTACTTTCGGGCTGATAATGCACCTGGTGCACCCAGAGTCTAATAAGCCTGGCATCTGTGCATGGGCCCCTGTGGATGGTACTTTAAGTTCTATGGGGATGAGTAGGGGCCCCTCAGTGTGACTCACCAGATCATCGGAGTCAGTCTCGCTGTCGTCCGCGTGGGTCGGAGTTCCCAACTCCCCTTTGGTCCGGGGAGCGAACTCTACGACTTCCCCCTCCAGCGCGACTTCACGAACTTTTGCGGGTGTTTTGTCCATCTTCTTTGGCGCTCTGCTGGCAGGTTTTGGCACTGGCCTGGAAGAGCACTCAGCGGCCCGGTGTCCTTCCATGCCGCACTTAAAACAAGTGAAAGGCTTCGGCTTGGGTTTGGTTTCCTGCCTTCCCCCAGCCATCTTTGGGGCTTCCTTGCGGTGGTAGGAGAATGAGGGTTCCCCGGCACGCCCCCTCCTTAGTCGGCTACGGCTTATCTCGATTTCTGCATCCTCAGCTGCTATGTACCAACTGTCCAGATCTTCGGGAACCCCCCGTGCTCTACAGTCGTGGTAGATTTCATCATTCAGCCCATCTTTGAAACCTTCCAGCAAGGCTACCTCTGACCACCCTGTCATATATGGCACTAGCTCCCGAAATTCTTGGGTGTATTCCGCTACCAATCTCCGGCCTTGCTGGATACTTTTCATACGGAGCCTCGCCTTTCGCTCAGCTAGGTGGTCCCCGAAACGCCTCCTAAGGGCCGCCATAAACTGGTTGTAATTCCGCAGCAGGGGGGAATTGTTATTGTGGAGTACCACCATCCACTCGGCTGCCACCCCCTCTAAAGCACTGGTGACACATCTCACTCGGGCTGCATCTGACAAATACTCCTCGCCCCAGTCTTGCATGTGATTCCACACTTGGGTTAAGAAAAATCCCAAAGTTTTTGGGTTCCCATCATACTTTCCAGGAAGGGGGGGAATTTTAGGGTTTTTCCGCCTGCGGGGTGGGGCCTGTAAGGCTGGGGGCCCCTGGACTGCTGCATCCCTCATTTGACCACCCAATGCCTGGGATATATCTTCGTCAGCTCTCTCTTCCTCTCCCCCACAAACTCCTTCCTCAGGATCTATTTTAGAGTCTTCTCCCCCCCCCCCCCCCAGGGTATGCATAAGACTCACGGGCTTTTCGGCTTTCATCAATCTCACGAATGAGTTGAAGGGCTTGCTCCATTTTGAGGCGTTCCTTCTGCTCCTGCAGCCACATGCCTTCTCCTTTTCGGGGTCTGGAGGTTGTTACTCCACGGGGGGTCTTTCTCAGGTCCGGCAACCTTCCGACCCCTGTTGACCATCGGGCTGGCTCTTCCCTCGGTTCCTTCAGTTGTAAATTCTCCATCCATTTCGCAGCCTCTTCGGGTTGCTGGTATGAAGACATTGCCGAGCCATATGCCCCCATCTGTTCTGTATCACTTCCCTGATCAGACATTCTGTAAGTTTTTTCAGCCCCCTCGGTGTGATCCGGGATGGCTGTGATGAGAATCCTGCTTATTGTCAGGTATGCTTCCTTCAGTATCCAGGAAAGGAGGACCCAGACTCCATTAGAGAGGTTAACTGGTACTTTTACTAGATATGAAATGAACGCAACCATAGAAAGCAGGATTCTGAAGCAACACGCGCGAAAGTTACAATTAGAAAGCATCCCCCTCCCTTGTGCACCATAAATCATCCAATCCACAGGTCTTCCAGAGGTCAGGTGGGGGCAGACGTCTGGCCATGTCAGCATCCAGGAATGCAGTGTCCGTTGGACTGATAACAGCTTAAGGAAAGGTTTCGTTTCTCAGAAAGTTTCTTAGCATAAACCCCCCTCCCTTCGTTTCTATGACAACCGAAGCGGCAAAACAAAACTAGCGAGGTTGACAGGGCCTCCTCAGGGTGCTGTCGGTCAAATTATGTGAACTGGCGGCCCCCAGGGGGAGGGCCTTCTCTGTGGGGGTTCCCACCCTTTGGAACGAATTGCCCCCAGACTTACGTAGGATCCCTGACCTTAAGCCGGGCCCTGAAGACCTTATTATTTCAGCAAGCTTGTCTGGCAGCATGAGAATTTTAATGGGTTTAGTTTTTTAGTTGTTGGGGGTTTTAATTATTGGTCATATTATTTAATTAATAATAATTCACAATTATGACCCCAGGACCGGTTGGGAGAACACCCTGCCAGCATGGAGAGGGTTTTTTTCCCCTCCGTGACTGAGCAGGGGGAAAACTGCGGTGCCGAGAGCAGTCGGGCTGCTCAGCTGGTCGGCGGTGGTGCTTTGGGCGGTGGCGGCGGCGTTTTCTTCATGGCTGAGGCCACCGGGGCGTCGGAGCAGCGCTGCGCTGGGGATGCCCATGGTGGGTTAAGATTCAAGTCCAGGGGGGTTGCCCAAAGAGTTGTAGATGGTGTCGGGCACCCCCCGAGGACCTTTGGGACGTCCCCCACCCCCCCGGCAATCCTCCCCCCCCTTGAAGTTGGAGCTGGGGGGGGGGAAACGAAACAGCAACGAACCACCAATGGACAATAAGACCGGATGGTGAGGGTGATGGCAGTGGCAGCTGTCTGGCGGCTAGAGGATGCTGGCGACCCCCCCTTTTTTGGAGTGGAAGTTGGGGGGGCAACGGAACAACAAAACTATCGCTGAGTCCTGGCTGGCCCCTGGTGTGATATCTTGGCCCAGGCCTTGGGTGGCCTTTAATCTGGGCCCTATGGGGACTGGGGGCTGGAGACAACTGCCCCATTTCGCTCCCCTCTTTCACAGCGCTTTCCCTTTTGAGACCTATGCCCACCTGACCAGAAATTAGCCTGTGAGACTCACGTATCGCCATGTATTTGTCATCTGCATTCCCCTGACTGTGGAGAGCACTATTTCCATCTGAAAACTGGAGGCTGGGATATGGCTTCATCCCGTCGGCTGAGGGGGCTGGACATCAGTTAACCACCGTGAGAAGGTGGCCCGGTGTCGAGGTCCCTGGAGGCCGAACTGAGATGATTTCACGTTTGCACCTTGTCAACAGAGGGATCTGGACCAGCCGCCATGAGAGGGCGGTCTTCTGGACCTTGACCCCTGGACGCTGTGGTTGGCACTGGTTCATTCCTGCCATCTCACCACAAGAGGGGGTTTGATCAGCTAACCTAACTACCGTGAGTGGGTAGTTGGACTTTATTCCCCCCCCCCCGGACTATGGTCATCTTTGAATTTGGACTTTGTCCTCTGTGGTGAGAGGACAGTGGACTTGGCCCTGTGAACAGGTCTTTGGGACCCCTCCACGTCTTCTTCTTCTTTTCTCTCCCTTGGACCTTTATGGACCCTCAGGCTATGGTCGTGTTTACCCGTTATAATCAAGATGTACTCAGCGGCAGAGCTTCTTGGTCTGTGAGATTCCGCCCTCGCAGGCTTAGCCCTCCACTCTATCGAGGGCCTACCTCGATGACAGGTTTTGGAACCCCGAGAGGTGGCATGCCGCAAAGAGGGGGCTGCGGGGTTTTTTAAAATTGTCCTTGTCTAACCTTTTAGGGGGGTGGAGGAGGGGGGTGGGGAGGGAGGGTTATAGGCCGAGCTTGTCACAGGGGCCTGTAATGGGAGGCGGGGAACGGGGTGAGGAGGAGCTCATCACAGAAGGGAAGGAGGGTGATCCCATCAGAGCCATGGTTGGGAGGGGCAGATATGGTGGGAGCAGGGGGCCGTATCATCTGTTGGAGGCACATAGCCACTGTCTCCAAGCGGTGGCGTGCCTCGGCCCTCAGGACTCTTCTCGCTCCCCGAGTTGTCTAGAGTTACAGCGTCCGGGCCTGAGGTTGATGTTGTGTAATGCCAGGTCCGTGGTTAATAAGGCCCCCCTCATTTGTGACCGTATTCAAGAGGGGGGTGCGGACCTGGCAGGTATTACGGAGACCTGGTTGGGCCAAGAGGGGGAGTTCCCCTCGTGGAGATGTGCCCGCCAGGTTTCCGTGCATTTCATCAGCCAAGGGCCCAGGGTAGGGGTGGGGGGGTGGCGGTCGTTATAAAGGAAAGTCTGATCCAAGGGAGACCACTGTACCTCAGATAGCTGGATGTGAGTCGCTCCTGGTGAAGTGGGGCCATGGTGTGCAGGTGGGCTTGCTGATCACGTACCTGGCTCCCTGCCATGTGACAGCGGCCCTGCCCGAGCTTCTCAACGTTATTGCCGAGGTGGCGGTTGACACCCCCAGGCTTTTGGTCATGGGGGATTTCAACCTGCCGTCTGTCGGTGAGGCGTCTGAGTTGGCTCGGGAGTTTATGGCTTCCATGACAGCCATGGACCTGACACAATTAATTCTTGGCCCTACTCACACAGGAGGACACACTCTGGACTTGGTTTTTGTCTCTGGTCAGTGGTTGAATGGCCTAGATGTTGGGGATATAGTCATTGAACCCCTGTCATGGTCGGACCATTCTCTCCTGAGGCTAGACTTTCTGACCGCCGAACCCCACCGCAGGGAGGAGGAACTGATTAGGTCGTTCCGCCCCAGGTGCCTGATGGATCCTGATAGGTTCCAGAGGGAGCTTGGGCCAGTGCCCGAAACTCCGGCTCACGATTCGGCCGAGGACCTGGTGGCCGCCTGGGATAGGGCAGCCGCCGGCGCCCTGGACCGAGTCGTGCCTTTGCGGTCTCTGACCCGGCACTGAATCTGCCCGGCTCCTTGGTTTTCTGAGGAGTTGAGGGAGATGAAGCGCCGGAAAAGACGCCTAGAGAGTGGTTGGAGGGCGAGTCGATCTGAATCCGACCGAACACTAGCTAGGTCCCATGTTAGGACCTATTTGGTGGCAATAAAAGCGGCAAAGCGTAACTACTTTTCCGCTCTTATTGCATCGGCAGATAATCGCCCAGCCGCCTTGTTTAGAGTGACCCGCTCCCTCCTACATCAGGGAGCCCGGGAGGACCTCTTGCAAGGGCGGGCTGAGGATTTTGCACAGTATCTGCATGATAAAGTCGCTCAGATTCAGGAAGGCTTGGACTCTGACTGGGTAGATTCCGGCGGGGTGACTGAGGCTGGTCTTGAGAACGTTATCTGGGATGAGTTCGATCCTGTGACTTCTGAGGACGTGGACAGGACTTTGAGGAGACTAAACGCAACCACATGTTTATTGGACCCGTGTCCTTCCTGGCTGGTACTGGCCACTCGGGAAGTTACACAAGGCTGGCTCCAGAGGATTATAAATGCTTCTTTGAGCGAGGGTTTCTTGCCTGCTGCCTTGAAAGGGGCGGTGGTGAGGCCCCTCCTCAAGAAGCCTTCTCTGGACCCAGCTGTTTTGGCAAATTTTCGTCCTGTCTCCAACCTTCGCTTTATTGCGAAGGTTGTTGAGAGTGTGGTTGCGTGACAGCTCCCACAGTACCTGGATGAAACCGTCTATCTAGATCCGTGCCAGTCCGGTTTCAGACCTGGGTACAGCACGGAGACGGCATTGGTCGCGTTGGTGGATGATCTCTGGAGGGCTCGGGACAGGGGTTGTTCCTCTGTCCTGGTCCTGTTAGATCTCTTGGCGGCTTTTGATACCATCGACCATGGTATCATGCTGCGTCGGTTGGGGGATTTGGGGGTGGGAGGCACCGTGCTGCGGTGGTTCTCCTATCTCTCCGACCGATCGCAGTCTGTGTTGGCGGGGGGGCAGAGGTCAACCTCGAGGCGCCTCGTTTGCGGGGTGCCACAAGGGTCGGTCCTCTTGCCGCTCCTGTTCAACATTTATGTGAAGCCGCTGGGTGAGATCATCCGTGGTTTTGGGGTGAGTTGCCAACTGTACGCTGATGATACTCAGCTGTACATCTCCACCCCTGACCACCCCAATGATGCCCTCGAAGTAATGTCCCAGTGCCTTGAAGCCATGCGGGTCTGGATGGGGAGGAACAGGCTTCGTCTCAACCCTTCCAAGACCGAGTGGCTGTGGATGCCGGCGTCCCGATATAGCCAGCTGGTGCCATCGCTGGCTATTGGGGGTGAGTCATTGGCCCCCACAGAGGGGGCTCGCAACTTGGGTGTCCTCCTGGATTCACTGCTGTCCTTAGAAGGGCATGGCGGCCGTGGCCAGGGGGGCCTTTTATCAGGTTCGCCTGATGCGCCAGTTGCGCCCCTTTCTGGGTCGGGACTCCATGTGCACGGTCACTCATGCACTCGTCACGTCTCGCCTGGACTACTGTAACGCTCTCTACATGGGGCTCCCCTTGGGGTGCACCCGGAGGCTCCAACTGGTCCAGAATGCGGCCACATGGGTGATTATGGGAGCGATGGGGCGCTCCCACGCGACACCTCTCCTGTGCGAGCTGCACTGGCTTCCGGTGGTCTTCTGGGTGCGCTTCAAGGTGTTAGTTTTGACCTTTAAAGCGCTCCATGGCATAGGATCGGGGTATTTGCGGGACCACCTGCTGCTACCGATAACATCCCACCGGCCAGTACGCTCACACAGAGAGGGCCTTCTCAGGGTGCCATCAGCCAAGCAATGTCGGCTGGAGGCCCCCAGGGGGAGAGCCTTCTCTGTGGGGGCACCCGCCCTATGGAACGAGCTGCCTCCTGAAATTCGTTTGATCCCGGACCTCCGCGCTTTCCAAAAGGCCCTTAAGACTTATTTATTCCAACAAGCCAGCCTTGCTTGATTGATTTTAATGGGGTTTTAAAATTTTTGGTAGTATGAATTTCTGGGGTTTTAAATTGGGTATTTTAACGGGGTTTGAGACTTTTATTTTGGAACGCCAACGATTTAATCTAATTTTAAATTTTTTAATATTTGTATTATATGTGTTTTAATTTGGCTGTTCACCGCCCTGAGTCCCCCTCCCGGGGAGAAGGGCAGTATATAAATTGAAATAAATAAATAAAAAAATAAAATAAATAAATAAATAAATAAATAAAAAGTTTTAAATTGTTTTAACTTTTGTATTGATGTTTTTATCGATGGCTATACACCACCCTGAGTCCCTTGGGAGAAGGGCAGTATAAAAGTTCAAAAAATATATAAATAAAATAAATTCACTCATAATTTCTAAAAAGCAACCAAGGAGAGAACCTGATTTGTTACCGCTATTCCTCCTCCTGTCACCCCCACCAAACCTAAAATGAAGGGAATGAGATGACATGGTCAGAGTGACCTTCTTTCTGGTTGCAGACCAAAATGGCGGCTCTGCACTGAATATTGAGACTAGGAAGGTGATGTCTGGCATTTTCAGGGGTGATCAGTTAACCATCCTTCGACACACACACACCCCGCGAGCTGAGGTATTGCCGGCTTGATAGAGCCGTGGACGGAGCCCAAGGATCATCTGGCCGTTGTGGAGGATGCTAGAGGACGGCACGGAGGACAGCGAAATTGGGGCCTGGCTGTTGCGGCCTATGCAGCTGCTGGGGCTGCTGCGGCTAGCAGCTAGTGCGGCAGTCAGCGAAGTTGTTGTGGTGGCAGCAGCAGCAGCGGCAGTGGCAGTGGTGCCTGAGCTGCTGGAGAAACTTCGGTTTGGAGGCAAGCTTGGGCACCATGGGCAGCAGTGCGGATGTGGCAGCAGTGGCTACAGCAGCGGAGGTGACCGTGGTGGCGAGGGCAATGGCGAGGGTGGCGGCAGCACCTGGAGGCTTGGCTGCGAGGATGCCCTCGTTGTTGGTGGAGGAGAGGGCAGTACTGCAAATGGTTAGAATCCCTCAGCTTCTGGGGGGATCTGGACACTCCCCCCTTTTTTTCTGAAGTATTGGAGGGGTTATCAAGCTAGTGAGCTGAGTGGCCTTGTTCAGAAGATCAAGTTTGTGGAAAATGGACTGAGGATTGCAAGCTGGGGGATGATTGTTGGTCTCCCCCTTGACTGTTTCTCCCCCCCCCCTCCAATTAGGCCTAGGCCTAGTAGAGCCACTCAGCATGAATTTGCAGGTTTTTGATCGACCTGCAGCCTTTATTTAACCATCTTGTCTTCCCAGGTTATCCTGATTATTTAATCTTATCTTACTCTGTCCGGTTACTCCTAACCCTTGGCTTTCGCTGGTGTCAGGATGGGAGGAGGCACAGACACCGAGAGTCCTGAATTATGGTGGAATGGACCATCCTCTCTTCTGTCCTTGTGAATCTGGACTGGTTGCCGTGAGAGGGCGGCCTTTGGAGACTTTTATCCCCCACCTCCTTTTTGGACTGACTTATTATAACCGCAAGACTTCCTATCACCGTGAGAGGGCGATGATGTTCCGATGTTCTGATGTTTTTAACATATTAGCTTCCTTTTAACATCTATTCCCTCCTTTATTTTAATCCATCTGTTTTAACCATTTCTAACACCCTCTGAAGAAAATGGTCCTTTCATCACTTTCAGCTCGTTCCTATCTTCAATGTACTCAATTGTGGACCTCCTTGCACTGCAAGACTCCCCCCTCTCGCAGGTTTGGCCCTCCCAGTTATCGAGGGCTGCCCTTGATGACAGGTTTTGGAACCCCAAGAGATGGCATGCAAAGAACCGGCGGCTTTGGGGTTTTTTTGATAGATTTTTAATTTCCATTTTAAGGGGTTCTGGGAGGGGTTGTAGGAATGGATCTGGGGGAGTCCATATAGCCACTGAATGGGGTAGTGGGTCTGGTGGTCATGGTGGAGGGGACAGGGATGGAAATTTGACCAGGGTGCAGGGGGACAAAAGGATGGGCATTAGTACAATAAGTGGGAGGGGCAGATATGACAGTCGCAGGGGACCCTATTATGTTTTGGGAGTGCGCACTCGTTGTTTGTGAGCGATTGCACACTCCGGCCCCCAATGCGTTGCTCATTTCCCAGGTTGCTCAGAGTCTCAGGCCCCGGGTCTACGGCTGATGTTATGTAATGCCAGGTCAGTGGTAAATAAAGCCCCCCTCATTTATGATCTTATTTCGGAGGGAGGTGCTGACCTGGCAGGGATTACGGAGACCTTGTTGGGCCAGGAGGGAGGGGTTCCCCTTGTTAAAATGTTCCTGCCACATTTTCGTGGGGAAGGGGTGGCGGGGATTATTAGAGAAAGTCTTCGTCTGAGGGAGGCCACTGTTCCTCAAATAGCCGGATGCGAGTTCCTTCTTGTGAAGTGGGGTTGTAGGGTGCAGATGGGCCTGCTGACTACGTACCTGGCTCCCTGCCATGTGGCGGCGGCCCTGCCTGAACTGCTCGACGTTATAGCCCACGGGCGAATACCCCCAGACTTATTGTTACGGGGGATTTTAACCTGCCATCCACCAGTGAAATGTGAGACAGCTCGGGAGTTCATTGCTTCCATGATGGTCATGGACCTGACCCAGTTAGTTCAAGGCCCCACTCACATAGGGGGACACACTCTGGATTTGATTTTTGTCTCTGGTCAGTGGCTGAATGATCTAGGAATAGGAGATCTAGATATCAAGCCCTTGTCATGGTCATATCATTCTCTCCTTCACCTAGACTTTTGAGTCGCTTCCCCCCACCACAGGGAGATGGAACCGACCATGTGGTTCTGTCCCAGGTGCCTGATGGACCGTGAGAGGTTCCTGATGGAGCTTGGGCCATTTCCTGAGACCCTGGCTCACGACTCGACTGAAGACCTAGTGGCCGCTTGGGATAGGGCGGAGCTTTGGACTGCGTCGTGCCTTTGCAGCCTCTGACCCAATGCCAATCTCAACTGGCTCCTTGGTTCTCCGAGGAGCTGAGAGAGATGAAGCATCGGAAAAGATGCCTGGAGAGCGATTGGAGGACAAGCCGATCTGAATCTGACCGAACACTGGTGAAGTCTTATATCAAGACCTACCTAGCGGCGATAAAAGCGTCAAAATCTAGCTATTTTTCCACTCTTATCACATCTGCAGAGAACCGCCCAGCCGCTCTATTTAGGGTGACGCACTCCCTACTCTGGGTGGGAGTGCGGGAAAATCCCTTGCTGGATCAGGCTGAAGATTTTGTGCAATTCCTGCATGATAAAGTTGTTCAGATTCGGGAAGGTCTGGACTCCAACTGAGTAGGTCCAGGGGAGGAGACGGGGGTAGGTCCTGAGAGCATTATCTGGGAAGAGTTCGACTCTGTGGCTCCCAAGGTCGTGGACAGGATTCTGGGTAGGCTTAACGTTGCCACATGTTTATTGGACCCATGTCCCTCCTGGTTGGTGCTGGCCTCCCAGGAGATTACACGAGGCTGGCTCCAGGGGATTATAAATGCTTCTTTGAGTAAGGGTGCCTTTCCCGCATTGAAAGAGGCAGTGGTGAAGCCCCTCCTCAAGAAGCCTTCCCTGGACCCGACTGTATTAGCAAATTATCGTCCAGTCTCCAACTTCTGCTGTTACGAAGGTTGTTGAGAGTGTGGTGGCGCAACAACTACCCCAGTATCTGGATGAAGCTGTCTACCTGGAGCCATATCAGTTGGGCTTCAGGATGCACAGAATCCTGCATTGGTTGCATTGATTGATGATTTCTGGAGTGCTCGGGATAGGGGCTGTTCCTCTGTCCTGGTCCTATTAGATCTCTCAGCGGCTTTTGATACCATCGACCATGGTATCATGCTGGAGTGGATGGAGGCGTTAGGAATAGGGGGCACTGTGCTGCGGTGGTTCTCCTCCTTCCTCTCCGGCCGTTTGCAGTTTGTGTTGGCAGGGGGGCAGAGGTCGACCTCGAGGCGCCTTGTCTGTGGGGTGCCGCAAGGGTCAGTCCTCTCGCCACTTCTGTTCAACATTTATGTGAAGCTGCTGGGCGAGATCATCCGTGGTTTCAGGGTGAGGGTCCATCAGTATGCTGATGACACGCAGCTGTACATCTCCACTCCAGACCACCCTAATGCTGCCCTTAACGTGATGTCCCATTGCCTGGAGGCCGTACAGATCTGGATGGGGAGAAACAAGCTCAGACTCAACCCCTCCAAGACTGAGTGGCTGTGGCTCCCAGCGTCCCGGTATAGTCAGCTGGTGCCATCGCTGACTATTGGGGATAAGATCTTGCCCCCCCACAGAGAGGGCTCGCAATCTGGGTGTCCTCCTGGATTCACAGCTGTCTTTAGAAGATCATTTGACAGTCGTGGCCAGGGGGGCCTTTTATCAGATTCGCCTGTTCCGCCAGCTGCATCCCTTTCTGGACCGGAACGCCCTGCGCACGGTCACTCATGCACTCGTCACATCCCATCTGGACTACTGTAATGCTCTCTATATGGGGCTCCCATTGAAGAACACGCGGAGGCTCCAACTGGTCCAAAATGTGGCCGCGCGGGTGATTATGGGCACAACTCGTTGCGCCCATGTAACATCTCTCCTGCGTGAGCTGCACTGGCTCCCAGTGGTCTTCTGGGTGCGATTCAAGGTGTTGGTCACCACCTTTAAATGTTTAAAGCGCTCCATGGCTTAGGACCTGGATATCTACGAGACCTCCTTCTGCCATCAATAGCCTCCCACCGACCAGTTTGCTCTCATAAAGAGGGACTCCTCAGGGTGCCGTCAGTCAAATTATGCTGACTGGCGACTCCCAAGGGGAGGGCCTTCTCTATGAAGACTCCAGCCCTTTGGAATGAATTGCCTCTGGAGATATGTAACATCCCCAACCTTCATACTTTCCGCCGTGCCCTCAAGACCCTGATGTTCCCACAGGCGGGGCTGACCATTTAAAAGATTTTTAATTTGTTATTTTAATTTGGGGTTTTATTCAATTGGGCCAAACTGTTTAATAATTTTAAATTGTAATTTTATGATGTTTGTGTGTTTGTGTTTTTACCTTAGCTGTACACCGCCCTGAGTCCTACGGGAGAAATATAATAAATAAATAAATAATAAATAAATTTGGGTGGCAGAATTCCCTCCTCCATAATTGGGCCTTGTTTCAATCTCTTCCACCAAATTGGCAGGTCACTACTGACACAGGTAAAAATCAAGTCTCTTCACCCCTCTTAATCTTAATCTACCTTCTCTCTTTTCCAATGACTGCTCTATCACCTTAGGCTTCTGAAGGAGGGTCAAGTGATATTGTGAGTTATGACAGTATTGTATAAATGGCACAAAATACATGAAGACACAACTGATGGCAAGTACATAATCTATGCCATTTGCATGATGATGCCATGGAGACAGATAAATTACTCTGGTAACTACTGGACCTCTCTCTTTCTCTGAGATTTTTAAAGAACTTCCCCAACGTCTCAAAATAAAATTCCAACTACAACACTTGGAATGTTCTCAACCAATCCAACCTCAAATGTTTGAGTTTTCTTCAGTTTTATTTGGCACTGTATTGAAAAGTGCAAAATGTTTGAAAAGTGCAAAATGTTTGTATACTCCTGTGACTAGAAAAAGTTTCAAACATTTGAAGTTAAAGACAGAAAATCCAAATCCCATTCTTTCATTGCTTTTAATAGTAACTCAAAATCTATCCACTGGTCTAACTAATGCAATTATAAGACCAAAATGTCTCTATATTTGCAAGCAACATACAACTGTGCGGTTTCTTTGACTTATGAATTTAATTTACAAAGGTTGTTTAAAATTACATTATCTTAATCAAATCTTTTCTGTGTTAGACGAGTTATAATTAAATCACTACATGTTAATATCTCTGGTTGAAATGCCTATTTAATTATTTATCTTGGCCAAATGTTTTTGAGGAAATGGGAAAATTCTTTTTGTCCATATTTTCCAGTTCCTATAAATTATTGTATTCCTATATATTAATTATATAAACTATAAATTAATTCAATTGTGTCTTTGTCCTGTCAGATTTAAATTAGAAAAGACAAACACATCTTTCTTTGAATTAACATGTAGGAAATATTGGCTGAAAATTAATCCAGAAGCAATGATTTTTGAGAAAAACATTAAAGAGTTTCATTCAAGCCCATTCCCTATAATTTGCAACAGACAGAAACTTTATTTATTCACTGACCATTAAAAATATATTCAGTAAATCAAAAGAAATTAATTAGTGATTACAGGCAACCATTTGTGGGTAAAGCTTGCACATGATGTAGCAAAAGTTTGCTATTTTTAGAAAGATAGACATATCCTGGCTATCTAATATAAATAATTATTAAATATAAATAAGAGTTACAGAGGCAATGTCAAATTTCACAAGAGATTTTTCCAAAACAGATGTGGGGAAAACACTAAATCAAGTTAAAGTGCCTCTGAATTTGGGAACTGTAATCTGATGTAACTATAAAGCTGATACTGGAAATAAAATCTGACAATTATAAATACGTTGTAAAACAAAGCAGCAATTCCTGTTTGGCCTTTTATGTCTAAACTCTTTTGCCTTATCTGATCTAGTTTGATATGAAGGTCACATCACTGGTAATTTGGGATAACTGATTCCCAAGAAAAAATGAAGTTGTCTACCAGTATTAAGTCAATTCACCAGGATTGTGGTATAATATTAGCTAGTAGGTAAATATATTTATCCAGAGACTAGATTCAGGTTTACTCCTAAAAGTGCTCCTTTGAAAATGCTGCCTTTGGGTAACTTGAAGGATACTTCTCAAATTTTTTTTGAATTCTTTCTAAGGCAATCTTACTGCTATATACTCTTTACTGAGTCCCTTATAGCAGTTGTGTTCAGACTCTGGCTGCAAATAGTTTTATTGTAACAGACTGTGCTCCTCTGACAAAATAAGTTTCAATAGCTGAGGCAGATCTCTGTGCATTCAGAGATACTTAATCCAGGTGGGCAATTCTGCTTCCTAAAGTTTGAGATACTATTTCAAAATGTTTTATTTAAAAATCTTAACCTGCTCAATTGACTGCCGCTCTAATTTCCAGCATTTCTAGTTCAGGCTTTTAGAAAAAATGAGAATTTTGATCTTGGAATAATTTATTATTAATTTCATCTCAGTACTATATTGTGTAAGTGATAAATTTTAAAGCCAGTGGAACTCGATAACAGAATTACTGCATTATCAGTATACAATAGTAAATTGGTATGTCTATATGGGCTAATCTGGGAGAATGGAAATTAAGATTTACTTAAGAGAAGAACCTAGGGGTTTATAAAATAAATAATACACTGTCTAATTCCCCTCCTGACTTATATTTCCTTAATGACATGTCCTTGGTTACTGAACCTGACCATCAATCTAATGTTTTCATGAACTTCAAAGAGCAGCAGAAACATAGATTTGTCTATATTTTATATTTAAATGTATACTGCAGTTTAGATTTAGACACTGTGTTGAAAGCTGATCTAAAGTCAATATATGCTGCATGAAGGGAATGTCCACATTTGTGGATATATCGTATATTTCGGAATATAAGATGCACCTTTTTACTCCCAAAAAGAGGGTAAAAATCTGAGTGTGTCTTATAGTCCGAATGTGCCCCCGCCCCGCCGCCCCCACCCCTTTGGACATTTTCGGGCAGTTCCAGGCGGCAGGGATCTGGGTCGGGGCACAGCCTGAGGAACAAACCTCTTTGGGATGGTCTGGAGTGGGGGAATCTACCCGGCAGCTTTGGGGAGGGCAGCTCAGGGCAGACAATGGTCGTGATGACTTCACTCCTCAGCAATGTGAGGAGCCGCTGCCACCTAAGCTCTCTTCGTGCCCAGGAGCCGAGCCAAGGCGAGCCAAACAGGAGCCCCTAAAGTGAAACATCCCTCCTTTTCAGCCATTGTTGCACGTTGGCTGGATTCCCCAATCCAATTCTCAGAGCCGTGTTTCAGGTGGCAGCCAGTTCCCCTCAATGTGCAGCGGGAAACTGGGAACTGTTTTGGATTCAGGGAGGGGATTGCAGCGCTGCCACCTGAAAATGCTTTCTTCCTATTGCACATTGCAGAGTTGCGTGCCCTCATCCTCCTTCTCAATTCCAAAGGAAAGCGTTTTCGGGCGGCAGACCTGCGATCCCCTTCCCAATTCCAAACATGGAGTATCCAGAGGTAAAGAAAGTTCATCGCATTTCAGGTGGGGGATCTGGCCAAGAGGAAAGAGAAGGTGAGTCTGCTGAGCTGCCTGCTGGGCAGCCAGAGGGATGACCAGCTGCGAATCGCGTGGCCCGCCTTGTTCCCCGAAGCTGCCGGGCAGATCCCCCCCCAACCATCCCAAAGAGGTTTCTTCCTGAGGCTGTGCTCTGACCCTGCCCCCAGAGCATGAGTGGGGTCCCTTTGGGGGAAAGTGAGTAGTCCCTGCGGATCGCAGGAGCACCCCAATAAGTTTTCTGGAAAAGAATTTATCAGTAATCAACGCCCTCTTTTCCAGCCAAGTCTCTGAGGCACCTCTCGCTTGCAGGAGGCGGCGGAGGGCAGATAAAAGCAGCGCCACCTTAAATGCTGGTAGGCAGAGGTAGAATTATTTTTTTCTTGTTTTCCTCCCCCAAAATTAAGGTGTGTCTTATACTCCAGTGCATTTTATACTCTGGTGCATTTTAAACTCCGAAAAATATGGTATATCAGCCTGGATTAAACCCAGCCTATTCACCCATCCTCTAGCTTTGCACTGCAACTAGGCCCCAACGCCACAGTGTGAAGCCTCAGCCACCCTTGCCACCCTGCGCTCTGCAAGTCCAGCCACATCCAGCTGACCATTATTTTCTTACCTCTGTTGACAAGACATCCCCAGCCTAACCCTATGCAAGGCAGCTGCTGGCCAGACCAGGTAAAACACTTACGCTGTTTTCCAAATAGTACACACTGTTCATGCTGTTTTGGAAGGCATCGGAAAAATTTCCAAAGCATTGCAATAACACTGTTTAGGCTTTCTACTGTGGTGCTGAAGTAACTGGTCACAGTGCAGGGCTTGAGGCAGCATTCCTTGCGGTGGTGGCACTGGGACTGAAATAGAGGTCCAGGGGCAGTGGCGGCTGTCAGACTGCTAAAGCCCTGCACCTCTACTTCAGCCTCAGCATCACTGCCAACCAAGAATAGGTTAGGCAAAAGGAGAGATAGGGGGAGACAGACTGATGGGGAGAGTTGTAAGAGGAGGCAGAACAGGCAGTTCCTTACTCTATTGAGATTGAGGAGGGACCAAGCTGGGAACTGGTCTTGAACTGGGGTTGGTCTTTGCCTAACAGCCAATGGGGATTAATTAACAATAATAACAAGGACTGCTGGATTGCCATCACTAAGCAATGTGATCATATGACATTGCGCTTTACAACCATTTCGCTTAGCGAGAGATTCTGGTCCCAATTACTGTCATAACTCAAGGACTACCTGTAGTTTTAAGAGTTATTCTATATCAATGGGTGGGTTTTTTCCAGATATTATCAATTAATAAAACTCACATCAGTTTTGGTTATAGCAGCAATCATTTTCCTTGAACTGCTTTGTCATCTTGGTGACTGCTTTCCATTTTTCCTTACCTTAATTTACCCAACACCTCTTATCATGATTACTGCTTTTCATTGGTTCTCACGCATTAATTCTGCAACTAGATTTCATCTGGAACAACTTTCTAGCTTGCCTACTCCATAGTAGTCACAAGATTATCTACAGCAGAATTAATAACATCCCCATGTTATTTAATATTCCTTCTTTGATTTATACCCTTCCTTATATATTTACAACTATAAACTATACAATAAATATATAAGCAGAAAATAATTAATAAAATACAGTTAAAATTATAAATAGGAAAAAAAACCCTAAAGTATTTCTTTTAAAAAGTACTAATTAAAGAGATATTTCTTAATTCTTTTTAGGCAGAAGATGATCAAACACAATATATTTTCTAATGAAATCCGTTCCTTAGTTTGAGAGCAACGAAGAAACTATCTCCCAAAGTGTAAGTTATAGTTTATTTTTGAAATTCCTAAACATCATATACCTTGTTAAGTTCTTCTATTCGCCTGATAAGATATGGATTGCTTGAAGAATTTTCAAAATAAACATAATCTGTAAAAAAAAAAAAAAAAATTAAAGTTCTTCAAAAAGCAGTAGTACAACAAAATAAAAAATCAGACAATCCATGTTAAAGTTCAAGCACGCACTGCTCTTATTTCTACAATGAAAACATGTGGTCTTATTTTATTTCAAAAAATTTATAATTTATAAATAAATTATCTTCTCACCTCCCAGGCCTAACCAAAGAAAACATCATTAATCATTTTATCAGCAATGACTAGCATTCCATTAAAATATCAATTTCAAAAATTTTGTTCCCATATTACATCAATTCTCAAATAATTATTTTTTTAACAATGAAGTTAATTAATCAGGTGTTAACAAATTTATTACATGAGCGACATAAAATTAGGTAGGTGTATATCAGCTTTCCACCAAATAAGGCCTGAAAATGGCAATTTCTAACTATCATATAATGTTAGAGGTTCAGAAAAAAATAGATAGTTACATAGCACAAAATTGACTTTCATGTTAATATGTTTAATATGTTAGCCTTCCAAAACATAGATTCCTCAGTAGTATTTCAAACATTAGTACAATAAACTTTCACTGTAGAATAAACCATTATTTAGCCACTTATTGGAGGAAGAGGCGTCTGCTAAAGCAAAATAGTTTATCAAATGCATCTGAGATTTTATGCATGTACTTATGCATAAAACAGGAGTGAAACAATTTACTCACATATATTTTACACATGTGTAAAATGCCAAGTAAGATTTTATACATGGACAAAAGCATACACTTTGTCCACTGCTTGCATCTGAAATTTGTTAAATTTAAAACATGCTAAATTAAGGATTATTTGTATACTCTCACTTTTAAAATTCAAATTATTGTTGTTTAAGAAACTTTTCTTTACATCAATGTGAATTATACCAGCCTTTATTTTAATAATTTGGTATATTTTTGCAAGAGCTTCAGAAATCATTGTGTTTTGGATCAAGACTGTAGCTTTTCATTCCAAAATATGGTTGATAATTAATCCAATCCAATAATAAGGCTTTTTTTCTGAGTAGCATATACAATAAAGAACCACAGAGTTGTGAAGTATCTTGGAGACAATCCATCCGGCACCATAATATGCATGCAAGAATCTTGTGACTATAAGATAGTTGATAAATGCCTCCCAAGTCCCTGTTTTAATAACTGCTTCCTTAAATAACTAGCAAAAAAGAACCATCCAATCCAGTCAGTTCCATTGTTCATTATCCTTGGGAAGATTCTCCCAAAATTTTATCAAAATCTGCTTATTTTCTATTTCCACAACTGATTTGCCATTTTTTCTAGAGCAAAAGATAGTAATTCTCTTCTCTATGACAAGGTTAAGAATTTAAAGGCCAATTTTATGTACCCCCTCCTCCTTTAATCTTCAAATTAAATTTTAGGACTGGATAGTGCTTAAATTCAAAAGAAAAAAATACTTTGAACTTAGGTGTAGAACACATGGCTTCTCTACAGCTCCTTAAAACAGCTCTGCCACAGCTGGCATTTATTAGTCTTGGGGAAAACAGTTTAAAGAAGCAAAGTAACAATAAGGAAGATGTTAAGAAATGCTTGTGATCCTTTATGAGAGCTACACTCAGGAATGGAGAATTCATAATCTATGTCAGGGTAACCCCATCCAGGGATTCTTAGAAGTATTGCTCTATTCTATAACCCACTTAGAGCCTGTGGGAGGGTTACAGATCAACTGTAAATTGCAATCCAATTTATATAAAAGATCATTTACTATGGGAGACTGAAATAATTAATAATAGTTTCTAGGGAGAGTTCAGTGGGACTGCTTTCTGTAAGATTGTTTGAAAGCGGATTGAAAAGAGATTCCTAGGCCACTATATAGATGTCTATCGAGAGTAATCAATAAAAGTTAATCACTAATGCGCAATGGAATTTAAAAGCTTAAGAAAATCAGGACTCATTTCAATTTCAAACATACTTGCTTACAAATAAGTTCCAGTAACTTCAAGGGAATTTTCTTTGGATGGAACTGCATCTACAATATTTTAGTAAAAAATTTGCAGCATAATACCCACGAAACCAATGCATCCAATCAAGCTCTCTGGAAAAAAATGTCTTTCTTTCAATGTACAATTATTTATATTTTTGTTCAGTATGAACATTATTATACTAATGAATGTTCGAGTTGCGAACTTTTGTCAATACAACTAAGCTGCATGAACATGAAGGAAGGAAAGTAAGTTGGGAGAAGGAAGCAAAGGGTCAGCTTCCAGAACAACAAATATGGATGCAATGGGCCAGAAACCAACCCTAGCCACGCTCTTCCACCCTATGGTTTTTATGTTGTGGTTTTTAATGTTGTAAGATGCCCAGAATCATCTATGAGTTGAGGGGCCATATAAATATGTTTAATAAATAAGTTGGAAGAGGCATGCCTTTCATGAATATGAAAGGAATATGTGGAATATGAGACTGACTCTTCTAAGATATTAATAGTCATTTGCAGTTCTTACCAAATATTTGTATGTTAATCATGCAGTAGTTGATGAAAATGGAGGGAGGGAGGGAGGCCAATGTGGATTTGACTATGAAGCTAAACTGATGCCTGAATCCTTTTCATCATTTTTCACCTCTACCCAATTCTTCATTTTCAGGAGAGCTTTAAAGTACCCTTTATAATACAGCTATTTCTTAGGATGGCACTACAAGACATCCTGGTCTCCAACATGCCTGCAAATTTTTGGCACCCACTACATTTATACTTTCGTTTATTTTTATTTAATCTTAAAATAGTGGGAATCTAGAATGCTAGGTAAGTTACCATGTATGCTGAGTATATACTCAGATATACACTGCATTTTTCATGTTACTGTATTCCCTACAGACCATAGGACCATTAATATAAATAAAACAGTAGTTAACTGCAATCCAGTTCTATTCAGATCTGTGTCCAACTACCATAAAAATCACAGCTGATTGTGTGAGTGGGGTATCCTGAGGAGCTACTTAGTGTAGTGGGCAGCAACCTCACCATTTTGCCTTTTGGTATATGTTTTTATTTTATTTTATTTCATATTGTGTATGCTATCACAATCAACAAAATAATTCTAAGTATTTACTGGGTGAAATAACCCAGCCTCAATATTCCAAGTATGTCCACAAATGTAGTAAAGACGTGTTCTCTTAAGCACAATGTCCTTACTCGTTAGTAAGTGGCACGAAGGATTATAATTATAATTTCACTTCATTTCCTAAATGCCACCTTTTGAAGATATAGCCAGTATAAAAGACAAAGTGAGAATATACAAAACACTTCATTTAGAAAAGTTGTATACATGATGAACTTTGAAGAAATGTCTAATTCTGAATATGAATCTACTACTTTATGTATTTTGGAGATTTCAATTTATTTCAGAGCTATTCCAAACTCTAGATAAAATGCTCAAAATTCCACTACACATTCAAAATAACAGTTCCATTTTATGAAATTTCACACAAAATGTCTTGAAATGATTTGTACATTCCCATTAAACAGCACAAACTGCATAGTGGACCAGTTAGGCAACACACTTTACAAACAGAAAGCAAGAGAACATTTTGGGGAACCAATATGACCTACAAGCTAATATATACATTGTTCAAAATTTGGCCAAGTAATGATTCTAATTCCTTGTTCCTACTGACATGAAGTCTAAAGGTACAATTACCCAATTGCCCAAAGCAATAATCTAACAGCAAGCATTAAGTAGCCACACTACTACCTCCTCCTTTCCATTCTCCCACACCTTAAAGAAGCTTGAGGCATGATTGCAGGTCTCCTGGTACATCAAAAGATAAAAAGTGCAGGAGGTAAAAAGCTCCTTAAAATGAAAAACGAAAGCATTTATTTTCCAGGATTGAGAAAAGTCTCACAATACCCTTCTCACAGCTTTCAGGAAAAAGCAAAATAGTATCCTGGTTTCCTGTATTCAGAGAAGACAACCAAAAATACTTGTATTTCATTTGGATAGGTATACATTACTTTGCTTCATTCCATTCTAAACTGAATTCAGTTATAATTCAGAGGAGAGAAGGAATTATTAAAAGCCACCTAATTCATCTAAAGCTAAGATAAGGCTAAGTTAAATTAAACATGTTATTCTAATGTGGCAAACTCAGTTTTTTTATGACATTTTGAAATAAGGGCATTTATTGCTATATAAATACCTTGTAATTGCACATCTTTTCACCAAAGCCTTTTTGATCTAAGTTGAAATTCTAAGCTAATGCAAATATATAAAAAATTAAGTAGGGCACAATCCTGAACTGAACTAATTTGGGCAATCAATACTAAAACTTTTATTTCCAAATCCTTTCTTCGGATTTTCATAAAGCAGGGCATTATTTCCATTAGGAAACAAACAAATATTCAATCCTTTACCACCATTAGATGTAATACAGCCTGCTTAAAGACTGTACTAGAACATTTAAATGAATTTTATGAAGATATGCAGAAATACAACATATAAAAAGAAAGAATACTGGCATTTTTGGCAGAGGTCAGAGTAAAATATTAAGCTAATAAATTAATACTCAGTGGATAAAGTGATGATGAGCAAAGTACAGTATCTGGTGAAACATGCTTGGTTTGATTAACTTAGAAAGTTGTTGAAAAGGGCCAGAGCAACAGCAAGTGTTAATAAACTGGGCAAATACTGGAGCATGCCTATGGCTACTTAGCAACATGCCAAACACTTCAGAGATATATGAATTGCCCACAACGTAATCTCCACATATGTGGACTGTATGAAACTGTATCACCTTAGAGGGTGGGGTGAAGAAAAACAAGTAAAACTGTGGTTGGGAGGATCAAATTATTGTACATTACATACATACCTAATAAAATTTCCGAGAGGAATTAAAACAACAATGAAACTTTCCTACAGACATCAAATATTTTTATTTAGTTATCAAATCTATATGTTTATTTATGAAATCTACAAGTTTCATAAAAAAAGTGACTCTGGGCAGCCTATAGAGTCCATCAAGCTGGAAAGGGAGAATTAGGGGAGAGAAAAAGTATAATTTGGAGGTGAAAACTCAGTTTGTCAGCTAAGAAAGGTTATAAATACTCGTTTTTTCCCTAAAGGTACTCAATTATTATATATTCCTATTGCTAGCTTGGGACAATGCTGCATGAATTTGTTTCATCTTCCTTCAGGTATGATTTAAGAAACTTATGTCAATAGAAACACATTTCGGCCAACCTAAATTCCACAATTTAGAGCCACAATCCTTCACATTTATTAGGAAGTACTTTCCTTTTAAACTTACTGGGTTTAATTTTGAATAAGCATGGATGGGAGTATAATATTAGAGTATGTTGTGAGAAAACCCTGATCAAACAAAAACAGTATGGGGTAAATAAAAATTAATTTGTTACACTTTATTTTCCTTTGTTTCTCTATATTACATATCTCTAGCTTCAAATGCAATATGAAATACTCTGCAGTTCTCATTGATAAACACTGGAAATTTAGCAGATTTATTTAGTGTAATTTCATGCCGTCTAGAATTTTAGATTACAAAAATTTTTTGTCACTGGTCATATAGGCAGGAACTGATCTGGAGAATATTTGAGGTTAATGACTTCCTTTTTTTTTCTTTTCATCTCAGCTGTACATTTCAAATGCTCTTCCATAATAAGAGAAAAGCAGTTGTCAGAGTAGTGTGTTCATTGGCTTCATGATGTTATAAGGAAAGCCAATCAGCATGTTATTCCAATAAATTTTATTAAAAGCAGGAAGAACCTGTTGGTCTTGAGCTAGTCTGCATATAACCATAAAAGGAGTGACAGTAATCCCATGTCAGGCTCATCACCGAAGTTGACACACCTCTGGCCAGATTTGGCATCATGGATGCTTGTGCTGCTACTTCTTTTATTTTTAATTTTAGGAACAAATATGTCTAATTGCCATGAACAGCAGAATTTGCTAAATGTGTGCTTGAGATGAAACACCACAAATTGTACTGGAGATTCCTTTAATGGAACATTTAAATGGAGGCGGGGGGACATCAAAAGTGCCCATAGCATTCCCCCACAAAGAAGAGTCACACACTGAAGGGTCTCAGACCATATGACAGTGTTGCTAAATTCTGGTACTTTTGTCCTGATCCCCGGTATCTGTCTTAAGTAAAAAAAACAGAAATCCCTGGTTGTTGGATCTACAAGGTTTTCTCCAACCGCAGATTCAAGAATCAAAATATAGCTTTTCTGTACTCCTCCGTTGCTTCTGTTTCCTCAACAGACAATTCTTTCATTCACTTCTTCCATTTCTCCATTATTGCCTTTGTTCCAATCTACTATTACTTTCTAGCATCATTATTTGAGAATATAGCTATGGCCTGGGCAGGTGGATCTATTTCTCTTTGCCTTCTAGGTGAAGATTGGTGGCATGTTTCTCTCAGTAAAGAAAGCAAACTTCCAGCACATACAGCAAGACTGTACCAGAGAAAAGCCAAGTCCACCTTTCCTTTTTTGCATTAGAAATATTAGGGAGAGGGACATTTCTTTCAATGTTTGAATTTATATTGCCCCAATTTGTTTATATAGCTATGTAACTCATCCTCCAGCTATTACGTACAAGAACCTGGATTTATATTATAATCATAGAATGTAACATTTCTCCACATAATTGCAAAACAGCTATGACCAAAAAAGGCCTACCCATGACAGATATTATTTCATACGTTATTTCATATTCAAGTTTTCATTTCCATGGAGGAAATATTTATTTGCTGTGTTTTGACAACTTAGGGACCAAAAAGAGTGAATTATAAAGACAGTGATGATAATAATCTAAAGCCATTAGAAATAATCATACACATCCAACTAGAATAAGGACCAGGTTTACCATCTCCTAAAGCCAACAGTACTTAAGTATAACTTTACTCCAATTCTTGACATCTTCATTGAGAACGTACCAGTAAGAAATGAACAACTTTCATTTTTTGACCAATCAACACATCAGGTGAAAAGTTAAGATATAAGTTCCAGGTACAAAAAGGAATAAAGGAGACAAAGAAGTAAAACATGTACTGCTTAATAGTTACCTCTAGAATTTGAACACTCCACTTGAACACTTATAGAATATAAAACACTCCATAAACCCACCAATTTAGCAGAGAGAAGGCACTGAGCCCCATTAGTATGTTCTCTTATGTGGAATATATCTACTGCAGAAGTATTTCAGGATCAGAAATAGCTATGAAAAAGACTCTGAACCAGTACAGAGAAATTATTAATGTATCGTTCTGAAAATCCAGTCCAATCCTTGACTTCGTGTTGGGGCCAAATAGTATTAGATATGGCATGGAAAGCCATAGGAAGAAAGATCTGTACATTAGCTGAACTAATGACTCACTCCAGAAACTTTGATTTATCCATTATTTAAGGCAGCTGATTCTTAAGCTGCTACAGAAAGGTATTCTACTTCAAGGTGAAGAACAGCATCTGGAGTAGAGTCAGGCACTCACAGTAAGATTTTACTGATTCTTGATTGGATGGCTTCAAATTGTAATAGATCAGATAAGGGAAAGAAAACATTTTTTTCTTTGTAGTGTTTTTCCCAAAGACGATTTTCCCACAAGGTCTGCTTTTTTCAAATCAACTGAAGGTTGATCCATTGGTTCATCCATTGCAACAGACAATCTTACAATGAGATGAGCAACGAATAAATTGAATAAAATAAAAAATAAATTTGCCTGCTGAGGTTGATGTGGGCTGAAAGCAAGTAGCCCAAAGTCACCCAGCTGGCTTTCATGCCTAAAGCGGGATGAGATCTGAATTGTTTCTATGGCAGCTAGCAAGTAAACTTTTTTTTTTACAACTCACACACCAACATAGGTAATGGATGTTTAGAAGTTCATCCTATTTCAAACTACAGAAGGCTAGACACTAGCCAGAAGCTAAAAAGACAAGCATTTTGTCATACTTATCTTCTATGGAGCCCATCACAGCTTTCTGGGTAGCAGATTTATTAGATTAATCATGCTCTGCATGAAAGAGAATTCCCTTCTACTACAAACTAGTGTCACTGAGTGAATGATAGAATTCACTTTAATGTTTTTTAATGTTTTTAAAAGAATTACACTGCATTGGTAACTTCTATAAGCTGTTTCTTCAGCTATACGTTGCTGGTGGATGTTCTTGCTAGAATTTCAATTCTAATACTATTTATTTATTTATATAATGTATTGGCCACTCATCACAGGGCAACTATTCATTAGCATGCTTGTTTTATGCATTTATCACATTTATATCCCGCTTTTCCTTATATCCAGGAGTTCAAGACAGCACACTGGTTACTCCTTTTCCCTCCAATTTTATGCAGCAGCCTGGGACGAAAGATAGGGAACAGCCCAAAATAACCCTTCACATTTTTTGTAGTTGAATGGAGTTTTGAACCCACGTCTACCTAGTTGGGCTACCTATTAGGCCAACGCTTAAACTGCTTCATCACTCTGGAAGAATGGGACTGACAAGCAAATCAACGCGCAAGGGGATGCCATCCCAAGCACGCTTGCAAGGAAATACTGGGCCCTGCTGCATTATCGCCCTTCAACGATAGAAGGTTATCCCTTAAAGGACCCACTGGGGAAGGCCGCCTGCCCGTTTACAGACAGCGTTTCTTCACGGCTGAGGACGCCTGAGAGTCCCCACGCTTGAGAAAGGGAGCGAGGGAGGGAAGGGAAGGTTTCCAACCCGAAGCTCGCTTCGGATGCTCGGTTTTCCTTCCCCCCTCTCCCTCCCCCCCCCCCGCCACCTCCTCTCGCCCAGCGACTACAATTCCCGGGCGGAGGGGTTCCTTTGGACTTCGCGCCTTCCCCCTTCATCACTGCCACCATCACCACCTCGGCACGGTGGGCGGCGGCCTCTCTCGTCAGGTTTTCTCGTTGGAAGGAACCACAGGGCTCGTTCTCCCGGGGGGGGGGGAGAAGGCGGGTGGTTGGGCTAAGCACGGCTTCCAACCTGCACGCCCCTCTCCTCCTTCCTGCCCCCCCCCCCAATATCTCCGTCCCTTCGCGCCCTTCACCAACCGAGGCTCGGAGCCAGGGCCTTACTGGCGGATGCAAACCAGTGGCGGGGGCGCGTGGCGCGTCCGCCGAGGACCCCCACATACCTCCCACTCGATACATGTTAGCCGCCATGTCTGCGCTCTGCGCCCTCCTTGTTCTGTCGCCGCCGCCGCCGCCGCCGGGCTGGGGAAGGGGAGGAGCGTTCAGTCGCTCTCGCTGCTGTTGCTACTTTTTACGCCACTCGCCCCCGGGCAAATCAGGGTGCCGGGCGGCTCTGCAGCTTTTCTGGCCAACCCGCTTTGGGGGAGGGGGGGGAGGGGATCCGAATAAAGCGCAGGAGGCGAAGGGTTAAAACAAAGCGGCCAGGCCTGCCTCGCTGGGCAGAGAGAAAGAGAGATGGCTGTTGGCTGTGGGTGAACGTCGTCGTCATCCTCGGGAGAGGAAGAGTTAAAAGCTTGCCCCCGTGGCTCTGTCTTCGGGAAAGTGGGAGAGAGAGAGAGGAAGCTCTTATGGGTATGGGGGGGATGTAAGAGTCGCATACTGGGGGCGTTTTTGTGCGGGCAAGCAAGCACAGGCAAGTCCGGGTTCGACCTGGTTAGAAAGTGTGCTTGCAGGTACCTTCTACATCTGCAGGGGTATCAGGATACAAAAAAAAAAAGCATAGTTGGCAAAAATCCATAGGAGTTTGAGTGAAAAGAGAGCACCATAAGCCTAGAAGAGCTTTGGGTTGCAAAGTGGACCATAAATCCACGTTGGCTATCATCCTACTCTAAAGTTTTACCTTTTTATTGTTTTTTCCCTATCCCATACTCCACTGTTGCACATGGCGGAGGTCACAGTTGAACTGTTTTTGTGAACTAACACAGTTTATATATATGTGTGTGTGTGTGTGTATGTATAAACTCTGTTAGTTCACAAAAATAGTTCAACTGTGACCTCCGCCATGTGCAACAGTGGAGCATGGGATACATACACACACACACACACACACACACACTGCTCAAAAAAATAAAGGGAACACAAGCAGAAGACATCCAAGATCTGAATGAATGAAATAGCCTTATTAAATACTTCGTTCGTTACATACAGTAGTTTTGTGTTCCCTTTAGGTGTTTTGAGCAGTGTATAAACTACTGTATGTAACGAACAAACTATTTAATAAGGCTATTTCATTCATTCAGATCTCGGATGTCTTCTGCCTGTGTTCCCTTTATTTTTATTTTTTTGAGCAGTGTATATGCTCTGCATCCCTGTCCCTTGCTTGCAGATAATGGGATAAGGCTCCTTATGGAGGATGTGAAATTCCAGGGAGGAAGAGGACCAAAGACTGAACTGTTGGCCTGTTTTGATCTTTTTAAATCTACCTTGGGGTTAGAGCTGTGATTCCCAACAATTTCCCCAAAAAATCTGGAAGAATTAAGACCAAGAATTAAGAGATACAATCTATACATCTATTTATAAGGCATTTGCAAGGTCCTATATTTTTTGATGTGTACAATGACTCTTTTAAGAAGTATAAATAAGGTTGATTTTAAAACTAGGGGAGAATCCTAAATTTTGTGCTACTTAACAGCTCTATTTCATTAACTAAAGTCAATACTGAGATAACTACCACTATATTGGCTAGATAGTTGCAGAAAATTTCACACTGTTTATCTGCCCAGCGGATTCAAACTGGCAGAATTGGCACACTTCGTGTTCCTTCAATTAAGCAATGCCATTGATTGGGATCCCAAAGTGTGGATTCTTTGCAGCAGAGCCTATATTCTGGAATGAAATGCCATCCCAAATTTAGAATGGCTCCCACTACGCTGATTATTCAAAGGGGCCTGAAGAGCTAGCTCTTTGATTTAGGCCTTTTGTTTTTATGGTTTTTAATTTTTATATTTTTCATGTTTGAAATCATTTGTAAACCTCCCAGAGTTGCTGGGAGTAAAGTGGTATATAGATTTCATAAATAATAATTCAGTTCATGCCTCCCTTTCTGAGTTTATCAAAAACCATCAGACATGTTACTGATATACTGTATTGGATTTAAACAAGGAGAGAATGGAATCTTCTGTATTAGTATCTTCAGATGTCAAAAAAGTGATTTGATTTGATTCTGATTAAATTTTTAAAACAAGTGATAATTAGATATGGGACTTTGTTCAGTGGGTTGAGATTTATTATATGCAAACTTCTGCCAAATTGAATTATTTCAGACTCTTGAACTACAATGTGGCACTTATTAAGGATGTCTGCTTTTACCTTTGCTGTTTAATTTGACCTTTTTACCTCTGACCACCATTGTAGGACAGATTTTAGATATTTAAGTGTATTACATTGGCATTTGGCAGGGAATGGATATAATTTATTTTTATATGCTGATGATATTTTGGCAATTTATGAACAGTATTATTATCTCTCCATAATTTTGTAAAGATAGTGCAATGTTTTGGAAAGTGTTCTACTGATAAGATTAATTGGAATAAATATTGTTTACTTCTATTAGGTCCTTATATCAATAACGTTTTTTTTTAAATTGAACTTCGTAGTTTTTATGGCTATATTCAATATTTTGGAATTTACATACCCCATATGTGGAAATAAATATGTTGAATCTTTTAGAAAAGATTGAATGGATGGGTACAAATGAGTTAAAATTCCCTGAAATTTGCAGGATAAAATTAGTGTTATTAAAATTAATATCCCTCATTTGACTTATGGCTCTGAGATATTCCTGTGTTAATACCAAATAAATATTTCCTTCAAATTGATATTTTACTTACAAAATTTGAGTTAGTAGGCCAGGGTTTTCTTTAACTAAATTGAGATTACCATTTGAAGAAAATATTTACAAAAATAACATTTGGCTTATATTTTATCAGCTATCAGTTTATGAAATGACAATGTAATGAAATAATATACTTTATGGGTCATGTTGGAAAGCTATGATCTATTTTCCTTGGGGACATGGGAGAATTTTGGTATAACAGAGCAGAAAAGGTTTTATTTCTAGGAATGCAAACTCTGAAATCTTTGCAGGGCATAGATTGTCTTTTGATATGGAGATTCATTAAATATTCTTGGGACGAAGTTATTCTGAAAACAAGTGGTAAAGCATTTTATTGAAAAATTTGTTTTAGTGAAAAAAGACCCAGTTTTGGCACCAGGCTAGAAAGTGAGAGAACATGAATTCAATGCCTATCTTAACCATGAAAGCCAGCCAGTCACACTCTCTCAGCCCAGCCCACCTTATGAGTTGTTGTGGGAAAATAGAAGGAAGAAGATGTGTTAGATCTGTCAGCACCTTGAGTTATTTGTACAAATGATAATAAATACATAAATACATTCCCTTGCAGCTGAAGTGGAGCCAATAGGCACTCTTCAGGTGAAGGAGAGTGAAAAGGTAAACATTGGCCAATCTGTTCAATGATCATCTCAATACACAGGTACTTGTAGCTGATCCTCTGAGTCTGGGGGAAGAAAACAACATAAAGGGAATCATACTGGGTAGGTGTGAGGAGTTGAAATGGACTAAGAAGCTGAGAAGAAAGTTGAGTTGATATAAGAAACAAAAGAAAAATAGCTAGTAAGCAAAGATGGGCTGCTGAAGATTATGCATGTTCCAAAGGGATTCAAGATCACTAAAGGGGAATCGCAATAGGAATCATTAAATAAGGGCAACAGAGCATGACGTCTATCAAGCCTGCACAAATATAAGGAGATTGAAAAGAAACTGAAAACATCAGGAAGTAACTCCCAAGTGTTGCTAGCTGTGAGAAGTTGTCAGCTTAATTAACTTTAGAATTCAATAGCAAATAAATATTAGGAGAGGCACACTTATCATTTTTAGCAGTATTGATAATATTATCAGCAGGGTTAATCAGAGCTTACCCCTGAATTGAAGATTATTTAGGTTATATAGTAATTACTATATTCTAACCTCCTTAGAAGGCAAACAGGAAGCAGGGGAGAAGTATAGCATTGTTGATATGCATTGTTGACTGACTTCTGCTTTCTTACTATCGCTATTATATTAAAAATTTAAAAAACTGGAAAAAAGACCTGGCATAGTATATTCTCTTAGTTAATAAGTCATAGGTTAGTGATAAATCAGTTAATAATGGAATCTCATAGTTATTTCATCCAGGCCATATTTTATGATTTTATTAAGATTTATTAATATGATTGTCTTTCTGACAGTTTTGTGGAAGTCAAGATATGCCTTCAGTTTTCCCTGATCTTCTAAGCTATTAACGCAATAAAAGAAGGAAATAATTCCATCAAAATTATGGTGACTCCTGTTAATTGTAACATTTCAGAGAATTACATGTCTTCATGCTGGCATCTTTGTTGAAATAGAGCACCTTATACTATCTCATTTGATAGGATTTCCCATTATTCTTGGACACTTTTTTGCCTCATAATTTCAAGTCATGTGATCTGAGTTCAGAGTTCATCAAAATCTGTTTTTCTAAAATCTATCCATTTTATTCTTCTCAGATAACTCTTCGAGTAGATACTATTTGCAGCAGATATGGTGTGGGTTCTTTTCAGGCAGGAAGGCAAACATTGCCCACACTTTATATATTATAATAGAAAACAAAACTTGCCTGTTTGTTCTATTTGTGTGTGTGTGTGTGTTATGGATATACAGTATAGATATTACAAAATACCTGCACATTATTGGGTTTATAAAGCTTTTTTTCAAATACCTAATGCATTCTTCTAACTCTGCAATTGTGCAATGATGATTAAACAAAAATAATTAAAATACATCAGCAGTTTGCTTATTTATCTGTTTTATCATTAACTTTTTATAAATCAGTTTTAAAGAAAGCATAAAAATTGTTGACTACAAGCAAGTAAGCAAACCCAGTGTTAAAAAAGTAAGCAACTTCAGTTGAAACCATTCTAATTTTGTAAGTATATAAGATATATACTTATATCTTAAATGTAAAACATATATCTTACATATATATTAGCATGTACCAAATATTGAATTGTTACTTGCAAATGAATATTTTGTGGCTCTTATAAATTCTAATGTAGCACATTATCAGCACAAATATTGGTCATCTTTTTAATTTAAAACAACTATTGAATGTCATAAAATCAGTTCCATAAACTATGAAATATTCATTTTAATTAGCTTCACTGGAAATTAAATTAGATATTGTCCTCTATATATTTCACTGTAGCTTTAATTTATCTTTTCTGCCTCTTAAAGTACTACGTTCACTTAAGAAATAATGGAAATAAGTTTATATATAATGGCTAGAATTTGTATTCAGTTTTGTATTATTTGTGTTCTCAGAAATTTAGAATCTAAATACAAAGATAAATATGAACTTGCTGCTTCCTATGCTGCTTCCTATGTCACTTGCTGCTTCCTATGTCCATGTCCATTCCAGTAGTGGGTTGCTACTGGTACACCCTGGATTGGGCAAACCGACAGTGGCGGGAGGCTCTGCCTACCCGTCTGGACGCTTCTGCACATGCGCAGAAGCATGTGCGTGCGCAAGCGAGCACCCATGAGCGAACCGGTAGCGGTGGGTTTTGAAACCTGCCCCTGGTCCATTCCCCGCTACCTACCTACCTACCTACCTACCTCTCTCGTTCCCTCCCTCTCTCTCTCTCTCTCTCTCTCTCTCTCTCTCTCTCTCTCTCTCTCTCTCTCTCTCTCTCTCTCTCATCTTACCACAGCCTTATTCATATGCTATTTCAAAAAACAGGGCTTGTAAACCTATGAAGCTTGTAAACCCACAATGTGATTTATTTAGTGGTGAACTTGAATATGAGCTCAGCCACTGTGATAAGCCATGTCTTACTAATATGCACAACCCAATCAATGTTGGTATATAATAGTCAACAAGTGAAGATAAATATTATTTTGTGCAATGTGTGAATCTAATTCATGTGTCCATGTTACCATGTTTGATGAAATAAAATACTTATTGGGTAGAATAGGGGGAAAGTAGTAGCTCAGTGCTTGTGAACATGATGCAATACTGACAGCCACAAACTGAGTTCTGGGTAGTTCCAGCTAAGGCTGGCAAAGATGCTTGCCTGAAATGTAAATGGATGTGAATTGGCTTTCAAATGACTTAAAATGGAAGTTAAATATTTAATACAAAAGAAGCTGAGTATCCTTAAATAATCATTAATATTTTCTGAACAAATAAAAGTTCTGCTTTGCTGTAAATTTTATAAGAATCTTTGGGGATTCAACTTCTGAGGAAGTTGGATTTCTGAGAAATTATGGTTATGGCATTTAAAAGAGCCAGAGAGAAGAAAGAGGACAAAGAGTCCATTTGCCTGTGAATGTAGCTGTTTTGAGTAAATGCTTCTTTATCCTTGTTACCCTATTGAAAAAGCAAATATTATAAAGTAGCATTGGGCTTTTTACATTTTGTTATAGCCTAGTACTGATACTCCTGCAGCTTGTTATTATTTTAAGTACAAATAAACAGGTACAGTAAATATACACCAAGCACAACGCAAATCCAAGAAAATATCCCTTTTCCTTTTTTCTGATATTTTTAGGAGTCAAGTAATAACTGACTCTAAAAACTGTTTACGTATTTGCATCAAGCAATCTGAAATTCTTCAAGAAAAATTACTGGGATTTACAATCTGTCAATATGCAATCAGAATAAACCTGCATAATTTATTTATCTTTTAAGTAACATACTCTCCATTTTATTGAAATGTGTTATCCAGTGACAAGCCTCCCTCTCATGGGGAAGGATTGCCATACGCTGAAAAGATCCTATCCTTCCTTTTCCTTGCTATAAAATTATATTTTATATAATCATCATCTCTCACTGCAGTTTCCACTCTTCTATACATGTTGTATAATATCCAGTTCTGTGAACACAGAGACATTCCAAAACCAATATTTTGGGTAGGTTTCCCCTCCCCACTCTCTTTTCTAAGAATCAGAGAGACGCAAGGGAATGCACTGGAGACTACAAATATTTTTCTCATTTTTGCTTCGTTTAGAACCAATAAAGAATGTGCTATGTGAAGATAAATATGGCAGACCAGATTAGCAACCCCTCCACATTCTCCTTTATCAAACTGGATTTTCTTAGTAACAAGAAAGGCTGGGCTCAGGTTTGTGTGACTGTCTTTGCAATAGATTAGAATTGAGCAGTTACCTTTCAGCAGTGCTTCTTCCATTTTTAAAGAAGCATTGACCTCACTCTCTCAAACACACAGCTCATTCATTTTGGTCCACTATGCATTTCTATGGCCAATTTTGTTCCAATGCTTTATTTTATTCCAATGCTTTATTTCCATCTCTATTTGCATGGAACATTGTTTGATCATGCCAATTATTAATCTAAGGCAGGGTGGGGAACCAGCATGGCCAATGCTGAAGATACTGGGATAATTAAATGTAATAAAATTAGACAAGATTAGCCTCAAAGAAGTAAAATTTAAGCAAGATGGAGGGAATGGCAGTTACTGGAAATAGGATGATGAATGCTGCTGTTTTCTCTATACAAGAAACTCTTCTGATTATTACTGATCACTTCAAGCACTATTACAATTCAACAAATTTTTTTAGAGTGAAACTTAATCATATCTCTGTAAAGGAAGTAGTATTCCAATTACTGGAGAGAACAAATGTGTGGTGTGTTTACTGTCTAAATCAGGGGTGTCAAACTTGCGTCGACACGGCATCATCACTTGACATATCACAACTTTTTTCCCCTTCGCTAAACCGGGTGTGGGCATGGATCTGGGCCACGAGACACAAGTTTGACACCCCTGTTCTAGATGAATCAAGCCAGTAATAGAACTGTAGTACTAAAGCTGTACTTCTGTGCTCACTTATTTGGGAAATATTTCCATTAAATACAATGCAACTTACTTCTTGGTAAAAGTGCATATTTACCATTTGTCATCTTGTGCCTTCCAGATATGTGGGATCAGAATATAACTGTAACTGCTTTCATTCATCAAATTAACAATATCTGAAGAGATATAGGCTCCCCAGTACCATCAAAAATAATAATTATGGCTAAATTGAAATGCATTTAAAATCTCAGGATGCTAAATTCTTCTGCTTGTGATTCTGTTTTTCTATATAATCAAAGCATTTATATGTCTCTGCCATATTGAAAAGGATGTCAATGCTATATCAATCCCCATAACAAGCTAGCAGAAATGCCAAAAATGCAGAAAGCTAGCAGAAATGCCAAAGATGACTACTTTAGAGAAAAGAAACATCCAGTTTTGTTTCTACTTGGAAACAGCTTCAGGACTTTGTACTTAAGATAGAAAGAAATAAACTCTTGACATTCAGTTTTGCTAATTTATATAGTTTCTTGTTATAAAAATGACTAGCATTTGTTGAGTAGTAAAGTAAAAAGCTGAGGCTGCAATTCTATTCTGTAGTTTAGTGCACCGATAGAAGTTGGAAGTCTATGTTTTTCTTTTTCCCTTTACCTGCATCCCTTCTTTTCTTTTTCTTCCCTTTCCCCTATTATCTTATTTATTTATTTATCTATGATGATGTTAAATAAATTGATCACCAAAAAAGAGAGAAAATAATATCAATGCTAATCCTCATTCTGTCAGCAGATGTTGCTGCTCTTACTGAAGTTAAAAAGAAGTTGAAGAGTACTTTGATCTGCTGACTGAGAGACTGGTATGGAGACAACATTTAGTCTAGAATTCCAGAAATTGCTTTTTATTCCTGCCCCACCCTTTTGCCCGAACAGCAAGTTCTTTAACCTATTATTGCCAGATGCTTTTTACTAAACTCCTTCATGAATTGAATCTTCCAGACATGGCAAGTTCAGGCTTGTTACTTATATGATCTACTTGCCTACACAGTTCCCATGGATTACATTTTGGTCATGTATATGAAGTCAAAATTGTGTTTAAATTTCTTACTTCATTTTGAAAAAGAAGGGTTGCAAATATTCACCTCTGAAAATAAATGGGTCTGCTTAGTAATCACACAAGAATTTTAGTCAGTCACTTAGGAACCATTTGACAACCAGCCAAGCCAGGTGTGAAATGCTCCCGGTTCGGACTGGATCGCCCGATCCGGTAGCGATGACTGCGGCTGGTTAAGAGAACCAGTAGCAAAAATCCCTACACACACACACACACACACACACACCATACTCAGCTGAGCAATGCAATCATCAGAGGTTTTTTTTTTATTTTTAAAAGCATTTTTTCTATAATCTCTTCGGCTGGAAAAATGCTTTTAAAAGTTTTTTTAAAAAGCCTTTGATGATCGAGCAGCTCAGCTGGGATCGTCAGAGGCTTTTAAAAGCATTTTTTTACAACCTCTTCGGCTGAAGAGGTTGTAGAAAAAATGCTTTTAAAAATAATAATAAAAAAAGGTTGGCCATGCCCACTGAGTCACATTACCAGCACCACCACCAAGCCATGGCCACAAAACCAGTAGTAACAAATTTTACATTTCCCCACTGAGCCAAGCTCAAGAGAGCATCAAGGACCCCACAGTTCAACCCTGGATATAAACATTCTCTTCTATTGGGACTATTCAAAGTTACAATGGGTCTACCTGGGGGGATACTTATGACCTGGATTCTGATGGCTGCCCCACCCCGCAGTCACATAACTGCACTTTGGGCATACTGCATTTATACTTCTTTGTAATGTTCCAAAGTCACATGGCTCTGTTTTGCGATGGTTTTGTTAAAAACCAGCATTTACTTCCAGTTTTTGCAAAACTAGTTCATAGCTAACCATGTTTGTTTAGTTAGTTTGCTTAACAACGGCCACAAAAGAGGGTTGTAAAATAAGGTCAGTCACATGATCAACTCACTTTACAACAATCATGACTTATGACCATAATGGGCAGTCTCCATTATGGTTATAACTCGAGGACTACCTGTAATTCATGCTGCTGCTCCATTTATACATAACAGCTGATCCATCATTTGCACTATATAGGACTATAGAATAAAACCTGAGATAAAAGCAGAAACAGATTAGGGCAGCATTACAAGTAGAGTGCTGATGAGTGGTGGGGGACAGAAGTGGATGAGTGTTTTGCAAATTCTTTTGCTCTGGGCCTTACTTTCTGGAAAGATTAACCAAAAGTTGTCTATACTCTGCAGTTCTTCTGATAATAATTTGAGGCTGTGGCTCCACTTAGGGCTAAAATATTCAGCCAACTACAGCTATGACTTCATTGCTTCAAACTGTAAACTCTAAGAAGAAAACAATTCTGGCAGTGTTCAATTCTCATACTTAGAAGAGGACTTGGAAAAATATTTTCCAACATTTCTTGATTGCTTAAGTGAAAAAATGGCACATCAACATTCACTTTGTTGATCAACTAGAAATTAGCGTGTTGGAAGATTTGCAATATCTGTGGATATCTCCTGACTCCTTCACTGTAGAATTTATCTTCCCACCCCATCCTTTAAAAAGTATTTGGAGAAGTTCTATGATTATAATTGATATTCAAAATGAAGTTAAAATTTTGCTTCATTAGTAATTTTCAATATCATGGCAGCAAATTATCTCTTCATTAAAAGAGACCTTTTAGCTAGATCAGGTTGGATGATTTTTGATTCCTCATTTATCATTGTCATAAACAGACCTCATCCTGTCAAAATCAATGGCACTGAATTTCTGTATAAAGTCAATGTTTAACCCTAAAGGATGCATCAAAATATATGTATGTATGACAAAAAAAATACCTCAAGTGTCTGATGTACTATTACATATCATTGGATAATAAGTTTTATATATTCAACATGTCAAAGAAATCTCTGCTGTATGCCAGTCCTGTGTTTTATTTAAATGCTTTGTATTTTCTGTTGTATATAGGAACACCGGATTTAGAAATAACGTGATGAAAAGCAGCAAAACGAAAAAGCTTTGCTTTCCAGCTTATGGCATTTGGTTGACCTCCCTAATAGATTTGAAGAATTAGTGGGCCTTTGTAATGCCTCACTACATGTCTTCTACAGTTCATATTTAAAGTGAAAAGTTATATTCAACCAGCTCAATTCAAAAAATACATTATCAGTGTTTTTCAAAACCTATAGAGTTCAGATGGATGTTTATTTGTTTTTTATGAAACTGAGATTACAATTACTTCCTCATTAGCGCAATGGAAATATAACATCCTTATCAGATCAATATTCAGCATTTTAGTAGTGGAGTTTTTGTGAAAGATGCTTGAAATCAAAGCAGGTCCAATTACAATAAATCTTTGCATAGATCTCAAATATATTTAGAACTTATTCATAATGTGAGAACCTAAGAGTGGCTTACTTGGTTGTGGCAAAATTAAGCATTGGATGTTTCTGAAGTTAAAAGAAAAAAAATGCCTGTAATTGGTTGTCGGTGATATGCCTAAAGTACTTCTCATTCAGAATGCTCAAGGAAAAACAAAAGGGAGGGAAATACTTTGTTTTTAGATATTTCACTTTTGTTTTGGAAAGGTCAAGGTACAGAAGAAGTTTGCAAAGTTCTACCTGCCCCATTTTATTCTCACAACTACTCTATGAGGTAGATTATGCTGAGAAAACTTTTTAATCAAGTTGAATCTAGTATAAATATCTATTTTTGAGTTCAAAATGAACACTTTTTTGTAAAATAGCATGCCTTCATTCATGTGTTAAAATCTAGAAATAATTTTCTTCCTCAGACATATTTCCAATCATTTTGACATCAACCAATGGAATGATTTCAACATCACATAACACATAGATTTAAATAACCATTAATCAATTCTGATTGCTTAAAATGCACCAATTTTTCAGGTTTAATGTTATTTCCAGTAGTTGTTCAAACATGAATGTTTGCTTTCAGATAATAAACCAATTATGCTAAACTTCCCAGATGCTGTTCACTATGTATATTAAAATGTATATTCTACATTTCTGCTACAAAACAAATCCAGAGATGGTTTATAAATTATTATGAGAATATTAATAATAAAAAAATAACCATCTCTCTATAGCACTTAAAGCTGACAACTTGTAAAGTAACAAAATATCCAAAAAGTAAAGAAATGCTATATCAAAAAAATGTTTCACAAAACACCTAAAATAAGAATGTTGCATGGTGGTGCAAATTTCATAGCGGGAGACTATAATTGAAAGACCTCACTTCATGTCCTGCTTTGAGATCTTAATGATCAGTTTTTGTCCTGGTGAATAGGATATGATTTTCTATTATTGAAATCTATATTTTATGTGTAGGTAGACTACATCTTGATGAACCAGTGCTAAATTGATATGATTAGTCAATTTAACTAAATAATTATTTCACTGAGGCAAGTAACTCACTAAGAGTTGTTGGACTAAGAAATATGGAAGAAACTAAATGAAGTCATTCCAAAAATGAAAGGCTCATAAGTCAAATTCAAGTAGGATGAGTGTACCTTTTCATTGTATTTTAGATGGAAACACTTTACTTGAAACAGAGTTTCCCTTTTATCTTTGCTCCAAGGGCAATGATATCTTTTCTTCAGAAGAGTGGGAGAGCTTGTGCCAGGTAAGACAAATGCATTGAGGGACGCATTGGATGCCAAATCCAGTTATAAACATCTGGCTGACTGTGCTATAATAATAATAAGCAAAGCAGATAACAAGATGGGGCAATGGCTAACAGCAGGAAAATTGAGGAAAGAGGCAGAGACACTAATTCTGGTTGCACAAGACCAAGTCTTAAGAACAACATTCCTAAAAAGTTCATACAACTCAAAATTGAGAACAACAGACAGCAAATGCTACATCTGTAAAGAAGCTGAAGAAACAGTAGACCATTTAGTTAACTGCTGCAAGAAGATTGCACAGACTGACAATAAACACTGGCATGACAAAATAGCCACAATGGTGCATTGGAAGATTGTAAAAAATACCATTTGCTTCCAAACAACTGGCAGGACCACAAAATAGATAAAATAATAGAAAATGAAAAAGCTAAAGATGTTCTGAGACTTTCGAATTGAAACAGATGAGCACCTGTCACATAACAACACAGTCTTAACAGTTGATAAGAAAGACAAAAAAGTCTGAATAGTGTACATAATAGAGAGCAAAATAGAAGAAAAAGAACTAGAGCAAATTACAAAATGCAAAGATGTGTGAATAGAAGTAGAATGAATGTGACAAAAGAAAGCAAAGTAATAGTATTGGAGACAACTTGGGTGCAATTCCAAAACACTTGGAACACCACTTGAACACCATTGGAACTGAAACAAAATCATTAGTCAATTGCAAAAGGCAGCTCTACTTGAAACAGCTTACATCCTAAAACAGTGCTTTTAAACCTTAAAGCAACATCTTCCTGCCCCAGGTCTTTGGGAAGGACTTGATAGGTGGATTAAAATGCCAAATCTAGTCTAAACATCTGGGTGATTGTGCAGCAAAACATGACTATAAAACTATCAAATCTTGTCTAAACATTTGACTGACTGTGCAACCAACCATAATAAGGTAAATTACAAATTTCTAAAGGGGAATGAGACAATTTTGAAGTTGAAAAAAAGTTGCAATAGCAAAGCAGATCACCTTCCCGTACTGATTCAGTAAGGTTTGGGAAGAAGGAGGACATTAACAATAGAAAAGAAAGGAGTCATCATGTGCAGAAAGGGGAAGGTTCATTCCTTTGCTTGTCAGGCAAACATATCTTAGCAAATATTGTTTCTTTAAAAAAAAAAACATATGCCAGCATTGCCTATCTTAGAGCAACCTCTCTCAATAAACAATATAAGTGATCTCTGACCAAATGCAAAAATATCTAACTCTAACAATGTTTACAATACTTGGGAATGCTATTTACTTCTTCAACAACAAAAAAAGGCTTAATGCACATAAAAAACCTGTGTGTGTGTGTGTGTGTGAGAGAGAGAGAGAGAGAGAAAGAGAGAGAGAGACAAAGAGACAGAGAGAAACTCATCCACCTGGGAAGCCATGATTCTGAAATAAAGAGGGCTCTAGTATAGATTGTATATTAATTAACCTAATTTGCTGATTTCCTAAAGTCATATTCCATATACTGCACTTTCTCATTATCTCATTGCCTGCCCCAACCTCTAATCTCTTTCCTGCTTAATACTAGAGATTTTTTTTTTTAAAAAAAATGTTCCTATTGAAATTTTGATCAAGTGTCCTGTTTGAAGCTTCACAGCTTTTCCAAAAAACAGATATGGTACTAAAATTAGGTCCTTCTCAGTAGTAGCATTACTTCTCTTTCAGGCCATGAGATTGATAGCATTTTGTTATCTAACTAACAGCTCAGAAGGCATTTTTATTTCCTGGGTTTTAATAGATTGTATTATTGACTTATTGTTGCAGTTTTCACTTAATTATCTGTTTAACTATATTTTTACATGGTCTTCTGGGCATCTTCTTAGCTCTGATAATTAGAGAGAATGGAAATCTTTTAAATCAATTTAACATGGCTGAATGAAATCTGGTTGTATTGAATTAAGAGAGGATCTACCATTGAAGGGGAATGAGATTTCTTAGTAATAGGGGCATCTGTTAGCTGTTCATCTGTGCAAATAATATATTTATTTTCATGTGTTAATATTCTCCCCCATATGGCATTTAAATTGAAATGTAAAAGAGAAAATTAACAAAATATTTAGATATAATTTCAGTTACTCTTTTAGGAAAAAATAAGATTAATGAACAGATTTCTCATTAACCTTTAAATTCAATGAATAAGAAATATTTCAAGCAAAAGGAAGGAAGAAGCGTTTACTACAGAATTAATTATAAGGAGATCCTGTTTCAAAAACTTTCACATCATACACAAGTTCGTGGAAGTTGGTTGATTTTTAAAATTCTGCTTAAATTGTCTGATGTCTACATAATATTAAAATTTACTTCAAAATAGGGAATTTACATTAAAGAATATTAGAACTGGAATAGCAAGAAGATGGGAGGGGAAAGCTAATGAGACACCTGGAAAGGAAATGGGGAGGAGCTGGTGTGCAAAACTCCCAGTTTTGCCCCAGGGACTATTTGCAAAATTGCATCCTTTTGGTAAACTTTTAAATGTAACAGAAAATGGTGGCTTGGCATCCTCCCTTAAAGGCTCAGAAAACAATGATTTTGCAAATGATAAAATAAATGCAATTTGTTCTGGAAATATGAATAGGAGGCACACTAGGAATGGCTGGAATTCTCTCTCTCTCTCTCTCTCTCTCTCTCTCTCTCTCTCTCTCTCTCTCTCTCTCTCTCTCTCTCTCTCTGTGTGTGTGTGTGTGTGTGTGTGTGTGTGTGTGATGTTTTGTGTTAATGGTGGCTATGAAGATTTTTGTTGCTCCAGGATGTGAACTAGTATATGGTGAGGAATCTTACTATTGATTCCCAAGAGGAAAAGCACTATTTAGAACATGGGATTCTCTGAATTTCAGGGTCAGCAAACATGAATACAATGCAGATCAGCTTTGATCTGATTTTTAGGGGACTGGAAAGTGGAAATGCTGTTGTCTTGCATTTATATAAACAGGAGCAGTCATTTAGAGATCAGAAGCAGCTCTACTTCTCTGTTTAGAGATAGTGAATTCTCTCTTTGCATTAGGAGACACTGAGCATATTCTTCTCCAATAAATTTTCATTTGACTTTTATAAGAAGAGTAACTTCTGTCTGGATGCTGATTCTGTTGAATGTCCTCCCTCCACAAAATAAATAAATAATGAAATTGTATTGCAAATTCATAGATATTTAAAAAAAAAACAACCATATTCACCTTGCATGCAAGTAAGCAAAGGCTTTCCCATAGACCAGTGTTTCTCAGCCTCACCAACTTGTACCTGTGTGGACTTCAACTGCTATAATTCTGGCTGGGGGCAAATGTACTAGACTAAAAATGAGGAACAAAACCTTTTGTACCAGGTCTTACCAATTAATTAATTGGTCTTAATATCAAAGGCTCTCTGTTAAATATATTAATTTTGTTTAACCTTAATTATGTAACTGCCTATAGTTCTTTATTTCCTTTTATTAGTAGAAATACACCTTCCCCAACTGCTTCTCTTCTTTTTGCTTTCTTCCTTGCCATTTAAGGAAAGCTTTGGCTCTTTCTTCTGTGATTCATTGACTGGGATTGCATTTCACTACTTCGTCTGATTTAATATTATCTGGAGCAATGATGGGGAACAGTCCAAGGCCGAGACAAAGTCAGTCAGTGAATTTTATCCACTCTATCCCTAGAGTCTCTTTCATAAAGCCCCATTCCATGTCTGGAACACTTGTAATCATTTAATCAATAGAATGATTTCTATGCCACTTGTTGTAGGTATTACTGAACTGATGTACCTATAGAGAATAAAATTGCCTTTTTTTTTAATGCAGAGCATACAATTATCTCCCAGTGAATGAAGAGCTTGGGTTTATGTGCCCAGAGGAAGGTGCTACTGCCCAACAGAGATAGGTTACGAGCTTTTTTTGATTCAGGGGCAATAGTGACCACACAATGTGAGTGTTTAAGGCTTTATTCCAAGGCATTATTTTAAAAAAATAACAAAATAATATAACAAAACAGCAATCAAAAATATTCAGGAATACTAAAAAATATGAGATAGGATGGCAATAAAAAAATATTGAAGGATATTGAAGGATACAATAAGCCAAAGCAAGACCTTATACCTTTTGACATTGAGGGAACTTCAAAGAGATAGTGGTGGGAGGACTCCTTCAAAACCAGCAAATATGAAGCACCCTCCCCTATAGATCTGCATCTAGGTTCCATCCTATGGGAATTATATTGACTTTAAATCACCATCACTTTCATCCTTTTTTTTTTTTGATATCTCATCTTACTGGAGTTCAAAATCTGGTGCTTGGAATGCATTTACTAGTTTTGCCAAAATGAGATCAGAAGATTTAGAAATAATTGTTTACATCTAGTAGTAATGACACCATCACAAAGTTAAGGAGTATCTGTTTTTCACAGCTTGGGGAATGATAGGATATGAGAAAGATTATCCTACTTTATATAGGAATCCCAAAACAAAGTATGACCCAAGTATAACCCTTTAGTGACTAAAGTAAAACAGATTCAACCATAACATAGGAATATAAAGTTACATGCATCGAAAGCAGGTGTGTCAAACTCCTGACCTACAGGCCGGATGCATCATGCACTGGCCATGGCCACACCCAGTTTAGCAAAGGGGGGAAAAGTCCTGATACGTTACTTGACACCATCATAATGATGCGAGTTTGACACCCCCAACCTAAAGGAAAGAAATACACATCACTATCCAATTCCTCCTCACTAATTGTTCAGTAAGACTATCAGCAATGCACCTTTCTCTACACAAAGAGAAATAAAGCAATCTAACAAATGAGGGAGAGATTCTTTCAGTTTTTCTTTCTATGACAAAACAAGACTCTGCTAGGTCTGTTGATATGCAGTTCCATGCACAAAGCTTGAGAAACAATCAAATCTTGAAGACAGGACAAATTTCCCCCTGTGGAACACAAATGGCTCAGCAAGATTTCCATCCTACATGGAAATGGCAAGAACTGAAACTGGGGAATGTGCATGCAAAATGTGTGTCTCTTTGCCCAGGAAGAAGATGTGGGAAGAAGAGCTTAATATTTAATTTTTTTATTATTAGATATTTTTAATCCCACTTTTATTACTTTTTTATAAATAATTCAAGGCAGCGAACATACTCTTTTCTCCCATTTTCCCCACAACAATAACCCTGTCAGATAAATTTGACTGAAAGTAACTGACTGGCCTTCATGCCTAAGGAGGGAATAGAAATCTCAGTCTCCTGGTTCCTAGCCTGATGCCATTAACTATTAGACCAAACTGGCTCCGTAACAAAGTTGAAAAAAGATAATTACATAGTGTATTTATGGTAAAAGACTCTCCTGAAGGCATATTGGATCCAAGTACTTTAATTTTTTAAAGAGACTATTCATAGCTTTATACAATCTTTACCTCCTCCCCACCCCCACCCCAAAAAGCCTACCTTAAGTTTCAGAAAATTCCTGAAAAAGGAGAAACAGAAAGATATGCATCATTTTGGTTGACTGTCTCTTTTGCATAGTACAGTATGTTTATGGCTATGTGTCTATTGATGACCAATTTTTCAGAGTGCCAGGCTTCCAGAAATTCTCTAGCATTTTTGGACTTGTCGTAATCTAGGTGGTTAGAGTTTCTCAGTTAAGTGCACTTTTCAGGTAGTATTGCAGGTAGCATTTTATTTACCAAGTTATCCTAGCTTCTCTCAGACCTACTGCAGGTCGATCCTTTCATTGTTCACTGGTCCCTTAATTATCTCCTCTTCACCAATCCTTCAAGAATTTAAGTTCCCTTTCATAGCGCAACCTTCAGCTCCAGCACCAATTATTATCTTTTCTCTCTCCAACCTCCCTCCCTCAACACTAAATTGCAAAATGAAACAAGCACAAACCATTACAGAGGCTAAGCCTACTCAAACAATTCTTAGTTCTTCTCAGTTAATTAACATTTTCACCCCACCAATTATTTCAGGGGGAGGGTGGAGAATACTTTATCTACTTATTTGGTTAAATAAACACATAAATAATGTTTAAATAAGTAAATAAATTCTACCAAATGCTGCAATTTGATGGGTTCAGATATTCTAACCATTTGATATGGCCTGTGAACTTATTGATTCATTTCCCAGATGAATGTGTTTCATTTTGCCTTGCTTGATTATTTGAGGATTCATCTACATACTTAGGAACTATCTGGCTTTAAATCCTAGTAAGGATGAAGTTTAATATCAGTTTATATTCTAGTGCAGGGGTGTCAAACTTGCAGCCCATGGGCCGGATGCGTCATGAGCTGGCTATGCCCACCCCCGGTTTAGCAAAGGGGAAAAAAGTCACAATACATCACATAATGACAACGTGGCACTGCAAGTTTGATACCCCTCTTCTAGTGGCTTGCCCTGTTGGTCAGAGTGGTCTTGGAGGTCCTTTGGTTTGGCTGTTTACTGTTAGCTTGTTTGGCAATTTCTTGTTTGCGATGTTGTTTACTACTTTACTTTTGGACTTGGAACTGTGTGCTCACTGAACCAGTTGTTAAAACAGCAGCATTCTACCTCTGCCCTACAACTCCATGAAATCCCCCCTCCCAGTTTCCCACAACACTAAGAGTGGCAGCCCTGAAGATCCACAGAAAAAGATGGCTGCCAGGGCTTACAATCTGTTTCCTTTTTCTGCTGTTCAGGGTTGCTGCAGTGTGTTTGTACTCGTAAGAATAGAGTTCTTAGACAGCTTCTCTTGTGGGAAGCTGAGTTATTACTTTGGTAGTGGAGCATTTGATCGGTGTGGGTGATTTTTCCAGTACATTTGTGTTTTTAGATTGCCATCATGATCTATGCTGATCATGATATCCAGGAAGGGTAATGAGTTGTTCTTTTCTTCTTCCCTGGTGAATTGGATTTCTTTGAAGAACTTGATGGGTTTGTAGGTAGTCTCTAATTGCTCCTTTCTGTTACGGTGAAGGTGTTGTCTATATATCCGATCCATAGTTTGAATTGTATTTTTGGGATTGCTATTGATTCCAGACATTGGATTATGACCTCCATTATGAGTCCTGAAAGCAGTGATCCCATAGGTGTACCTTTAATTTGCTGATAGGTTTAGAAACATGGGAAGATGATCCACTGCTTCTCATTTCCTACTGTTCCTCTTATTTATTATTTATTAGTTTGATTTATATGCCGCCCTTCTCTGGAGACTCAGGGTGGCTTATAATGTGTTAAGCAATAGCCTTCATACTTTTGTATATACCTGCTTAGTAGGGCTTTTGACCCCCCCCCCCCCAAGCAGTGTTCTTTTTTATACCAAGTCAGCTTATTGCCCCCACAATCCGGGTCCTCATTTTACCTACCTCAGAAGGATGGAAGGCTGACTCAACCTTGAGCCTGGTGAGATTCGAACTTGCAATAATTGTAGGCAGCTGGTGCTACTTAACAGCACTTTAGTCTGCTGCGCTACCAACGCTCTTGGGTAATTTGGCTTTTCTTTGTGGAGAAAGGAGGAGGCATTAGATGGTGCTTTTCTAAAAAAGTTAGAAATGTCTAACAAGAAGGAATCATATTGTAGACTTTGCTTTGAGGGTATGGGGATAGGATACCAGAAGATGAAGTGGGGGAAATTTACATTCCAGTTATCACCAATGTCTTTAGTTTGACATTAAAACTAAAACTGATATAACACACACTAACATTTTAGACTTCAAGTGGTCAATTTTTACCAAAATGGAGGAGTATCTAACATATAAACTTGAATGGTGGCATTAAAGTGACAGGAGTCAGTGCTCAGTGGACGCTAATTATATCTGCCATCTTGGAGGCAACTAGTCTCTATTTGAGGTATTTTAGTAAAAGCAAAAAAAAGAGAAACTCACACTGTTTCACAGCAGATGTATATAGGATAGTAAAGGAGAAAAAAACCCAGCATATAACAAATGCAAAGATAGTGAAAATGTAGCTGATAGAAAGCTGTTCAAGAACTTACAGAAAAAAGCCATTTAGTTATTAATGCTGCTAAAGCACCGAAAGTGGAGGAACTGGCTAAATCTAAAAAGGGGGATAAAACCTTTTTAAAGTACATTAGCGATAGAAAGAAAAAAAAGAAAACCCTGTGAAATCACCAAAATGGAAACAACCTAGGTAAATCTCTACAGAGGCCAGTCTGCCGTGAATGGATGCCGATGAGCCATTCAGAGATATGATGGATGTTTTCAAAGAGTTTCTGCCCTGAACAGTTCTCACTTGTTGGCTGCAGACATTAAAAGGTTGGCTGTGGGGCAGGAAAGGAGGAATACTGCCAAAAAGTTTCAAAATTCTCTCCAAAAAGTTTAAAATCCATTTCTGGCTTGTACTGAAGCATTTTAGTTTTTCTGGAATGAGTGCTGAACTGTAAAAAGGTGGAGGGGAGGAGGTAGATCAAAAAGAGATCAAAAGAAGCCAAAATGTAATACAGTGAATTGATTTTGGCAAAAGCATGTTGCACTGAAGATGGAAGAATTGAATCTGCTGAAATCCAGCCAAGCACCCAGATGCCTTCACAAATTCAAACTACGTTTAGAAACAGAGGAAAAAGTGAGGAACATCCTCATGCAGTTCAGTCACTTTAATCAACTTCTTTTACTTTTCAAGAAATGTCTTCTCTTCTATAATTCCCCACCCCGTCATTTAAGAGATACAATATCCTCTCTTGTGACCTGCAGTGATACATTGGTTAGAATGCAGTATTATAGGCAAACTCTGTCCACAGCCAGGAGTTCAATCCTGACTCAAGATTGACTCAGCCTTCCATCCTTCCAAGGTCAGTAAAATGAGAACCCAGATTATTGGGGGCAATACGCTGACATTGTAAACTGCTTAAAGAGTGCTATAAAGCACTATGAAGTGGTGTATAGATCTATGCTGTGCTATTGCTATCTTTTTTGAAGATAGCAAGAATAGTTTCTACTATTTCCATTTTCTGAAAGGCTCACACATACAGAACTGATTTGCACATCTTCTTGATGTCTTTCTCCCGGTAATTCAAGACCTTGTTTCTAAACCTGCCTTTCACATTGATTCTTTATGCTTAGGTTTCAAATAGTGCATTCTAACCACTATACCACCGCAGGTCACAAGAGAGGATATTGTACCTCTTAAACGATGGGGTGGGGAATTATACAGAAGAAGACATTTCCTGAGTTTTTTTCAAGGTGGCATATGCATTTAAATGATAATAACAACAATTCTTAGACCCTTGCTTAGGATTTGCATTACTATATTTCCACCAGTCTTAGATGTCCCAAAAATGCTTTTTCAAGGAAGTTTAGTCGCCTCTTGAAAAAGCACCTTTGGGATAAGTATGACCTGGGTGACTGAGAACTTCCATAGACACCAGTCTTGGACTGTAAATTTAACTGTAGATTACCTACACATAATAACCACCTTGTAACTAATAGTATATCTTTGCTTTAGCAAAGCTTTTGACAAAGCCTCTCATAGAATCCTTATTATATAGATTTGACAATTTCACAATTGCCTCAAGGATCATACTCAAGGGGTAGTTATAAGTAGTGTAAAATCTACCTGGAGAAACATCTCAAGTGGGGTGCTCTGTCCTGGACCTGATTACTGTTCAATATTTTTATCAATGATATAGAGTAGAAAGTTGAAGGAATTCTTACCAAAGTTGCAGATGATACAAAGTTAGGAGAGGTTTCTAATACAGTGTTTCCCCCAAAATAAGACCTGAGTAATATATTTTTTTGCCACCAAAAAAGACACCAGGTCTTATTTGGGGGGGGGGGGGGAATGTCATCCACTGTCTCACCTCACTTGTGCGCATCGCCCCCAGCCTCTTTTTTGCTGTCCTTCAGGAACTTCTTCCTCCAGCAAGGCCAGTAAGGCTTTTCTGAAGCCTCTGCAGCCAATAACAGAGCTGCAGATTGATCCAGAGCTCTGTTATCAGTACAGAGGCCAGCTGCAGCAAAAGAAATGAGCTGAGGTGTGAGAAGCCTGGGTGCAACTATCCAAAGGTAAGTAGTAGGGCAACTCCACCCCACCATCCCCACCTTAGCTTAATTTTTACCTGTGCCCCCTGGAGTGGGTGAGGTCTTAATTAGGGCTTATTTGGGGGGGGTAGGGCTTATATTGGGCACACATTTAAAAATCAAGCTAGGACTTACTTTCTGAGTAGGTCGTATTTTTGGGGAAACACGAGTAGCATCTAATTTATAATGCCACCCATCTTATCAAAAGTAACTTCATAATTGTCTTCAAATATCTGAAGGGCAGTCACATCGTAGAAGGTTCAGACTTATTCTCCTTTGCTCCAGAAGGTAAGTCTAATAGAATGAAACATTAAGAATGTGGCCATTAGGAAGTATTTTTTTACTATAATGAGTTGTCATTCGATAGAATAAGTTAAGTAGTGGCTTCTGTCCTTCACTGGAGGTTTTCAGTGAAGGTATCAGGGATGATGTACTGAATCATGCAGTGTGCAGGGGGATGGACTTGAAGTAATTTCCAACTCCATAATTCTATCTTTGGCTCTCTGGATGTAAAATATATTTTAAAAGATACTATGCTGTGCAAATTTGACTCAGTGTGCTTGATCGTTATTTAAATACTGACAGCTATAAATTAGTGCTTGTCATAAGTTGCTTATTCGCTACGTCTTGAGAAATAAAATAAAATCTGCATGCAATCTTTTCATATCTCTTGTTCCCAGGTAATGCTGCTCCCATTTTTGAATTCTGGGAGTTGATGTCCATGCATCTTAAAATCATCAAGGTTGAGAAACACTATTTTAGGTACATGGAACATTCATAATTAGGAACAAAAGATAGATCAGAGTCAGCTTGCCATTTGATGACAGACCAGTCAGCCAGGGCACCCTTATAAGAAGTTTACTACTGGTTCCCAATTCCAAGTATATGGTTATGGACTTTGGATTTAAAAAACAAAACTAAAAAAAAAAAAGCAAGAGGTTGTACACAATGTTAAAAGTATTTCCAATTAAGTCTATGATTGATGGCATTATAGTGTTTAACTTTATTCAAAGGACTTGCAAGTATAACTTTAATGGACTGAGGCTGAAACTTCTTTAGAAATAGGCAATCAGCCGAGAGAAGTATGCTGGGAGGTATGCTAGCCTCCAAGGTAAGATTTCCCAGGTTTCACCTTCTCTTTTATTCATACTGACGTTTGTTAGATAGACTCCACTTTTCCTTTGATGCTGATTCAATAGCCCATTTTCTTACCAGGATTTCGTTTTTATAGCCACAGAAAGAAAATTGCAAGATCTTTATGCAATAATAAATGCAAAAGGACTTTGCCTGCTGCTGGCTCTACTTCATACCCTCCTAGGGCATTTCTCTGAATTAAAACTGCTTTGATGAAATGATACTCAAAATTTGAGTATGAACATGTGAAAATGAACACGAAAACCTGTGGTCTGGACTGAACAGCAGTGTATTCATACTAGTTCTCCTCCTTATATACAGATCTTTGTTACCATGACTGATGGGTCATCATCCCTGGAAGTTCTGGCAGGGCAAGATAATAATGCACATTTAAATCACTAAGTATAAAAAAGAAGACAGACAATTACCTTAACAATAACAAAAAAAGATGAGTAACTAAGTTGCTAATGAAAAGAGCTGGCAAAATAACAGATCTGATGCAACTTATGAATCAAATATCGAACACTCCTACAGAGCTCATCAAAGTAATGAATGCACTATAAATGACATAATTAGAACAAGAAAAGTATCAGAATGCCTAAACAAGGATTACAAACACTATGCATTTTAGCAGCAACTGATAAAATGAAGAAACTTCTGGTCAAGGAATGCATAAGAAAGAATTCAGGCTGAGAGACATGCTAGAACAACTGCTGGTCTCTAAGGATTAGATCCCCAAAAGAAGCACTAGGTGTGAATAAAATAAAGTACTAGTGTGTAGACACTTATATTGGATAAACAAGTATTCCTGTTTATATACAGAATTTTTTAAAAAATACAGATTTTTTTTCAAAAAGGTGAAATGTTTATTAGGCTAGAAAAACATGGGAAAGTCTTTACTGAAGATCTATTTCCCAAAAAGTATTGGAGAATACATTAATAAACACCCCCCAAAAAACTGGGAGGAAAATTATCAAATGTTGTCGATAATTGATATTTTTCTCCCTAAAAACAGGTAGAATATAAGGGCATAACAGTTGTTTCTGAGTTCAATTTTATATTAGCAATAAAAAAAACTAGATCCAAGGTAAAATATCAGCTCACAATTCACTGATCTGTGAAAATTACTTAAAATTACTTAAAAAAGTCATTTCATTTAAAAAAAAAATTCTTTAGACCCAAATTCATTGAGCAAACAGAGGTTTTCTGGAAAAGGAATGTGGAGATTTGATGGATTAAAATTAATTGAGAACCTTGGGGGTAAGTCTTCCCCATCTCCTCAGAAAATCAATGTACACTTAAAGGAATAGATGAAATGACTTTAGCTATGACCTCTAGCGGACATAATACAATAAAGCATGAAATTTTGACTACTCAAACTATTTCTTCCAGAGGGATATGGTTTGATCTGACACTGTGTACTCTGTCTGACCCTGCATGCTGCATGGGCTATTTTGAGAGCAGGGACTGGATACGGTGTATTTTGAAGGGATTCAGTTAAAATATTTTGCCTCAGCAGACTAAGAAAAGAGAGAGAGCCTTGCTCAGCTCTAGGAGGCTCTGCTCATCTCTGCTTCCTAGCTGAGCCAAAAGTGCAGGGAACACAATAATCTCACCAAAGAGGCACTTATTTATCTACTTGCATTTACATGCTTTCAAACTGCTAGGAGAGCCTCCTTTTTTAGGGATCAGTAATAGATTAAAAGTATGGCAAGCTTCCTAATAGGGCAGGAGGGGGACCCAACTGTCTTCAGCCCTTAGCATCATCAGATCAGCCTTGGAAAATAACTTTTGAATAAAACACAATGCTGTGAAATGATCTGATAAACAGCATCCTTTGATAGGCATTAAAGGCAGTTTAAAAACCCACTAAATCTCTGACTAACCTGGGATGCATACATAAAACAGTAATTATTAGCAATTTGCAAAATATTAGATACTGTCTTCATCACAAATCAAATAAATTATACTCTGATACCTTGGTCATTGTTTTTAGTCATTTGATAGAAAGCTCTTTAAAATTGACCTCATTTAATTCCATTAGCATGCATCTATCATTCCTGAAATCATACTTAAAAATAAAAGAAAATGTAATATATTTCATTTTTCTTTCTACTCTTCTCTTTATTTGTATCTAAGCACTTTCTCAAATGTTGGATCACAATATAAACACAACCAATACAAATAGACTCAAAGGTTTCTTGCATATTTACAATACCTTGTGTGTTTTTGGATTAATTATACAAAGAAAGGAGATTTTAGTATTTAAATCTGTTCCCAATATATTTGTGCCAGTTATAGACATACCAGCTAAATAGAACTGTATAGTTCAGAAGAGAAAATGGGCATCAGTCCAATTATAAATAGAAATGGCTAATGGATTTTATGCTAAAGTGTGAAGACCTGAGGATTCTGCTCTGACTTGTTGTGAATAAACTAAATATTAAAATGATCCTTGTCACATGCCTCAAGTGGAAAAAACATTTGACTGCATGGATGAGCCATTTACTTGCCAATTATCAATGACAGATATCATACCATATCTTAAATTCAAAGCTGATATAAAGTCACTGACTATAAGGAGCTGCCTCATGCTCAGTCAGATTATGGGGTTTCTTAATTCAGTTCTTGTAACCCTGACTGGCAGCTCTCCAAGGTTTCATAACTGGGAACATTTTCAACTTTTCTTGGAGAAACTGAAAGTTGGCCCTTTTCCATATAAACTATTGTGTTCGATCTCTTTTTATTCCCACAAAGACTGTATGAAATGGGTTATAGTAAATATTGGGTATGGTTTCAATTAGCTGAAGGTAAATACACATATAGTTTCCTTTCTATTAAAGGGCAAAATGATGAAAAGTAGCAAGGGCCTGGTGGCTCAGCAGACTAATGCATTGTGATTAACTCCAGCTGTCTGCAATTACTGTAAGTTCGAATCTCACCAGGCTCAAGGTTGATTCAGCCTTCCATCCTTTCTAAGGTAGATAAATTGAGGACCCAGTTTGTGAGGGCAATAAACTGACTTTGTATAAATATACAAAAGTATGAAGTCTATTGCTTAACGCATTGTAAGCCACCCTGAGTCTCTGGAGAAGGGCGGCATATAAATCAAATTTAAAAAAAAAGATTAGAAATCAAGAAAACCTAAGGACCAAAGTACAGAAAAAAAAACATTTCAAGGGTAGAAAGTACTTAAAGGGACAGCTAAATTACTATAACTTTTAGGACTGTACAGGCTTCGCTTCATGATGTCATCAGGTGCATGTTAAAAAGTATGTGGGGAGGGGAGGAATAATAAGGAGCTTCAAAGGATGTGTATCAGTAGTGGTTATATAGAAGCACACATGGTACATATGCCATCTGATTCCAAGAAACTTTAAACAAACAAGAAGAAAGGTAGTGATCAAATATTTCTGCTTCACTAGTTTGTAGAGCATGTGTTAGATGAACGTAATGCCTTCATTTGCTAAGGGTTTTTTGTCCAACTCTGCACTACAAGAAAATAAGAATTTCATTATTCCTTTCCTCCCATTTTTTTTCCCTCCAGAAGCTCTAAACATAACCAGGGTACCAATTCTAAAAGAATCAACAGCTACTGCAAGTTAGTTTCCTCCAGGCAGTTGCTCTCCAGGTAGACTACAGCTCCTATTATTCCTAGCCACCAAGGTCATTTGGAGATATATATGTGCTGTTACCTTCCCACCAAAGGTGGTCCCTGTTTTTCTACTTGCATTTTTTACGTGCTTTCAAACTGCTAGGTTGGCAGAAGCTGGGACAAATAACGGGAGCTCACCCCGTTACGCGGCACTAGGGATTCGAACCACTGAACTGCCAACCTTTCCATCGACAAGCTCAGCTTCTTAGCCACTGAGCCACCGCGTTCCTCAAAAGTGCTTTATAATCATTTAAATGTGCTAGAGCCGGCGAAACAAAATAATAAGGGGGGGGGGGAACCATGGAGGTATACCAATTAAAACTTTTTTTCCCCTCCCCTTTCAGTCAGTCCTGTCAATTTTTTCGTAAAATTGCTGGTCTGGGAAAGAAATCAGAACTTTTTAATCAATGCGAATGAAACATTCTCAAATGAGAGACCAGAGAATGTTGAGGAGGGAATAAAGGAAGGAAAACTCCGCGGAGTAAGACTGGAAAATCCGCTGGTCGGAAGAAAACGTGACGGCCAGCAAGGCGCTTGATTGATCAAGAGCGAAAAGCGCAGGGAATTCTTTCAGGCGCTTCTACTCTCCTCCCAGCATAGCCGGAGAGAGGCAACTCCGCTGCTTGGGAAGGGAGGAAAGGCGGGCGGGCGGGAGGGAGGGAGCGAGGGAAGAGGCGTGTCTCTTCCCCACCGCCTCCGTCTCCGCTCCGAAAGCCGCTGGACATCTCAGCCTGAAAGAGTCGCTGTCAGAGCCGGTGCCGCGCGGCGCTAAGCAAGGTTTCACGTAGCGGAGGAGCCCAGAACCGACCCAACTTCGCAGGAGTTTCCCTCGGTTCCTTCAGCCATGCGCTCCAAGGCCAGCCGGGTTTTGCTCGGAAGAGGCGACGGCGGCGGCTTCGGCTGCGCTTCCGTACAAACTGCCCCGGGCACTTCGGTATCCGGGCGCAACGAGGCGCCCCCCGCCACCCCTCGCTGAAGCCAGAGGCGTCGCCAAGACTGGATTGTTAGAGGAGGCGCACCGCTGCGCGCCGGGACAGCAGAGCCTCAGTTCCCGCCTGGTGGACGGCGAAGGGGGAGGAGGGCGGGGGGCGGGAAGGGGTAAGTGGTGGGGGGAGTGAAGGGACCGAGAGAGCCCAGAGAGCGCCTGCCTGCCCGAAGAGAAGCCGGGCGGGGCAGCCGGACCCCGCCCTTCCCGGCCCCGCTCCTCGGGGGCTGAAGACAGCCGGACCCGCCGTTTCCCCCCAAGCGCCCCCCTTCTGCTTCTGTCCCCCCCACAAGCCATGACCTTTGGCCGAGGTGGCCCGCCGGTGGTGGTGTTGAACGTGGGGGGCACCCGCTACTCTTTCTCCCGGGAGGTGCTGAAGGACTTTCCCCTCCGGCGGGTGAGCCGCCTGCACGGCTGCCTGTCGGAGCAAGACGTGCTCGAGGTGTGCGACGACTACGACCGCGAGCGGAACGAGTACTTCTTCGACCGGCACTCCGAAGCCTTCGGCTTCATCCTGCTGTACGTGCGCTACGGTCACCTGCGCTTCGTGCCCCACATGTGTGAACTCTCCTTCTACAACGAGATGATCTACTGGGGCCTGGAGGGATCCCACCTGGACTATTGCTGCCAGCGCCGGCTGGACGACCGCATGTCCGATACTTATACCTTCTATTCGGCGGAAGATATCCGGACGGAGCCCTCCGGAGGCAAAAGCAACGGCCAGCCCGAGCCGCGCAAGGGCCAGGAGAGCGGCGATCCGGTGGCCCCACCTGGCGCCGGCGAGAAGAAATGGTTGGAAAGGATGAGGAGAACTTTCGAGGAGCCCACCTCGTCGGTGGCCGCCCAGATCCTGGCCACCGTTTCCATCCTGTTCGTCATCGTCTCCATGGTGGTGCTGTGTGCCAGCACCATGCCGGAGTGGCGAACGGCTGAGAACCGAAGCCTGGAGGAGCAGAGCAGGTACACAGCAGACTCAATCAGGGAGCCTTCAGGGTAGGATGAAGTGATTAATATTTCCCCCATCGGTGGTGTGACCTCTGTCCCATCTGGTCTTCTCTGTGTCTTCCTCTGCCAGCATCAGTTTGCCACATTGGAGATCCCAACTCATTATGCATCTCAATAGGCAAGGGGTAAGCTTGGTTTAACAACCAGGTGGTTCTTAAAAACTAGATAAGTAACTTCTAGGGGTCTGTATATCAACACAACTTATAGATGGGTTTGGCTTTCCTGGGAATTAAGGTTAAATTTAACTGGGCTTACTTCAGGCTACTAGAAAAACCGAATTCGCTGTGTGAGTCTTGTAGCTGTGTGAGTCTTGTAGCGTTTACAGGTAAAACCTCCTTGAGCTCCAGTGAAACTGATAAAAATAATGCTGAAACTAATCAGTCAGCCAAGTTTTCTGGACTATAGTGACTGCTTTGGAACAAATAAATGGCCTCTTGGTATCCTGCAAAATGTGTTTTCCTTTTCATTGGAAGGATTCTGTTCTTCCCCAGAGAAGTCTGTTAAAGTTGTTTTATACAGAAGCTTCCAAATTTCACTCTGAGAATCCTTCCGTCAAATGGTATTTAACTTGGGAAAATCACATAGAACAAGAAAAAAAATCTTCATTGTTCTCAGACATTTTCTATTACTTCCGGCTATAGGAAGAAATGTAATGAATGTTAGGTGTGTGCTAACCTCATGTTCAATGCCAGATAAGTGGCTTACAAGCCATTTAGAACTAAGGAGAGCAGCCTTTTTGAATCTCTTTTATTTTATTTTATTTTTTTTACCAAAAGCCCTAAGACCCACCCACCAGAGTCAGGCGCAAAGACATACACACCAGTTAAAGAACAGGGTGTCTTTCAGCACATTCCGAACCTAACAATTTATTTTTGGTAACCAAACTGAACTCTCAGTTCCACAAAAATCCCCTCATGGTTATCCCAAGCCTTGTTAATTTCTGCATCTTAATTTAGAAGAAAAAGATTCCTACTGATAAACTGCAGATCTGCCAGGGATCAACCAGTAGAACTCAATTTACATTTTGTTCATCCTGCCCAGAACATATCTCCAACTTTCCCTTGTGAAAGTTCTTATATTTTTTATGGAAGTTTAACAGAAGTTTTAAAAAAATAGGTTTGAGATTTCAGGTTGAGATTAATCAGGTTGGAATCAACATTACCTGGCAATTTAGAGGCCAGCATTGAAATTTGTCCTGCTTTTCTTTAGATTTGCTGGCTGCTGAACCGCAGCTGTTATATAGCATCTCCATCTGAACTGGTTTATTCAAAGTGTGATAGAATTGTAAAATTCAAAATACCTAAATAGAATGGCCACTGTCTTTGCTCAACAGATACCTGACATTGTAATTGCAATACCTTAGGAGGGGTGTCAAGTTGGGAAAAAGGTCAAGGCAAATCTTTTTATCATAAAACAAATTGTCTCACAGATCACCAACTTTTTCAAAAATTATAGATTTTATAATACATTCAATCATGCATCAAACAAACATATATTTTTATTATATGCATACAGCTTTTGATGGTTTATCCCATGGAATAAGAAACAAATGAGTGGATATATTTTCTTGGATTGTTTTTTGATGCTGTTAAGAATATACCTATAATGGTATCCTTCCATTTGTCTAATGTAGATCTATGAAAGCTTAATTACTTCCACCCACAGAAGCTGGGCCAGTAATAGTATTATCTTAATTATCTTTCTGTCCCGAGTAAGAGAGGAAAATATGCCAGATTTCATTTGCTTCAAATGCCCATTATTCCTGGAATATTTTCTCTTTAGAAAATAATCTATGCCATTGATTTTGCAGAATCATAGCCTTATAGAACTCTTGTATCTGCAGTTCTGATTTTTTCAACTTTCTACCATGGTTGCAGTCATCCAGATTCCCTCCCCCTCCCCCCAAGTTTTACAGTACTCAAAAGAAGTGATAGGGAAGGCTTATTACATTATTATACAATTGCATCTGCTGCCAGCAAAGTACTGGAAATTGTGATTATTGCTATTTATCCTGCCCCCCCCAAGAAAAGCATTATTATAAAATAATCATCTTACTTTTTGAATAATCTTCCTGTACCTATATGCAAACTCCAAATTGAAACCTATATGTTTAAGAGGAAGCTTTCTAAACGGGTTACCAAAAGGGTTGCCAACCAGTTTTGCCTGAATTGGAGAAAGGGACATTTGAATTTAAATGGTAGTGGAGTCATGTGCCCTGTTTCTACAGTCTGATTGCAACCATCAGTTTGTACTTTACACCTGTACATACTCATGACTTGTTCTTTAATGGAACCAGAAGTTTGTACCAATTGAAATAGTCTTAGCTCAATGAGTTATTTCAAGAAGCAGGATTGTCAAAATGGATTCTGCAACTTGAAAAGTGCTACAAAATAAGGTATGCTTCAAATTAAAGGTATGCTTTATAATCTTAATGTGAGCAACCTTATTAGTGTCATCACTCACATCCTGATTACGCTTACAGATATACAGTGCTCTATTTTGTTTCCTTATATATATATCAAGATCTGAATACAGTAAGATTTTTTAATCCCATAGACATGAAACAAGTATTTTAAACAATGTAGTTGGTATGTTTAGCTGATTTGTGTTTACACAATGCATTGATATTTTGTTTAAATACAAGCATCATGAAATTTTATACAAAAAATAGAATAAAATGACCCTTAAATCTAAGTAAGATGAAGTAATCTTTTAGTCCATAAACTGGCAAAGCTACCTAATACTTTCTATTAATGAGCCTAATGACCTCCGCCATATTTATTTCCTAAATTTTTCCTAAGTATATGTTTTGGTTTTAAGGAGCATGGGTCCTGGTCTAATCATCCAATAGGGTTGCTTTAGTGGTGTGATGAAAGCAGCCTTAACACATACCCTCACCCCCCAAAAAATCAGTTTGACAAATAATAACATATAGTGATATCTCTTCTTTGAACAGATGTTATGTATAGATATCTAACATGTACAAAATACATAGAACTGTTCATTTAAAAATTTATATCATCACACTCCCTGGCATGCCTGCCAATGGCAGATGATGATGATAGGTTGTGATAATGAGCTTTATAACAGCCACCCATTCTTATAGACTAGGCTGCTTACAAATATAAAACAATAAAACAGTTAAACCCCATAGACAGCTGGGCCTAAAACAATCAAACCATATCCAACCAGGGCCCCCACAAACACATGAGGGACCCCACAAACACATCAACCTCCGGCTTGAGACGAAAGTGCTTTTCTTCTTACATGTAACAGTAACAGAGTTGGAAGGGACCTTGGAGGTCATCTAGTCCAACCCCCTGCTCACGCAGGAGAGCTATACTTGGGATTCGAACCGCCAAACTGCTGACCTTTCTAATCGATAAGCTCAGCGTCTTAGCCACTGAGCCATCTAGCCAGGCAGTGCTTTAGGTGTTGTCCATATCTCCGGAGGGAAGCTGTTCCAGAGGAAATGGATTGCAACATAGAAGGCATATTTCCTTGGTCCCATAAGATGACTTGTTTATTAGAAGGGGCGGGGAGGGAACCCATTTCGCCAGAATGCATTTAGCAGGCAGAAATACTTAAAAACAAACAATCTCTCAGGTACTCAGGCCCTATGCCAGTTTACAATGCAACAATGAAGTACAACAAATAACATCAATTAAACCAGGATGAATAAAAAAGTAATGTTACCAAACACACACACACACACACACACACACACACACCAATGATCATGTAAAGTCATAAAAACTGCAGAGATGAAAAAGAATGGAAGAGAATACATTTAGCTCAGGATTGAACTGTGGGGTGCTTGGTTCTCCTTGAGCTTAGTTGTTGTTGTTTTTTGTTTTTTGTTTTTTTTGTTTTTTGCAAACATTTCATTACCAAACTAGGTAATGTCATCAGTACACCAAGGACCTCACATTAAAAAGAACCCTTGCTATACCAATAGATCTTTAGGTTTCTATTAAAATCTGGCAGGAAGGTGGGGATCCACTTTTTTTTTTTCTAATGGTAAGTAATTCACAGAAATTTGTGTTATTGAGTTCTACATAATATACTGAATACATGCAATGAAAAAAGACACATATCTGCCGTATGGAGTCCTAGAATGGAAAAGATCTCAAAAGTCATCTAGTCCCACATCCTGCCACTGGAGGAAATTTAGTGTTACGTTACCTGTAGGAGATGGCCAGCTATCCAAAAAGCTGCAAGTAATGTTAGAGAGGTTTGTTTTACTGAACAGATCAAGTAGCTCTCAGTTCAACAAATTTCATGATTATAAATCTTTTCATGAAAGGGCTGGCTGAAATTCAAAAGCCAAAGATTTTTAAGGCTACAATTTAGAATATTAAGAATATATGAACTACTCTGAAGGAACAAGAAAAGTTCTTGTTCCTTCAGAGGTTTTTGATTTTGTTTTGTTTATGCACACACACACACACACACACAGTTTGTTTTTATTTTCTGAGCAACAAGATTGGTCTCCCAATCTCCCAAATGTGCTAACATCACATTTGTTTGTTCACTTTAATTGTAACAATTTGCAGAATTTGTCTGCAAGCTGTTTAGTTATGCTGATTGATAATGTGACTCAGCACTAACACAGACCAGTTTATTTTCAACTGAATATTTTTTCAGGGCCCCTGATATTCTGCTGCACGTGGTTGTTTTCTTTTCATACAGACATTTCATCATTACATTACTAGGTAATGATAACAAACTAGCACTGATGATATTACCTGATCAAACGTTTGCAAGGAAACAACCAAGCTCAGAGAGCACCGAAGGCCCCTCATTTCAACCCTGAGCTACAAATATTCTCCTTTAACTGTAGAATATTTTTTCCTACAGTTTTCCCATACTTCTGTTTAAACTTTAGCTGTACCCATACAGGCATATTTTGGATAACTCTGGTTCCAGATAAAGATTTATATCCACATGAATTTCAAAAAACACTGGTTGATCACCTCAACCTTTGTATGAAATGAAATTTCATTTCAGTGTATCCCGATTAGTGTATATTCAAAGTGACAAAGTTATTATTCTACTCTACTCTACTCTACTCTACTCTACTCTACTCTACTCTACTCTACTCTACTCTACTCTACTCTATTCTCAAGGTAGATTCAGCTGCCTATGTAGATCTTTCTTACTTTGTCAAAATTGCTAATTGTTCTACAGATACCTCATTTCACAGCACTGTTGTCATTGCAAGAACATCCAAGTTTGTGAGCACTTTAGTACCTGGTGGTTCATATATAATCTTAAACCAAGGGTGAATAATAGTTTTGGGGCTGATACCAACCCTCTATTTTTCTTAACTGTTTTTTTCAATCACTAAGTACAACAGCGGATGTGGCAGTAAAGTATGACAACAGAAAAGAAGAGATGGGAGTTTCAATGCATTTCTTCAATTTGGCTTTTGTTAAACTACTGAAAATTTAATATATGCATCTTACAAATCTATTTTCTTATTTAAATAAAGAAACTACTATCTTAATTTGGCAGTTTGCTGATGAATTTTGGCAGAATGATCCAGGAGATGCAACAAGAGGCAGGAAGACACCTTATTAGTGGCAGTTTGGCCTTCCATGCATTCATTTTTGTCTTAATGAGATATGTGAACAGCCTAACCTAAAATTGCATTAGTTTGTTTTTGGAAAAAAATCTAACAACGCACCCACAATTTTATTTTGGGGTATTATGTAAGCTTGCTTTATCTGAGCTGCAAAACTTTACAAAACCACTCACTGGCAGCTGTGTGAACACTTATTCTGCAAATTACAAGACTCATGTTGGCTAATCTTTGTGCATCATAAATGCACAAAGCACATCATAAGTGCACAAAATGCACCTGATAAATTAAACAGGCACCCAACCTTTGGTGGTTGGTAGCTACCTTTGGAATAATTTGGAGCAAATTATTTGCTTCTCTTCTTTGGAGGACAATCTTTTTTCTTAATATTATTTTTCCAATCCTCTAGAATTTAATAATTATGGAGTTGCAAGCCGGGGCCTTCCTTTTTCTTTTTTTTTTTTTGCATTTTACTAGATTCTTAGAAAAGTTTAAGTTTCAACTTATAACAATGCAACACAAATGTGGCTTGTTTGGGTGTTATTTTTTTAAGAGGGCAAGTAAAAGTGAATAGAACACATAAAAAGAGTATCATAATTTAATTGTATAGATGTTAGCAATTTTAATACACAAGCAAATGTCTTCAAAAGATTTGAGCTTCTTTAGAAATTTCAGGAGTTTCAGGTATTTGTACTATATGGTGCTTTTGTTGATGCAGTTTTATCATTTTAAGTAGAACTATTTCAGATCCAATAATCCAGATTGGCATGCATATTTTTGAGAATGAAAGATAGCAAGAAAAAAAAATGTTTGTATGATGATATCATATGTCGAGTATTTTATTTGTAATGTAGTCCTCCAGAACAGATTGTGGAAGTGCAGATTAGTTGTCTTTTAGTTGAGAACTCTAGCCTTATATCCTAATTCTGCATGTTTGGATTAGAAAAAAAAATCCACTAAGTGAAGTACAAATAACTGCCAAACAATGTATTGCAGATTAACATATAAGATTACTTTCTAGTCTCTAAAAATATCAGGTTTGCCTTCCATGCATAGCTGTCCCCTTCTCCTCTCAAGAATAAATAAATTATCACAATTAAGGAAAAAAACATAATCCATTTGCAACCCACAGTATTTCAGCAGGGAATATAAAAGAACCCAGTTGCTGGTGTTGCGTATTGAAAACAATTTGTGTGGATATTCTTAGGCAAAATCTCATCATCATCATTTGCAAAACAGCTTTTCTCTTTTTTGCTAAGTTAAGCACCTGATTCCCATAGAAATCAATAACATATTTATGCTTTGCATTTAATTGCGCTCTTATTAGAGGAAGCAGGTAGCAATAGCCTTCTGACAAAAACCAAGTCATTCAAGTAACCACCCAAATATCACTGCGTGGAAACATGGGAATCTCCAAAGAGAGGGAGACTGAATCATAAGTATCCATGGCCAGTGAGGGAAAAGCTCTGTTTTTATTAACTCTTAATGGTGGCTGATTTTTTTCTGAGGCAAGATTTACCTGGCCATTTGCAATCCACAGCCACTTGGTGTTCTTTTTAGCCAAGGGATTTACCACAGTTTTGAGACATCTGCAAGCATTGTATGTCCATAGGTCCCTGTGACATAGCGAGCAAGCATGGATGAACCTTAAAACAATGAAGCAGGCAGGCAGGGCACCTGCCTCAGCTCTGCCCTAAAAACAAAATGCAGTCCCCAAGGCAACAATCATACATATTTCATTCTCTTTGTTCCCACTGAAACTACAAGAAAAGCTTAACTCAGCCATGAGATTAATAAGAAAAGAGGGAAAAAAGGGAAGACGGGGACAAAGCAGCAAAGTACAGAACAATCACTTATGAATAAAGACAAATATACGTGTCCCAGGATAATATTGTCTGGGTCAAAGACAAAACCTCTGGTCCCGGTAACAGATCCAGATTGGATCCTGAAACAATCACTTAGCCTGTTATTTGGATTGTGTGGGTATGAGAAACCACAATTTAAGGTTGCTTAATACCCATTCCTTTTTCTTTAAATGTTCTAGGACAGTGATGGCTAACCTGTTTGCCGTCGCATGCCAAAAGTGGGGGGGAGCGTGTGGGGTCGCAGGTGCATGTGCCCACATCCATAATTCAATGCGCCCTACCCTCTTGCACATGCACATGTGACCCCCCCACTCTCCTCTTTTGGTAGGCCTGTTTTTCACCCTCCCCAGGCTTCAGAAGCTTTCTAGGAGCCTGGGGAGGGCAAAAACAGTCTTCTCCATTCCCTCGGAGCTCTCCAGAGGCTGGAAACAACCAGTTTCCCAACTTCCGGTGGGACCAGAAGACCTGAAAATAAATTGGCTAGTGTGCTCATTCACGCTGGAGCTGAGCTAGGGCAACACTCGCATGCCCACCAATATGGCTCCACGTGCTACCTGTGGCACAGGTGCCATAGGTTCGCCATCACGGTTCTAGGATGATGGCATGAGCAAAGTTGCTGTTTTTTTTAAAAAAAATGCTTGTGTTATCTTGAGGATGAATTACGGGGAGAAAAATTTTGCTAGTCTAATATAGCATCTTAAAACCATTACATGTATGTATAATGTAACCATATTGTTTGGAAAACAGTATGGTAGTTATCATGGGGATAGACGTGTGGAAAATAATACACAGCAGGTTTTCCCTTCCTTCTGTGAAAGAGGAATGGAAGAACTGAGCTTGAATTTCTTTAGCTTTTGAAAACGTAAGCTCCATTTTTCACTTGGTTCCAAATGGCAGAGACCTCATAAAGGATCTTGGCCTGTGAATTTCATTTCACAGTAAATGAATTCTGAGCATAACCTATTGAATTATATGCTATGGAAAATCTAATCCTGGGAAGCTTTTTTAGTGCTTTAGTGTAATAGGTAATAGGCAATACTACCTGACACTATTGAAGCCACATAGAACACACGCACACTAATCCTGTAATAACAGTAAATCTGTCTAGTGGATGCTTTTAGAGATTTAGAGATGAATTTAGAAATTTGTTAGCCTCAGAAACAAGACTGATCCATCCAGCCTTTAACACCGTATGTATGAGGTGTGAGTCTGTTTGTGTTAGCTGAGCATAAAATGACTGGATTCTTAAACATAATTAAACCTCAGTGTCTGGTTATGTTAGCTCCCATTAGCTAGGCAGCTAATCATATCAATCAAAAGCTATCATTTTGCGAATTGATATTCTAAAGAATGTCAATACTGTAGCAGAATACTTATACTTGAATGAAAACTAAAACTTTGTCATAAACCAAAAGAAAGTTTGCAGTCTTATCCTGTACGCATTTAAACTTCATTTTAAATTCCCTTTAAAACATAGATAACTAAGACATATTTACACTACATTCAAAAAAATCCACAAATCCTTTTAAATTTTTAGTTGTATGACTAGACCTCAATCTGGAGCATTCAGTAGAGTTGGATTAGTTTCCCATCAGTCTTAACAGTACAGTTACCATAGATAGGCTTGCTGGAGGTACTGGAAATTGTTGTCTAATCCAGCTGCTTTAGGAAGAAAAGCTAAGAACACATTTACCGTTTTTTGCACGTGTTTAACACTGCAGCAAATGTATATGCATTTTTTTCCAGGAGAAAACTTCACAATTTAATGGGATTTACTTTCAGTGAAGTAGACAGAATCGTGGTTTAAGATTTTGCTTTGTTTGTACTGGTATGTCTTCAAGTTTAGGAATTGATAAGCAGAGGATTGTCAGTTTCCAAATATGTTATTACCAACTGGCTTTGAAGCTTAGGGAGATAAAATGGATAAAGGCCAAAGAAAGCAACAAGAAGCCTTAATTGGTTTTTGAAAAAAGAGAGAACAGATATCACCTCCAGTGCAGGGGTGAAATGCTCCCAGTTCAGACCGGATCACCCGATCCGGTAGTGATGGCGGCGGGTGATTCAGAGAACCGGTAGCAAAAATCTCTGCCCCCCCCCCATGCCCACCTGAGCCACATGATCATCAGAGGCTTTTTTTTAACTTTTAAAAGCATTTTTTCTACAACTTCTTCCACCGAAAAAATGCTTTTGAAAGTAAAAAAAAAAACCTCTGATAATCACACGGCTCAGCTGGGATCTTAGAGGCTTTTCAAAGCATTTTTTTCTGCAACCTCTTCCGGGGAGAGGTTGAGAAAAGGCTCTGACTATCAGGCAACTCAGCTGGGATCATCAGAGAGACTTTTAAAGCTTTTTTTCCTGCAACCTCTTCAGTGGAAGAGGTGGTTAAAAAAATGCTTTGAAAAGGCTCTGACGATCCCAGCTGTGTTCCTGATCGGCAGAGGCTTTTCAAAGCATTTTTTTGCATTTGTAGAAAAAATGCTTTGAAAAGTTAAAATAAAAAAAAAAGTTGGCCATGCTCACCCAGTCACATTAATCCCCACCCCCACCAAGACATGCCCACAGAAACAGTAGTAACAAATTTTACATTTCACCCCTGCTCCAGTGCATCAAACTTCTTGAACTGGGGTTAGGGTAAAAGGAGGAACTATTTGATAATGTGATCTGGTGCTCAATTGTCTCACAGCAAGACTACTTAGGGGCCCCTTAGCTTCTATGGGCAAGTCACCCTTTTTCTTCCTTTGTAGCATCATTCTCTAGATCAGGGGTGTCGAACTCAATTTCATTGAGAGCCGCATCAGGGTTGTGTTTGACCTTGGGGGAGCCGGGGTCGGTGTGGCCAGGTGGGCGTGGTGGACGCTAGGTGGGCGTGGCCAGCACTTGTGGCCCAAGCGCTCTGCCAGGAAAAATGGGCTCTCAAGCTCTGTTTTCGGCTGCCACAGCATCCTGCAGCCCTCCTGAGCTCCATTTTCACTGGCAGAAGGTTTCAGGAGGCCGTGGTAGCTGAAAATGGCACTCGAGAGCCCATTTTCACTGGCAGAAGCACTGCAGGCTGGTCCTTCGCTATAATCTGTGTATAGATTATACACTGAACTATTTTGGAGGCAGATCTAAAATATGAGATAGAGCTACATTGCTACATTGGCTTACGCTATTTGGAGTGATACTGAGAACTAAGATGTTTTCTTTCTCTCCCTCTTTCTCATGCTAAAAAAGTTATTGGCTCTTAAAACATTGGAAGGATAATTAATGTTACATGAGTTCCCTTTTAGTACATACCTGCATCATATTGGATTGAAGCTTATAAAACATTATGTGAAATCCATATAAGGATTTCATATAGTAGAACTTGAAAAAATGCTAATATTTTTGAAAAGGATTTTAATCAGAGTGACCAGTGTTAATCAAACTGGACCAATGGTTCCATAGAATTATAGAAGCATAGGGCTGGAAGGGACCTTGGAGGTCTGGTAGTCCAATCCCTTGCTCAAGGCAGGAGTTCTTAGACCATTCTGGACAAATTGCTGTCCAATCTTTTCTTGAAAACTTCCAGTGATGGAACATCCACAATCCTGGGAAGCAAGCTGTTCCATTGCTTAATCATTCTCACTGTCAGAAAATTCCTTCTCATTTCCAGTTGACTCTCCACGAGCTTCCACCCATTGCTTCCTACCTGCCCTCAGTTGCTACGGAGAATAAATTGACATCCTCTTCCCCATGACAGCCCTTCAGATATTGAAAGACTGCTATCTTTATTAAGCTTAACATACCTAATTCCCTTAGTCATTCATTATATGGTTTAGTCTTCAGGCTCCTTATCATCTTTATTGCTCTTCTCTGCACTGCTTGCAATATTGCAAGTGTGGCCTCACCAGTAGAGTTTAAAGCAGTACTATCACTTCCCATGATCTTGATGCTATCCTTCTCTTGATGCAGCCTAGATGCATTAGGGTTTTTGGCAGCTGCCACACACTACTGATTCATACTTAAGTGACCGCCAGGACACCTAAATCCCTCTTAGAGATACTACTTTTGAGCCAGGTACCCCCTATTCTATACCTATGCAAATGGTTTTTCCTACCTAACGGCAGGATCTTACTTTTGTCACCATTGAACTGATCTGGTTGGATAGGTTCCAATGCTTAAATCTGTCAAGATCCTGAATCTTGAGCTCATCTTCCAAAGTGTTAACTTTCCCCCTTGGTTGTTGTCATTTGCAAATTTGATGAGTTTCCCCTTCTGTTCTCTCATCTAGATCATTTATGAGGATTTCGAAGAGCACCAGGCCCAAAACTTAGAGGTACCCCACTGAATGCTTCCCTCCATGTAGATGTACATGGAGTGGTCCACTTCGTCAATACTTATTGAAGTCCAAGTATATCCACAGTATTTCTCTGATACACTAATTTAATTGCTTTATCATAGAAAATAATAAAGTTGGTCTGTTGATCTGGCATGATCTGTTTTTAACAAACCCAAGCTGGCTTCTAGTAACTGTCTTGTTCATTTCTAGATGTGCACAAAACTGCTGCTTGATTTTTTTTTTCCAGGAGTTTTGTAGGTATTGATGTCAAGCTGATTGGTCTGTAGTTTCCTGTAATTTTTTGTCATTGGAACCATATATGCTCTTTTCCAGACCTTTGGCAGTTCCTCTGTGCTCCAGGAGTTCTACAAGATTTCATTCATAAATTTTATCGATTTTGTCTATTTTGACCTGCATTCCTGTTCTGTCTCCCATAGTGCTGCTTTTGATAGGTTGGGCTATTTTCGTTTTTGCGTAAAGGCAGATGCAAAGAAGGAATTAAGCAGTTCTACTTTTTCCCTGCCTGTTTGACCTGTCATAGGATAGATTTATGCAAGGGTGGGTACAGAAAGAACAACCGTGAAGGAAATTGTTGGCACAGGGAAGAATGAGGAACGGCAAATATAAAACAAGCAAAATAAATACAAATAGCATTGTGCTAGATTTGATGAGCCACTGAGTCCTAAGTACACTTAGAAGTAAGTGCTAGTAAATCTTCCTTCTGAACAAATAATAAATGTTATTCTACCCCAAATTCACATTTACTTTTAAACAATTCAAAAAAAGTTAATTTTATTGGGATTGTGTAAGGGTAGCAGTGGGAATATGCTGTTGGTTTCTACAGGTCCTTTGATGCAAGAATAAAAGCACATCCTCATCCACAAACTGATGTTGTCAAGTTTAATCACAGGCTGTCTTGTCTTTTGTTTCCCCCATCCCCCCTTCATGTTTCTTGTCTTGTATATTCCATTTTATTCAGATATTTAGTGGATGATAGGCCACTCCTTTGATTTTTTTCCTATTTTTAGCTCTCAACAAATTTGCAGAAAAATTCAATAATACTTTGTAAAGAAAAATGTGCAATTTGCAACTGAAAGCTGCTTTGACAGCTCAGAATATAATTACTTTGAATACAACAAACTAGCCTTATTACTGATTTTTTAAAAAAAATCTGAAGCTATTTAAACTAGATGTCTGTTTTATTTAAGTCTTCTCCCTAAGACCAAAAATTTACAAATTAATTAAATGAAAGGACTGGTTTAGAGTAATCTCCCAGGACTCAGAGAGTTGTAAGAGACCTAAGTTTAGAATAATCATACAATTGTTAAAATAATTTTCTTAGAAGTGTAATAAATATTCTAAATTAAAGAAAGTTGAATTCAAAAGAAATAAAATGGAATATTTAGGAATATTTAGGAATTTAGGAATATTTAGCTTCGTTATTTGTCATGTCGGCTCTGTGTCCCTGCAAGTAATACTGAACTACAATTTTGAATGAGTTTAATTCCTAAACACATGGGAAATTCTTGGAGATTCAAAGTGCCTGCTCTCCTTCTAGTAAACTCTGAAGATCTGCTCTCCTTCTAGTAAACTCTGAAGATCTTCCTCCAGGCCTTCGATTAGGGTGAATGGAGGAGGAGGAGAAGGAGGAGGTAGGCCTTTGTGAGAGTTCACTTGTGATCATTCCTTCCGGTAAGCTATTGTTATTTTGACTAATTATTTTTCATCCTCTGTCTGCCCAGACTCATTTGGAGTCAGGTGCCCTTATAAATAGGTCAAATAAATCAGGGGTCACCAACCCTGGCAACTTTAAGACTTATGGACTTCAACTCCTAGAATTATGGGAGTTGAAGTCCATAAGTCTTAAAGTTGCCAGGTTTGGAGATCCCTGAAATAAATAGTATCCTCCCAAATCTTAGCAGAGCACCAGATTAGAAAATATTACTATGTTCACCATTGGAACTATTTTTTTTAAAAAAAGGATTGTAGTTCAGCATTACAAGGTGGGGGAGGTATACAGGAATTGTTTGCATTACTACTGAGTAGACATATAGCTTATTGTATTACATATTATTCTATATTTATTTATTTATTTATTTTGTTCCTTAACAGAATTATGTATGGAACTAAATTGGAAACCACAGACCAGGGTAAACCAAGACTGCATAATTCATTGTTTAAACTAAAAATAACAGAGCAAAGTTAACATGTACCACTCTGAAATAGAATGTCACTATTGTTGTATTTATTAGGATTTTGACAGATTCTGGTACTCTTCATCAAGAAACAGGTTTCAGAAAGCAGAATGAAGAGAGAAGAGTAAAACAAGATAGAGAAGGCTTCCCTGATGAAATGGAGGAAAATATGCATAATTGAATAGTTTAGGCTCTATTATGAATTACAGCAATCAGATTATGTTCAGGTTATGTTAGATAGCAGAACTAATTCTCCCATTTTTAAAAATACATAATCTAGTTCTTATTTGGATATGTCTCTAGTCTTAGGTGACATATATTCTCTTGATAGGTAGTGAACTAAATGTAAATCATGTTATTATGTTTAAATAATATGTAAAGAATGACTGGCCAAGCTCTCAATACCATTGTCTCTCTAAAATACAATGGTAATAATTCTAAAGGATTGAAAAACAAAGTTAAAACACTCTACCCACACATTAAGTAAAAAAACCCCACCCATTTCAATACAAAAAGACTGCACCATATTTGCCTGAAAAAAAAATCAGTCTTAAATTTAAGGTATTTCCCTTCCCCATTCCCCCACCACCACCACCCCTAAAGGCAAACAAGACAGAAAAACTACAATGTAGACAAAAGCCCTGTGCCATGTTGAGCTTCTTTACATTATCCAGTATGACTACTAATTCTATTTGAATTCAGTCCTGGAAATTTTCCCTTCCTAGATAAATGGGTGTAGGTGTCACACACATATATATGCATATAGCTTTGCCTGTATAACTATCATAAACCTTACTTGAAAAAATAGCAAAGATAGGACAAACTTGAAAAAATAGCAAAGATAGGACAAACAAAAATATTAATTGAATTAATAACTACTGATTATTAATTACTGATAAAATAAGGTACTGGGTTTATAACATTTATTATCTATACCAACCATTATGTTTCGGCACATACAAATCATTTCTACACAGAAGCTCAGAAACATACCTTTCTACTTCCAGAGGAACAACAAATAAATAAATAAATGGAGATGAAGTGAGGGGAAGGAGTAGCTTCACACAGAATGAAAGAAAAGAAAAATCCTGCTTAGACTTTAGAAAAGGGATTAAAATTGATCAGGAAAATATCTTCAAACAAACCTTCAGGCATCTATGCTTTTCAACAGTGATACCTTCAGTCATTTGCATCATCTCCCCATTTTTTTTGTTTGTTCTCAACGACAGTTTCTTTTCTTTTCATTCAATTCACAGATAAGTATTTTGGAGGAAATACTTTCCTTTCTTGGTGAAAATTGTATGGAAGTATCGAAATATCGTATACAGTGGAAATGGATATAAAACAGCCTGAGCCAAAAGTACAACTATGGGAGGACTCTGATTAACTGTTTTAGCGTATCTCCATTGTGGAACTGCAAATGCTGAAATGATTCCAGCTTTGGAGATTTCTTCATGAGTTATGCTCATCTTGCCATAGGATTTTGCTTACTTTGGCATCCCATTTTGACTTCCAGAGACTGGCTCTGAATTTTCAGACTGTTTTAGCTGCAACATAAGGGAAGGAGTGGGCTAAGAGAGGGGTGGGGTTCTCTTTTCAATACCCAGCTGATAGAAGTCTAAGAAATGCAGAAATGAAAACCAAGTGAATTTCAAAATGTCATTTTTGCCATTTTGGAATTAATTCAGGAAAACAGTAGGGTAGAACCTCTGATGGTGTTATACAGTGTTCTTTGGGCCCTTTTTATATACATGGACAATTTGGACTCACATTCATATCATCTCCATGAATATTTTCAAATCAAATCAAATCAAATCTTTATTGTCAGTGCACAACACATGTGCAATAAGATTGGTTGAGCTCCCTCAGTGCAGCCCCCCCCCCCCCCCCCCAATTTTCAGAATTACAGTGCAGGTGCTCTCTTCCTCGTGCATTACAACTTCTGGAATAATAGCACTGCTAGACTGGAACCTCTACTTTGTTTTAAACTTTGCTGTTTTGAAGAAACAGCAAGGATATAGTTTAGCATGATTTTAGAGGTGGGAAGAAGTTGAGCGATCATTTTAAAACGTCCTTTCCCAACAAACCAGGTCTTTTATATGAGTTGGACTTTAATCTCTTTTATATGAGTTGGACTTTAATCTCCCTAAGCAGAACTATCACGTCTGGTGTGCAAATATCTGGATAGAAACCAACTCTTCTTTGCTCTTTACTGGACATCTGGAACATTGCAACCCTACCATACTATGCTAGCTCAAAGAATGGCCAACTGAAGTCCAACATGTATGGAGATTACCTAATCTATGGAAGCTTTGGATCTCCTTTGGCTTTTATTTTGATGACTCGGGTTGCTGCAATGATTAACTCTGTGTTCTGTTCAAAAAGCATTAGGCATGTCTGAGCATGATATTCAGCTTAAATCAGAAGAATCATCAATGTTTTAGAGCTTCTGTTTGAATTCTAACATTTCGCAAAAACTATCTGCTGCTCTTTCAAGGTTGTAATAACAGAGAGCAGTTCCATTCTGTTTGGTGATTTCAAATACTTTGGAGGACTGCTTGAGGTATTTTAGTGCTGAATAGTAATCATTCATACAGAAAAGCATTTTAAATGGCCCAACACTAGTATTTTGAAGAGGTATTCACAGAGAAATTAAATTGCAGTATAGTTTGAACCAAATATAGGAATATTAAATTGTTTCACAAATATATACAACTCACTCCTTCCAAAATCAAAGAAATAAATGAAAAAATATATGAAACATTTAACCTGACCAACATCTTAAAGATGTTTTTAATGATAATAATAACAATAATCCCTGCTCTTAGAAATCAAAATATTTTAAAAATAGCTTTAGGAAAACATAACCAGGTGAGAGATGTACATAGATGACTTTTAACATAATAATGATTTTTGGAAAGACAGACAATAAGCAGAGATCTGTATAAAGTCCAATTTGACTTTGAATTTGGCATGCTTGTCTACTAAAAATCTGAGTCCATGTCTGTGTAAAAGTGTCCATTAAAGTGTCTAGCATTGAAAAATATTCTCAATGAAGAGTTTCAAAGAAATTTAATAGTTTTGCTTATGTTCTTTTTGACAGGATAATTGAAGCAATTTGCATCGGCTGGTTCACGGCAGAGTGCATTGTGAGGTTCATTGTCTCCAAAGACAAGTGTGAGTTTGTTAAGAGACCACTGAACATCATTGACTTGCTGGCTATCACTCCGTATTATATTTCTGTGCTGATGACAATTTTTACAGGGGAGAATTCTCAGCTTCAGAGGGCCGGAGTCACCTTACGGGTTCTGAGAATGATGCGGATTTTTTGGGTGATTAAATTGGCCCGCCACTTCATCGGCCTCCAGACACTCGGACTGACTTTGAAGCGATGCTACAGGGAGATGGTGATGCTGCTCGTCTTTGTTTGTGTTGCGATGGCAATTTTCAGTGCTCTTGCCCAGCTTCTTGAACACGGACTGAAAATAGGAAAACCCAATGAAGGCTATGCAAGCATTCCTGCTGCTTGCTGGTGGGTTATCATCTCCATGACCACAGTTGGTTATGGGGATGTTTGTCCAATCACAGTACCAGGAAGGATTCTTGGAGGGATTTGTGTAGTCAGTGGAATTGTTTTGCTAGCCCTGCCTATTACATTCATCTACCACAGCTTTGTGCAGTGTTACCATGAGCTCAAGTTCCGGTCTGCTAGATATAGCAGGAGTCTTTCTGCAGAATTTTTAGATTAAGAGCACATATTGCATTTCATAGCAGAACTTAATATAGTGAAGAAAGTAGTAAGTTCTTCCTCATTGTTTTCCATCTTGGTGTCTGAGGAATTATGAAGCTGGTACAATACTCTGTGACTTAAGAGGAATATCCCCCTGTTCTGTTTGAGGGAAGGTCTGTTTGAGGGATGGTCACTTGCTCTTCACCTCAGAAGAGCCAAGATTCATAAGGGAGATAACATCTTCATTTTCATAGACTCAGCAGGTGTGAAAATTTCCACATTCATTTCTCCAAATACTGAGAAGTCCTAGATGGTATGCACTATTTAGAGCTAAACGCATCTATGTGTTTTAAAAACACTCTTGATTTTGAAATGCATTTCAAATGACATATTGGTGTCCAACCATTAATTACCAGGACCACATGTAACAGCCTGTGGATAGTCAAGGGCCAAGATACTGGGGACACAAAGGGGCAGAGCCAAGATGTTCTCTTTTTTTCCCTTCAAAGTTTTGATCAGAAAGGAAGAGTTGCTGTTGTTTTTCATGGTAAGTCTATTTTAGGGCATTCTGGAGGAATATCTCATGTCAAAATGGCAGAAAACGATGCCACCAACTTTTAGTAACTGTAGTCAGAGATGGATCCAGAGCTACAAAAGAAATAGTTGGGGGTGGCAAATATATTCCTGTAGGCTTTAAATTGCTCCCTTCATAGATACAACAAACACCAAACATACCCAAACATATACATTATTTTTTTTAAAAAAATAACTGGTCAGATCCAAGTTTATGTAAAAGAAACCCATGAAAATGACTGAGATTCATTAGCTATCACTATTTTGTCCAATTTATTTCAGTGAATTTTTTCTAAGAGCATTTCAGTTTGCATCTGACACAATACATACAGGTCTTGGTTTCAGTATAAGGAACAAAGTTACTGGTATTGTACGCAAAGAATTACAGGGAAATTGTGATTCTTTATGTTGAAACTTACATGAAAGTAAGTTTCTTACTTATGTAAGAAACTTACCCAACTACTCTTGAAAGTTGGGTATCTTGATTCAGTATGGGGAGGACAAGCTGCTTTTCTGAGAGGAAAAAGCTAATCAGAATGGTGGAATACAAACTGAATAGTAATAGTAGTAGCAGTAATAGTAATAGTAGTAATGAAGGTCAATCTTCAGAATAGACCTGGTAAAGCTCCTTGGATTGTAGCTTTTTGTCTACGAGTTGCAATTTATAGCAGGGGTATCTAATCTTGGCAATTTTAATATTAGTGGACTTCAACTCCCAGAATTCCCCAGCAAGCTTTTTGGCTGGGGAATTTTGGGAATTGAAGTCCACAGGTCTTAAAGTTGCCAAGGTTGGACACTCCTGATTTATAGCAATAGTATAAATGTTTTTGAGAAAAATCATTATCCTCCTTCCCAAAATCTGCTATGGAAGGCAAATCCTAAGGCAAGTTTAAAATCTTCTTGCAGAAAATTGACATGATATTTTGAAGCACATAATGGCCACAAACTGGAGATTTAAAAATATCATACCATTGCTAGTACCATGCATCCTTTTTTTTGGTCATCCTTTCCAGTTACAAGATTTGCAAATTTCTTGAACAATGTCAGAAAAACAAAGTTTGAACAGATACATAATTAGATAAAGGAATGATATTTGAAACATGAACAATGATTTCTATTTCTCATCTGATTCTCTTGAAGAGTATTTATATTTTTTCCTATTAATCATATGTAAAATACCCTCCTTAATGTCAGATGCCCTGAGATCAATCATTTTAAAATACTACTACACAGTTTTTCTCAGAAGCTTATTCAACTAAAAACCTACTAAAAGTAAACTGTATCATTTATTTTAATATAAAAACACTGGTTAAAAATTATTCTGAATCCTTTCAGTGAATTGAAGAATGAAGAACATGGCAGTCAAACCATTACTGCATTTAATGAGATGCTTTATGGTGCTACTGTCACTTCAGGAAATAATCTAACTTTGTTAAAGTCAAGTAACTCTGTATTAAAACATTCAAAGTCAGTAAAGTTTCCAGTTAGAGATTCACAGTTTAGATGAGAATCTGTCATCTCTGGAGGTTTTTTTCTGATATATTTTTCTGTTGGCCTAATTTTTTTCATCCTTTTAAAAAAATGTCTAGGATTCCAATCATAGTAACTTTTCCATGGCAATAAGTCAAAGTGATACAATGGAACCAAAGATGAATTATTGAAGAGAGCTGTCATGAAACATAACTTTGAACTTTGACAATTTGATAGATGTTTTCAGGGAGGGTTTGCTATGTGAACTAAACATGACTTATGCAGCAAACTAAGCTTCATTACTATGAAGACTTGTAAAAAATACCTTGATTTTCCCCATATCACAATACAATACCAGGGTGATGATTATTGATGAGTTCAGATCCTTGCTGCTCCATGACATGAATGAACAGCCTTGTGTAGGCTTTTGTCTCACAGTTCAAATCAGAGATTATTAAGAATGATAGGAGATCCTGGATGAATCAGGCCACTGTCCATCTTGTGCCCTCTTCTGTCTCACAGAATGATCAACTGGATAGCTTCAGGCAATAACATTCATTGACTATTGTTTCCCAGCAGCTGATATTTTGAAGTGTGTTATCTGGGATTTAGAAGGTAATATTTAGCTGCTCAGCCTGTCTTGCACCCTTTAAAACATAAAAAATAATGGCCATTACTGTAGTTGAGGGCAAAGAATTTCATAGTTTTAACTACCTGTTGTACAAAGAAAAAGTTCCTTTTATCAATCCTGTTGTGTGAATAAAATAGATATTGCCATAACTCAGACCTGAGTGCCTTGGAGGAAGGATAGATACAATTGTGACAGTAAATATACATAGTTCCCTAGGGAAATTGAACAAATATATACTTGATATATGGAATAATTCTCCAAATTAAATTTTGTGTGGAAAAGGCAATTGACTGTATTTGTCCAGTTTCTAGAGAAAACCCCCCGAACTATCTAGCTATATTTCCCCTGAGATTGTTTTTATAATCATGAGCACTAAAATCTTTCCCCTTTTTAATATAATAAACGTATTTTGGGTTATCACCAAATTTATATCAACTATGTTGCATTCAAATAGGATTTATTATCTTCAAGTCCAACAGTGATTCTTATTAAAAGAAACATATCTGAATAAACACCCTTCCAAATAATTTATTGACTGAACAAATGAAAATAAAACACTGATATGCAAGAGGAGCTGCTAGTTCAGTGTAAGTTGTATTATGTAAAATATAGCATATATATGCATTCTATATTAAATGTAGAACTGATTTTTTTTTAAAAAACCATGTTCTTGTACTACTTAGTGGAACTATTTATATGATTCGAAAAGCTGCCATAATGACCTGACTCTGTACAGAAGAGAAATAAGAAATAATAAGCCAAAGAAATTATCCAATGAGGTAAGAAAAAGGAAAGTCAATATTGTAATAATTTAGTTTACACCAGAGCCATTCAGTACTCCTTATCTTTCTACGCTTGCAAATCATAATTGTTGTACCCCTGAAAATCATCAGACGTCATGCATTGTCCTTTGTTCCTCATAATTTTAGCATCTCACTTTTAAAGTTCTCATCAACTCTACCTGACCATGACATTTTAAGTATCCCCTTTCCATTTGACCCATTCATTCTTTCTTCATATATTTGTTTTGCAATTCATTCTTTTGACCAAACCAGCTCAACATATTTTTATGCTGTTCATTCACTTGCTACCTTTTCCCTAATTTGGAGAACAATGATATCGTTCTTCCCCAGGTGTATTATCACATATACATTAGGCAAATTACAAAAATTTAGAATGGAAGCTACATCCATATTTTAATCTTTCTCCAATTATACCATCAGAACTTGCAGATTTATCATGTTCTCACAGCATTTATTAGCTCCATTTTTCTTGAGCATTGAGGGGTTTTCTTTCAACATACTGCTGTCATTCCCATATGCTTCTCTATAATTCTTCTTTCAGGATTCCCTCATTTCGATTTCATTCTAAATCAGCCACTAGAATTGCTCTGCATTTTCTTTTCATTTTTCCTAGCTGTTCCTTGCTCTCCTTGATTGCAATCTTTGCAATTCTTTTTTTCTATTAATACCATTTTCTTATGTGTCTGTTTCTCAGTCACAGCCTCTTTCACTCCATCATTTCACCATTCCTTTTCATAGCTCCCGTATTTCTGTGTTGTTGTTTTTTTTAATTTGATTTATAAGCCGCTCTTCTCCGGAGACTCAGGGCGGCTTACAATGCATTAAGCAATAGCCTTCATACTTTTCTATATTTATACAAAGTCATCTTATTGCCCCCACAATCTGGGTCCTCATTTTACTTACCTTAGAATGGATGGAAGGCTGAGTCGACCTTGAGCCTGGTGAGATTTGAACTTGCAGGAATTGCAGACAGCTGATGTTAATAACTTGTTAAAAACAGTGCTTTAGTCTGCTGCGCCACCAGGGCTCCTATCTGTAACATGATTCTTTTCATTCAATTCCAAGGAAGTTTTACATTCTCTTGCTGTATGTTCAATTTCCATTCACTTTGTTAGATAACATTTGTCTATAATATTTTATAGAATTCATTTCTCTTTTTGCAAGTATTTCATTACAAGCTTTTTTTGCATCCTTTCTTTTCTTTCATGTCCATTATTCTATCAATTATCTCATAAGGAATAATAATTATTTCAATAAGACTTTTTAGTCAATCTTTTTTCCTGTGTATGCATGAATAGACATGCTTAAAATAAGTATTTATATATTTTTATACTATAATAATCATGACTCTTAGCAGCATGCAAAAATAAAACATCCATTACAAACATAAATGCACTAACAACATTCAGAAATGGAATAATAAAAAACCCCAAATAAAACAACATATATTCTGATAGTATTATTTAACAATAAATCTGGTTTGCTATAATGTATAAGGTGCTAGACTAGAAACCAGGAACCTGTGAGTTCTAATCAGGGATGGATTCTACTTACCTTTACTACCAGTTTGCAACAGGGCCGCATGTGCTCGCTTCGCTCATGCGCACGCTCTTCTGTGCATGCACAGAAGCGTTCTGATGACGTCGGAGTCAGTGGGCGGAGCATGCTGCTGGTTTTACTACCAGTTCTATAGAACCAGTGCGAACCAGGGGCAACGCACCACAGGTTCTAATCCTCCTTTAAGCACAAACCCCAGCTGGATGACTCTCTAGGTCAGTCTTCTCTTTAGCCCAAAGTGGGTGGAGATTATAAGGAAAAAAGTAGGTAGGAGCATTATGTGCAGCATCTTGAATTGTGCAAAATAAAGTCAGAATATAATAATAATAACTCATACTAATTCTAATTTTAAAAAACTTCTGGAAGATTACTTTAACTTGCTTTCATCAGGCAAGTCTTATTTCAGAGGTAGACTGTTCTACAACATGGCAGCATGAAGGAAAAGTACTTCCTCCTAAGATCTGTTCCCTTTATTTCATAGTCCTGGGGAATTGCCTGTATTTTTATGATGATGTTTATGTAGGATGGATTGATTCCACTATTTGAAATAACTGAACTTTTTTCTAAGACTTTTGCCAATCACCGTTCTTGTTCATTCTTGAGTCTCTGAATAAGCCAATCATTTTTCTGTAATTTTTGAGCAGGACTGTGTCACTCATCAATTCATGTCAACTAGCAGAATAGTTCTTTCTTCCCAACCCCATTACATTAATTCAGAATGTGGCACAATTTTTCCCAAAGCTCATCTCTGGTCCTTCCATTATCATCATTCTCCAAAGCACAAATGTCACCAACCTATGGAAATCTGCTTTCATACACACACAATAGAAACCTAGATGACACTGATGTAACCGCAGGATCAGTGACGGACCCAGATTGGATCCTGCAACATTATCCTGTAGGACACATATATTCGCCTTCATTCATAGATATAACTTTCTGACCCAGATTGGATCCTGCAACATTATCCTGTGGGACACATATATTCGCCTTCATTCATAGATATAACTTTCTGACATACCCACAACTGAAACTACTCCTTCTCTTATTCGTATACTCATCAGCTACCCAAGATCAGGTCACATTCATTCAGATTTGTTGTCGGCATTAAGATTATGTTTTGATATCTGCCATATATTTCAATTGGTGTACACACCTAAGAAAACAATAAAGTTGTTACATGTCTGTGTTCAGAATAGCTGTTCTTTCCTATATATCAGCCAGAGGCTATTATTTATTTAATTAACCTGTTTATTATTTATTACTGAGCTTCTGTTACTTCATGTCAGGAAAAGATGCTTGTCTGTACAAACTGGCATTCACATTCTAATCTATGAAAAATCAAACGAAAGCAATGGAATAAGAAATGTAGTTGTTTTGCTTAATCATAGAACATTTAGATAACTGGACCAAGAAGACCTATGAGCCCCCGAAGCAAATTTCATCACATAAGGAATGAAATACAGATAATAAAACAGGAAAATGTGATGCTGTGATGATAGATTAGATTTGAAAATCTAGATTTGAAATAAACCTATCAATACCTATCTGGAAATAAATTGTTATTGCATGCAATGAAAAATTCTCTAGAATAAGCATGTCTTAAGATTTCCTTGTTTACATAAAGGGGTCAGCAGAGTAACTTAATCTAAAAATACTGAATCCATCCAAGAAATTTAAAATGTATTTTGATATTGTGACTGATATTTTTTAATAAAGAAATTTGAAACATATGATGATGTTTGTTCTTTCAGCAAAAGATATATATTTAAATGAATGATATTCAAACTTTTATCATGTCTTTGCAATGTAAGCTCTATTAGTTTTAGTGAGATGTCTGCTGATATATATATATTAAAATAAAAAACACTATTCTTTACTCATACCTGATCCAGTCTTTATCAAAAGATTTTTGTAGCAATAGGTTATGCTGTTTTTACAGTGGACTTGTAAAAGCAATGTGTATTATTTTATCATTGAACAACTTATAGTTTGAATTGCCATAGGTTTTAAAGTGTAAAAATGATTGTGTGGATTTGATTTTAATATCACATTATTTTGAACAGGAAATTAAGAATCCTTTATGGTGGCTATTCAGAGCAATGCTTGTTCATGTATAAATGGTTGTAGAAGCCAACTGCCAGCTCTTTAACATAAAAAAACCCTTAAGAGTTCTTGTTCCTTTTTCGTCTACCAAAAGATATTGCTTGCCAGTCACTGATCCTGTCTACTGAATTCAGTTCTCTCATACATTTTCTCCCTAAATGGGTTATGGTCAATAGATAAAATAGATAGATAATTTTATTTCTATACCGCCCTTCTCCCGAAGGACTCGGGGTGGTGTACAGTCAGAGAAAAAACACAAAATATACAGACATCATAAATTTAAAATTTAGAAATATTAAAATTATTAAACAATTTCAGCCAAATTTAAAAAACCCCAAAATTAAAACTCCAGATTAAAATTCATTTATATAGACAGCCCCACCTGTCGGAACAGCAGGGTCTTAAGGACTGTTGAATGATTGACAGTTACTTTTGCAAATTTATGCTTGATTTTTCTGTTTTTTATTGTATTTATAAATTTAATAAAATAATTTAAAATAATTAAAGGAATTAAAAGACTCAGGTAAGCTGCACTTTAGTACTGCAACACGTGTATCAGAAGCCATTGTAAAGGATTATGACTCTTAATATATTGCAAAACCTCTTTGGTGACTACCTAGTAGTTCAAGTTGATTTATTCCATATCTTCCTCAAAAAGCTGCACTCTAAATCTTATGTCATTTTATTTTGGGTTGCTAACACACTCAGTACAAAATGCCTCATTATTTTAAAAGATTTCTTTGGATTCCCCTCACTCTTTTTTAAATACTTAATAGAAGGGAGACACTATACACACATACCTTTTTAAGCTAAATTAGTAAGTACATTCTAAGATCTAAAGGAACACTATGCTGCAAAATCTCACTAATATGAAAAGTAATTTTCACCCATTTTCTAAATGCCTTAGAACAAATCCTCTAACAAAGCATAAAATCCGCTCTTTCCTTCCCACACACCTAATAAATACCCTTGCAATTACCATTAATCTTGGATAATCTTGAGTCATGTATAATTGTGTGAAAAATGAACAGGCCTTCTAGAAGATGCATTGATGGGATCAATTTGAAAAGCATGCCATGGCCAAAACAGAGACTTGGTCTACATAGCCTTTGGAATATAAAATGTTTTGGCTAGGGTAAACCTATCCAGAAAGATAAGCGTAACTGACATAGAAATCCAAATTAAATCCATTTCCAGTGTAAAAATGGAGGTGAACAAGTTTGATTAAATGGCTCAGCTGTTCTGATAGAAAATATGCTTTGCTTCTGATCCAGAGTAGGACTTGAATTATAGCGATAAAAACATGATGGAAAGAGGAAGGAACTTAATGCATCTCTGTATCCAAGTTAATTCAAATAAGGATTAAAATATGAAACAAAAATACAAAATAATTCAAACATACAACTGTAATTCCAACATATCTGGACTGGCTCAGTAATTCCAACATATCTGGACTGGCTCAGCTTGGCTCAGAAGTTGAGATACGGCAGAACATAATGTTTATATAGATTCAGAAACCTTCCTGATCTATTTAAAATTTCCCAGAGACCTACTAGTATATGACATTTTGTTTTATTTTCTGCAATATTGTATCTATTAAAACTGGAGCAAAAAGAATAACAGCTACAACCTGAAGTGGAATAGTTACGTCTAGGGCAAGGCAATTATTTAAAATTGATTCCCATGTTGATGGATAGAGCTTTATTAGCTACTAACCTATCTTAAATCTCTAAACAAAGGTAATGTCTCGTATGACAGAGGAGAACTTAAAGATAGAAGCAGTGGTGGGTTGCTACAAGTTCTCCCTGGTTCGGGAGAGCTGGTAGTGGAAATCTTTGTTGGAGAGCCAATTGGTTTGTTTTGAATGTCAGTTGGGCCCTCCCTCCCACCCCCATGCTATACCTACCTTTATTTCTTTTGTTTTCTGGTCAGCTGTAAGGCACGGCAGAGTGGATTGCCATGCCTCAGCTGTTTATTTACTCAATGAGCTTGCGAGAAGTACAACTTCGGCGATCGTGTGCAAAGCGTGTGCGTGATGCGAACCGGTGGTAAAACTGATTAGAACCCACCACCTGGATAGGAGGTTATGTATGGCTCAGTGTAGCTGCTTCTCCGCTCATGAAATGGGGCAGAAGGGGGAACACCAGTGGTGTGTTCCTCCGGTTCGGCCCAGTTCTCCTGAGTTGGTAGCCGTGACAATATGATGTCACTGAACTGGTTCTCCCCCCCGCCCCTGAGCCCCACCCCCACACCCCCATCCCCCGCGTTATTCTTACCTTTTATTTGGTCCCACCCCCAATCTATTGCTGCCTCCTGAGTCCCAGCTGATGGCAAGAGGGAAAAAAACTGTTTAAACTCTTGCTGATGGGCTTCAAAGGGCCGCCCTACAACTGATCAGTGTTAAAAGAAAACAAGTGGGTAGACCAATGCCTGCAAAAATACATGAGTAGATCAGTGCCTGCAAAAAATAAATGGGTAGATCGGTACAGCTCTGCAAGCAGTTAAAAGCGTGGTAGACCAGTACCTCTGCTAAATCCTAAATAATTGTCACATGACCATCAAGCCATGCCCACAAAATAAGCCACACCCACAGAACCGGTAGTAAAAAATTTTAGAATCTACCCCTGGGGAACACAATGTTGTGGGCAGCTTTATCTTTCATATTCCAGAATGTTTTATAGAAAAAAATGTATCAAACTGCTTAATCTAAAAGTGAATATGGCAACGTCAGCTCCTGTATATGAACAACTAATGAGTGGCTGAGGACTTGAACCAGGAAAGTTAATTTTCCAAGATGGCTAGAACTCTCTTGCTGTGTTTGGAAAATGAAACCTGCCCCTTTCATTCAGCAGAAAAATCAAACAGCAGGTTGGCAATTTAAAATATGAAAGAGGGATTAAGGGCTGTAAATTCAGCTAGAATGGCTGGAATTATTTGCTATCCTCTATGAAGGCAGAGTAGAAACAGGATTTTTCTGCCTATTTCTCCCGTCCTTTTAAATAGCCTTCTGACAGGGGCAAACAAAAGCAGAGTTTACAAAGACACTTTATTTCCAATGTCCAAGTATTCCAGTCTTAGAATGGGGCATTGTGATAGTATTCAATTCAGATTTACTAAACATGTTGAAACTTACTTTTGAATAGAAATGCAATAATAAAGAATTATATACTATGCTACGCATATGCAACTTTATACCATTTTACGCACATGTCTTGCTCAAAAAGTGCATAAATATAGCCTTATAATTGCTCCTTTCAACAGATTTATGAATGGCTGTAGCTGTTATGCAGCAGACAAACATTCTTGCTGCAGCTAAAGGACATTTCCAATCCCATAATAGCTTGCCATGAAGATAATTAATAATTGGCCCAGAATATGGTGGATTTTTTTTGAATGCATTAGGAATATTTAAAATAATCACATGTATCTATGTTTGAATGTTTTATAACAATCAAGTGAATACCCTTGCCTAACAATAAATGGGATTTATTAATAGAAGTCTTAGAAGTATAGTTGCATTCTATGAGCATACTTTCAGTTTATCTACATCTATCTATATCTAAACTATCAATTCTCTTATCATCTGTCTATCTTATATAGCCATCAATTTCACCAAAGATGGGCTGTGTACAATAAAGCTAAAACAGTAGATAAATACATAAACCACATCATGAAAAATATTAAATACTATAAAAAATAGCAAATCAAGGAAATAACAGATAAAGGGTAATAATAATAATAATAATAATAATAATAATAATAATAATAATAATAATAATAATAATAATAATAATAATAATAATACAAGATAAGCAGCAAGAAAAAAATCACAAAGTACCGGGACTTGCAAATTGAAGTTGAGCGACTGTGGAAAAAGAAATTGTGTGTTGTTCCAATTGTAATTGCAGCCCTTGGAGCAAAACCCAAAGGTCTACTCTGCTATTTAGAAATTCTAAATTTACCGGATTTGAACATTTTGACTCTACAAAAAACCACCTTACTCGGAACAGCTTACATCCTCCAATGATACCTTAACAGTTCCTAGGTCCTTGGTTAGGACTCGAGCTGCTGAGCTATTAACCAGCCTCAAAGGCTGTGAATCTCACTACAGATTAACCAACAACAACAACAACAACAATATAAAAATAGAGCCACCTAACAATTTCACCAGTCCTGGGATTCTTAGGCTTATTGGCATAATCAGGTTTTAAGGGTCCTTCAGAAACTGTGATGAGGCCAACATTACACCGAGGGAAAAGATTCCACAATGTGTGCACCAGAGCAGAAAAAGCCTGCTGCCTTTTGGCCACCAAGTATAGTTACCTAAATAACAGAATCTGTAACATGCCCTTTCTACTGAATCTGGTGGAACGGGCAGAGGAAATTAGGGAGAGGCAGTCTCTCAGCTAAGCTGGTCTCAAGACATGAAGGTCAATATCAGCATCTTGAATTGGACCCAGAAAAAGACTGGTAAGCAATGCAGCTTGTGAAGCAGAGATATAGAATGTTCTGCTCGAGACACACTGCCACATTTTGTACCAGTTGTGAATGGCACAACTACACTGAATCTCACTCATGCTTAGATGTCGGTCTGAGAGTAATAGAGAAGGAATTTGCAAAAATTATGATTTTTTACTTCAAAATATTTAGCAAATGTGCTAACAATGTTTATCAGAAGTATAAACCAAACAGAAATTTAAATCTTAAGAACAACAGAAATGATATATAATCTGTTTGCCTTTCAACATTAACTGCTAGAACAAATCTATTTATTTAAATGAAAAAGTGTGTACTGTGGATATATCTTTCTGTCAAGAGTTCACAGGAATTAACAAATTCATACAACATCATCCAGCTACAAACTGATTATCTGCTTATAGATTAATCTGAGAGGAATATCTATCCCTTGAGCTTCTTAACTGCAACAAGATACAAATAAATCCTGAGAAATAAGAGAACCACTACAGACTGTAGCCACATTTTTCCCTCAAGCAACCTAAAGTGTGGTGTTCTGCAAATTGTTTAGTTCCTTTCTTTTTTATACAAAGCTTAGACCTCATCTATACTACATTATGGATAGTAACAATCCAAAGGAATTTGAATAGATATGGTCAGAGATATAAAAACAAGTCCAGTAAGTGAAGGAAACTGAGTATATTTAGCTTAGAGAAACTTGAATAGATGATAATGTTCTTCAAATACTGGAAGAGATATTTTATCATGTATTCAATTACCAAGTGAACATTTTGCCTTACAAGTGGAATACAGATTTCAATGCTAGTCAGTTCTTTAAGCTATATTTGTTTCTTTTTAAAATTTATTTTCACCATTACACATATAGTTCTTCCATTTTTGATTGCATCTTCAGCTGTTATTTTTGTTTGTTAAATTAACAATTTAAAAAATTGACTACAATACTCAGGCTGTAATGGGATGAGTCATAAAGTGGAAGAAAGAAGGAGAAAGAAAGAAAAATATTCCTACATATGGATTTTCCTAACGTGCTAAATCTTAAATCAAGGTTAGTAAAACTTAATTGCAATTAAAATCCCAAATAAAGGTTAATAAAGCATAATTGGTGTGTTTATAGCATTATTTATGTCCAGTCAACCATACAGATTAATGCAATAGCCTGATCCAGATAGTATTTATATGACAATGCTTGGCTAATCATTATACACTGCATCTCAACAAGCAAACATGTTTGACTAGTCTAGTCTAGAATGTAATATAAATGCAATTTACAAAGTTTTCAAATTCAGCAGTGAGATTTGCAAGCTTGACAGACACATTCATAGGAAATAAATCATGGACTACTGCATTCCACAGCTGGAATAGGATTAATTCATGTCCTGCTTTATCTTGTTAAAATTTGGCTACTTTACTGAAGTCTGCTTTGATATCCTGGTTAGTAGAAGGCAGCCTATATATCTCTGTTCCTTCTTTGTTGGATCAACCTGTTGTCTCCCAAGCCCTGTTAATAATATTCTCCTGGGCACTGGAATCTGTAGTTGAACTATAAATGCTCAGATGACTTGGACTGGGAGAGGGGTCAGAAAGGTGAAGCTCACAAGTGGCTGCCTCACTGGTTCATCACTGAAGCTTTTCTCCTTTCAAATAGGGCCAACAATTCCTTGTGCAGATTGTGGGATTTCTGTCACGCTCAACATGGAAGGATCAGAGGTCAGTAATAAAGCACATGCTTTGAATGCAGAAAGTTCCTGAGGTAGTCCTGGGTCTGCTAAAATATCAAAGAGCTGTTGCCTATTACTTCCTGCATTCACACAATGCATTTAAATAGTCCACTTGCTAGGTTTGTACAATACAGAGTTCATGCATCACTCAAAACCACCACCTCCCAATGTAACACTATGAAATTGTTAGTATATTGTGCAAATTGAGCTTGTCGACTTTAAAACATTTGGTGTCATTAACTGAATGCAACCATTGAATAGATAAGGCTCATAATTACTTCTGATCTATAATGTTTCTCTTTGTTTGCCCTACAAAAACTTTTTGACTGCCCAGAATCTGATATTTTCAGGCAAGAATTGTGTGATAATTGCCTGACTAAAAGTCAGTGTTTCTTAACCTCCCCAATATTGATTTGTGATCTTCAACTGGCCAGGGAATTTGGGAGTTGAAACCTATACACCTTAAAAGTACTGGTGAAACACAGTTAAAAAAAAATAAACATCTAGCCTTCAACTGACTAAAAAAAAAATAGCAAAAAGATATCTGACATTTCCCAACTGTGGGTTAACTATTGATGGTGGTGGGTTCTACTTACCTTTGATGGTGGGTTCTACTTACCTTTACTACTGGTTCACATCACGCCCGCGCAGATCAGCTATGATGACGTCCGGTCAGTGGGCGGAGCCTCCTGCCGGTTTTACTACAGATTCTTGAGAACCGGTCTGAACTGGGGGCAACCCACCACTGGTGTGGATGTTTTATCAGGATAATTCTTATACTCCTCACCTACTGTAGTCAGTAGTTTCTTCACTGTTGGTATCAGCATGGAAATCAGACTGAGCTGAATAATATCCATAGTCTTTGATGGAGACTGGTCTCTTGGTGGTTACAAGAATGCTTGTTTCATGGGAATCACAAATTCTACAGTTCTCATATTGAAGTCTTATTAACTGATGCCATTCAGTTGTTGATAGGGAATGGATAAAAAGCCGCTAGACAGTTAGGACAGCTAGATATTATGTGCCAGTGATTAGTAGCATTACTGCAATTGCAAGTTACAAGGTCCAAGTGCTCAGGGCTGAAATTGCAGCTATGGAAAGCATAGCTACAGAGCACACTGTGGCACTAAACTGCAACAAAGAAAGAGGGTATTACTATTCTAGCATGCTAGCAACTGATGGAAGGTAAGTCTCAACTTGACTGGGAAAAACTGCCACAATGTTTTGAAACTTCTTGGGAAAATTATGCTGGTTCAGTGGTATGAAGAAATGTATGTATTCTAATGTACAGGCTAAATGTTGGCGGTGTGATTGTGAAGATGCAACCTATTTTCATATCTGGTGGACCTGTAAGAAGGTCAAGGCCTTTTGGATAAAGATTTGGTGGGTAATGCAAAATATTTTGAAAAAGAGGTTGAAATTTACACCACAATTGTTTTTATTGGGTATCATAAATGATTGTACGTTATTGGAGATGAAGTTGATTTTAAATTTAATAACAGCAGCCAGATTGTTGGTTGCGCAATATTGGAAGAAAGACTCTTTGCCCACTGTAGAAGAATGGATTATAAAAGTAATGAATTTAGCTGAGATGGCTAAAATCTCAGCATATTTGAAAGACCATACGCAAGAAAAATTCATCTTGGAGTGGAAGAAATGGATTGACTACATTTGGAATAAATATCATATAAGAAGACATCAAATTGCGTATGAATGAAGAAGAATTATAGAGATGTATTTTTTTATTATATTGGAGTTAAGATTTAGATGGTGTTTGTAAATTAAAAATTTGATAGATTAATGTTGATGATTAGTTTACCTTATTGTGGAAAAATAAACCCTGTATTTTACTCTGGAAAGTCGGGGGGGAGGGGAGGGGGGGTTGAAGGGGGGAGGGATGGGGGGGTTGAAGGGGTGAAGGGGTTTATATTTTTTCTAAATATTTGTACTTGTATAAAACTTTTCAATAAAAAAAAAAGAAATGAAATTGATATTTCCTAGAAATTAAAAGCAATTTGAGGATAACAGGAACAGGAAATGGGCTCCATTTTCACCAAACAGGCTCCCTCTAACTTTGCAAAAAGCCATTATATTGATTTGGTTATGTTTTCCAGAGAAATAAACAATTACATGCATAGTATATTAAACCAGAATAGACAAAGCACGTATCCAGAAAAGGTGCCACTTAAAACTTAAAAAGCCAAGATTTTTTTAAAAAAGTGATTAACACATCAGCAAATCGTACAGAAAAGTAGATAAACTCACAGTGTTTTAAACGGAATTGTCCATTAACTAACAAAATAAATATATACTGGATCTCTGAAAATTTGCAGGATTTTCAAGGGGAACAAAGATCCTGTCTGAATGAGAGAATTGTAATGGGAGAACAGGATTAATCCATTGCTGAAGATGCACTTATTCTTCAGAACTCATTAATTACTTAGAAACTTGATCTTATCAAGGAAGAGCTTATATTTCTTCCGTCTACATTGTAGCTCCAAATTACATTACTTAAATATAGACTTCCACAACAACTTTTGGTATTCCTTCAAGCAGTTCTGTTTTCCAGATCTCCCACAGAGCAAATTATTTTGAAGATAAAGATTCCTTTTTTAAAGGAAAATGGGGTAATGCTGGTTAGTACTTGACTCAAAGAAAGCACAATTACTTCAAGTAGTGGGGCTTTTGAACTATTTGTTTCTCTTTCTGATGAAACTGAAACTGAATCCAGACAATTCTGGCCAAATGAAAGAATGGGGAATAAGGTTTTAAATTATGCTGGAGGAATTCAGGAATTGCTGCATCCAGAAATGCAAATAATCCATGTGCAATACTTTCATAGACAAGTCCAGTGAAAGTGGTTGCATGGTTATCAGATCCCTCCATAAAAATGAGTCTTCATATTCATTTTGATGTATGAAATGAAAAGGCATCCCATATGAAGATTCCTTTAAAAAATGGTTGAAAAAATTAGCTGACTCAAATGCTGCTACTGTTCTTTTGAGTAGGGTTGGTTAAGGGGAGAACATAATGACCTTTTTAAAAACAGGTTGCTGGAAAACAATAACTCTTTTGGCATTAGCTGATGATTCAGGATTTTATTTATTTAGTACATTTCTATACCTCACGTAAGTGACTCTGGCCAGTTTAACTGATGGATCCGGTCTGTTTAATTCATTTACAGCACTCTGTTTTTCATTATATTTAAAATAATTGTTTATGGAGATTGTATCATAGTCATATCATTAGCTGCTTTCAATAGTATTCTTAAAAATATACTAATAAATAAATAGGCATGGATTATGTAATGGAGATTCCTGGAAAAGCTGCACCTATCATACCTTAAACACTGCCTTAACCACTACACCAAACTGGGTCTCTTTTTCTACTGTTTGTGGACAAAGCAAATTTAAAACTGGAAGAAAAACTGAAACAAAATCTCTACTAATGTTAGGAGAAACTCTCCACCATACCCGTAATATCAGCATGTACACAAACACATCACACACACATGCTGCTTTTATGACATCCTTCTGTAAGGCTTTTTTGAAAGGGAAGCTTACCAGCTTTCTCCTAATTTACTTCTGCCTGGAGCACTAATAACTTCATTCTATAATTTAACAACAACAACAACAAAATGGAAAGGCATGGAGGAAAGAAACATATTAAAGGCATGAATTTCCATCATACAGTTTTACTCTCAGGCTGCTGGGCAAATGCCGCGGTAGAATGTATTGACAGAAGACTTATGGCACTGGATAAAATGGTTTTTGCTCTATTCAAAGCTCAACTGGAGTGCTTTGTTTGATTCCACAGCATGCATTCATTAAGATAGAGGCAACCTAGAAAAAATTAGGAGAACTGGCAAGAAGACAAATAGCTCACAAATATGGTTTAGGAACATATTTGAATCCAAAAATTTAGGACTTGCATAGCTGTAAGACTGTGCCTGTATATTAGCACATGCATTTGCTTTTATCCATGCTTATGAAGGAGGAAGCAATACATCTGCACAGTCCTTTTCTTGATTTCTCAGAATTATAATTAATAGAATTGCAAACTTTTTTTTTTTGCAAACAATTTTCCTTTAATGTTTGAGAGAGGAAAAATAACTGCTGAGAAAAGTGCTAGACACCAGTATTAATTTTATTTATGAGTTTGTCTCCAGGATTATAGCCATTCTTAGAACATCAAAAGAATGGTGGGTGTGGCTGAGTGCTTTGTTCAGAAGTATCCCCATCTGCCAAAAAGAAAACAGCAACAAATCAATATACAGCTTGGAAATCTCAAAACAAGTGGCTGTTCCTGGACCATGGGCTTCCATCAAGTAGCAATCTAATAAAACAACTTTGATTAAATCACAAGGTAGGGGATTCTCAAACTATATGTTGTCTCCACCTGTGATTCAGGAGCAACATAGCTAGAAGTGTCACAGAAGTGTTCAGAATTTACCTCACATAAGATTGGATCATCAAGATGGTAAGTCTGTTTTTTATCTGCTTCCTTTTCTTAGCAGAAGAACAAAAGTTTTGAACAGACAACTTTTGGTGTGGCCATTCAGCCAAAAATGTGTTTCTACTATCTCCTAGTAGATACATTTTATATATCAAGTTTAGATACTGCACATCTCCCTCTCAGAGTGGATTCTGAGTGGTGTACAACTAAAAGTATGAAAGCATAAAAACTGTAAAAAATACATCAATAAAAGGAGGCAAGTGCAAACAAAAATACAATAAGTTAAAGGTTAAAAGATGAAGGGGAAGGTGCTAACTGCTCCTAGGATTGCAGGCCATTCTGCAAAGCCCCATCAGAATTGAGAGAGCAAAGTCTTCAAGATCTTTTGAAAAGCTAGGTAAGTAGGATCCGCATCCTCTCTGGGGGAGAATATCCCAGTGGGTGGAGGCAATGACAAAGACTCTCTTCCTGGATATCTATTGTCTTGGGAGTTTTATTCATCTGGCAGGCACAGAAATCATTGCTCAACTTTGCCATGATATCACAAAGTCTGAGAACCAGTGGTAAAATCCAAAATTTTTTACTACTGGTTCTGTGGGCATGGATTTGTGGGTGTGGCTTTGTGGGCATGGCAGGGGAAGGATACTGCAAAATCTCCATTCCCACCCCACTCCAGGGGAAGGATACTGAAAAATCCCCATTCCCTCCCCACTCCTGGGGGAAGGATATTGCAAAATCTCCATTCCCACCCCACTCTGGGCCAGCCAGAGGTGGTATTTGCCAGTTCTCCGAAACTACTCAAAATTTCTGCTACCAGTTCTCCAGAACCTGTCAGAACCTGCTGGATTTCACCCCTGCTGAGAACCCCAGATTTGGATAAATCTAAATCAAGGCATAAATTTCCTACTAGCCAATTGGGTTCAAAGTGCAACATAAACTGTTAATAAAGGCAAAGCAGAAGTTTAAGGATTTCAGAAGGCAAATAACAATAGCAATAAGATTTAAGGGCAAGGCAGAAATATGATCAAGACAAATCAAAACATTAAGGAGTCATATGTACCAAATTTGAGGCACCAAAAATGAATTGTAATTATTAACTACTTTTTCTACTACTTTCATGGGAACAGAAGTACTGTCAACTTTTATTCATTATAACTGATCTTGAGTTGGTTCTGGCCATCATCTTGCCCCATCACACATTCATGTGATATTTCATTATTCCTATTAAGAATGTATAAACACAATATAGGAAAAGCAGGAAATAGTGTTATCCATGTTTTTAAATATTTCCCAGGGTTTCTTACTATTAGCCACACTATTTAGTATGGGAGTCCTGGATCAACTGGTGAGCCAATGGTTTCCTATTCTGTATGTCAGTAATGTTAGGTTCATTTTCTAGGAATGGGGTTTAGTCTAAACTTATATTCAAGTCAGATATTCCTGAATTAAATGCTAACCAAGTCAGCCAATTATAGGTGTAATTTCATTTTCATGTTTTTCTGTAAATCATACCTACAAAGGCGTTTCATTGCAATCATAGTCATAAACTAGTAACAAACCAAGACACTAGAAAATAGGGCTTCTCTGTAAGCAATTAAATTTTGAGAAATGCGATCTTCTTTTAATTGCTGGCTTCTTTCAGATGTTTTTCTAGAGATTTATCAATTCCTTCCAGTATCTGATATTCAATACTGTCATTTTTCCTTCCTTTCCTTTCCTTTCCTTTTTTCCTTTCAAACTGTTTAAATATACAAATTTAATATACGAATTGCCCACACATACCTGAAAGGGAAAGTGATAAAGATGCTTATTTCTGCATTCTTTATTAAATATTAGTTTTGCATCTCAGAGTTATCACCAAACCAAATCAGCCATATACTGTATGTCAAGCAACATAAAGTTCCAGTTGATCATTCTTGACTAAAATGGTAAACATTGGAAAGTTACAAGCATCTGACAAGCCACCCTATATAGCTGAAGGCCACTTCCTTGGTTATATTTTGTGCAATCTTCAAGATTGATAATGTATCAAAAACCTCTGCAAGCATAATTCAAATAATTCATTAGAAGCAGTCTTAAAACCATTGAAAAGGAGATCGGGAGTAGGATGAATTCTTGTTCTCTGGAATACAAATTTAGTTTGTCTCATTATCTAGCTGCCATTAGAAAAATCACAATGCATTTATTATCCCTTTTTGATGGCCTATAAAATATACCATAAATATTTAAAAAGCAGAATTGAGAAGCATCTATTATGTGTGTTTTGAAAATAGCTACTGAAGTGCCTTTAAATTAACATACAGGAAAATCTAGCTCCCTGTATCGTGCTTTTATATCAATCATTACCAGAGTCTAGATCCATTCATAAGATTACTCTCATTTATTTGGATCCCACCTTCAGAACTCAAGGCACATCTGACATTTTCCTTTATTTTACCCTGAAGCATTCCTTGTCTGGTAGGCAAGACTAAGGGATAATAATTTGTCCAAAAGCCAATTAACAATATCAAGACCAAGTATGGAATAACCATTTCATTGTTGATCCAGGTAGTCTCTTCATGCTGCATATTTTGTCCAACCTCACCCTACCTTCCTTCCTGAGACTAAAAAAGATTGCTCAACTAATTTTATTGAAACTTTGATTCAATAAAATTAGCAGCCGTACTAAAGAGTTATTATTCCTAAGTGATCATCAAGATAATGCCGTAATTGTTCTTGGAGGATGTGAAATGAGCCCATGTACATCTTTCCTCAATGGTTTGTTTCAATACTGTTTGTTGACAAAGACACAATTTGCTATAATCACTTTTTGTAGAGCCATAAAATTTGGTTTTTAATTAACTTGGATTGGGTACAAATCATGCATTAATGTTCTTATGAATTCATTAATTTAGTTAATGTGATTTGTAGCCAGGTTTCTGTTTGTTTGTATGTGTGCTTTTACTATGATTTAATTAAATTTTGATAAAGCTAGATAAGATACTTTAGGGTACAAATTTATTATGTGGTCACTTATATAACAAGAGAAGTTGCTTTCGGTGTCATGGGCATCTGTATGAAAAGAAGAGTAAAGGAAAGAGAAAGACGAAGGGGAAAGGAAAGGAAAGGAAAGGAGAAAATTGTTGTTTAGCAGTTTTAACAGAAATTATCCCTTGCAACTCCTCATAAACACTTATGTGTAACAAATATAATTTTTATATTTTAACCAGATAAAAATCATAAATAAAATAAAGAAATTAGAAAAAATTAGTATCAACAAATATAGAAAAAAGAAATGTATATTAATCACTGTTAAAAAAAGTGTAAGTTGCTTCTTTACAATCTTTTTTTTCTATTTTCTTTATTTTCTCTATATCTATGCAACAAATATATTACTTTCTGAATGGAAGACTGATGTGGGTGCAAAGAGTTATGCTTGTAGTCAGAGTAAAGGAGATTTCCGCATCAGTAAAAGATAAAGTATCACTTGGAAACAGATTTACTTCAAATCAGGGATGAAATGCTCCCAGTTCAGACCGGATCACTCGATCCGGTAGTGACAGAGGTGGTTCGGAGAACTGGTAGCAAAAATCCCTGCCCCCCCCCCCCTTGCTCAGCTGAGCTGCGCAATCATCAGAGGCGTTTTTAAATTTTTAAAAGCATTTTTTCTACAACCACTTTAGCCGAAAAAATGCTTTTAAAAGTTAAAAAAAAAAGTCTCTGGTGATCACACGGCTCAGCTGGGATCATCAGAGGCTTTTAAAAACATTTTTTCTACAACCTCTTTGGCCGAAGAGGTTATAGAAAAAATGCTTTTAAAAGAAAAAAAAGCCTCTGCCGATCAGGCAAGTCAGCTGGGATCGACAGAGGCTTTAAAAGCATTTTTTAAAATAACCTCTTCAGCCGAACAGGTTGTAGAAAAAAAGGTTTTAAAAGTAAAAAAAAAAAAAATGGCCACGCCAACTCAGTCATGTTACCCCCACCAAGCCATGCCCACAGAACCAGTAGTAACGAATTTTACATTTCACCACTACTTCAAATATATATAAATTCTAAAATTTAGAAACAAACCATAACTATAAAAATATGTGTATAATACAATATCCATTTTTTAAACCTATTTCCAGTACAACCTGCCCAAATCTAAAAGGGGTCCGGACACCTTAAAACAACAAAGAGAAAATAACTAAATCAGAATCAAAACCAACAACAGAATTGTTTCTCCGTGTGTGTGTAAAAGGGGGGGGGGGAAGGGAGAGGGAGAGAGAGAGGGGGAGGGAGGGAGAAATCAAGTTAGGCATTTTCAGAATTTTTGACATGTCAAGCTAAAAAAGCCTGATTTAAGTAATCCCACCAGATTGGTTATGAGCTCACTCCAGTTCTCTCTTGAATATTGTCATCTGGTAGGACCTAGGAAGCAAGCCTTTCCTATACCTATGCCTACCCTATGGAATAGCCTCCCCCCTCCGAGATATGGAGGGTCCTTGCCCTTTTTGCCCCCCCAAAAGAGTGAAGACATGGCTCTTCGTTCAAGTGTTGAGCCAGGATGTAAGATGAGCATAGCTCATCTTTGGTTTTTAAGAGGACAGTGTTATGGTGCTGACTGAGCTGATGGAGGGAGGGTTGCATGCGTTCTTGTTAGCTACTGTACCTGGAGCTGTTTTATGTACTACTGTATAGGTAGCCATATATATTTTTCAAATATATAAATGCTCTAATGGAGCCTGGAATAATATTCATAGGAAGTATAACATGTGCAAGTGTTCAAAATGAATTGAGATCAGATCTCTCTTTCCTTCCATCCTCTGGCATAGGTATGAGAGATTGTGGGAAGGCTGGAAAAGTAATGGAAGGGAAAGAAGGCATAAATAATTTGGAGAACTATTGGAAATTTATCTTAAAAACAGTGATTTAATTCAATGACAGGAAACCTACAAAGAAGCATCTGAAATAATTCAGAGACCCTTCCTTAAACAAATTCACCATTACATGAAGGTCGGGAATTTCTTTCACAATGTCCAAGGTTTTTCTATTTACATACCACAATTAAAGGTACCTTCCTAAAATCTGTATAATTCCTGCTTTATTTTTTGTCAGTTGTGGAGGCTCAACAATAAGCAATAAAAGTGAAATGGAGAACATATACTTATATTCCAATGTATATTTGAATGTAAAACATTGTTAGCCTCTCTCTTCTTAATTTCTGTCTCAGGCAAAGACTAGAGAAGTCAGTGTTCTATTACAGTAACTCATGGCAAATACACGTTTAGGTCAGGGGTGGGTTCTAAATTTTTTTACTACCGGTTCTGTGGGCGTGGCTTATTTTGTGGGCATGGCTTGATGGTCATGTGACAATTATTTAAGATTTAGCGAAGGTACTGGTCTACCAGGCTTTTAACTGCTTGCAGAGCTGTACCAATCTACTCATTCATTTTTGCAGGCACTGGTCTACCCATTTATTTTTGCAGGCACTGGTCTACTCATGTATTTTTGCAGGCACTGGTCTATCCATTTATTTTTGCAGGCACTGGTCTATTCATTTGTTTTCTTTTAACACTGATCAGTTGTAGGGCAGCCCTTTGAAGCCCCGTGGCAAGAGTTTAAACAGGTTTTTTCCCTCTAGCCATCAGCTGGGACTCAGGAGGCAGCAACAGATTGGGGTTGGGGCCAAATAAAAGGTAAGAATAACGCAGGAGGTGGGTGGGGGGAGAACTGATTTGGTGATGTCATATCGTCACTGCTACCAGCTCGGCGGAACCGGGCCAAACCAGGAGGAACCCACCACTGGTTTAGGTTCCCCTGAGCAAATTTGTATTTGGTTTGCCCTATTTTTAATCTATCACACAGGACTGCAGGGAAAATAAAGATAGGAATATTGCAACTAATGGATATAAATATGAAACTTTATTCTATAGCTATTTAGGGCTCATTCGCACAGCCCTGAAAATGTACAGGTCCTCGATGTACGACCACAATTGAGCCCAATACTTACGATGCTAAGTGAAACATTTGTTAAGTGAGTTTTGCCCCATTTTATGCCCTTTTTTATACAGTTGTTAAGTGCATCACTGCGGTTGTTAAATTAGTAATACGGTTGTTAAGAAAATCTGGCTTTCTCGCTGACTTATCAGAAGGTTGCAAAAGGGGATAACATGGCTTGGGGACACTGCAACTGTCATAAATATGAACCAGCTGCAAAGCAGCCTAATTTTGATCATGTGACCATGAGGATGCTGCAAGGGTTGTAAATGTGAAAAACGGTCATACAAGTAAGTCACTTTTTTCAGTGATGTTGTAACTTTGAACTGTCACTAATTGAACTGTTGTAAGTCGAGGACTACCTATACTTTCATCCTATCCTTGCAGCGTCCCTGCAACAAGATTGACAGAGTTGTTGCCCATACACAAGGGTGATGTTTGCTACTGCTGTTGGGAGGATAGAATAGTGCTTCCACAGCCCTGCTGTAAATATGTTCCCTCCTTAAGTGGAGGAAGGCAGATCTGGGACCACTTGCCAGGGAGAAACACTGCACTGAAGTACTACACCTATGTCTATCCATACACAAAGCATCTGCATCCAGCTCCATCATTTCATTGCCCCCATGAATTGACCCACTCTTCCCTTCTCTTGGTATGCGTAAGACAGCCAGAAAAATTAACTGTGCCCTCCATGGCTTCTGGGAAACTAGGGGATTTCCCTGTTCCTAAAACAGAGGTTTTCTGGGTGATATTCTGTTCTCTTCAGCAGCCAAAGCTGAAATGGCAATGGAGGCACAGAGCTCTACATATAGAAGGGAAGTGGCCATTTTACAGGATCCTCCATCTGACACAGATTGTTTGCATAAGAAGTCTTATTCTATTTCCCAATGGAAAAGATTACTTTCCTGCTGAGTTTCAGTCTGGCCTCAACAACAGGTTGGTCCTCAAATGGAGGCATTGTTGAGAAGACACATCCTCAATAAATGAGAAGTAGTTTCTTTTGGAGCCAAGGTAGGGAAACTGTGTGGATGATCCACAAAAAAGCAGAACAAATGCATTCATTTTGCACATTCTCAGAGGTAATTCTGGACAATGAAATTAGCTGGTTAGCTGGTTTCTTATTTCATAATGGGAAGAGGACTTGGGAATGGCAGTATGACAGCAAGGTAAGGTAACGTAAGAATCTAGGAGCGAGAGGGAATAATCAGAAATTGGAGGCCAATGTGACATTAACATTCACAAAATATCTATCTACCATAAGCCAAAATATGAATTATTTATTTTAAAAAAAGGTGAGATAAAAATGAATAAATAAGTAATAGTATTCCCATTAATCCTTTAAGTCAGCCAGGATGCTCCTCACTTCCAGCCTGTTGCCTTCTTTTGAGAGGAAAGCACACATTTAAGTATTTATCATTTTATTTTCTAAGAAAGCCTGCATGAGGCCCAGCAATGTTTTTGTAAATAAAAATGATGCTAGAGATTGCTGTTCTACTCTGCTGTTCTATTCCTGCTCTCCATTTTCTAATTTTAAAATTAACACAATCTTTTTAAGAATCTTTAAGAAGTCAAACTGGGCAAAGAGTTTGGGAAGTACCGAAGATATTTCTGCTATATTTAATCCCCGGGTTGTTTATTGACAAATTTTCTGAATTCCCTATTTGAATTTGATTTGTGAGACCAGTGTAAGCAAAGCTGTGTCATACAGTTTGAGCAAACAACCAAAAACATTTGTTCTCCTAAGGCAACAGGTGCAATCTGCTTTATAACTCATTTTTTTCCTGAAATGACAGAAAGCCAACTTTTAGGAAATCCACATGTGGTATAGATAATTTCACTTCTTGTTGCATGGAGCTGATATACTATATTATCTCCCCCCCCCCCCCCACAAAATCAGAATGCCATTAGTGGGATTTTTTTTCTTCTCCTCTAATTGGCTTGACATATTAACAGCAAACATAATTTTACTGGGTCCTACCCTTCCAATTTGAAGCCTTTTATAAATGACTGTTATGTAAAAAAAAAAGCGGCATGCATCATAATTTCATTTTCTAAATCTACCCCCTCAGTGGTTCCCTGTGGCTGAGAAACAGAACTGTATCATGGTTACATTTGCAAGATATAAGCAGACCTCTGTCCTGGACATAATATCCTGCAAGGCAAGTTTTTATGCATTGAAATTTTCCTTCCAAAAGAGAAACACATCTTTAACTTGTCTGTTGCTCAAATAAGGCGGGAAATCATTTAAAATCTAAATATAAAGTTCCCTTGAGGTAGAAGCAACACAATCTCTGCTTGTATTTTAATAGGATTCCTGCATAATTAATATGAGGATTGAGCTTGCTTAGCTATTCCTCTCTAGCGTTCCGAGTCTGCACATTCGAAAGAACAAAGGCCAGTTTTCATTTTAGTTGCTTCAGGAAACATCAGTGTTTATCCATTCACAAATAAGGCAAGCATATTGGTAGATGCAAACATGAGGCCTGCCTTAGAGGAAAGCAGGATCTGTTGTTCTTCATTCCTCATTTCATTCTCAGTTTCAACTTTCCATCACTATCTGGAGCTCACTCACTAATTAGTTGTAATGAAGTTTGCATATCCTAAAAAAACTAGAGCAGGGTCTAAAAACTATTTTGGTGAACTATCTGCAATAAATATAAAGCCAACATATGTCAGAATTGCAGAACATTATTTAGATAACGTATGTGGATAGCCTTCAGTTTTTATTTTTTATGTATATGCCTGCAAAGCATATACATTTTGCACATTCTCAGAGTAACACTGAAGTATATTGAGGCTTATGGACAGAGGAATATAAAGTACAATGCAACACCTGCATGTTTTGGGGAGTTTTAGCCACTTTTTGCAGAAATCAAAATGGAATACCTAAATTAAGTTGTTTTTTTATAGTCTCAAAACTTAATTACAATAGATTCTAATTTTGTGTAGTTCTCTTATTCCACTGTTAAAAAAACAAATGCAAGATACAAGTAGATATACAAATAAATATTCTTAAACTGTACCCAGTTCATGTAGGAAAACTAAAGATGAGTCAGATACACGGCCTCAACAATGTGCATGACTTGGAATGAGTTACAATCATACAAACCTCTATCAGGGAGTGCTATCAGGAAGTACCAGGACTATAAGGAAATATTAAATGAAAGCCATCCCTGATCCAAGCTTATCAGTTGCACCCACTCAGTTTTCCTGTCCATGTTATGAAAACGGCTATGCTTTCTTTTAAGATTTCTCATTTCTTTTTTAAACTATGATTGCCAATTTCAGTTTCCTCCACACTATCTTATATCGAACAGGGTTTCATTTCAAATTGTTATTCTAACAATCTATTTTTTCCTTGTTTGCTTCCTTGAGCATTCAAACGCTTAATACAATTAATATAAATATTCTTAGTTACTAATTGTCATTGAGCCCAGTACAACTTGTGGGGACTGTATAGACAAATACCAGCCATCCTGATCTATCTTTAATAAGAAGTTGAAAATAGCTCTTTCAAGGACATTTCAGTAATCTCTTTGGAGCTGTCAATATACTTTATCTTCCTCTCTTATCCTGTCTATCATTCACTTGAATTTTAGGCACAAAGTATATTAATTTCCCTTTGCTGATCATTACCTCAATGGAGCCATTATATTCTATTTTGTTCGGGATTGATTTATAGGCTTTTCTTGCCACTCATAATGCTCTTAATAATCATCTCCAAATCCATAATTTCAAGATATGTATCTCAATTTTCTTGGTCTTTTTCAATTTCCAGCTTTACCACTGGAAAGACCATTGACTTAATTGTTTTACATCTTTTAACAGTAGTTTAAATTTTGCAGGTTAATATAGAGGGGAAATTGTTGCCCTCTTACCTGGAAATAAACTTCATTAAACTTTTATCTTACTAGAATATATTTACGGATTTTCCTTTAATGCCTCAAGTTCAAAAGGCGACGTATAAGCCACTTGACAATTAAATCTGAATCTTTCCAAAATGGGCGCCCTCCATCTGTGCTAAATTTCCCATAATTTTCAGCCACCTTGACAGACAACAAGGCTATGACCACATGAACTGTAAACTATAGTTTATTCCAGCAGTACTGTTGCCAAAAAACTACACGGGTGTGCCAAAGAGATAACCAAAAGTTGAGCTTAGTCAAATTTTTACTTTTACCTAAATCTGTACTTTGGGGGGGGGGGGGGAACCAAATCAAATGTGTCTCAAAAATAGTGTTTTGACACCTACAGTTATAGTTACTTAATAGTTACTTTAAGTATTAAGGCGGCTCACAAACTAATAACGGTAAAAAAACCCGTAAACTACACTGCAATCTTGGTACACACCCTTCCATCCTATATCATCAATCTGATGCTTTTCAGATGGGCATGTAATAGGCTGCACTGGCATGATAACATTTATAATATGTTTAAATTGGAGGGGGGGAGCGCACTCACCCTTGTACTTTCATTTCCAAAGAGAAGGATTAGAAGGGCTGTGAGTGCCAACCAGTGGTGAAATCCAAATTTTTTTACTACTGGTTCTGTGGGCATGACTTAGTGGGCGTGGTATAGCTTGGTGTGCATGGCTTGGTAGGCGTGGCAAGGGAAGGATACTGCAAAATGTCCATTCCCACCCACTCCAGGGGAAGGATACTGCAAAATCTCCATTCCCACCCCACTCGAGGGGAAGGATACTGCAAAATCCCCATTCCCACCCAACTCCAGGGGAAGGATACTGCAAAATCTCCATTCCCATCCCACTTCAGGGGAAGGATACTGCAAAATCCCCATTCGTGGGGGAAAGGATATTGCACTGTAGGAAGTTAGCACCCACCCGTCCTAGAAGAATGAAATATTTTTAGGAAATATTAAAGGCAGAATATTATATTTCCCTGGATGAGAAATGGATGAGCATGTTTTGAAGCTGCCCCCACCCTTTGTCAATGGGCCATTTAGGCCTGAGCCAGTCTATTCTACATAACAAAGATCTACCTCCTTCAGGCAGAGCCATAGTAGGAATTGCCAAAGATCCAACAAGATAGGATTAGCCCTCTACACAATAGCAGCAGAAATTCACCACATGTGACGTGGGAAGCATGTGACTTGGGAAACACATGTGACCATCAGCCAGCAAGGCTAGCTAAGACCCCCACCCCCTGGGAGTCTGACAACCAATCAGGATACTCTTTCTGGGCCCCAGGAAGTTCAAAGCCAGAGAGAGAGCATAAAACCCAGGGACTCGCTGTATCCTTCCCTTTTTCTGTTCAGGAACTCAAGCCATGTGATCCTGTCCACCATTAAACCATCTTTCCAAGCAGTCTCCATGTCTCCAGTGTCTTTGTCCCCACTTGGAGCAGAACCTACAAGGATGTTTCTTCCAACAGCACAATCCCCATTTGCACCCCACTCTGGGGCCAGCCAGTGTTATTTGCCGGTTCTCCGAACTACTCAAAATTTCAGCTGCTGGTTCTCCAAACTGCTCAGTATTTCCGCTACCGGTTCTCCAGAACCTGCTGGATTTCATCCCTGGTGAAAACCTTTTTTACTTCTGCATATGAATGACAAGCTAAATGTTTTGCTTTTTCTTTTCTTTGAGCAATTCTTAGTTTTATCTTGCTTCAAGTCTAATTCTCAGTTTCTGGTGACCTCATGGATAGTCCTTGTGATTTACTTGGAAACGATATTAAAGTGGTTTGCTGCTGCTTTCTTCCAGGTTGTTTTGCTATACTTTGCGTCTCTAACACACCCTTTGGATTTCCTCTCCCGGCATTGGAAGCACTGACCTCGCACAGCATTTCGGCCAAGGTCAGCTACTTGCTGCCACCTAGCTCGACAAACCTGGACTAGCATAGGGAACTAGTTGCGTGTAACTTCAACTACAGTAACTACCTCTCCGAACTGGCGTAGTACAGACCACGAACTACGCAGGCACAATACTTCTTTTTTTAATTATTATTATTTTTTCAGGCTGTCTAAAGTATTGCCCGATGAAAGTGTCATTTTTCTCTGGCCCCGCTAACATCAACATGATCCATATCCTGACTATACGATTCCTTTCATATCCTTTGCAAATGTCTTTAGTTTCATTTCGCTTTCTTTTTTTTTTCTTTCTTTCTCCGAGGTAAGACATTTCAGGCACTGCTTCGGCCCTCCTTTCAGTGCAGAGGTCCAAGAAAGAGCCAGTCGCAAGAAAGGTCTTTTTGACGTAGGCGTCGCAACCCGGTGCCTTCTCGCTTGCAAAGCTGGAGAAGCGGGACCGCGCATGTAGCTTGGGGGAGTCATTCCGAGGTCCCGTCATGTATTATAAATTCGGCGGCTTCACGCAGAGGCTGGTTGGGGCCGGCGCTCCCGCTGCCTACTCCGCTCAGGTAACGAGAATCCGATTGCCGAGCGACCGGCGAGTTGACCTTCACGGTTTTATTCCGTTGCAAACGGAAGGATTTCCCTACATGTGCCTACGAGGCTCATTTCTCTTTAGGCGCCGGAGAACGCGAAAGGCGGCGGGGTGGGGGGAGGAGGGAGGGCGATGCCTTACGAAAGGATGCCGAAGGAGTCTGCAGGGGCACGTGGGCTCCCGTCCGTGGTTGACAGCGGAGAGGTGGCGGTTGCTGCTGCTGAACCCTTCCCTGCCGATTGGCTAAAAGGAGAAACGGAATTGCACTTTCTCCGGGTGTTCCTGTGACACGAGGAGCAACCGACGGTCATGGGCACGTGGCCTTGACCTTGTGCTGTTGGAAAGGGGCGCCCCAACCTTTCACGTATTATGATTTTGTGTGTATAAGTGACGTAGAGTCCATGTATATAGTTATTTAATTCAGGTGGTTTTTTTTTTTAAATAAACCTTCAGAGCAATTCCAAAATGGACAACCCTTTTACTGGGTGAAAAAAAAAGACATTTCTTTGATTATCCTATTTTAAACTTTTCTACCAGGTTTTTACAAGGCTCTAATATGCAGATAGTACCTGTTGAACTTAATAGTTACTGATCTTTAATATTGTATGAATTTAAGGGAGGAATAATAATCTTCAAGGCACTGATTTCTTCCAGAGCCCCAATCTTTCCAAATCAAGAAAGGATTTCCTAATGTGCAAGAAAGAAAAAAGGATACTTTTTTTTTAGTTTTGATTAAAAAGAATTTTTAATCAAAAGGGGGGGGGAAATCAACCACATGGAAATGAAAATGCATAGAAGAAGCAAATTAAATCCAATCAATTAATATGTTAAAAGGTGGGAGGAACATTTGTATATACAACTAAGGTCTATAGTATAGTAGGGTTACCTGAACCTACTCTTTTAAAAGAAAAACCTACACATAGATGTTGCTTAATAAACTATGTTGGGAAATTGATTTATTTACAATTCAGGTATCACAAATGGAGATAAACCCTGCTAATCACCTATAAATATGACAAACTTCCAAGGACAGAGTCTTATAGTAAAAGTCATATGAAGTGATACAAGCATGTTGTTACGATATAGTAATTATTTCTGCTTTGGGCCAGGGTTGCTGAAATAAATTTTATTTAGTTTTTCTGGTTAATTGATTACTACTTTAAATAGAGTTTAGGTCTAGATTCCATGACAATTTATGTATTAGTATATTCTTATATTTAGTTTTTTCAGTACCACAGCCTTAAAAGGGGTTTCATACAAACAAATTATGAGCTGGCAAAAACACGATAAATCTTTTGCCTGCCATTTAACTTGGCTTTCATGCTGACTGCAGGGAGAGGCAGGCGTTTTTTTGCTGAGGAACTGTTCCATTTCTACTAATTTGCTTGACAGAAAGCAGTTTTTTTAAAAATAATTTATTAAAATATTAGAGTTTTTAATTTACATGTTGACATTAAAAGAACTAAGACTACTTAGGAAAAACATCTATATTATGTATAAATTCTGGTCTTGTGAACTACATAAATTCTGGTTTTGCAAAGATATTATTAGAGACACCTTTAAGTGCAATAAATTCAAAATTCTACAGTACTCAAAAGCAAGATGGATTCGCAGCTCTGATTAGTGGGTTATATTGTATGCCTAGCTGGTTGGTTAACATGATTTTCAGAATGGATTTTATCTTGGTTTTATTTATAGAAGGAGCAGGACTTCCAGACAATTAGCATAAATTTTTGTTGGTTAGCAGAACATCTGTAAGAGATCAGGCAATAATAAGTTATGTATTGAAGAGCTGGGATAAATACAGGTAGTTTGCATTTGGATGCTTGATAACTGACTCATATTTATAATGGTTACAGTGTCCCAAAGTCATGTAATTCCCTTTTGCAACCTTCGGACAAGCAAAGTCAATGGGAAAACCAGATTCACTTAACCCTATTACTAATTTAAGAACTGCAGTGATTCACCTAACGAATGTGGCAAGAAAAGTCATAAAATGGGGCAAAACTCACTTAATAAATTTCTCCAACATAAATGTTGGGCTCAATTGCTGTCATAGGTTGAGGATCTCTTCCCTTTTGTATTTGTTTAGTGGAGAGCTAAACAAATTTGTTCAGATTGCAAGATTTAATAAGAAAAACAAAATAGAATCTTTTAACATACACTTGACGATGGTCCACTTTATTCGATTAGTCTCAATATCTTCTAATTTGTAGCATAATGCTAAAAACATTTGAAATATTTATTGGGCTTTAATTATAAACTACTAGTGAAGTATGACTCACCATTGGAACAGATCAGCAATTGTATGATTAAATTGATGTAGGATTTGAATACAGTAGTAGAAATGGCAATCATCAAAATTTCAGTGGAAGAACATTAAATTTAATATAAGGAGCCTAGATAGCTCAGCAGACTAATGCATTGTAATTTAACTCCAGCTATCTGCAATTAGCATGTTCGAATCTCACCACGCTCAAGGTTGACTCAGCCTTCCATCCTTTCTAAGGTAGGTAAATTGAGGACCCAGTTTGTGGGGGCAATAAGCTGATTTTGTGAAATATACGAAAGTATGAAGGCTATTGCTTAACGCATTGTAAGCCGCCCTGAGTCTCCGGAGAAGGGCGGCATATAAATCAAATTATAAAAAAATTCTCATTTTAATCTATGATATTATAAATATCAAAATGTATGTTCCCTCAAATTAGTGCTACATTACTAAGGTCCATTTCATGCTGAATAAACTAAATTATTAATGTATCTTAAATAGAAAACTATATTTAGATAGATTTTTACTCCAAAAGCATTTTATCAAAATAAATTTGATAAAAATAAATCCAATTTAAATAAAAAAGATCTGATTTAAATTTTTAAAAATCCAATTTTTAAATTTATTTTAAAAAATCATCGATTTTTGTCCACCCCGATTGTAACTGTAAATGGTTCCTGAATAACGATTACCTGTGTATACTATATTTAACTATTTTTGTGTGTGCATGCCTTCAAGTTAGTCTTCAAGTTAAATACTATATTTAACTATTTTTGTGTGTGCATGCCTTCAAGTTAGACTATCTTGGCAAATCCCTGCAGCTTTCTTAGCAACATTTTTGGAACTGTCTTCTTCCTAAGGCCAGAGAGAGTGATTGGCACAAAGTCACCCAGTTAGTTTAATGTTTAAGGTGAGGCTAGCATTCATAGTATCTCAGGTTCCAGCCTGATGTCTTTATCCCATGCACCAAACTGGTTTTCATGTAATTATTTGCAATTAATTAATGATATATTAGAAAGCTATAACTTCCATTACATTTTTAAAGTCCTAGTTTATTCATCTGCATTATATTTTTTTACTCTTTTTTCATGTTTGTACTTGTATATTTGTCACCCAGGTTTTTCTCTTAACCATGGTCTGTGACAGACATGGGGTTCTCACAAATGATCAGTACACATTATATTGCCCTTCTAATGATAAAAAGTAAAAATGGAAAAAAGAAATAATTTCCATAGTGTATCTCTCTAATGCATTTTTTAGCCTTTCAGTAGTATAAAAACAAATAAATGGTTTTAGCCCTTCATTTGAAAGATAAGTGAATCTTGCAAGAGATAAAATATAACTATTTTTAAAATAATTAAAAATGTAAGGTATGATATATAAAGCATTGGCTAATGGCTACATATGCATAGTGCCTTGTTTTATATTCTAAATATAATTTTAAAATCTGAATTCGATTACCCATATCAAATGGTAATAGGTACATACACACCTGAATTTTATTTTATGTAAGCAAATTAACAAATCAAGTTGTCTTCCATCTAAGTGTAGTTTCCTATTCCCTATAAAGTGGACAACTTCAGGATAAGATAGGATATTGAAACATAGTCTAAAGCTGGCTTTATAACCTGACTTGTTCTGAATATGCTTTGCATGGCATGGGCATGTTTATTTTATAGTTCATGTTTCTTTATTTCCACCATGAAGAGAACAGTAAAGAGAACACATGCTCCTCTTCTACTCTTGTGCATGTTTTTCAATTACTTTGTTACTTGATGATTTAAAATTAATGATTGAACTGAAAAATATAGCATAAAGATTCTGTGCAGCAAAGTAAAATACTCAAAAAGGTAATGTCAATAAATTCTTTAAATAGCTACCGCTTTCAAGCTAACTACACAGTCCAATAAATATGTTGAGCATCTAATCTTATGATGGAGCTGTAAGATTCTAAGCAGTAATCTGTTCTTCCCATTTTGAATAATGATAAAAATAAAATTAATAAAGATTAATATTTTAAAATGTTCCTTCCTTTAGCAGCTTATTTCTTAAAAATGGGATTAACTGTCTCATAGCAATTTTGTAATCATGAGAAAGAGACCAAGTTTACATACAACAGTTTGTAAATATTAAGGAAATATCAGGGGTCCTAATATAAATCAAGGTTCAGAAGTTGTCCTCAAAAAACAACACTTTGAACTGAGTAAATTTACAGGCACAGATCTCGTGTTAATTTTTATCTAGCTGGGATCCTACTGCACGTCGTGATAACTATAATTACACTAAATGCACAATTTGTTTTTAAAAAGTGTTTGTGATTGGCAGACAGTTTGATGGATGAGGTAACAAAAAGCAATTAGTAGGCATTAATTTCAAGTATACACTTATTAACCTTGTTAAAATGCAAATTTAATTCTCAGCACATTGTGTTCACACTTGCTGTCTGGAATAATAAACTACATCTGTATAAAGGTGACTGTAGTTGTGCTGCATAATGTGTTTACTTCAGTGTAGCCTTATTAAATTCAGTTGTGAATTACAAATTGCCATGGGGGGGGGGGGAGTAAAGCTTTTCAGAATCATTTATATTCTGAGTCTTCACTGGCAGTATTTGAATGCATAAAGATATATTGCATTCTGGAGGGAATGTGATCAACCCATAATTAGTGTTTGTTCAGGAATGCTCATAAATGTGATCAAAATTCCTCAGGAATGAAAATAAATGGATTGCTGGTTTAGAACGAAACTTGCTATCTTTATTTTCTCCCATCTGAAGTCAACTTCCATGCTTATTTTAAGACTGCTACCATTCAAAGATATCCTGAGATAACTGAGCAAAATGGATTTATTACCGCATTGAACACTCTGGAAAGGAGAGGAAGGGGCAAGTGTACACCCACAATTAAGCATTCTTCAGCTTTTCAGTTTATCCTACTAAGCAATAGTATCCTGTCTTGTTATTTCTTTCCCACTATTCAAATTTATTCTCATGCCAGAAATCTTGACAGTACTGTATGGACTGAAGTAATGAATGGATGGATTTTTTTGTGTTATATCTGATGGGTACACAAAACACTGTAATAGTCAGAGGTATTTGTATGATGGTCAGATGAGTCAAGGTGATGGCCACAGTCATGCATGCAGAAGGGCAGGGCTTCATTCACATTATTGTGGCTACCATTTTGACTTTAATTGGGGGGGGGGGGAATCCCTTCTCCATGTTAACAAAATCTGTGGACTGCCTAACTAATAGTGCTCTAAATATGTATTTTGTCGATATTTCTGGAATAGTCCAACTTTTGTTCATCAGGCTCCAAGCAGCTGACAAAATATAGGAAAATCCACAAATCTAGAATCTAGAAATTTTTCATTCCAGGTCAAATCAGATGTGCTTTTTTTTCATACTCTTTTGTTGATGGCTAATTGTTGTTTTCAATTGCATAAATTGTTTATTTAGGGATTCAAGCCAGTAGTATCTGTGGAGTCTCCAGCTGTGATATTTGATACCCCAATTAAAGTTGCTCCAGACAAACAAAACAAGGTTGGGAGTTTGGTTAAGAACAAAGTACCAGAACTGCAGAAATTATTTCAGGTGAAAATTATTATTTTTTTAAAAAAAAATCTGTAAATACTCTATTAATGTACTTGATATGTTTCAGCTCTACCTGTCATATTTAGAAGTTAGCATCTCTGTTTTTGCACTATAGTCAAGTCTGTATGTTTAATGAAAAACACAGAACATGCATAGTTACACTTAGAAAGTATAGATTCTATTTCTATAGTAGCAGCATTCCTAACATTTTTATGTAAATAATGCTTTTTTTTTTTTTTTTTTTTTTTTGCTTCTTTGGTCTTGCTTGTCGTGTTTTGGTTTTGAATAATACAGATCCAGGTTAACATCTTTGCCACTTTGTTCTTTGTGGGATTGTATCGGGCAATCATTTTAATTTTTGTAAAAAAGTGTATGATGCCTATTTGGGGCTTGAAGTCATTTTGAAAATAGTGCTGGAATTTACATTTTGCATAGCAACATTTTGTTAATATAAAAAGACATGGGACAAGGAGCTAGGTAGTTATCAAAAAATGGTCATAGATACTCATACTAACTAATCCAGGAAATGATATTACATATTTTTAAATGACACAGATTTGTCAAGATTCTGAAATTTATGTAAAATGTATGACATTCTTCATAGATAATTAGAACATTTTATTTGAAGATGAGCTAATTGGCAGGTTCCAATTTAATTTTTCTCCAGGTTTTCCATAAATATTAATTTCCCCACTGTATTAACTTGTATATATATCTTTTGTGGATAGAGGCCGGATGATATTCCAATACATCTGAAACGAAGTGTTCCCGATCGACTTCTTTACCGGACCACTATGGCATTAACAATAGGAGGGGCCATCTACTGTCTGATAGCTCTGTATATGGCCACCAGTTCCAAAAGAGAGAAGTGAATAATGTATGTCCAGAAAGATCATCATCTAACTTTGCTCTGAAAAGGAAGAGTTGCACTTAACCTTCTGCTATTATACTGAAGTCATATGATAATATATTGCATATTCTTGGGTTTCATGATGAATTAAAGACAAACATAGAGTAATGTAAGGAATTTAGAGTAAAATCACTACCATGATGGAGAAAGTTACCATCTATGTAGTTTTGCAGATTCCTCTACCCAACTGTCAGTAAAATAAAACACATGTAGAATGGTTAGCCTGAAGAACTTCCTAATAATAATAAGTTGATAGTTGATGCAGTGAGAGAGAGAGTGATAAGAATCTGACACTGAAGATGTTACCATCTGCTGAAATTTTGGATGTAACTTTTGTGGAGTCATATTTGATAAAGAACTATTTTATTCTAACCTACCACAACTTTCTGTTCAGAATAATTGTACACATCATTAATTCTGCTTCTCTCTTGCACATTTCTTGGAAAGAGTGTTGCATTTAAGGTTCTGTGTAGCACATTAATTCCACAATGGTTGCCTATCACTTTGGAAACATTTTTGTTTCACCATTGGAATAAGTACAGAAAAATAAATAATTTATTCCTGCAAATTTGTCTAGCCTTTTCTTAAATGATAAAATGGAATGATTTCTAAAATGTTGGTTTGCTTTCCATTTTTGTCACTAGATTGCTGATTGTTTGATTTTCTGATACTGTATTAAAATTGCACAATTCCACTGTTATATAAAAGTAGATACAACTGAATTATTATCCACATATTATGGTTTAATGTTTCCCCAAAATTAAAATTGAAAGCATCACTGTATTTAAATTCTGTTTGCTTTGTTAAACCAGCCTGAATGAGCTAAGTAATAGCATTGGTATCAGTGGTGGGTTTCTACTGGTTCGTCCCAGTTCAAGCAAACTGGTAATGGCAGCAGCGCAAGGCTCTGCCCACCCGCCCGGATGTCATGGACGCTCTGCGCATGCGCAGAAGATTCTACACATGTGCAGAAGCCCTGCATGTAAGTGAAGTTAATGCACGCACGCTCACAGTTCCAAACCGGTAGCGAAGGTAAGTGGAACCCACTACTGATAGGTAATTTAATAAAATACATTTGAAATATTTTTGCAATGACATAATAAAAACATGGCAATAACTAGCAAAACATAAAATTAATATGAACTACGTAGTAATTTTGGGCAGGAGTGTGACAAAAGGCCCTGTATGTGCATACACATTTAAGCAGGATTGGACATAGTTAATACTTGAATTCTAAGAACTTTTTGAGAAATAACATTACCAAGATTGATATCCCACATCTACCTGTGCATTTAATTTTGCTTCTTTTGTTTGTCTCAAATTTTCTGTTATTTGCACTTATCAATCAGAATAATTTTGAATAGTCTTTATAATCTATTAGCAGTTTCTCCCAAATTTCTGATAACTGAAAATTAGATAAGCATTCACTCTTCATCTATATTTTTAATGAAATAATTGTAGCATACAGGACCCAGGACTGATCCTTATGGCACTCAATTCAGTAGTTCTCTAATTAAGATGTAGAACCATTGAAGAGCACTCTTGAGTATACTTTTGAATGAACTATAATATATTCAGTTGTCACACACCTATACTTAATTTGCTAATTAGCATATCACGGAGTACTAAATCAGTTTTGCTGAAGATAATATATTGTATTACATCTTCATCATTTTCAAATCTTTTAAGGAAAATGGGTTTTTGTATTCAAGTCATTTTATGCAGTTTTTTGGCAAGATTTTTCAATAGTGGATTTCCATTGCTGCCTTCCTAGGACTGGATAGAAATGACTGGCCCAAAGTCATCCAGCTGGCACCTTCAAGATTTCTCAAAAGATAATAAATGTAATTGAATAGTTCATTCACACCTGTGATGTAGTTCATCTATTCCTAGAGATTTAAATTAAGAAATAAAAAGGTATCACCTGACCATGTTTCTGACCTCTTGAGTTTCAATCCTAGTCCTTCATCCTGTTTTTACCAGTTTCCCTGGAAGCAACTTTGTTGGAGAAAATGGAATGCAAATAAGAGTTCAGCTCTGTTTTGCCTTCGTCTTCTGTTTCTCATCTTGACTGAGCAACTGATATGTTAATTTTCTTCTTTAGTATATGTCAAAAATGTGCAGAAATAACAGAGTTGTAGAAGTATTTGTAACATCACTTGTACAATTCTGTGTTACTTGTGCATATTTTTCTTTGGTGACATGTACTAAACGTGACTCAGAATGAACTGAGACAGTTAAAGATGCGAAGAACAAAAACAATTCTTGAGACGTGTTCAAAATTCTACAGTTCAGTGAGCATTGTAAAGTATATTAAAAAATTCCAATAATGTACTGAAAGTAAGTAAAAGTTCTAAAAAAATAGCAGGGTTACTCTCCCCCCCGCCCCCCATCCAGAGAGGTAGTTTCTACGAAGATGTTTAAAACAATTACTGAATTATCAAATGAAATTAGCTTTTAAACATTATGCACATAAGCCTGGAACTATGAGGCTTATTGATCACCTTTCCCAAATGGATTATTTGAAATTGGCCTACTATTGATGGATCTGATTTTGTTCTCAAAGAAAAATGCAGATTTTTCATAATGAGCCACCAACTATTTCAGCTCTTGGTGACTATCCCACATAATATGGAAAAACAAAGCTGTTCTGTTCTGTATGGATACAATGTATAAAATTCTCCAATCAAATTCAGATATAATCTAGATCCATCTCATACTTTAGTCAGATAATTTTAACAAGTTCTCCACCCCTGTAGAAATATATATAGACTGTAGTAATCTCTAACAATAATATTCCTTAAGATTCCTCCATGTCCAATTGCACTTGGCTTCCTTCCTTCCTTCCTTCCTTCCTTCCTTCCTTCCTACCTACCTACCTACCTACCTACCATAGAATGGGGAATCTGTCTTTTCAATTATAAATGTTGCAGTACATGTTAATGGTGCAGTATGAATAAATAATGTGGTTATTCTTCACAGCACAGTGAAGCTGATAGTGATTTTGGTATACATTTCCCTAAATGATACCTGGACCAGGCTGCCTTTAAGGCAACTGTGCTGTCACAAGGGCTTAATGAATTGACCTGGCTGTAGCCAGAGGTGTAGATAACAATCGACTGGTCAAGCCTGGAGTATAGGTGTTTTGTTGCTAGAATCCTGAATGAGAGCACCTGCCCACCTCAACTACTGTGGGTGATGTTGCTGACTTAAAAAAGGGAGAGAGAGAAAGGGAGAGTGAGTGAGAGAGAAATCTGTACCAAATGGAGTGAATGAAGTGGTGGAAAATACAGTGAGAGTGAGAATTAAGTAGATGGAACGATTGCCAGTTCCAGATCAGGAAGGGAGAAGAAAGGTCCATGGGCCGCGTTCCTGGAAGAAGGGAAGGAAGACCTAGAGGTATGAGAGTTCCAGTGAAGATCCAAGTTGGGCGGGAGGGACTTGTATCTAAGAAGAAACGAAACAGATCATCTGTGGGTGGCAAAGCCTTAACCTCTGAGGAAGAACTAAGCAAGAAGATCCTGAGAAAGTGTGGATTCTGTGGAGAAGGAGTAGGTAAAATTGAGTAGGTACAGGAAAAGATGAAGCCTTGCTGAGCACAGTAAAGTTCAAGCCCATTCCTTTATTTGCACTCTCCTTGTTAAGCCCAGGAATGCAGGAGGAAGTTGGGAGTGAAAGGGAGAGGAAAGTAAAGGATTTAGGAGGAAACTTGACACCAGGTAAACACAGGGATTCTTAAGTTGGGACTAGAACTCACAATTACTAGAATGGTGTCCTAACCACTAAACCAAAGTATGTGTATATGTGCTACATTTGGGAAACCCATCTTGAATGACTCCTGAGAACATCATACAGGTTAGAATTCTAAATAAGTGTGGATGTGGTTACCACAACTTGACCTTATCATCTTTCTAAATTACATTCTTAATTCACTTAGCCAGTTACAATTGTCACCAGGAGAATGAAAAGCCATATGAAATAATAAAAAACAACCCAAGCAAGGAGCCATATTTGAATTGACGGACAGAAACATTTTCTTGGATGTTATATCCTTCCCAATTTCTTTAGTAAGGAGATTGGTGATGGTATCAGTAATATGCATGAACTTTAAATTTAGATTAAAAGGATCCTATTTTGCTGGCAAAATGTAATTCATGTTTCCTTACATACTGTTCTGCACAGTTCCTTAAGCACAAGTCTTCTGGGATTCTCTAAATTTAACTCTTATCTCTTCTCTAGTCACCAGGCAGAGCATCTTCCCAATTAGCAACAATTCCCTTAAAAAAAACTTGCTGCAAGCCTCATTATTCTAAATTTATCTCCAACTAGAACAAGCATTTACCCCACTTATAATTAGGCAAAGTACGAGAAAATCCAAGCTACTCCTTTTGACCAAATTCTTTCTCATTAAGTGGCTTTTGTAATGTGAGCATCCCAGTTTTGTTGCCAATCTCAATGACCTTGAAGCAAATCTACCAAACCTTTTTTCTCTTTCTTATCAGTGCCATTTCTTCAACTGTTATGGTGGGCAGCGATGGGTCCCCTGTTGATTTGCCTGTCATTCTTGCAGCCTTTGCTAATTTCTTGATATAGGGCATTGGAAAGGCTCATCTTCACCTTGGTATTTTAATACAATTAAGAAGGATTATATGGATTTCATGATCTATTTTTAACCTGATGTTGAAGACTGAGAACTACATATTGAAAAAGAGAAACAGTGAAATCATAGATCTGCCTCTATGTTGATAGAAAATCAGGAGTTGCTGGTGTCCTTTTTGAGGATTCTGATTTCCTAGTAGCTAAACTGGGCAAAACTGGTTAGATTATCTTTTTACATTAATAAATCAGATCTAGTGCACCTAATGACCTGTGTTACATTACAGAGCAGATAGGTCTTAATACTGTAGCTGGCTTTTTGGATGAAGAAAAAATGATCAGACTTGGAACAAAGTCAATAAGTTCCCTGTTTGAGAACTATCAATTTTAGAGATAAACAACTGTGACAAACACTGGGAAATGGGTCAGAAGGTGAGAATTTTGACACTCAGAAAGCTGGATCAGAATGTTGGCTGCTTTCTTGATGTGAAACCAGAAGTCTCTGGAATGCTTGCTGTATGAAATATTAATCTCTTCCTTTTGTATTGATTCTCAATCTATTTGTGAATTAGTCCAAACATTACAAAACAGTAACCAGCCTCCAAGACGTCTCTGAAAAATTCTCATTTTTGGATAACTGGAATATGCAAAATGGTGTCAGTTAAATGATCTGTGCTCAGATCTACATGAAGAAACTTTAGCCTATAGGGGGTGTACAGTGACCCTATTTTCTTGGAAAAAGAATGGAAAAAAATCTGAAAAAATGGGTAAATGTTAATTCTTCATGTTTATAACTTTGCTTTATTCAAGAGTAAAAAGAAAACCTTTACAGAAATGCATATTCTAATAAAAATATTTAAAATCAAACTGTAAATGCAAACTTATTTAAAAAGACAATTCAGCATCCATATTTTTCACACAAATGTATAAGAGTCTGCTTAAATGCCATCATTTGTATGGTAAAATGACCAAAAGGACAAATGTGAGTTTTTGAAAAATGTAGATATCTAAAAGGACAGCTTTCTGGGGGGAGAAAAAAAAACCCACCTCTCTTTATGATAAAAGACACAGGTATTTTTGAAGAAGCTGGCTTCTATGTGCATAGTTTCCTTGCTGGATCAGAAAAAAAATAAAATAATTGCATTCGAAATCCCATTTAACCTCATGACATCCTGCTGAGAGAAGAGTTAAACTAAGCCATCGGAGCCACTTTCTTAATTGCTTTCTGTTGTCATAAATGGATTTCCTTCCCCTACAGCATCCTCTTGTTACTTGTTCTGCCCTTTTCCGCTGACTACATTGACGGGGGGGGGGGGACCCCCCAGCAATACTTATTCCACTTTTCTAGCTGTGGAGAAATCTTTTCCTCTTGCTTGCCCCTTGAACTTTGTCAGCTGTATAAATAATTTTGAACTGCATGATAATCCCTGGAAAAAGATTCTGTAAAAAGTACTATTTCCATTGCTTTTGGACTATCCTAATCTTCAGATCTTTCATCAAGCAAATCTGCTCACTGGGGAGGAATATTATTAGAGGAGGAAAATCTCCTTATGTATTCTGGGCCATTATCTTGTGCTATATGATTATTTGTGCAATTCTCCTCTTTTGTGAAGCAAAACTATGAAGCAGTGAACTGCTTTGTTCCATTTCATGTTTATTTTTTAATGAAGCTGATTTAGCCAGACTGTGCAACCTTTTGATGCTTGAGGTCACACAAAACATTTTGTGGATGACTGAGGAATGCATTGATCGACATTATGAGGCAAAACAGACAAGGCTTGTTTTATTGTGTTTAATATTTTTTAGGACCGACTCTGTGCTTTATATATATGTATATCCCAACCCCAAATGACAAATATGCCATCAGTGTTGAATGGGGACACCAAAAACAAGGAAATCAAACAAAAAGAAATGTGAAGGACCATATTTGGCTTTGAAGCGTGCTCACCCTCACCCTAGTCAATATGGTAGACAACTGCAATTTCTTCATGGCCCTGAAGAGCGCAGATTAGTTTTGTTGTTCTTGGGAACAATATGGAGCAATATGGAAGTACTTTCTGTTGTTTTTTGCTGTGATGTTTTTCCACTTTCCAGTCTAAGCTATGACCTTGGGATTTCTCAGCAATTCCTCATTCAAGTATTAACCACATTCAATTTACTTTTTTCATGATCAACCATGGTAAAGTAGTAATTAACAGACTTTTGGATTTATGTGTTTAATAATTTTCCTGTCACTTTAAACATAATATTGTTTAAATATTAAACAATATTAATATTTTGGGGGACCACATACAGTTCAAGTGCCACAGGTTTATTATTTATTTATTTAATAAATTTTATTTATTTATTGTATTTATTTGCATTTATTGCATTTATTCAACCCAGTGGACTCTAGGTGGTACACAAACTACAAAAAAAAAAAAAGTTAACAACATGAAATCAAATAAATAATCTAATGAGCAACAAAATCAGTAAAACAAAACAGAGAATTTAATTTAATTTAATTTAATTTAATTATTTAATTTAATTTAATTTAATTTAATTTATCAAATTTCCATGCCACCCAATTCCCAAGGGATTCTGGGTGGCTTTCACCAAAAAATAATACAACAAAGAACATAGGAAAATTATTTTAAAAACATTATAAAAACATTTTTAAAACATTAAAAGTCCATGCACACCATTCATGTCCAGATCTCGCAAGATTGCAACAGCAAGATCAACGGCCCCTGGCCTGCTGGAAAAGCCAGGTTTTCACTGCTTTCCAGAAGGCCAATTGGGTGGGGGTAGTCCAGATCTCAGGAGGTAACTGGTTCCAGAGAGCTGGGGCAGCCACAGAGAAGGCCCTCTCCCATGGGCCTGCTAGCCGGCATTGTTAGCTGATGGGGCATGGAGAAGACCAACTCTGTGGGATCTTACCAGTGGCTGGGAGCTATGCGGTAGAAGGCGGTCTTGAAGATAGCCTGGCCCGGAGCCATGTAGGGCTTTAAAGGAAATAACCAACACCTTGAATTGTACCCGGAGACCAATAGGGAGCCAGTGCAGTTCACGGAGAATTGGTGTAATGTGAGTATATCTAGGTGCTCACGCAGCTGCATTCTGAACCAACTGTAGTCTCCGAACACTCTTCAAGGGTTGCCCCATGTAGAGCGCATTGCAATAATCTAACTGTGAGGTGACAAGGGTGTGAGTGACTGTGAGGAGAGCCTCCTGATCCAAGTAGGGTCACAATTGGTGCACCAGGCAAACCTGTGCAAAGGTCCCCCTAGTTACAGTTGCCAGATGTTGCTCTAATCTTAGCTGTGAGTCAAGGCGGACACTCAAATTGCGAGCTCATTCTGAGGGGGACAATTTCTCCCCCCCCCCCCAGAACCCAGGATGGACAGTCAACATAGTCTTTAGGATGCAATACCCACAGCCACTTGGTCTTGTCTGGGTTAAGTCTGAGCCTGTTGACTCCCATCCAGACCCTCACAGCCTCCAGGCACCGGCACATCACATCCACTGCTTCACTGAACTGACGCGGGGTGGAGATATACAACTGGATATCATCAGCATATTGCTGATACCCCATCCCATATCATCAGATGATCTCACCCAGCGGTTTCATGTAGATGTTAAATAGGAGGGGAGAGAGGACAGAGCCCTGAGGCACCCCACAAACGAGGGGTCTAGGGGTTGACCTCTGTCCTCCTGCCAACACCGACTGTGACTGACCAGAGAAATAGGAGGGGAACCACCATAACACAGTGCCTCCCAGTTCCAACTCCCTTAGTCATCCTAGAAAGATACCATGGTCAATGGTATTGAAAGCTGCTGAGAGGTCAAGTAGCACCAAGATAGAGGAATGACCCCCATCTCAGGCTCACCAGAGATCATCCATCAGCGTGACCAAAGCAGTTTCCATGCTGTAGCCAGGCCTGAGCCAGACTGAAAAGGATCTAGATAGTCCATTTCATCCAATGACTGTAGGAGCTTAAATGCCACCACTTTCTCTACCACTTTCCCCATAAAGGGTAGGTTAGGGACTGTACAAAAGTTCTTTGATTCTGCTGGATCCAGGGAAGGCTTTTTGAGGAGAGGCCTTACAACCACTTCCTTTAATGGTTGCGGGAAGGACCCTTCCTTCAAGGATGCATTAACTAAAGCCTGGAGCCAATCTCATGTCACCTCCCTGCTGGCCGAAACCAGCCAGGAGGAGCACAGGTCCAACAAACAAGTGGAGGAACTCATCGCTCCTACAGCCTTGTCCACTTCCTCAGGAATCACAGGCTCAAATTCATCCGACACAATAGGACTAAGACCTGCCCCAGTCATCTCAGTCGGATTTGCCCAATCAGAGTCCAGGTCCATCCGAATCTGAGCGACTTTATCCGACAGAAACTGCACAAACTCCTCATCTCTACCCTGCAAGGGATCCTCCACTCCCCCTACATTAAGGAGGGAATGAGTCACCCTAAATAGGGAGGCTGGGCGCAAATCAGCGGATGCAATAAGTGCGGAAAAATGTGAAAATTTTGCAGCCTGTATCACCACTAAATAAATCCTAATAAAGGCTCTTAAGAGTGTTCGGTCAGATTCGGAGTTACTGGTCCTCCAGCGTCGCTCTAGATGTCTCTTCTGGTGCTTCATCTCCTGAAGCTCCTCGGTAAACCAGGGAGCTTTCCTGGATTCACCGCCATGGAGAGGTCGCAAAGACGCGATCCGGTCCAGTGCCCCAGATCCCGCCCTATTCCAGGCAGCCACCAGGGAGTCAGCCAGACTGTGGACAAGCTCCTTCTGGAACACTTCAGGGTCCATTAGATATCTGGGGCAGAACCACTTAATCGGCTCCGCCTCCCTGCAATGGGGGAATAGTGCCCTAGAATCTAACCTCAGCATGAAATGATCTGACCATGAAAAGGGAGAAGCATCTTTAATTCCAGATCATATCTCCACTGCCCCGAGAGAAATACCAGGTCAAGTGTGTCCTCTCCCCCATGAGTCGGACCCTGAACTACTTGGGTCAGATCCATGGTTGTCATGGAAGCCATGAACTCCTGAGCCACATCTGAAGATTCACCAAGTGATATCAAGTTGAAGTCCCCCAGTACCATAAGCCTGGGGAACTCCACCGTCAACCCGGCTACTGCCTCTAGCAGCCCAGGCAAGGTTGTGATAATGCAGCTGGGAGGCAGGTATGTCAACAACAAACCCAACTGAACCCCTGAATCCAACCTCAAGAGGAGAGACTCACACCCAACAATCTCCAGGCAGGGATCCTGCAAGGGCAAAGACTCTTACAGACAATAACTGCTACTCCTCCAGCCCTTCCCTGTTGTTTATGATAAACAAATCATAAGCAACAGCCTCAAACCAAAACCAGGTTTCCAAAGCTTTCCAGAACCCTGGGGAGAGAATACCATCCCTATCTCTGAAGGGATGCTGGTTGTGAATCCTTGCATCTGTTTGAAGTCATTTCCATTGAAATCCAGTTTTCTCCTTTAGAATTTTAGATCTGCATGTAGCTTGCTTTCAGTTTGATCTTTATGTTAGTTAAACTATAGACAAAATATGACAATTCTAAACATTTTAAAAATATCAACCATAACAGCCTTTTGCAACTCTCTGGGCCACAACTTTCATAATGATCAAGAAATTATTCCCAAATTTGTGTTAGGAGTCATATCTGAAAGGTGCTGGGTTACGGAAGGTTTTGTTTAAAAAATCAGTCACAGATATTCATCTTTCTGTTTATAATATGTCTCCTCTTCCAAAAACAGCATTACCCCTTGTAAATGCCTTGAATTAAGACAAACACTCTTCTCACTCACTCACTCACAGGCTGTGATAGATGGTTTTAAAACTCTTTGGATAATTTGAAATAGTAAATAAAAGACTAAGACCTATATGTTTTAATCAAGCAAACTGTCTTTACTTCGATGTAAATTAATGCTCATTGAAATGGCAGTCTTTGCACAGCTTTTTAGAAGAGGAATATTGTTTTATTCCTCTTCTAAAGGAATGAGGTGAGGGGCGTTAAAAAGCAGAGTCATTATGACCTAAATATTTGGTTAATTAAAAGAGAAACTTAAGGATTTTCAAAGGATCTCAACTTTGCAAGTTAATTTTATAAACATGGTAAAATGCTTTGTAATTTTCCCTAAAAAATAAAAAGAAGCAATTCATCTCATTAAAAGGATTAAATTTAAGAAGTTACAAGGTTATAAAAGGGGGGGAGGGGGGGAATAGGCTCTACTAAATGTAAAGTTATGCTATCCAGCCAGCTGTTTGACCTAGTTCACAGACTGGATTATAGCACCATATGGCTGGATTGCATTTAGGGAAGGAGAAGAACTCACAGAAGATCTATATAAGTATCTTTGAACTGATATGAAAAATGTGCTACAAATGTAAGAAATCTTTCTATTGAAGTATCTTACTAAATGTATGGGATAAGCACACAAAAACAAAGAGTGTCCAGGCTTATCTCCTCTGGCTTTAATATTAAATATATTTTATGAAAAGTATGCTAAAAATTTGTTATTGTAGGGAAAACTCTTACAATCCACAATATTTAATTATTAAAAAACAAAAATGAAATCATTCTCAGGCTTACTTCTTAAAATGGTCAGAAATGTTTTCAAACAGTTCCAACAATTCCAAAATCTCCAGATGAGCAGAATACTCTAGAAAGAAATTACAAAGATAAGTGGCATGCTCAAAGATCTGCCTGAATTGAAAACGTTTAGAACTCAAAATACAGAACCCATACCAAGAATTATAAGTTGCTATTAAATGTGATTTGGAGACCTGACAAATTAAATGATCAAACAGATGCAAAAATTAAACAGGACAATTTCATGCACCACTAATGGGAGAATCAATGAAAGATACAGATCAAATTCACTGTGAATAATACACAAAAAGAAAATTGGCGTAACAAATTCTGCTAGTACATTACCCAAGGATAATAAATTATACATTTTCAAAAAGTTGTTCCAAATTCAAGTTGAAACCTTTTCCCCATATCTGTGGAAATATCATAAACACTAACTATTCTGGAAGATGATCTTCTGAAGAATGATTCCTTCATTAGAAAATTAGTACTGAAAGTAGCTTATGGGAGTTCTCATTAATGTCTAAAAATAGCTTAATAAATGAAATCTAATGTGAGCTTCAATTTAACCTTGGGCACTTAGGGGTGCTTGAGATGATATGGAAGCCACAAGCCTCACAGATGCCGCTCTTCAAACATCAAAAGTTCTCCTTCCATAAATGGGCACTCACACACTTCTAGTTCGGAGTGCAGTCCCTGACATATCACTCAAAGTCTACTGCAATTCTCAAGCTGATAGCATTTGTTGCATTCCTCATCTTTCTAATTTTCTTCCCTCCCCAATCTTTGGTTAAAATTTCATGCCATATGAGTACTTCTATTCTTAATAGTTGTTCTGAATCTGCTAATACTTCCCTGCTGTCTTGGATGGAGCTGTTTTTACAGTGCAGCAGGTCCCACTGTCTGAGAACAAATTCATAACTTGCATATACCATTAAAGAGAGGCCAGCTGTTAGGATAAATAGGAAGCAGGAGGAGGAGGATCAGATGTTATCAGTTTGTAGTTCAATATATTCTAGCATGTTTTTTCTCGATTGTGAAGCAGAAACATAAACATAAACCTATGGAAGTTTAGGAGCTGCTAGTATAAGATGCAGTTTCATTTTGTTCAATAGTAAGATTGGCCTTAACACTAGCAATGTATTGGGACAGTGAATTAACCAACAACTTTCTGGCACCAGATTATTTATGCCTCTGCAGATTTCACATCTCAACATGAACTTGGAGTGGATGTGCTAAGTATGCTGCTGAGTACAAACACCTGAAAGGCAGAATATAAATCTAACAAAAAACAAGCATCTTCCTTAAATCTTTCCCAAGTTTTCCTTAAGTATTCTCTGAGTCTTAAGTAGTGATAGCTCAAAAAGATTCTACCATTCGCTCCACTCCTGTATTCTGATGGCAGCTGTGCTATTGCTCACTTGGCTCAACACCAAATAGCCACTAGGGAGATCCTTAAAACAAAATAGGGTGAGAAGATCACAATATATCTTTCCCAAGTCAGGTTCAGAGGAATGGCTATAGGATGGCTTGCAGAGTGGTGAGTCATTGGAGAGGAACAACCTACTGTGGATTCAATGAAGCAGCAGCTCCAGAAAGTCACCCAAGAGGGCAGCGGAAAAAATGCTTTGGCCCCAATTTGTGACACCACTAGAAAGCAGTTGCTTTACTTTATCCAACCGTCAATCTGATTTTAAGATTTTTTGAAATGCGTTGGTAGCAATCAAGCAATCTATATGGTTCCCCATATGGTGTCTCAAGTCTGTGATGATTATCACTTTCCTGATGAAGCAGAACAGTATGGTAAAGAAACCAGTTTCAGAATCTTATTTTTTGTTTTGCCATATGATCTGCATAAGAATTTATCATTCAAGATTTACACAGGTTCATTTTGAATGGTAACTTAAGTGAAGGATAGATGAGCTTATAAATTGATTGGGACTGAGTAGTATCTGAGATTAATAGTATGGTAAATAGTGTTTCTCAACCTTAGCAACTTTAAGATGTGGGAACTTCAACTCATACATTTACAGTAACAAGAACAATAATATTCTAACACAAAAAATGATAGGAAACCATATTGCTTCTGAAGGTTGCATTCCTGTAGAAATAAGCTGTTGGGAAAGACACACACATACACACACATACACACACACACACGTATGGGGCAAAAGCAGGTAAGGAAAAGACCAGTGCCACAAATGTAAATTGGTATTCTGTGCTTCATTCCTTAATGAATAACAAGACTAGGGATTCGTGAGGACTAAATGTAACACCCCAATTAATATGAAAAGGAACAAACATTTGTGCCATAAGATTAATGGTTCTTGAGTTTACCTCTAGGGGCCCCATGCTAATGTGCTAAAAAGGTTCAGAATGTCCTTGTAAACAAAATGATTAAATGTTTATCAGGCATGCATTGCTATGGATGGCATTTTCCCCTCCCCCCCATGCTACATGTATCTAAAAATAAACCAACCAGATGTTTACCCTGGCTCTAAGCAAGAATCTTTTTAGCCACAGATACGCACAGCCAATTCAGAACATCAGAAACAACAGATGTGGCTCTCCACTAAGTTGCAGGTAACAGGTTTTGGAAAAATTGATTTCACTAAAGGGCAGCCTAGGGAGCAGCTCAAGGTTAATTTTAGAAGCTGCTTTCCAGGGGGTGTGTCAATCAAGAAATATGTGCTGTCACCCTGCAGAAAGGTGTACTGGACATGCCTGCTTAGGAATCTGTTCCAAGCAATTGGCGAGCAACTCAATGTGGAAAGAGTCTCATTGCTGCCAGGCTCATGGTTCACTTATCATCGTATTCACTTTTATGAACTTCCAGTGTGCTAGTGTAAGAAATTACACTAAAGAAGCTCATCAGTCTAACTGCCTCAAACTGACAGAATGATTTATTTAGCCCAATATTATCTAGGCAGGCTGGCAGTTGCTCCGTAGAGTTTCAAACAGGTCTTTCTCATCATATACCAGTTAATCATGAAAGGATCAGGATTTGAACTGGGGACAGGAGAAACCTCCTATCCATGCCATCAATTGTAAAGAGATGTCATAGGAATTGTGGAGCTGTGAGAAGTGCCAAGCCATTCCTATTTAGTGGAGGGTTGGTCCAATATTAGCACTTCAGTAAATATATGTAGCTTAAATGAAAACTTTTTTAGTATTGCTTTAAAAATTTGCCATCTGACTGGGAATTCTTGGAAACGTATTACCTGGAGGGGAAGTTAGATAATTTATATCATTATGAGAAGAGATAGAGGTATCAATGAAACTATTTCCCTTTACAACAAATTTATAAACAAGACCCTTATCAAGCCAAAACATGTAATTAATATATATTAGCCAAGAAATACGATGTAGCTAAAGCTAAACTTCAATATTTCAGATATAAAATATCTTCATATATAATGACAATAGTGGAGAACGGAAAACAATTTTAAGGGGCAAAATGCAAATTATAAAGGAGATCAGGTACAGAATGAGGATAGAAGTTTATATTTGCTAAACGCACCAGACATTCTTTTAGAAGCACAAAAAGAACTAGCTAAAAGAATGACTGGCAAATGCATTTATCTTCATATGGTTATCCGAAAGACTGAGGAAAAATACGTGAACTATATAATTGGGCTATTTAATTTAATTTTGTTTCTATGTTTTTCCTGTGTTTATAACCAACGCAATAAATATGGTTGCTTGATGTTAAAGTATATTTTGGGAAATAGGCATCAAAAGTGCCTCTCAATATCTGTACCTATTATCAACTATTGTACCTACTTGCAAAAGCTAACTTAGTGGGGAGATAGCAGTACTGCATTGTAATAGTCCTCTTCTTATCTAGCAGTAAAAAAAACCCCTGAAGAGCAGTGAATGAGAGCTTCTCTTCTCACCAATGACTCTTCCACACTGCAAAATTGAATTTTAATAGCTTTATACTGACGTTACATTTTCTGCAGTATGCTTGTCTTTTTTTCCCTTTTCTCCTTTCCTTTTTTTGGCAATGTATGTATTTTTTAACTTTGAGCTATTTGATAAAATTAAAGTTTTCTTCCCTCTGCCTTCTTCCTTCAAACTTTTTTTTTTTTTTGCTGGCCCAGACAAAGCAGTGAAGCTGGAATCCCCAAACCGCAGAAGCCCCATCTGTGTACATATGGTATCCAGGCAGTGTGCGAAACAATACCCTCTCCCCCCAGATCCATGGAAAAATTGCCTTCCATGGAACTGGTCCCTGGCCTCCAAACATTGGGGAGGGGGCACTGCAATAAGGGACTGATAACACTGGACAATTATATGTTGAGTATGATAAAATATACAAATTGTACTCAAGCAAAACAGTTGTTTTGGCAAGGGACTGGGGGATTTTGGCATTGATCTCTTTTCTTGATTGAAAAGGCATACACTTAAAAAAAACAAATCGTAGTTTAGACACAGTTTTGTACTAAGTTCGCTATATGGATATTTGTGTAATAACTATGACTACAAATATTTTCAAGAACTGTAGCTGATGCACCCTCTTGTGGAAAACACTGACAATGTTGAATTCATGTCCGCTCAACTTCTAGATGAATTATTCTTTAAAAAGTACACAGGAGCCATTCTTGGTTTAGAATGCTGTTTAGTGATTAAAACAGATTCAATAAGTGATAGCTAAAGTAGGAGCCCATTGTTCTGAAATCTTGACTAATTCATTAAATGAATTATTAGAGTAATAACCATTCACTGGGACTTTCATACACATCACATATGGGGAATACTGTAGCTTCAACTTAACAGCCAGCTCCCTAGGAAATATAAGACTTGCTAGATATTTTAAAAAATGAATGACATGATTATTGTGTTTTCTGGAAGGGAGAGAAGCAAACAGGAGGATAAAATTAATCTAAAATTAATTCCTTTTACTATTATCATCTGCAGATTATCTATGGAATACATGTTGGCTGAGGAATTCTGGGTGTTGAACACACATCTTAAAGTACTAGTAGGAAAGACAAAAAAGTCTGGATAATGGACATTGAAGAACAGAAGAGAAAGTACCCAAGGGAATCCAAAGACCTTATTAGGCTACTAAGTATCTTTGGGTGGTACATAACAAGAATCATAAAACAAAACAAAACAAAAAACACAAAAAACAAATAAAACTATACTGTATCATCAAGAGAGTAAAAGAATGGAAATGGGCTTTTCACATAGCAAGAAGAACTGATGGCAGGTGGACCAAGTCAGTCGTAGAATGGATCCCATTTGTTAAAAAGTCTCCACGAAAGAGACCTAAAACAAGATGGATTGATGACATCAGCAAGTATTGTGGGCTCAATTGGCAAAAGAAAGCTCAGGACCGTATTGGTTGGAAATATGCTAAAGAGGCCTTCATCCTGCAGTGGATTAGACAATGGCTAAAACGATGATGATGACGGTATATAAACATAAGATTCAAAATATTAAATGGCATCCAAGCACCAGCACAAAACAACCAAAAGAGGACTCCACTCAAGTGATCCCCTCTTCCTGACAGAAAATAAATATGTTCTAGACTAGAGGCAGCAAAATTAAAATATATTTCCAATCTTTGAGATATTTAAGAATTTTCTCATTTTAAAAAGTAAGTAAAGGTTCCCCTCACACATATGTACTAGTCGTTTCCGACTCTAGGGGGCGATACTCATCTCCATTTCAAAGCCGAAAAGCTAGTACTGTCCAAAGATGTCTCTGTGGTCATGTGGCCAGCATGACAAAACGCCAAAACGCACACGGAACGCTGTTACCTTCCTACCAAAGGTGGTCCCTATTTTTCTACTTGCATTTTTACGTGCTTTTGAACTGCTAGATTGGCAGAAGCTGGGAAAAGTAATGGGAGCTCATCCCGTTACACGGCATTAAAGATTCGAACCGCTGAACTGCTGACCTTTCAATCGACAAGCTCAGCGTCTTAGCCTCTGAGCCACTGTGTCCCTACCTTTAAAAAGGTAATCCTTGTTAAAATCCTATTCCATGAAGATTACAAAAGCTTCTAACATACAGGCTTTTTACCTAGAGGCTATTTTCAAAAAGCAATGTCTGTGAAAGCTGTAATTATAAAATCCATGAAAAACTACACTATTTCAGGATTAGTTCAAACAAGCAATAGATGAGAAGGGTCAGAGTGTTTCTGGACTGTTCCAACAGACAATAGATGGAGATATTCAGGACTAAGGTTAGAGAAGAAGGAGAAGCAAAATTAGAAGGGGTAACCCTAAAAGTCTTATCTGTTTTCTTTTATGTAGAAGGAGTTCTCCTTCTTTCTTTCTATTTTAACACAGACAAAAATGTTATAGTTTTCAAACTGAAGATCTATGCCAGGAACAATTTTACTATTTCAGTTTCCGTTTGTCAGAATTCTGGTCCTAAAATGCAGTTCTCCTGAGAGAATGCAATAGCACTTACGGCAACACTGTTTTATTTTGTTTTGTTTGAAATACTTTACTTGTATCTGCTTGATTGAATGGTTGCATATCCCTATAGTCTGCTCACCCAGTGAGTAATCTAAAGCCCTATTACTGAAGTAGGAAACTTGTGGCAGTTTGTGTTCTGGGATTCTAGAGATGGTATAGATAATAATTGAAGTGACACAGCAAAATCTGGATGTTCCCCATCTTTACCATGGGGAACCAGCTTCATATGTCCCTCCTAATTCTAAGTAGTTCTTGGCTTTATTTCCAACATCTTATTTCTATTATTGGTTCAGTCTTCTGACATGTTGACTGGGAAGAAAGCAAAGAGAGGAGATGGTAACAGTGAGAGAAGAAAACTGGGAACCGTCTGGTTTTAATTTTGGCCGTAAGTCTCAGATGTAGACCTCTCTCCTGACAAGAGATCTCTTATTTTTTTCCTCTGATGATACCCACTGCAATAATGAACAAACTTTATCCTTTTGATCCATGGGATAGAATTCTGAATATACAGCATGGTATATTGGATAGAATTTATACATATCAACTTGTGAGTATGTCATCTTCATCCTAGCACCTCAGACTTCTGCAGTAGTGTCCATAAGATTTAGCAGATACATTCATAGTTAACATGCTTTAGATTTAGGTCATCAAGGTGGCTTCTAAGGAGAAAAATAATAAATCTAAAACAACACAATTCAAATCAAAACATAAGTTTCATAATAATAAAGTAGTCAAATTTATCTTGAACAAGTGTTTTTCAGAGTGGGAAGGTTTCCAGATTTTGCTGCATTATAGCACCAAATAGGGATTGCCTGAGTTGCTTTAGGCAGTTTTTGAACTCATAAGTAGCAAGTGTGTGTCATATATTTACTTTATTACATGGAGCATGGCATAAGCTATAGGAAAGAACAGTATTATAAAGGAATAATACAGTACTGTAAAGTTATGGCCCAACAGGCTCCAAGGCTGTCAGTGAATGAGTAAAAAGACAGGGGGAAAAGAAATATGTGGTACAGCTAATGGGTTCCTTTGTGCCAGGGATCTGAGTTGAAGATTAGAAGGCTCTAACTTCACATAACTTTTGCAACAACTGGAAAAGTATAATTAACTTTGAAAGGGATATCATGGGCTAATGGACTCCCTGTGCAGCCTGTCAGTTCATTGAAAATATCATGAAATGGGAAAAATGCCACTGTAGAACAGCAGGCTTTCTACAGGATATTTTTTCCCTTTTTAAAAACTCATATTTCCACATGTAGTCTGACTAGATGACAGCAGTTAATTGGGTGAAGCAGGAAATATAAGATAATTCCAGAGAAAAAATAATGGAATCTTGCAAAGGGCTTTAAGGGTGGTCTTGCTGACAAAGTACAGTTGAGAGAAAAAGATTTGATAGAATAGGGAGGTGCTTGGTATCCATGGTCGCTAAGTAAGTTCAACATACTTTTCAGCTCCTCAGATGTAGGAAATTGAGGCTGAATAGCTATTTTCTTTAATTACTCTATAGAAGACATAAGCCCCTTCAATCTCAATTTTTTGCTAGAATGCTGGGTATAATTGGTGAGGACTCAAGTTTGTAGGATTTTTCCTTGGGCAATAAAAGTGTTATCTATATCAAACCTGGCCCTTCAAGTTTTCCGGTGTGCACTCATTATAGGTTAACTGAGTTCATCTATCTTGCTACTGGTCATCCTATTCTTCTCTTCCCTTCCACCTTTACCAACATTGTATTTTCAAGGAAGCTAAGCCTTCGCATAATGTATCTGAAATATGAATCTAATCATTATGTGTTAAGTAGAAACTCTGAGTTAATTTGTTTGATGAACCATTTGTTTTTTCTTGGCTATCCATGATATTCTCAAGAATCTTCAAGACTAGATTTTGAAATTATCAGTACCAACACACTCTTCAATACCAACACCAGAGTTTGAAACCCTCACTGTTCTTTCTTTCCTGCTTCTTAATAGTCCAACTTTCACTTACCTCACAAGGTGGTTGTTGTGGGGAAAATAGGAAGAGGAAGGTGTCTTGGATATATTTGCTGCCTTGAATTATTTGTAAAATGGGGATATAAATAAATAGCATCTAAATAACTTTTCCAAGGCCTTTATTATTACTCTATCAAAATCTTGTCTCAGGCATATTGCTTGACTGCTAGTTCCTTTACTGTTTACAATTGATCCTAAAAGGCAGAAGCTATACATCTTAAATATCTTTATTAACAATGTATTATTATAAATAGCTATAAAAATAGCCTAATTTTTAAAAAATAGCTATTCCAACAGCCCAATGAAAACTGGTTTATATATGGCAGATTCATTAAATTATACTTTATAATATTCAGTGGAACAACACCATCTCTATTTGGCCCTTATACAATGAGCTAACACAAACCCAACCACTGACACCCATATGTTAACAAGCCAGGTTTTAAAAGAAATATAAGGAATGAAATCTTCTTTTTTATGAAGCAATCTGTTGAGTTTATGATTTATTTATTCAATTTTTACTCTTTTTTCATTTCTTCATTTGAAATGCTTCTACCATATTTTGTTCAAAGTGGTGACCAATACAAAATCAGTATAAATTCAGAATACCCTACTCTCTATGCCTTCAATACTATATTCTAACTACTATGCCACCACGGCTCCTTAATACTTAATAAGCGAATCATTTGAAGCTAAACTACATACAACTGAGGTAGGTTAGAAACTCATTTTCATAATGAAAACTGCCCCCTCATTAGTCCTGCTCTTTCCAAGCTCACTAAATGAAGCATTGCCTACAGGCAATGCTTGATTAGAAAACTAGCACTCTATTATTGTTAAACTGCATTAATTAGGAGCTTGGCATTCCATAATACATTCTCCAAGGGGGTTCCCCCATTTCATTCATCCCAGTATTGTTTTGAAATTCTGGCTCTCGCCCAAGTCCTCTTGGAATGTAATGAGAGTATGTGATTTAATTCCTGACACGGCTCGATATAAAATTAGATTTCTGCTCTTTTGCTCTCTCCCTTTCTTTCAACTCAGTTCCTTCCCAACTATATTTATTTTGCTTTCCCCCACCCCTCAAAAAATATTGATGATACCAGTTTCAACACTTGTCTTTTGAATGACACAAGAGAAACTTAAATACACTCAAAATGTATTCTGAATTTTTAAGAAGCAGTTTTCTTTCAAATTGATTTACTCAAGACCACAGACTTTTACACATAAATTAGTCCATTTCTATAGAAAGATCTGATGGACCATTTCCTAAGCATATAGTATTGTGTTGAAATTATATGGATGTGTAGAATAACCCAGGAGACTCTGTACTTTGAAACTTTGAACTAGGGCAGGTGGCTAATCCTCCTTTGTTATACTTTCAAGGTAGGTGCAGTATGCTGCCGTTACAGCTTACAATTGTTACATCTCAGCCCAAACTCACAAAAATCTAGGCATTGGCAGTTCATCTCCAGAAGGACAAGCCTTTCCAGGGAGGTAGGCACAGTCTAGTAAATCTATGCAACCCCCCCTGAACTAAACTAAATTAACTTTATTTTCCCCATTAATGATTCCAGCAGAGAAGATTCTAACAATCAGTTGCAGTTAACAGTACATAAACTTCAGTAATTAAACAAAAACTTATCAGACTTTAGTACTTAAACTTAGCAACCTACACTCCATTTTAATCTTTGATTATGTTTGCAGTGTGGCTTGGGAGAAATGAGTATTCTGCCATCAGCTCTTTGTATTATTACAGCAAAAGCTGGATTTTGTTTTTAGATCAGTCTTGATCTAGTCTGGGGCCTATATTGCATTAATATATATGTGCACAGATATATACAGCTAGTAAGAAAATGTTAAGTTAATCAGAAAGTATAATTATGCCTACTTATAAATGCAGGTCTTTTTTTCCCTCTCCTTTGGATAATCAGATAAGGCTAAGAGAAGGGAAGGTGAATATCATTGTGAGGTATTTCTTATCTCCCTAAGGTGATCTTCCAGTGATTGAGGTAGTACTGTGACAAAAATAGATCCTACTTATCTTGACCCTTCTCTTCCAGTCTGAAGCAAAAAGAAAAGGTGAAGTTCAGTGATATTCTCATGGGCAGGCTGGGTAAGGTTCTAGCACTTATCTAGGTCATGGGAAATAGCAAAGCATTTTTTTTATATCTATCCCCAAAGCTATTCCCAATACAGCTACTCTTTTGGAAACTTAAAGCCCTTTCGTACTCTCACCAACTAGAGCACAAACATGCCCAGGTCACAACCGTTGAATGTGGTTTTCATGATGTTGCTTTCATTCCATTCTCAACCAAAGAAACATACATGAGGGATGCTTAGCAGCACTGATGTTAAAATACTCTGTTCATTTCAAGCCAACATAATCTAATGAAAAGCCATAAGATGTTTTAGGCTTTGTCACCGATTATCATGGAGGAAAATCTGGAAACAGAAGAAAAATAGGCAATGAGGACAGTAGATTTCATGTGGGCATAATTCTGCAGATCGAGGAGGAGTGGCTAGTCGTTCATTTTAGCAGTAGGAGAAAGCCCCTAGTTATGAGGATTTTCTCTGTAGAATGAATATTCCATTGTTTACAGCTCACTAGCTTCATATACTTTAACTCTATCCTAAGCAAAGATTCCACGAAGGAACTTCTTCCATGGTCCTTTTTAGATCAAGAAGAGAAGACACTTTACAAGAATGAGTGATAGAAATGTGTAGTGGGAAACAGTAACACAGCAGCAAGACCAGCATCTCTTATTCTTCAACTATCAAGTAAGCTCAGAAAATACCACTGAAAGAAAGTTGAAAATTCACTGAAACTAAAATAGAAAGAGACGTTTGTTTCATTGCCCCCATCTAGGAAACAGCTAGAAAAAAATGACTATTAGAATGTCCTCTACCTGAAAGGGAAGAAAATAAATCACAGGTTTTTCCTTTGTTAGAAGGTTCTCTGCCATTTATTCACCATTTCTACTTCTGCTGCATTTCTCTGTTTCTCTTAATCTTCTTGTTGTTGGGTAGGATTGGGTTGTTTTAGGAGCTATGGCCTAAAAAAAGAAAAAAAAAAAGGGAAGACAAGAAATTGAGGGCTTTTGCTAGTGTGACTTGTCCTTTCCTGGCAGTCCATTAACTATTGATGAAAAGTGATGAGAGAGAATAGTACTGTGAAGGAGAAATGGAGAAATGCAGAAATTTATCCCACATGTCTCCCTACTATTATCCCTTTGGAGCCTTTTTGACATTGGAGTTTCTGGCTAAAGCACTGATTTTTTTTCCATATCAGGCCCAACCTTAAAGGAAGGGAAGCCAAAGTCCTCTTATAACACTATCAGGCTCCCCAAGACAAGCATGAAATAGACAGAAACTTCCCAGAGACTTGAATAATATGGCCAGGTAACATAATAATTACAGACAGCTGACAATCACTGGGAGTCATGCATCTGATCCTGATGTATACCTGATATACATCTCTCCTCTTAATTAAAATGTAGTAGATGGTCTCCCCACTACCAACCTCAACACATGGAGTTCTATCAGGGGTGAAATGCTACCGGGTCACTCCGGTTCGGGCAAACCGGTAGTGATAAAAACTACTGGTTCAGGTGAACAGGTAGTAAAAAAATGCAGTCATTCTGAGGATCTCTTGCCAATAATGAACTTTTGATCAATATTCCTGTGGATAACAAGGTAGACAATGAATACTATTGGCTATGCCTAATGATCACTGCACATAAACAGAAAGAATAAGGTGGCTTCAAAACAATTGCATCATGTGTATGAAGTGGGGAATTGGGTAGAACCTGCTAGGCAATCTAAATAAACATGGAAAACTATAAAGCTTCCATTTTATACGGGCATACAGTATTTGTTATAGTTTTTCACACCAAGATGATCCTTTCATGAACCTTCATGCCTATCTCTCAGATATTGATTCCTTGACTGTACCTTTTATCCAGGTGAAACCAGACCTAATCACAGCGTGATGGACTATTGTGACACATTGGGCAAATGTTTGTATTATGAAAATATTCTATTGCTCTAGCAGGTAATTATTTTGTCAGTCTATCCAAAATATTTTCTCTAAATGAAAACAGTTCAGAGGAGTGATATTATATTTTATTTATTTTTTAATTAAAAATTTGACTGATTTATCCTCTGTGCCTCATTGCTGCTAGGCAATAAAGAGACTGAACTGAAGATACAATGACAAGGTATCAGGTAAAAATCACGAAGTAATTAAGAATAGTTCAAATGAACGTGCCTCGTTCATTTCAAAGCTGAACGAGGCACAATGTTGGAGTCTGTCAAATATTTAGTGCTGAAAATATAAACTTCTAATCCCAGCGGGAGAAAAAATTAGAACAAAGTCTAACAAAATGCCCTGGATAATAAAATAAACTAAATACTGACTCTGTAAATGTATACATTTATATGCAACATCTTGCTTGAAAAGGACCTCTTTCTTAAGAGTAAGGAAGGATACTAATCTTCTGTAAAGCTAAGGAAGAGGGGGTTAAAACCCAAGGAACAAAATTGTTTTAAACTTACAGGTAGTCCTTGTTTTAAATCTTATAACAAGAGTTGGGTCTGGTATTGCTATTACTATCACTACAATAAAATAGTATAGTAATCTTACATATTTTAACTTTTTTTCTTGATTGTGGCTAGAGAGCACATATATGGAAGCATGCTTCTGTCCTTCATCTCCATCTGAATGAGAGCAAAAGAAAAATCAGTGCTGTGGAGAAATTTCTGCAACCCAAAGGAATAATAAGTGTAGCTTTGAAGTTTATAATGAGTAAAGCTGATGTGAGACTTTTCAGTTTTTTTTTTCATACCTAACATCCAGGTGAAGATTCTACGCAGAATTCCAAAGACTCAGTTTCTTCAGGTATGTTCGAAATAGAGATAATCTTCACCATTTTTTTTTCTGTTCCTTCAGAGTCAGCATTGACTCCTAACAACTGCCTAAACTACTCCCTATAGTATTCTTGGCAAGGGATTTTTGGAAATGGTTTCCATTGCTTCCTTCCTAGGGCTGAGAAAGAAGGACTGGCCCATGGTCACTCACCTGACTTTATGCTTAAGGCATGACTAGAACTCACAATCTCCTGGGGATTCATCAGCAAAATGTTCAGCTAGAAGGCAAGGCAGGCTGACAAAGGAGCTAGATGTGGAACAGATAGACAGTTCCCAGGGAGAGACGCTGGGGTAGGATGAGACTACATGAAATGGCTGCATTACTCATCCTAATTATACTTAAACAAGCTGAGGATTAATTTGCAGAAGAGAAAGTGAGAGTGAACAAAATCTTAACTTCCCTCAGCATTTCTACAGTCCCCTTCAAAATCCGTCTCTGAAAAAGTCATACATGAGATAAAAACAGAGTCTCAGAGACTCTGCCGTCTGTGTTCTGAATCAGAGCCATTTGATGCAAAGGTTTTTCAGATGTTACATGATAAAAGTAATACAAATGATACTGTAATGAATCTGCCTGTCAAAATTTTGCCTGAGAGGGCTTAACAGAAACTTTAAAAGTTCCTTGATGGCTCTAACTTTTCAAATGCAATACTCCTTGGAACTTTAGTGGGAAGCCAAAAAAAAAAAAAAAGGACTTTTCCCTCCATTATGAACTGAATAAAGAAGCAAATGGGGAAAATAAATGCTTTCAGATGGATTGTAACTGAAGTATCCTTGAGGTTCAGTTATTGTCTTTGAGCTTGGGCACACTGTAGACAAGCAATTGTGTTACCGCTTTTAAAAAGCTTGTTTGCTTCCAGCAGGATCATCACTGATATTTGTAAAATAATAATAATAATAGATACCTCTTCCTTCATTAAAATAAGCTAACTCTGTGATGCTGTTCTTGGAACCTTTCACAGCTAAAAAAAAAAAAAGAGCATAAATAATGAGACAACGCAATCTCGTTGCTAAACAAATCATAATATAAAATAGCAATGGTAACATCATTATCTTTAAAATATTCTCCAGGCTATAAATTATTTTCACCATGTCCTAACTGCACTTGCTTTTTAGGTATTTTATTTTCCAGCTAGATTAGTGCAAGAAGGGCGGAGCACTGTTACTTCAAATACAGGTGATAATCAATAAGATTTATGTATTTCAGATACTGAAAAATATTTAATGCTGGACTACAATATTTTAATTCCAAAACATATTTGTAAATGTTGTTTTTAACTCATAAATTACAAGACTATTTTTATTTAATAAGTAGCTGTTTACAAGCAGGTATGCACACATATATAATATACATACTTAACTATGAACAACAGTAAAGTTACAGGTTAAACACAAGGCCTCTTGAAAAGGGCCTGGACTGACATAAAATACAGAATATCAGAGTTGGAAGGGACTGTGAAGATTTTCTAGTCCACTCCTCTACTCAAGCAGAAGAGCCAGAGGTGGGTTTCAGCAGGTTCTGACCAGTTCTGGAGAACCGGTAGTGGAAATTTTGAGTAGTTCGGAGAACCGGTAGTAAAAATTCTGACTGGCTCCACCTCCATCTATTCTCTGCCTTCCAAGTCCCAGCTGATCGGGAGGAAATGGGGATTTTGCAGTATCCTTCCCCCAGAGTGGGGTGGGAATGGAGATTTTACAGTATCTTTCCCCTGCCACACCTACCAAGCCATGCCCACCAAGCCATGTCACACCCACCAAGCCACACTCACAGAACCGGTAGTAAATTTTTTGAAACCCACGACTGAGAAGACTCTATACTATTTTGAAGAAATGGCTCTCCAATTTTTTTTTTTTTTAAAAGTATGGAGCACCCACATTTTCCGTTCCACTAATTGTTCTCAGTGACAGGATATTTCTCCTCAATTCTAAATTAAGCTTCCATCCATTGCTTCTTATCTTGCCCCCAAATTCTTTGGAGAATAGATTGACCTCCTCTTCTCTGTGACAGCTCCTCAGATATTGCAAGATTATTATCTTTCTTTCCCCCCCCTTCTCTTTGTTATATTAGACATTCCTAATTCCTGCAATTAAAAAGCAAAAGTTAGAATATTTTGGACATGTGATGCAACACCCAGAAAAATATAGCATCCTTCAGGGAAATCCTCCAGGGAAAGATTGAAGGCAAATGAGGTCCAGGCAGAAGAAGAACATCATGGCTTCAAAACCTAAGGGACTGGTTTGGACAAAACTCGGCAGCATTTTTTCATGCAGCTGTTGTCAAAAATAGGATTCCCAACATGATCACCAATATCCAATGACTGGTATGGCACAAGAAGAAGAATTCCTACAACTGTTCATTGTACAGTTTAGCCTCTAGTCCCCTAATCATCTTTGTGTTACTTCTCTGCACTCTTTCTAAAGTCTCAATGTCTTTTTTGATCATGGTGACCAAACATGTTCACAGAAAAAGTTTTACCATTTAGTCATGAACCTCCCTGGCCATTAAGATCAAATAAAGATGCCCTCTTGAAAGTAACTCACGTTCTAGGCATTGGCTGTTCAGCATCTGAGGGGGGCCATTCTCAGGGAAAGCAGTCCAGTCATGGAACTCCACTGGCAGTTGGCACCAAGTTTGTCAGGTTTTGGTATCTCCTAAAGATGTAGCTATTCCTTTTTTAATACGCTGTTGTCATTGTTAAAAATCTTGTTTTCTTGATTTAGCTTATATAATTGTTCATGGTTTATTTGAGATTAAATAGAGTGCCTTGGGAGAGTCCCTTGGGAGTTGGGTGGCATAGAAATGTGGTAAATTAAATTACTTTGTTTTGGGATTACTTTTCATGATATAGTTGGGTTTTGTTGTTGAATAAATAAGTAAAATAAAGGTAAAACAGTTCTTTGCCCAGAAGCTTTATTTTGCAATTTAACAAAAAGATCTAATTGCTGAGAATCCTTAATTGTATTGCAGAAGGATATAAATGTAATAAATAAACAAAAAGGGGGTGGGGCTAGAATAATCACCATTAGGAGCATGGCAGGGGAGGACATTTAATTTGCCTTCTCTCCCCCACCACTCCCTTGTTCTATGATCCTAATACCCTTTTCATTCTACCTGTGCTTTCACTCAAGGTTTTAGAAAGACTGATAAGATTCTTAGTGAAGTGTTAAAGATTGCTAATAATTGGCATCTAAATGAGCTAGTGGGAAAATGCTTCTTATCTAGTGTTCCTGCCACTGCAGCTATTCCCTCTAGGGTAGGTCTGGAAAGGGTTTGCTAAATATCCCAATGTCCCTCTTCAATCTTGTATAAAGGTCATAAGAAAGAAGCGGCAGCTTGGATCCGTATTTGTAGCTGTCGGATGTGTTCTTGTAGCTGTCTGATGTGTTCAGGCCCTTCATAGCATCACTAATATATTTACAAGCAGACTAAAACATCCAAGACCCCATCCTAGATCTGGTATCCAGGTACCAGAGCATTCAAAGTTTTCAAATGCTGTTCTGTCAGCAGTGGAACCACTTGTAATGCAAGCATCTGTTTTTATTCTCCCTTCCTTAAAGTGAGAGAGATTTTTCTCATTTCTCTTTCCAAAAGGTTGTTCAAGGTTGAGAAGAGAATTTTCCCCAGAAAGACACATTATCATCCTGCAAGCCATACTCTGATGGTTCTGTTTTAAACACTCCCTCCCTCTGTCTTTCTTTCCTACTTAAAAGCCAATTTCAGTGGCATTATCACACACCAGCCAAAAGCTGTCAATTGCTTTGCCTTTAACAAACAGAGCTTATTATTGATCATTTGCCTCAATGGAAAAAGCTTATCAAAAATGTCTCTTTCCATCTTAGCAGTTCCAATTCCAGCCATCCCTAGTGAATGAATACCTATCAAGGTCCAAAAACCATTTTAATCCCATAGCCTAGTTGCAATTCACAGACTGTTCCCTGTCATTCTGGCTGAGTTGCCTCTTTATTAGTTGCTATGCCTTATAAAGTCTATCAGTTATGCCTGCCCCAATCTGGCTCTTACGTTGACATGTATGGATGAAGCAACATTTCTCTCTGTCCAGCTAGGATCCAATCAAACATAAATCAGACCCTGTGTGTGTTTCTCATTGGATTGTAGTAGCTGTCTACTAAGAACTCTGGATAGGTGGGAACCATGTGAGCAACGTAATTGGGGAGAGCATTCATATAATTCATGTTGTAGAGATTTCACTATTCCAGGAATTGCAAAAATAGCACTAGCACTTAGACTTATATACCGCTTCACAGTGCTTTCCAGCCCTCTCTAAGTGGTTTATAGAATCAGCATATTGCCACCAACAATCTGGGTCCTCATTTTACTGACCTTGGAAGGATGGAAGGCCCAAGGTGGACCGAGGGTGAGATTCAATCTGCTAAACTTCTGGCAGCTGGTGATCAGCAGAAGTAGCCTGCAGTACTGCACTCTAACTGTACCACCATGGCTCTTTTCAATTCAAAAGTTGAAGTTTCCAAATACAATGGAATTACCTTCATTTTAAGGTAGCTACCAAGAATATTGGACATTGGTGCAAACCAAATCGATTGAGAGTAAATAATTTAAGAAACATTCCACAGCTCCTTGGGTTTACAATGTTTTTATGAGCTAAAGAAATTAAAATGTCTTAATAACCTGTAAGGATTTAGAAAAATTGTCTAGAAATGGAAGAATTATATTGTGAACAATGGATACCTCTTCTGAAACGGTTCCCACCTGCACACAGTTTACCAGATTGAGAAAATATGAGCTCAGGATTTGGCCTATACTGTGAAAGATAAGTACCAGTATTTGAACTGAGCTTAGAAATATAGCTAAATCTGAAAAGCTTTTTGAGTTTGAGTCTAATCCAACTAATAGCTTTACAGCTTTATTTTGAAATCCCTCACTTTTCCTAGCCAAAACTTTGTAGAAGAATAGAATAGAAGACACTATCAGTTGCACTGAAGTTTTGGATTCAAGATAAGCCAAGTATGCTTGAAGGTTGCATTGATAGTGTGTACTGAACCCATAAATGGCTATCCTTGGATAGGAACATAATTTAAGCACATCAGATGAGGTTTAATGGACTTGGCAAAGGATCTACTTAGACAAGCATCTTGTTTCACATTGTGCTCAGAAAAGAACATATTATTCTGGTAACCTCATTCCCCAGCATTTGCAGATAAACATATAGCTCTGATTTTTATAAGTGTTTGTTGGGGGTGGCAATAGGGATAATTGCCTTGGTTTAAAATGGGCTCCATCCTGAGAATGGTTCAGTATGTGAAGAGATCACAGCAATCAATATTTTCTATTTTATCTTCCATTAAACCTTATTATTCATTTCAATACAGAGAAGTGTTTTTTCACCCACTCTCAGTTATAATATGCCCACAGCTGCCTTGATTTTATTTTCTACTCAGATAAAAAAAAAAATGGGCTGAGATTTCCCCAATGATTGCTTTCGCATTTAGGCGAAAGGTCATATAGATCTGTGATGAAAATGACTTTGGCTGATATTTTCTAGACTTTTTCTCTTTAAAGCAAAGAAAAATACTTTTGCTACTGAATGTGTGTGGTGTTCTTATGTTTTAAGTTTGAATCTAGTATATAAAATCTTATACTAAAATATATTGATCCTTTTTAAGCCAAGGGAGACATTTTCATTTCTTTAGCATTTTTTTAAAAGCACAGAGTAGTTGCAGCCACATGAAAATCTGTGTTAGCAACCTTATTCTCATCTTTCAGATGCTCCTGGAATGATCACACACCATCACATGATCATCACCCTATACCAGGAAGTGCTGGGAAGAAATTTCAAGCTTGCATAGGGCAGAATGCTACCATAACTACTCCAATAGTTCTAAAGCAAGAGATAAAATTAATCCTTTGATCACCACATATATTTCTGGACATGCAATCTAATGATTCATGCATTTGCAAAATCTGTAAGCAGGGATCTGTGGAAAAGTGTGCAGTTCTATAATTTCATTCTGTGAAATGTTGTTCAGATTAAAAGAACATTGGAAAGTTACCTTTCTCTGATATAAAATGTTTTGTATGCAACTCTCCCTCTTGTGCAGTTTTAATGCAACTATGTGTGATATATGCTTTTTTAAAATGCAACTACACAATGGTGTATATTCTTTATGCACTTTCATACTTGGCCAATAAAGAATTCTAAATATGCTCATTTTCAAATAATTGTTGCTCTTCCACTGAAGGATTTCAGCCCACTTTGATAAGATAATTGCAGTGTCCCATTGTCAGTCCTCCAATAAGTTATAGTGCATCAACATGATTTTTCCATCCTTTAAGTACAAAAGAAAATTTGAACATCTGACAAGGCCTCTTTTGTGGTCAATTATGATGCAATTTAGCATAGCAAAGTGCCATTAAATTGACTGTTGAGAAGATACATAAGCACTTTATTAAACTATGGCAAGTCTTGTCATGAAAACAGAACTGAGACTCCTCTTCACTCTCCTAAGACAGTAACTATGTCTAATTATAATGAACGTACATAGTAATTGTGTCCAATTGTGTCCAATTATAATTTGAAAGATATATAAATATTAGCTCTTTCTTTGTGACCATAGCAGCCTTTTTTGTATTTCTCCACTTCTTTTATGGCAATGACTGTGACATTTTAGACTTGACCTTTTCTGGCTAGATTTTTGCTCCCCTGTATGTTAAAATTATACAGAATGGCGTGGGGAGGAACCTATTACAGCATAGTAGTTTGAACAATACACACTGAAAAACTGTTGAAATCAATCAGTGTTAATCAAGCCTGATTTTTTTTTTTGATTTCTCCGAAGACTCAGGGCAGCTTACAATGTGTTAAGCAATAGCCTTCATACTTTTGTATATTTATACAAAGTCAGCTTATTGCCCCCACAAACTGGGTCCTCATTTCACCTACCTTAGAAAGGATGGAAGGCTGAGTCAACCTTGAGCCTGGTGAGATTTGAACATGAAGTAATTGCAGACAGCTGGATGATGACCTTATTTGTGGGGTGCCGCAAGGGTCGGTCCTCTCACCCTTTCTGTTCAACATTTATGTAAAACCACTAGGCAAGATCATCCATGGTTTCAGGGTGAATGTTCATCAATATGCTGATGACATTCAGCTATACATCTCCACCCCAGACCACCCCAACGATGCCCTTACTGTGATGTCCTGTTGCCTGGAGGCCGTACGGAACTGGATGGGGAGAAACAAACTCAGACTCAACCCCTCCAAGACTGAGTGACTGTGGCTTTCAGCCTCCCGGTATAGTCAGCTGGTACCATCACTGACAATTGGGTATGAGACCTTGCTCCCCACAGAGAGGGCTCACAATTTGGGTGTCCTCCTGGACTCAAGGCTATCTTTAGAAGACCATTTGACGGCCGGGCCAGGGGGGCCTTTTATCAGGTTCACCTGATCCGCCAGTTGCGTCCCTTTCTGGATTGGGATGCCTTGCGCACAGTCACTCATGCCCTAGTCACCTCCCGTATGGACTACTTCAATGCTGTCTACATGGGGCTCCCCTTGAAAAGCACCCAGAGGCTCCAACTGGTCCAGAATGTAGCCGCACGAGTGATTATAGGCGCATCTCATTGCGCCCATGTAACACCTCTCCTATGCGAGCTGCACTGGCTCACATCCCGCACCAGGAAGACTTCCCGCACCAGGAAGACGGGAGGTGGTCTTCCTGGTGCAATTCAAGGTGTTAGTTATCACCTTTAAAGCGCTCCATGGCTTAGGACCTGGGTACTTATGAGACCGTCTTTTGCCACCAATAGCCTCCCATTCTCACAGGGAGGGACTACTCAGGGTACCATCAGTCAAATTGTGCCGACTGGTGACTCTCAGGGGGAGGACCTTCTCTGTAAGGGCTCCAACCCTTTGGAATGAACAGCCCCTTGATATACGAAACATCCCTAATCTCTGTGCTTTCCGCTGTGCCCTCAAGATCCTGATGTTCAATCAGGCAGGGCTAAACATGTTAACTGGGAATGATTAAAATATTATCTAATTCTGGGTTTTATTTAATTTGGGCTAAACTATGTTATAATTTTAATTTTTAATTTTATGATGTTTATGTATCTTTTATTTTTTCTTGACTGTATACTGCCTTGAGTCCTAGAAAGGTGGTATAGAAATATAATAAATAAATAAATAAATAAATAAATAAATAAATAAATAAATAAATAAATAAATAAATAAATAAATAAATAAATAAATAAATAAATAAATAAATAAGGGTGCTTAGTCTGCAGAGCTATCCAGGCTTTTGGGTTCTCTGTTGTGTTTACAATGAATTTTTAGCTCAATTCTCCATTTGTCAGCTTTTAGGTGGCTATATTTCTTTTTATACTGAACTGAGGAGCTTTATTCATATGGGATGTAGTGTTTGCTGTAAGATCTGATCTACAGTATCTACAGTATGTTTTTGCAAAACTGTGTAATTGGCATAGGTAGCATGATCCTAAACAGACTGAGTGAATGGCATTACACCAGTAACACAATTTATCCCAGGAGCATCATATGGGGTCAAAAAAGTAAAGTTGGTTTAATGTGACCATGCAGTCAAAACCACATCCCTTTTTTATATGCATGCCAAGTATGCAACACACATTACAAAAGGAAAAGACTTTGATTGCATGATTGCATCTGTCACCTTGACTTTTTTGATGTTCCCCATAGATACCTCTCTTTGCCCCTTCATAGTCTTAACTGAAATATTTTTTTCCTGCTTATGCTATTCCTAATGGGAAGAGCTCCCACTGATAGTTTTGGAGATGTCTCAGTGAAAATGAGAAGCATAGAAAGACCTGATTCAGGCTGGAACAGTACCTACATAACTATGGCCATGATGCAGTTGTACTCTTATGGTGATAATATGTTTAAAAATAAAATTAGTATGGAAGAAGAAACCAAGTGACAACTTGAACTTCAATTAACAGCCAGCTCTAAGCCAATTAAACAATACTGGTATTTTAAGAGGCTGCTGAAAGCTCAAAACAAAGCCCCATTAGAATTAATCTTGCCTTTGTAAAGAATGCCCAACCATCTCTATTTCTGTAATTTCTTGACGCTCTAGAAAGTGAGGAAATATGTTAAGTAAACCTTCCTTCCAAAATTAGCCTCATGGATTGTCTTGCTATTTAGGACATTTATGAGCAGCTGTGTTGAAAACTAGGTGAATGATTCTAACTTGCATATTTCTGACTGAGACTTGATTTCTACTTTGCTTGAAGACATTGGGATTGACATGACATTTATATCATTCAGATCCCCCCGCCCACCTACAAACATTAACAAAGTTGTCTATGACCAGTCCACAGGGAGGTAATCCCATCTTTTTTTCCCCACAGCTACATATCAATCTTGGAATGTAAAACCTTGCTTGTTCTCCTTGCTCCTGTTTACTTCCAGTTTTTTAATCATTTTTTTAAAAGGATGTATTACAATGAGATGATTCAAGATCACTCTGTCCTTCTTCTCTTGTATCCTTGGCACTCAAGTCTCAGTTTTACTACTATGCAATCAACCATCCATTTGTACTTTCCAAGTCAGCAATGACTTTGAAATGTTAACATTTGGGAGTTGCTATAAGTGAAGTGAGGATTTGCTACCCGCAGAATTTTGAGAGCAGTTCCTGGTAACTAATATATTTTTTCAGTCTAGAAATGGAACATGGATATCTCAGTTTTTGAACGCAATCATGTTGCATATGTTGCTGATTTGGAAATCAGTACTGCAGCTCTGATGTATGAATAGATTATATATCTATGCTAGTTCTTTTCTATAAAAAACTTCAAGCAGTAAATAAAGGTAAATGATACTCTAAAATAAAAAGTCCACTTTGGAAGTTGTAAACAATTTTACTCTTTTTACTCAATTTTACTCTGTTTTAATTTGGTGGCAATCATAAGTAGGCTTTCTGAACTATGGTTGTTAGTTCTCTGTAAAATCATTTAATGGAACTATGCAAATACCTTTACAAGTCTAAATTTGAAACTGTTATAAAACTGATGTGCCATACAGCTGAGCTGAACTCTTTTTTTTTAAAATTAAAGTAAGCAAGGAAGCCCTGGTTATTCTGTCTTTATAAATTCTAGAATTTTTCAGTTTATATTTGATACTTGCAATCAGGATGAATCAAAACTGAAGTCATAGAAAGGGAACTAAATTTTCCATTTATTAGATCCTACAAATGTTATGATAAAATGATGCAGAAAATATCAATATGTTCATATGTTGAAATACAGCCTTCAGTGATCTTATACTCAGATCAGAGGGCATGTCTATATTATGGGCAATAGGTTTCAGAAGATTGGAAAACTTCCAAAGACCAAATTTACACTTCACATCAATTCACAGCAGGGGGCTGCCATGAGCTATTTTCCCAGTTGATGTTTTGCTTGTAAATCTGTGACAAAATGTACACTCCCCCAAAACACACCTCGGATGATTATCTAATGGAGCTGCAGGATTTCCCAAATTATAAAGTGTACCTCCCTTGATGGGATGCAAACAGAAACCTAGGGAGGTTTGAAGAAACTTTTTGTTTTACATTATTACAATAAATTCACTTTTCCTAAAGTTTCATTGTATTGTCTTCATTGTTCATTTGCATTTATTTTTGGTGTTTGGGTTTGTAGGAGAAGTGTGTACATTACACTAAAGAAGATATGATGGCAAAAGTTGAGGAACTTCTGCTGTAGTGGACCTTGTTTTGAGTAGGGGATTGGAATGGATGGCTCCTAAGGTCATTTCAATCATATTATTCCATGAGGTATCTGGCTCATGGAATAATGAGGCAGACTTCTAGTTTGTGATACGTACCCTTTGCTCTGCTGAGATGAACAGGAGAAAATAAAAAAGTGTGATTGGTAAATTTTATCATGTTATATTTGCTGAAAAATAGAAGCTTATCCTATTCTCTTTTATTGCTTGGAATATTTGAAAAGCAATCATCTGATATTGCTATATATTGCTTAGTTTTTCTCTTTGTGGAAAAGCTTTTATATAGTATAATTTTTGAAGCCAGACCCATAAACTTTAATAGTACTGACTTCCAGTTAAGCAGGTGCTGCACTGTAGATTTAAATTTATATCTAAATTTCACATGTCCTTTCTCATGTCCTGATGAACTGTCTGGTCAAGTGCCACTAGGGGAAAAAAGTGCTTTTGAATCCCAAATGATTTTAAAAATCATACTGCTATTCTTGTTGTTATAGGTAGGCATCATTTACAAGCCATTCATCAGCATGTCTGGCTCAGGAATTCTGGGAGTTGAAGTCCACAAGTCATAAAAGGACTATAGTTTCCCACCTCTGAGGTAAGTGAATCTGAAGGGAAGCTCAAGCATATTGAAATAATATACAGTCAGAGCCAAAGTGTATGGAAATTTCAATTCACAGCAGTTCACAATGTTGTCTAAATTTCTAGTTGCTGTTTTGTGCAAGTAGCTCCTAAACTGTATCTACTATAAGTCACTATGCACCCTACACAGTAACAAATTGTGAGAGCTGTAACACAGGGGTGGGTTCTACTTACCTTTACTACTGGTTTGCATTGAGCCCGCACGCGCTCTTCTGCACATGTGCAGATTACATGATGATGTCCGGGTCAGTGGGTGGAACCTCCCACCGGTTTTACTACTGGTTCTTGCGAACTGGTCCAAACCGGGGGCAACCCACCACTGCTGTAACATCTGAGAGAATAACAGATTCACTACACTATCATATAAAGCAGAACAGTTTTTGATAGCTCTGTGTTTTTAATTTTTAAGAAAGCTTGGAAGAACTCATTGAACATACTCCACTCAAATGAGTCACCCCAGTGTTTCATTTTAAAAGGTTAAAAAGGCATCAGAGAAAGTTAATGAAAGACTTAGGGCACCTTTGATGTCTATCTGAACCTAAAAGCTGGCAATCAAAATGTACTCTTTCACTTTGATGCAATGTGATGAATATAAAAAGCATTATGGGAATTTTCATCTCACCTGCATTAAAAAAAAAAAAAGCTACCAGACTGCAGGCATCAGATTGGAATTCTTTAAAGTTGGCATCAAATTAGCAGGACACCCAGAAATATAAATAGTGGGTTTATGTTGATATAAAATCAGGATTATTAAAATAGCGTGGAATGGGAATTGGCATTAATATCTTTGTCTTTCATTAGTTATTCTACAATTAAATTTTATCTGGCCATAATAACTTGGATCAATGATCACTTCTCAAACAGCCTGAGGCCTGTGCACCTGAGGCCTGTGCTTTTTAGCCAATATTTCAGTACATCCTGCAATTAAAAAGAAGACTTCTCCAAAGACTGGAGGTCAGGAAAATGTAGGGAGCATTTTGCCTCATATTTTCCTTCTCCAAGAAAATTTGCCAAGCAATTAGCAAATGTCAAGATTTTAATCGCGTAATTTTTGCTATAATACTCTCCAGCAACATAGAAAATGCTGGCCTGGTAGCTGTAATTTACTTATTTATTCATTATATGATCTTACACTGCCAAGTCCATATAGAATCCCAGCAATGCTCTCCAGAAAAAACAACTGTTGTTCACCCTTCAAAAAACCAAAATGAAGGCTGCCAGGGGCAACTGCAGCAAAAATCATTGGCTTCAAAATGGCACACCTGAGCAATCAAAGCCTGGGCTCTTTTTATACGAGTGTTATGGCTGTGGTGCACATTTTTGGGGGCAGGGGTTGATTGTCCAGTCATTCCCATCAATTCTAAACTACTGAGCAATAGTTGCAGTTACCCCTGGAAGATGCCATCAAATTTCTAAGAGGTGTGGTAGATGAGCATTCCATCAGTGGTGAGATTCAATTTTTTTTACTACTGATTCTGTGGGCATGGCTTGGTGGGTTTGGCTTGGTGGGCATGGCAGGGGAAGGATACTGTAAAATCTCCATTCTCTCCCTACTCCTGGGGAAGGTTACAGCAGAATCCCCATTTCCTCCCAATCAACTGGGACTCGGGAGGCAGAGAATAGATGGAGGCGGGGCCAGTCAGAGGTGGTATTTACCGTTTCTTCGAACTACTCAAAATTTCCTCTACCAGTTCTCTAGTTTGCAAAGCGGTGGGTTGCTACTGGATCCGATGAACCGGTAGCGGCAACGGCCGTGTGCACACATGTATGCACGCACACGAGCAAACCAGTAGCAATAGGATTTGAACCCCCCCACCCCGGTCTGAATTCCATGTATAGATTCCTGACAGGACAGATCACTATTTTGGTCTTGTTTTTGTCTTTATTCTAATTGGAATCCTAGGACAGAAATTATGGCTGCCCACAATCAAGAGATTAGGAATACTGTTAGTAAGTCTTTCTCCTTTGGCAATTCTATATCCCCATTGAACTCAATGAGCTCTGCAGATAGGTTAAAATTGGGAAACCAAATTTGACATAATTATATTAGTTAATTGTATTAGTTAATTAGTTATGTTCATTATTAAAGCTATATTCCTACTTCATGCATTCAATAGGACAATTTCTATTCCGTGAATTGCCCTAAAAACTCTTAAAGGGAGGGAGAGGGGGAGGGGGGGAGAGAGAAATGAATATGTGTGCTGGCTATGGAATTCTGGGAGTTGAAGCCCACACATCTTAAAGTTGCTAAGGTTGAGAAACCCTGTTCTGAAGACCAATACAGGTAGTCCTTGACTTACAATAGTTCATTTAATGACCATTTGAAGTTACAACGGCACTGAAAAAAGTGACGTATGACCATTTTTTTACATTTTACAGCATGCTTCTGGTCATGTGATCAAAATTCAGATTTTTGGCCACTGACTCATATTTATGTCGGTGCAGTGTCCCAGGATCATGTGATCACTTTTTGCAAACTTCTTACAAGCAAAGTCAATGGGGAAGCCAGATTCACTTAACAACCATGTTACTGACTTAACAACTGCAGTGATTCACTTAACAACGGTGGCAAGATAAGTTGTAAAATGAGGCAAAATTCACTTAACAAATTTCTCACTTAGCAACAGAAATTTTGGACTCAATTGTGATCATAAGTCAAGGACTACTTCTACACATAGATTGGAAAAGGTTGCTCTTGGTCTTCCAGTAATGGAATTTTCTGCCAGGAGAGATTCAACTGGACAGTTATTTTTATTTTCCCATGATTTTAATAGATCTTAATTGCATGTATGTTCGCTGTCCTCATTTTTTTCTTTAATTCCAAGAGTTTTCATATTTTCCAGCAGTTCACCAACAGGGACAGAATAGCAATATATAAATGATTTGTCAGTAGACTTAGTCAAGAAATCAATACAAATCAAGAAGCATTTAACCCTGATGTTCTACTGCTCTCACCAGGGACTGGAATACTCCACTCATATTAGCAGTTAAAGAGTGTTCGATCAAAGCAAGTATGAAAATGGACATACTGATGGATCGTGTTTTGCAAAAGAATAATTTCTATCCGCCCAAATGCCAATTATTAGATAATTGGAACCAACATTATTAATGTGCTTTTTGGCAGTAATTTGTTGTCAGGCAGATTATTTATTTTTTTTAAAAGCAATTATTACATCATTATTAGCCTGGATAGCATGGCAGACTAAGCACTGTAATTAATATTCAGCTGCCTGCAATTACTGTAAGTTCAAATCTCACCAGGCTCAAGGTTGACTCAGCCTTCCATCTTTTCTAAGGTAGGTAAATTGAGGACCCAGTTTTTGGGGGCAATAAGCTGACTTTGTATAACTATCAAAAGTATGAAGGCTATTGCTTAACGCATTGTAAGCCGCCCTGAGTCTTCGGAGAAGGGCGGCATATAAATCAAATTTTTTAAAAAATTTACACATGAGGTGAATCCACAGCAGAATATAGATGAGAGGCTGTTTCTGTAGTGCACATACAGGTAGTCCTTGAATTGCAACCATTCATTTAGCAACTGTTTGAAGTTACAGTGGCCCTGAAGAAACGTGAGTTATGGCCATCCCATGACTAAATTCACATGAACAAAATTCAGACTCTCGGCAACTGGCATGTATTTATGACAGTTGTGGGGTCCCAGGGCCATGTGATAATCTTTTATGACCTTCTGACAAGCGAAATCAATAGATTTAAGAGCCGAGGTGACACAGTGGTTAGAGTACAGTACTGCAGCTACTTCAGCTGACTGCTAGTTCAGCAGATCAGTGGATCAAATCTCAGCGGCTCAAGGTTGACTCAGCCTTCCATCCTTCTGAGGTGGGTAAAATTAGAACCCAGATTGTTGGGGGCAATATGCTATTTAGTATACTGTCTTTGGTGTAAACTGCCCAGAGTCCTCGGAGAGTGGGCAGCATAGAAATATGACAAATAAAATTAAATAAAATAAATTAATAGGAAGCCAGATTCACCTAACAACTGTGTTAACAAGAGCAGTGATTCATTTAATGACGGTGGCAAGTAAGATTATAAAATGGGGCAAAACTCACATAACTGTCTTGCTTAGCAACGGAAATTTTGGACCCAACTATGATCATAGATAGAGGACTAAATACTGTTGGAGGTATGTTCCCCCATATTTGTGATCAATTCTCAGCCTCTTCAGAATCCTGGTTCTAGCTCCAAAATAAAAACTGAGCCAATCTATTTATATATTCTTAGATCCAATACCATCAAAAGACTAAACTTTAAATTGACATTACCCATACAGAAGTTAAGAGCGAGCAACATTTTAGTGGTGCAATGTAAATTACCAAGATATGCCAAAGGGAATTCATCTGCATTATTTGTTTTTAGAAGCAGATCCTTAAGACTCGTATTATAATGAGCATTTTTTAATTTAAGGTATTTGAAGTATCCGCATGCTGCCTTTGTATAAATCACATTTCATTTATGCATTTTCATCTGCTATGAATTAATTTTATTGTTTTATAAAGATTATTTTAAATTTCGTTGAGATTAGTTTTTAGGTGAATTTCCGTTGAGCTCGATTGTACCACTGAAAAACAAGAGTTAAATGTCAAATAATAACAAATAAATATATGAATATCATGACTATATTATTAAATGTGCAGCATTGGTTGCCAGCTTGCTTTGGGTGGAATTCAAGGTGCTGGTTATGATTTATGAAATTTAAATGGCATAGGGACCACTTGTTTCCCATGGTGTATGCCTGGTTGATTTGAGCTGACCATCTTGGCACAATCTGGTTTCCTTTAATTAACTAATATCATCTATCAGATCCAGGAAATATACCTTGTCTGGAAAGAGATTTTCCCTGAGATCCAGGCATCTCTGACCCTGTTGATACTCCAAGGAGCCATGAAGCAGGGGTGAAATCCAGCAGGTTCTGACAGGTTCTAGAGAACCGGTAGTGGAAATTTTGAGCAGTTCAGAGAACCGGTAGCAGAAATTTTGAGTATGTCATAGAACCGGCAAATACCACGCCAGCCTGGCCCCAGAGTGGGATGGGAATGGAGATTTTGCAATATCCTTCCCCCAGGAGTGGGGAGGGAATGGGGATTTTGCAGTATCCTTCCCCTGCCATGCCCACCAAGGCATGCCCACAGAACCGGTAGTAAAAAAAAAAAAAGAATTTCACCACTGCCATGAAGATCTGGCTGTCCTGGGCTAGGCTAGGCTATTTAGTGTTCCTTCCGAGGATGTTAGTTGTTAGTGAGATATTTTACTTTCATTATCTTGCTTTTTCGTCTCCGATTTTGACTGAGTTTGGTTTTGTTGTCTGTTTTTTCTGTTATATTGTTTTTTTATATTGCTGGGTGTATTGAGAGTGCCCAGAGTTGTTTGGAGTCAATTGATATTGAATGAATAAATGAATGAATGAATGAATGAATAAATGAATGAATGAAGTATGCAATGCTACTACTTATACAAATGAGAGAGGGCTTGGATCACAATTGCATAACCATTTCCTTGTTTGTTTTGACATCCCCTCACAACTCCTTCCATTACCCTTCTCAGGCTAGTTCTTCCTTTGAAATTTAGATGAATAGGTATCAAAGAGAAGCCATTTTCTGTTATCAACCTTAGTAATGAAATATACTACAAAGATGTGTCCAACGTTAATACCATTTTTATATGCAACATTAAGCCTGATTTCCCAGTTCCTCACAGTTGCCCCAAAGCAGTTGAAATTGTAAACACCAATAACCAATCTATGCCCAGCTGATGGCCAAACCCTGAAGCCATTCTGTCCTAAATTCCTATTTGTCTTGTCTTTAAAGCTATGGCCATTTATCCAAATAGCTGTAATTCTAGTATAGAGAACAAATCATGATTATTTGAAATTTGAACTGTTAAGGAAATGATTAACCCCACTGGAATGGATTTTGCATAAATGAAATTGCCAAGAGTGATATTCTCCCCATCCCAGCTGCTTTACTTTACTTGATTACTTTATGCCCGTTGGCTATAAATGCAGGCACCATTTCAGGCTTTGATGAAAACTTCATCACAGCTGTAACTCCCTTCTACAGTTTCATTGTAAAATGAAGTCTTCCTGAAAGTGAATCTAATGTTCCCATGGAAACTATTTGAGTCTCCAATGAACCAAAATGAAAGGTACTTGTTAAAAAAATAATGGTAACTTCAATGTATTTTTAACTGTCCTGGTTCATACCTAGTTAGTATGGTCGAATATAAATTTCATTTATTATCTGTTACTTTAAAATAGCATCCCAGACATAAAATGCACTTGTGTTTCCACATTTTAAATACTGTTTTGTTGTCTCCAATGAAGATAAAATGTTAAAAGGGTTGCCTTATAGCTTCACTTATCAGGGCAATTATATAGTCATGCATATATCTGTCAGTGTATATATGTTTGTGTGTAAATGCCAAAGGGGTGGGGAATGTGACTCTAGCAATCAGATTATAATGCAAGGCAAAGCAAAATGTGGTGCTACAGTTATTGCTGACTGATAGTATCCCATACCATTAATCATACTTCTACAATTGAAGTTTAATCCAGCAATACCTGGGGTGCAGTGGTGAAATCCATTTTTTTTTTACTACTGGTTCTGTGCGCGCGGCTTGGTGGCGTGGCAGGGTAGGGTAGGGATACTCCAAAATCCCCATTCCCTCCCCACTCCTAGGGGAAGGATTTTTTTTAAAATTTGATTTATATGTCACCCTTCTCTGGAGACTCAGGGCGGTTTACAATGCGTTAAGCAATAGCCTTCATACTTTTGTATATTTATACAAAGTCATCTTATTGCCCCCCAAAACTGGGTCCTCAATTTACCTACCTTAGAAAAACTGGGCTTGGAAGGCTGAGTCAATCTTGAGTGTGGTGAGATTCGAACACAGTAATTGCAGACAGCTGGTGTTTAATTACAATACTTTTAGTCTGCTGAGCCACCAGAGCTCCTTATATTGCAAAATCTCCATTCCCATCCCACTCTGGGGCCAGGCAGAGGTGGTATTTGCTGGTTCTCTGAAATACTCAAAATTTCCGCTACCGGTTCTCCAGAACCTGTCAGAACCTGCTGGATTTCACCCTGCTGGAGTGTCATAAGTTGTCTTTCCCTGTTTTAGTGCTTTACCACTATTATAAGCTATAACAACTGAATGGTATTCCTCAAGAGTACCATTAGGCTAAAAATTCAGTTAGATGGCCACAGGGGCAGAACGAAATTGTTTGTAAGCATTAGAATGTTAATATATTTTTTGCTATGGATAAAATAAAATATCATAAAATATTTACCTATTTGCATTGGCATCCTTCAATCTCAAAAGACTATGGTATCGTGCTCTGGAAGGAGGTCCTAAAACAGCATCTAATGTGACTAAAAAGGCCAATTCGAGAGTGGCAATCCCTTCCACACTGAGGGCAGATACATTCTGTCCCCTGCCCAACCCCCAGATTTCACTGGTTCCGGGACTGCCTCTTTGCCTCAGCCTGCCGAACAAGTGTCTCTTTGAATTGGAGAAGACCATATTGCGTCTTTAGCCTCCAAGCTGAACGATCGGAGGTCAAGGTTTCTCAGTTGTTAATGTCCATTCCCAGGGCCTTTAGGTCCCTCTCGCAGATACCCTTATATTGCAGCTGTGGTCTCCCTCTGAGGTGCTTTCCCTGCACTAAATGTCCATACAGGAGATCTTTCAGAATCCAACCGTCAGCCATTCTCATGACATGCACAAGCCAGCGTGGATGTCACTGTTTCAATAGTGTATACATGCTAGAAATTCCAGCACGTTCCAAGACTGCACTATTTGGAACTTTATCCTGCCAGGTGATGCCAAGAATTCTTCTGAGACAGCGCATATGAAAGATGTTCAACTTTCTCTCCTGCTATGCATAAAGAGTCCAAGACTCACTTCAGTACAAGAGTGTGCTCAGGACGCAGGCTCTATAGACCTGGATCATTGTATGTTCTGTCAGCTTCTTATTAAGCCATACTCTCTTTACCTGTTTCTTATTAAACCATACTCTCTTTACCAAGTACCTATTTACCAGTTTTATATATGTTAATATAAACAAAACAAAAGCTGGAAAAATCAATTTACAGTAAGACACTTCAGATGAAAATCAGAAAAAAAAATGTAAAGGCCTAGTGAAGTAGAACCAAACTGATATGAGGACATTATGAAAAACTTCATGAGGTAAAACTGTGAAATAATGTATTGCTATTGCATCACATCATTCATCCATAGAAAATATAGTTGCTCATTTACATGACCATGTCTCAATTATATATATATAGGGTCTATGAAACCCTAGCTTGAGAGTTTGATTTTCACGCTGAACAGTTTTACTATTATATGGATTATCAAATATCTTCTTTCTTTCCTCACTGGTTCCCACAAAAAGATTTTGTTGTTTTGATGGGGACAGTCTCTCCTGTCCATTTTAAGAGACGGTTGAAATAGAAACTGAAAGTGGGCTGTTTGCTTCTCTATTACAATTGTTCATTATTATGATTTTGATGATAAGAACATCTATAACATTAGAAATTTCTATTTCACCAAGAACTCAAATCAATTCTATAAATGCAACTTTCAGCTATTTGAAAAGGATGAGTATGACTTTGACTCTAAAAAAACTATACTATATACTCCTAGCCAATATAGTCTTTAATTCAGAGGTGGGGAACAATTGCCGCTTTATGACTTCTGGACTTCAACTCCTGGCTCAGGAATTCTGAGAGTTGAAGTCTACAAGTCATAAAAGTGTCATCATTCCACACCCCTGCTTTAATTTCTGGATAGGGTGTGGAATTCATTCCACATTTTTTCGTTTTTCTGTAACAACTTCAAGAAAGGGGGATTACTTATTTTTCTATAATCTAGAAATAGCCAAATGCTTTTATTTATTTTATTATTTCAATTTATATACCGCCCTTCTCCCCGGGAGGGGGACTCAGGGCGGTGAACAACCAGATTTAAAACACATATAATACAAACATTAAAAGAATAATAAAATTAAATTAAATTCATTGGCGTTCCAAATAAAATTCTAACCCCATTAAAATACCCAATTTAAAACCCCAGGAATCAATAAGAAAAATTTTGTTAAAACCCCATTAAAACAATCAAGCGAGGCCGGCTTGTTGAAATAAATAGGTCTTAAGGGCCTTTCGGAAAGTGCGGAGGTCCGGGATCAAACGAACTTCTGGAGGCAGCTCGTTCCATAGGGTGGGTGCCCCCACAGAGAAGGCTCTCCCCCTGGGGGCCACCAGCCGACATTGCTTGGCTGATGGCACCCTGAGAAGGCCCTCTCTGTGTGAGCGTACTGGCCGGTGGGAGGTTATCGGTAGCAGCAGGCGGTCCCGCAGGTACCCCGGTCCCATGCCATGGAGCGCTTTAAAGGTCAAAACTAACACCTTGAAGCGCACCCGGAAGACCACCGGAAGCCAGTGCAGCTCGCGCAGGAGAGGTGTCACATGGGAGCGCCCTGTCGCTCCCATAATCACCCGCGCGGCCGCATTCTGGACCAGTTGGAGCCTCCGGGTGCACCCCAAGGGGAGCCCCATGTAGAGAGCATTACAGTAGTCCAGGCGAGACGTGACGAGTGCATGAGTGACCGTGCACATGGAGTCCCGATCCAGAAAGGGGCGCAACTGGCGCACCAGGCGAACCTGATAAAAGGCCCCCCTGGCCACGGCCGCCACATGATTTTAACTCTCATCTGTCTCATCTGGCATTACTAAAAGGAAGGGATCAAGGAGGATACAAATTGAAATATATAGAAAGAACCACTTTACCTATTCCTGATCATTCTCTATCCCTCTTGCTACTGTAAACCAATAAAATGATTTTTAATTTTACATAAATAGCAGCTTTGGGAACAGTTATGCAATTCTCATTGGAATCATGGAAAGTGTAAAAGGATTAATTTTTTTCTTCTTAACTTGGGCCCATAAATATTTTTCCCTGGCTTGTAATTTCACATTCTAGGTAACATAGTGTTGTTCCCTTGTTAGATTACATCTTGTTTATTGTATGTTTATATAGCTTTATATGTCTTCCAAGGGGCTCATGTGTATAAAAACTCCTATCAAGCTTAGAGCATAAAATAATAAGCCATACCAGGCTTATTGGTATGAAAGAGAAAAACAGGGAAAGAAATTGATTTTTTTAAAGTCTAGAAAGTGATTTTTTGTTGGTTAAAAAGGATAAAGTAGCTATATAAATGCAAAATAACAAAGGAAAAAAACACATTAAACATCAAGAAATTAAAACAGCTTTTAATACACGGATAAATTAAAGGCACCCACCCATAGAAATCCAGCAGAACAAGACTTTCATCTGCTAAGGAAAGACAAGCAGAGAGAATCGAAATGAGACATCCCAAGAGTGAAGACTGAAATTCCCATGACAGACACTGAAAATGTTGCACTTAACTTGTCTTATATATTACTAAAATAAAGAGAAACATTTATGCACTAAACGGAGCCATAATATATAGTTTGTTTAGTTCTGTTTTAGCATGATATGTGAGTCCAGTTATTATTATTTGTAAATCATAATTTAAGCATCAGTTTTACATGTCAGTCATGCTACTGTGATTAATTCAGGAAAACATGGTTAAAATAAATCCTAAAAAGATACAAATATATTTTAGAGAGTTCCAAAGAGAATATTTCTGCTGGGACCATCAATACGAAGAACTAGCTAGGCATAGACCCATGCTATAGAGAATCAACAGATGTGGTGGCTCAGCAGCTAAGATGCTAAGCTTGTCGATTGAAAGGTCAGCAGTTCAGCAGTTTGAATCTCCAGTGCTGCATAACAGGATGAGCTCCCATTACTTGTCCCAGCTTCTGCCAACCTAGCAGTTTGAAAGCATGTAAAAAATGCAGGTAGAAAAACAGGGATCACCTTTGGTGGGAAGGTAACCGCACATATGTGCGAGGGGAATCTTCACCTTTAAAGCGCTTTTATCCTTCTGGACTTGGAGTACAGTAAGTACACTTTCTGGATGTTTGAAACAAGCTTCTCTAACCCGATGCATATATATACATACCCAGCCTTCTCCAAACAACCTTGGTGGCTAGGAATAATAGGAGCTGTAGTCTATCTGGAGAGCAACTGCTTGGAGGAAACTGACTTGCAGTAGCTGTTGATTCTTTTAGAATTGGTACCCTGGTTATATTTAGAGCTTCTGGAGGAAAAAAAATGGGAGAAAGGAATAATGAAATTCTTATTTTCTTGTAGTGCAGAGTTGGACAAAAAACCCTTAGCAAATATAGGCATTACATTCATCTAACACATGCTCTACAAACTAGTGAAGCAGAAATATTTGATCACTACCTTTCTTCTTGTTTATTTAAAGTTTCTTGGAATCAGATGGCATATGTACCATGTGTGCTTCTATATAACCACTACTGATGCACATCCTTTGAAGCTCCTTATTATTCCTCCCCTCCCCACATACTTTTTAACATGCACCTGATGACATCATGAAGCGAAGCCTGTACAGTCCCCCTTAAAGTTATAGTAACTTAGCTGTCCCTTTAAGTACTTTCTATCCTTGAAATGTTTTTTTCTGTACTTTGGTCCTTAGATTTTCTTGATTTCTAATCTTGCTACTTTTCATCATTTTGCCCTTTAATAGAAAGGAAACTATATGTGCATTTCCCTTCAGCTAATTGAAACCATACACAATATTTACTATAACCCATTTCATACAGTGTTTGTGGGAATAAAAAGAGGGGGGTTATGTTTAGAGATCGAATACAATAGTTTTTATGGAAAAGGGCCAACTTTCAGTTTCTCCAAGAAAAGTTGAAAATGTTCCCAGTTATGAAACCTTGGAGAGCTGCCAGTCAGGGTTACAAGAACTGAATTAAGAAACCCCATACTCTGACTGAGCATGAGGCAGCTCCTTATAGTCAGTGACTTTATATCAGCTTTGAATTTAAAATATGGTATGATATCTGTCATTGATAATTGGCAAGTAAATGGCTCATCCATGTAGTCAAATGGTTTTTTCCACTTGAGGCATGTGACAACGATCATTTTTATATTTAGTTTATTCACAACAAGTCAGAGCAGAATCCTCAGGTCTTCGCACTTTAGCATAAAATCCATTAGCCATTTCCATTTATAATTGGACTGATGCCCATTTTCTATAACTGGCACAAATATATTGGGAACAGATTTAAATACTGAAATCTTCTTTCTATGTATAATTAATCCAAATACACTCAAAGTATTGTAAATATGCAAGAAACCTTTGAGTCTATTTGTATGGTTGTGTTTATATTGTGATCCAACATTTGAGAAAGTGCTTAGATACAAATACAGAGAAGAGTAGAAAGAAAAATGAAATATATTACATTTTCTTTTATTTATAAGTATGATTTCAGGAATGATAGATGCATGCTAAAATAGAAAAATAGGGATCACCTTTGGGAAGGTAGCAGCTTCCCGTGTGTCTTTGGTGTTTAGCCATGCTGGCCACATGACCATGGAGACATCTTCAGACAGTGCTGAGTCTTCGGGTTTGAAACCGAGATGAGCACTGCCCCCTGGAGTCAGGAACAACTAGCACATATGTGCGAGGACAATCTTTACCTTTTACTATACAGAATCAGGTTGATGATCACGAAAGAAATAGGCAAGAACCATTATGTAAGCTACAAGGACTGAACCCTGGGAAATAAGATATTACTCAGAAGAGGTCTTCACTGGAATAAAAAGAGGAGGGATGATAAAGACAAATCAGGATTCTCAGTAAATTATGGCTCTAGTCTTCCAATGGAGCCTGTTTTCTGATCTGGTCTTCCCTGAAGGACTGCCACACACCCATGAATATGAGGTTCAATCTTCCTGAGTCTTGCCCAGGATGCACCTTGAAAAGATGTGCTCTGCTACCACTAATGAGCTTTGCGTTGCCCTATCATTTATAGTCTTTAGGAATGGGATCCAACAACAAGTAAATTCTCTGTAAGGATTTCCTCCACTTGATGGATTTCCATAATGAAGCCAGAGAGCCCTATGCACTATAGAAAGTAAAACCAACTTCTACCATTGACTTAAACCTGCTTTTGTGATGCAGAATATTTTTTACCACTATAAAAGTTGAATCCAACTGTATTTCTGTATATTCAGATACAGAAATTGGGAAAACTCTGCAAAAGCTAACCCTGCCCTCATCTCTTCTGCTAAATTCTCTCAAATGAAATTGGAGTTCATAAAATATTCCTCAACATGGCTCTCTGCCAGAGGAAAGACTTCCTTTTATCTAGATGGTTGGAGTCTGCAAAATGTTGCAGGCTGAGAAAGTGGGAATGATCTTATGGTGATCATTTCCAACTTTTCAGTTCCTGAACTTAACCCTGATATTCCTGAATCACAGAATCCTAATACTGTATGAACCCTTTTCACATCCAAAATATTTCTTATTTTGCCAGCCTTTATTTCCTAATGAAGAGTTCATTTTTCTTCTGTACACCATTGTGAGTCAATTATGAGACGTCAACATCAGGCATATATCAGATAACAAAAGATGCCATAGCATCATTATTAAAGAAATCCCAGCACAACTTAGCTAATTATAATCTGACTGGTCTCAATTTGTTTTCTGCCATCTGGGAATACTGGTTGCTCTCTTTGTTCTAATTTATTAGATCAGGATTTCCTAATATTAGATGATCCAGGAAGCAGCTGTTCTTATCTCATTTATTTGTTTGCAGATATCTGTTTAATGGTATTTCTGCACTACAAATAGATCCTAACAGCTGAGCCTATTAAAAAGGGCTTGGTCCAAATGCTGTTCCTTGGCTTGGTTGAGAAACTGAGCAGGAAGGAAGGCCAGGACATCATCGTAAATTTTATTTACTCAGATTGGAATTCAAATCCAGTAGGACTGCAATTGTCCAATGTAGTATAAGCTTTGTCTTTTCATATGTATATAAATTGAAGCAAGATGGATTTACACTACATTCATGCATATTTGGCGTGCCTATGATTGAAACGGAAACAGCCGAAAAGCTACCATTGGCCTTATAATTGTTCCAGTCTGAAAACCTAGTGAGCTGTTCCTCAAATTATAAATAGTTTATGATTAGATTAGTTAAACTGGGAAAAGGGAGATTCTTGTTTAAATGGGGCAGATATAAAACTGGAAAGGGATTCCTATATCTTTTTCAGATATTTGGAGAAATAATTTCAGCAATGCCTGCTGAAAATCCTTTTCTGTGTAACTAACTATTAATATGTGTAAAATCGAGTCATAGTGTTCCAGGCTTAGTTTTAAGATTTTTGGACTTCAACTCCCAGAATTCTCCAGCCAGCTGGCTGGAGGATTCTGGGAGTTGAAGTCCACTAGTCTTAAAGCTGCAAAGATTGAAGACCTCTGAAATAATGTGTCTGGATATTGAAGTGGGTATAAAATCTGATTTGTCAGAGGGATAACTAATGCAAGATTAAGGGCAATCCGATATCTGTATTGAAAGATGCCAGTACTGTCTGCAATTGCTTACCAAGCATAATTTCAAGTGTGAGTCTTTTAAAATATTCACTGCTTAGGGTCTATCTCTTAAGGATTGACTCACCTATTTTGACTCTCTTCAGTTATTTCAGGGTTTCTCCATCTCAGCAACTTTAAGTTATGTGGACTTCAACTTCTAGAATTCTCCAGCCATCCTTGAAGAACGTCCCTTCCAAAACCAGTCTATTTATATCTTACATAAAATGCAACTGCCTTAAAAGCTGATGCTCATGAATTTTTTCTCTGTATTTTATTGACTAGTGTAGGCGTTTGAATAGTAACAGCCCCTGCCAGCAGAGTGAGTTATAGCCCAGGAGAACTGTTAAATACAACTTGAAGATTATTCCTAGTGAGCAGGGAAATCCCACTGCATCAGTACACGATGATAAGTTTTTTTTTTTTTTACTGACAATTTGTAAAGGCTGAACGTGAAGCTAATAAAGAAAGCCAATAAAGTCTCTGAGTAATTGAAAAGACTGCCTTGGTTCCTTCTACTACTAAGGTCATCACAAACTGTATATTTAATTTATAACTGTTAATACGGTGATTGTTTCCTAGTGGAAAAGAGTTACATTGTCATTAAAGTAATGTTGTTCCCAATGTGTATCTGCTGGCAATCTAAGGGTGAGAGAGAAATTTTCAATTAAGAGTACTTGTGTGAGAGTAAGCTTCTTTTGAAATTATCTCTATGATAACTCTACCATGTCATTACTTGACTTGCTATCCCTGACATATATTGTAGACTTGATTGGTTCAATGGTTGATCCCAATATTCTGGTTGAGGCAATGCAGCCACAACACTGTTTATGTTAAGCAGCTCATTTTTGTACAGAAGGTGGCATTTGATGGACAATAGCTTTATATTGGTTTATTTTAGGATACTGATTACAGATGGACATCTGTTTTGGAGTATTGCCTTTTACACAAGGAAAGAAAAAACACTGATGTTAGAAGTGTAACACTTACAAGAAAGTAACTGTGCAACTGATGCCTGAATGCAATAAAATAAAAGTCTTATTTTTTAAATAACTAGGACAGTGATGGTGAACCTTTTTGGCACCAAATGCTCAAACTGGAACGCCCAAAATGTACATATGCATGTATACGATTATGCGCACCAGAGCGCTAGAAACCCAGAGACTAGCTGGCTGGTGCTCCAGCATGTGTGAAGACTAGCTGAAGACACATGCCATAGGTTTGCCATCAACAGAACTGGTGATGGGAATGCCTGGTTATATAAGTTTGTCTACAGCTGAGAGTTTGCTTTCTACTATTACTGAGGGAGACCAATCAAATAAGGACCTGAACTTTACAAAAAGCCCAAGTCAGACAAGAAAATAAATAAATTAAAAAAAAAACTGAGAGAGAAGGCAGAAATGAAAGTTCTGTGAGTATTAGTTTAACCATTAGGAGATGTTTCTGTCATGTGGAAGCATACAAAGTAAGATATTAAAGTAAAATATTTTAATCTATCTTGAGAAATACTAATTCCCAAAGGGGTTAGAATGACGTTTAAAGGTGAACATAGACCCTAAAGAAGAAACATTTCTAGTTAGTAAAATTTAAATCTGATAGGAAGCAGACCAACTTTAAAATAGAAAAAGTAATATTTCTTCAAATCAAGCTTTGATAATTTTGAACATGATGTAGTGAATCATACCAAAGATAATTACTACTGTCTGTAGCTATTTTGTTTATTTGGATTTCTGTAATCACAGGTGTTAGTATCATGGTAAGAAAACCCCAATTTCTGATCAAAGACATTTCAGTGTAAGGTTCGCATTGTGATTTACCATTTCAAATTTATAAGCCATATGCTGACAGTTATGAGGACAAACTTGGACCAATGTTGGAAAAGAGATATTTTGCCAACAACACCAGACTGGAAAGAATGTATGCAGCAATAGCAAAATTAACAGTTACATTCAGAATAGAAACTGAGAAGTGTTGAATACAGTTTTAAAGAAAATGTTTGATGTAAAGATTTTAATGTTTATATATATTTTGATGTAATCACCAGTTGAGTATAATGAGAATGAATTTAGAATTTAATGTTGCTTTTACTGGTTTTAATTTTTGTTACTTTTCTTTTTTACAAGCTCACGTACACTTATTTTAGGAATAATGGTAAGTAGTGGTGATCCCAATTTAAATATTAACTTTAGGGTTTTGTAGAAATTTTCAAATATTTCTTAAGATGATATGAATTGGTTTTATATATTCAATTAATTTAATCAATGAAACAATACATTTTAAATATCAATACAACGAGACAAACTTAAACCTCCAATCAGACTGGAGATTAAGTATTCTCCCCCCCTCCCCATTCACCTGTGGGTGGGGGAGGCACATTTAGTCTTGCAAGATTCTGCTATTCTACTGTTAATCTTATCTGGTAGATCAGATTAAAAATTGAAGTTAATATTTATTTTAAAAATGCTCATTTTCATGAAAACAAATTATTCCTGAGATAGCAAAAATGAATTCAACTCAATGTGATTTAAATGAATTATTTTTTTTCTCCCTGGCATTTTCTTGCAAGTACTCTTTCTTTCTTTCTTTCTTTCTTTCTTTCTTTCTTTCTTTCTTTCTTTCTTTCTTTCTTTCTTTCTTTCTTTCTTTCTTTCTTTCTTTCTTTCTTTCTCTATTTTCTCCCAATAATGGTACTCATCTTGACACTGACCAGAGCTAAGAGAAGCCTCCATTGAGTCAAGCTTAATGACTGATAACTTCAGGAGCATATTCTCTCAGCAACAATGGACAACTTTTCCTTCCTTCCTTCCTTCCTTCCTTCCTTCCTTCCTTCCTTCCTTCCTTCCTTCCTTCCTTCCTTCCTCTTTCTTTCTTCCTTTCTTTCTTTCTTCCTTCCTTCCTTTCTTTCTTTCTTTCTTTCTTTCTTTCTTTCTTTCTTTCTTTCTTTCTTTCTTTCTTTCTTTCTTTCTTTCTTTCTCTCTTTCTTCCTCTCTCTCTCTTCCTCCCTCCCCTCCTCCCCTCCTCCCTGCCTCCCTCCCACCTTTCTCTCTCTCTCTCTTTCTCTCTCTCTCTCTCTCTTTAATTAATAAATATTTAATTTAAAAAATTAAGTGCAAAAGTTCCTCAGCATTTATTTTGAATCCAAAAATGTTGTTTGAAATGGGAGGCAAGGTGCCCCAAACATTTTAGAAGTATCTTAATTTCAAAATAGAGATATTTTAAAAACAAAATGCTTTCAAAATGCTCAAAAATTCCCATGCTGCACTTAAGAGAGCAGCTTTCCTTTTAAAAAGAAGTGCACTTGAAATGCACTTGAAGTGTTTCCAGGGAAGAACTGGAAAACGGAAAATGACTTTATGAAAAGTGGAGCTGATGGTTGTGGTGGAATGAAGAGCTTGTGAATAGAGCAGCTCTTCATGATTCCTCTCTGGATAAGGAGAGGACTTGAGATCATCCACAAGTGTTCGAGACAACAGTCTCCAGTAGGTATTGCACTCCAGACTTCCTCTGCATAACAACAGCAGCTACTGACTGGATCTCCTAACTTGACATTAAACTCTGAAATGTTATTTCTGTTTTCCTTTTAGGTTTTCTTATTGCTTTTTTAAAAATTGTTTTTATTGTTTTAATCTGTAAATATGAAGTGTTTTAATACTGTGTGTGACCAGCCATACGCTAAATAAATAAAATAAATTGCACTCCAGAAAATGATGAAATAGCTCAAACCATGATCTACACTTATAAGAATACAGTTTGCATATTTCCTTTTCTAATCACTTTTGGATATTAGAAAACTTTGGATAAAAAAATCTGAAAATACTTGGTGGGTAATGTCTTTAACTCTTTTTTTCTAATAGACAAGAAAAAGGTAATGGAAGTGTTGATTTTGGAAATTTACAAACTGACTAAGGGCAGAGATAGATTTGAAATAACATGTTGGAATTATATGACCCTTTCCCATGAGAAAATGCTTTGTTTTGAATTCTTTTTAAAAAAATGATAGAATGGGTTGGACACTAGTGGGAAGTAGAAGGAACTAAAGATTACAGTTAAAGGAGAACAACATTTAAATTTGAATTACTAACATAGAATGGAGCAAAATATTTTAACATTAGATGTATTGAAGGATATTTATTTATTTATTTATTTATTTGTTTGTTTAGATTTGTATACCGCCCTTCTCCTTGCGGACTCAGGGCGGTGAACAGCCAAATAAAAATAGTACACAAAAGTTAAACAATTTCTTTAAAAAAAGCATATAACTTTGGCTAAAAATTAAAACCATTAACCATTAAATATTTAAAATACCCAACTCTATAATACAGATCTTAAAAATTCAGCGGGGTCAGGCTAGACCAGCAAGCTGAAAGAGATGAGTTTTCAGGGCCCGACGAAAAGTCCGGAGGTCAGCAATTGTTCTCAGTTTTGGAGGAAGATCGTTCCAGAGGGTAGGGGCTGCCACAGAGAAGGCCCTCCCCCTGGGGGTCGCCAGCCGGCATTGTCTGGCTGACGGCACCCTGAGGAGACCCTCTCTGTGGGAACGTACTGGCCGGTGGGAGGCTATTGGCGGCAGAAGGCGGTCCCGTAAGTACCCTGGTCCTAAGCCATGGAGCGCTTTAAAGGTGGTCACCAACACCTTGAAACGCACCCGGAAGTCCACCGGTAGCCAATGCAGCTCGCGCAGGAGAGGTGTCACATGGGAGCGTCCCGTCGCTCCCATAATCCCCCGCGTGGCCGCATTCTGCACTAGTTGGAGCCTCCGGGTGCACCCCAAGGGGAGCCCCATGTAGAGAGCATTGCAGTAGTCCAGGCGAGAGGTGACGAGTGCCTGAGTGACTGTGCGTAGGGAGTCCCGATCTAGAAAGGGCCGCAACTGGCGTATCAGGCGAACCTGATAGAAAGCTCCCCTGGCCACAGCTGTCGTGTGATCTTCCAAAGACAGCCGTGGGTCCAGGAGGACGCCCAAGTTGCGCACCCTTTCCGTGGGGGCCAATGATTCGCCCCCAATAACCAGTGATGGTGTCAGCTGGCTATATCAGGATGCCGGCAGCCACAGCCACTCAGTCTTGGAGGGGTTGAGTCGAAGCCTGTTTCTCCCCATCCAGGCCCGCACGGCTTCAAGGCACTGGGACATCACTTGTATTATTGTATTATTGTATCATTACATATTTGTAATCAATAGACTGAGTTAATATTATGATTGTCTACCATTATAGATAGATTGTTTTAAAAAGATGTTATGGAAGAGGAATAAGTTAAACTGATCTGAAAACAGATTTTAAAATGTCAAGGTACAAAAATGACAGAATATAAGAACAAAATATATCCTAGTAGAAGGCACCATATGCTATTTTAGGCTTAAAAGATAGCTATTAATGAATATTTATTTCTATTTACATTTAACTTCTTATTTTTAATCACACATCATCTCTAATTAACATTTATAATATTTTTCTAGTATTAATTTAGTTACCAACATTATTCTAGTATCAACATTTCTACTATTCAACTCACAGTTTTAATTCCCAAGAAAGATACAACATATTAACAAGCTTTTTAATTAAAAACAATGAAAGCATTATTTTGATTTTTTGTAATATACAGTAAGTAGGGATGCTCCTCTAAGAAAATGGAGGACATTGTAATTTAATAATTTTTGATAATATGTCTAAACATTATAATCTTTTAAGCCAATTATATAAAACTCTAGGAGGCTAAATAATACTGTTATGTAAAAATTTATTAGATATAATTACAGTGCTGTATAATTACAGCTATTATAAGAAATGCATTCATCTTGGCTTTTTTTCAGAGCAGAAATTCAAAGGATACGAATGACTAAAAATAACATAATGTTAACAAGAAGGTAGAATTCAAGGAAATAAATGATTTTCACATAAATTGAATGCTGCTGTAAACCCTGCTTTGGCGAAAGAGGCAAAATAATCTAAGTTTTCCATTTCTCAGCTGAAGATTTTTCTTTCTGAGTCTGATCAAGTGTCAATGTTTCGTTTCTGGTGAATGATGACACGGATACCAAAATCTTACTAAAAGTTGAGAGATGGAAGAAAACGCTACATATTCCGATATGATTAGGGCATTTCTCTGTATGAGAACTAAGTGTCTTCATTTTTTTCATAAACTAATCATAACAAGATGTGTAGCCTTTTGAAATTAATAGGTCAGCCTATATTTGCTTTCTTCTATGTGGCTCATTAGCTTCCTTCCAAAACCACATCTTAATTTGACATTTCTTTCTGCTAGGCTCCACTGCAAATTCCACTTGAATTTGGCATATAAGGTTACATAATTTACATGTTACATTTACATAAAAAGAGAACATAAAAGAACATAAAAAGAACAAGCCAATGCAGGGTGCTCAATCATTCCTCCACCATCCAATCCAGAGACACAGAAATCTGTTTTGTTTTTATTGGGGGAAAATGCCTTCTTTCCTGTGGAATTATTGCAACCAAGAGTTAACAATTCAACATGGATTGACCTCTCTTTTGTGCAGGATTGCAGAGGGAAGGTGGTTCAGCCTACAGATTCCTTGGGAGCTGGACAAAGTTCTGAAGAAGGCAAATATGTACCATATATCAAGCAGTATATTATATTGCTATGTCTTTTTTTATGTAGTACTCTTCCAAATTTGAAAATTGGAAACTGTTAGGCTGCAAATCTCCCGGTCAGTCTACTCTTTCTTCTGCTCAGTCACCCAATTGACAACATGCTATAATATATGGCATTTGCAATTTTCCTCTAGTTCTAGCTTTCATAATAATAAAATGTTATTAAAAGCTCTATCCAGAGTTGCTGAACTTATCAGTTCCAACATATAGCTATCTCTTAGGAATAACTATCTAAATAGATATAGCCTTATAGGGGTCACAGATGCTGGAATGAGAGGTCACATATACCTCTCTAATTTCCTTTCCTAAATAGACACACATAAAAACATCATCTCCCCCTCCCGAAGAAATTGATTCTAGAAGATGAAAACAGTTGCATTCAGCAACTGCAACTAAACTTTAAAGGAAAAGTTTACATGTATGTATGTATGTATGTATGTATGTATGTATGTATTTATTTATTTATTTATTTATTTATTTATTTATTTATTTATTTATTTATTTATTTATTTATTTGATCAAACTTTTATACTGCCCTTCTCCTGAAGGACTCAGGGCGATGTACAGCCCATAATAAAAATAACAGAGACACAAAAGTTAAAAACAATTAAAATAGATTCAATAAATTGGCCATAATAGTTAAAATCCCAAAGCTAAAATACCCATTAAAACTCATCATTCCATCAGACCAGCTTGTTGGAATAACAGGGTCTTAAGGGCACGACAGAAGGCACAGAGGTCGGGGATCCTACGTCTCTCCGGGGGCAATTTGTTCCATAGGGCAGGGGCCCCCACAGAGAAGGCTGTCCCCCTGGGTCAACATAATTTGACCGACGGCACCCTGAGGAGGCCCTCTCTGTGGGAGCATATGGGCTGATGGGAGACAATTGGTGGCAGAAGGAGGTCTTGTAGATATCCAGGTCCTAAGCCATGGAGCGCTTTAAAGATGGTCACCAACACCTTGAATCGCACCTGGAAGACCACCGGAAGCCAGTGCAGCTTGCGCAAGAGAGGTGTTACATGGGTACGATGTGTCGCCCACATAATCACTCGCACGGGCGCATTCTGGGCCAGTTGGAGCCTCTGAGTGCTCTTCAAGGGAACCCCCATGTAGAGAGCATTACAGTAGTCCAGGCGAGAAGTGATGAGAGCATGAGTGACTGTGCATAAGGAATCCCAACTCAGAAAGGGGCGCAACTGGCGTATCAGGTGAACCTGATAAAAAGCCCCCCTGGCCACGGCCGTCATATGCTCTTCTAAAGACAGCCGTGTGTCCAGGAGGACGCCCAAGTTGCGAGCCCCCTCTGTGGGGTCAATGACTCGCCCCCAATAGCCAGCAATGGCACCAGCTGGCTATATCGGGATGCTGGCATCCACAGCCACTTGGTCTTGGAAGGGTTGATTAGAAGCCTGTTCCTCCCCATCCAGACCCACACAGCCTCCAGACACTGGGACATTACTTCAAGGGCATCGTTGGGGTGGTTTTGGGTGGAGATGTACAGCTGGGTATCATCAGCGTACAGATGGCACTGCACCCCAAAACCACGGATGATCTCACCCAGCGGCCACATAAATGTTGAACAGGAGTGGCGAGAGGACTGACCCTTGTGGCACCCCACAAACAAGGCGCCTCGAGGTCGACCTCTGCCCCCCTGCCAACACAGACTGCGACTGGTCAGAGAGATAGGAGGATAACCACTGCAACACAGTGCCTCCCACCCCCAATCCCTCCAGCCGGTGCAGCATGATACCATGGTCGATGATATCAAAAGCCGCTGAGAGATCTAATAGGACCAGAACAGAGGAGCAACCCCTGTCCCGAGCCCTCCAGAGATCATCAACCAACGCAACCAATGCCATTTCGGTGCTGTACCCAGGCCTGAAGCCGGACTGGCACGGGTCTAGATAGACGGTTTCATCCAGGTACTGCGGGAATGGATAGACTGATGATGGAACTCCAGGATAAGGAGGAAAGTGAGTATTATCTTGTGTGGCACCAATGGTATCAATGGCTGAAAAAGAGAATTAGCATAACAGTAGATGATAGAAATTAGGGTGAAAGATTAACGCTAGGAAATGAATAACGGAAATGATGCTATTATTCTTATAGATTTAAATACTTGAATTAAAAATCTAATATTAGCCTTTCATTAATATGTACAGCAATTTACTATATATTCTATTGATGACAAAAGCATATATGTGGAATGTTGTGTGGGTTTTGTAGGTGGTGGGGTTTTGTTTGTCTTTGTATTATTTGTATATCTTTGTTTATGTTAAAAAATAAAAAAATCATTTAAAAAAACCATGTGGCAGCGTTAAACTTACCCAGAATCCTGTGCATGTCCTCAGGCGCCACAGGGTCAATCTTCTCCCAGATAACACTCTCAAGACCCACCTCCATCATCCCATCTGAACCTACCCAATCGGAGTCCACGCCTTCCCGAATCTGAGTGATTTTATCATGCAGGAATTGCACAAAATCTTCAGCCCTACTCTGTAAGCTCCCACTTAGAGTAGGGAGAGGGTCACCCTAAACAGGGCAACTGGGCGGTTCTCTGCAGATGCAACAAGAGCGTAAAAATAATTAAATTTTGCCACTCTTATCGCCACTGGGTAGGTCTTGATATAAGACCTCACCAGTGTTCAGTCAGATTCAGAGCAGCTGGCCCTCCAATCGCTCTCTAGGCATCTTTTCTGGCACTTCATCTCCCTTAGCTCCTCAGAAAACCAGGGAGCTAGTTGAGATCAGCCCTGAGTCAGAGGTAACAAAGGCACGATGTGATCCAAAGCTCCAGCGGCCGCCCTTTCCCAGGCGGCCATTAGTTTTTCAGTAGAGTCATGAGCCAGAGCCTCAGGGAATGGCCGAAGCTCTGTCAGGAACCTATCAGGATCCATCAGGCACCTGGGATGGAACCACCTAGTCGGTTCCGTTTCCCTGCGGCGAAAGGAAGTAGCTCAAAAGTCTAACTGAAGGAGTGAATGGTCTGTCCATGACAAGGGCTTGATGACTAAGTCCCCTATTTCTATATCAGTCAACCATTGACCAAAGACAAAAACGTCTGAAAGCAGCTTAGATTTAGAGACATCACTGGAAGAGATATAGCAAAAATGTTGCTATAAGATGAAAGATATGGTTGTTACTTTCTTAGTGACCTTGATGAAATAAATACAAATTTATTTATGCCTGCTGCTACTGTTTTAAGTAACAATGATAAAAACAAGACAGGTGCCAATTCTGAATATTTTTGGATCACAAATCTATTGGATGTGCTTCAATCAGTGATGACATAGAAACTGGTTTAAAGACCTGGTGGGAAGAACAGTTGTGATCATTTGCCTCAAGCAACCAAATGTTTTGGGCTTCCTTGATGGCAAATTGAGGAAAAAGAGGCCTAGATTCTAAAGTCAAACCTAGGTAATTCTGTGGCTAACTTTACAGAGGCAGTCTTTCATTTGATAAACTAATCTATCTGAAGGGTGGCCCAGTCATAAGCTGGTTAAAAACAGAAGACTATACCTCCAACAAAAAAGAAAGGGGGACGATCTTGCTTCATATTTAAGCAATTGTCCACTAGGACTCCAAGATTTCTCTCACAGTTACTGCTATTGAGCCAGGTTCTACCTATTCTGTATCTGTACATTTCATTTTTCTTGCCTAAATGTAAAACCTTACTTTTGTCACCATTAAATTTCATTTTGTTAGATAGAGCCAAGTGTTCAAGTCTGCCAAGATCTTTTTGTATCTTGAGCCTATCTTCTGAGATGTTGGCTATTCCTGCCAACTTGGTGTCATCTGCAAATTTGATGAGTTTCCCCTCTATTCTTTCATCTAAGTCATTATGAAGATATTGAAGAGTACTGGGCCTAAAAAAGAACCTTAGGGTACCCCACTGCTTACTTCTCTCCATGTAGATGTAATTCCATTAAGGATTTCACATTGAGTGTAATTTGTCAGCCAGTTAAGAATCCATTTGGGGGTAATGCTATCTATCCCATATCTTTCTAGCTTACTAAGAAGTAGGTTGTGGTCAGTGGTGGGATTCAAATAATTTAACAATCGGTTCCCTGCCCTAATGATTTCTTCTAACAACCAGTTCACCAAACTGCTCAGAAAGTTAAAAACCGGTTCTCCCGAAGTGGTGCAAACTGTCTAAATCCCACCACTGGTTGTGGTCTACTTTGAGAAATGCCTTACTGAAATTCAAGTATATTATGTCCACAGCATTTCTCCTATCCATCAATTCAGTCACTATGTCAAAGAATGAAATAAGTTTTGTTTCACATGATCTGTTTTTGACAAACCTATGATGGCTTCTGGTTATAACTTTGCTTGCTTCTTGGTGTTTGTAGATCTACTGCTTGATTATCTTTTCGGTGATTTTTCCAGGTATTGATGTCAGGCTGGTTGGTCTGTAGTTTCCCGTATCTGTCATTCCCCATTTTTTTTTTTTTTTGAAGATGGAAATGACATCAGCTCTTTTCTCTCTGGTAATTCCCTGATGCCCAGGATCTTTGAAAGACATGGTTCAATGGTTCCAAGAACATGTCTGCCTGCTCCTTCAGAACTCTGGGATGTAATCCACATGGTCCTGTCGAATTTGATCAAATTAAGCTGCATTTTTATGATTCCTTAGGCACTTGGAAATTTAAAGCAAACTCTATAGCTACCAGCCAAAATAGCTGAGACTCAAGTAAAAGCAATTTGCAATGTTGAACAATGAGATTCCACTTCTTATAGCATGCCACTCTGCCTAAATTCTTTTCATACCCTGAGCCATTGCCTGTGCTTAATAGGCTTGCTGAAAATTTTTATCATTGCATAATAAAAAGAACATAAAATGTGCCTTACCTATCCTTAGGATCCAGGCACCACATTTTATATGATTACGGTGAGAAATATCAGGATCAGTTTTTAATTTTATAGAATAAATCATGAAGATATCATATTCATTTGACATGTCTGTTTGGACATAGTTTAGAATCTTGATCCAGGTTTCTCAAATGCATGTACAGAGATTTTTACAAGTCTATACTAAAATTATATGGTAGAAGTTTATTTTTTAAAATGCTTTTTCCTGTAGCAAGCATGGGCACGTTTAGAAGAAAGAGTCATATATATTTATAGATGATGATGATGATGATGATGATGATGATGTTGATGACGACGCCAATGATGATGAATTACAGTTCTTTCCGTAATAGAGCAAATAAAAATAGAAAGAATGAATTCATAAACTGTACTCATACAACTATGCAATTCATTTTGACAAGTTCAGTCATGGTTATAATGTCAGTTCCTTATCTGATTATACCCTCTGAGCTACCTTTGAAGATAAACTCATGGACAGCTGCCCAGGATATTTCATTTCTACAAAGTTATAGATATAGCTGAATGCAGCAAATGCAGCTGGGCAAGAGAATGCTTTGGAAAAACTCAAAGGCACAACAGTCTAAAAACCAGAAAAGATTCAGTTGGAAATAGATCAAACATGTATGAAGAATACTTTTCCAGTTCTAAACATCATGGTAGAATAGACTATATTCAAAAGTAAGTTTGGTTATAAATGTAATATATAAAATAATTATAACATGAAGCATCACTCAAGACTATAGTAATGTATATAGTAACTTTTATTTATGTGATAAATTTAAATGACTGTCCATGTCACATATGTGACTCTGTATATCAGCGTTCTATTTTTCTATTTTCACTGTGCAAATCACCCATAACAAAGGACAGCATATTGATACAAACTCTAAAATATGCACAAACACATGCATTCATAACATCCTCTATATAATGGGGGCCACAAACACAAAATTAGCCTCCCCAAGATATGCTGTGCTAGGACTACAAGTTGTTAACTTGTATTTAAATCCATCAAAGAAAGAAAGAAACTCATCAAGCAAATGCCACAAATCTTCCATTTGGAAGGTTCTTAACATTTGAAAAGCAGTAAAAAAATTAATTCCGAAAGTGATTAAGAAATGAGGTTTGGCAGAGCTTATTGTCCATATGGGCTGTACTAAGACTTTGAGCTTAGTTGGAATCCCTCAACTCTCAGACACTCAATTTAACAGCTGACCACAAAAAACCTCAGTTCTTACAATCTATTCATGAGAAACAGCTATCCAGAATGCATATGGGCAATCTTATTATCTGTCCTTTTTCCAGAAAGATTTCACCAACCAGGATCTACCTTCTGGCTGCCATTGTTTGCTGTAATGTCATCCCTCTTCTTTCAGGGATATCTGGTATACTATGTCCTTAATGGAAGTTTCCACAAAATCTGATCTACAACTTCCCAAAAGTACCCCCCCCCGCAGAAAAGAGTTCTTTTTTTCTTGTTTATTTATAATTTCTTTTGTGATATAATTATTTTATTTCTGTTAGTTGCAGTTCTTAATGTAACCTCCTAATGCTGTTGTCTTGCATGCAAATGTACTGAAAATCTGTTCTTTTGAGACAGTTTCGAGCTTTACATTTAAATGAAACATTACTTTTTAAAATTGAGTTGAGAAAGAGTGTATAATCAGAGACTGAGTTCAAATAGACTTAAGTTTAAGTCACAGCTGAGATTTGAGATTGGATCAGTTCCAAGAACTGAAAGATATAACATTCATTCTATCATGTGATGCCGAATATAGGAAATTATATTTGGGATGTGGTGTGGTAAAAATACCCCCAAATTACTAAGAATCTGTGATAATTTTATTATTCCCAAATTAACACTTTATAGAGAACTATCTTGCAACCAAGAGCAAGAGTCACAAGTTTATAAAGATTTTCTATAGAATATTGATCAAAGAACACTGATCAAAAAAGTTTAACGATACATGTATATTATGGAGAGCCCAAATAATTGTTTTACTGCTTGTAAGTGCACAAAATAACCAAAATAGAACACTGATGTCATTCATATTGTTTGTGCGTGTCTTATTTATTTATTGTATGGCACCTACGGAGATCATGCAATCACTTATATCCAAATTCAATTTAATTTACATAAAGTATATATTCATACTGTGAAGACATCATATATTCTTTGAACTGCAGTTTAACAGCTTTGATATATAGAGGTACCAGGATTCTAATGGTTATTCCAGCTGACCTTGTACTTATCTGTGGAAGGAAGAGAGATAAGAAAACAGTTGTCACACATCCTTCAGTCTGCTGCATTTCATCTCACAACTGATGAAGTGAACTACGGCCAACAAAAAGCTTGTGCCTTATAATAAAATGTGCTAATCATACAGATGTTACCAGAATCTTTCTACTCTGGCTACCAGGGACTAACACAGCTCTCCTTCTACACCATCTAAATGCATTTGGGGTCTTTAGCAGAATATTGGCATAGCTATAAAAAGAATCCTGCAATTAAATGAACAACTGACTAATGCATAATATATTGTTTACAAATTATCAGGTTATCAATGAAAGCATGAAGAAATATTTCACATAGGGAAACTGACAAAAATAACTTTCAGCCAGCAAATTTCTTTCTGTTGGGTCACTGTTCCACTTAGTTGTGGAAGATACCAATCTTCTAGTACAGAGCAGGGATGGGTTCTACTTACCTTTACTACTGGTTTGCAATGCACAGAAGTGTTTTGATGACATCAGGGTCAGTGGGTGGAGCCTCCCACCAGTTTTACTACTGGTTCTATAGAACTAGTGCAAACTGGGGCAACCCACTACTGGTAAGAGTCACATAAGATACAGAAAGAGATGAAAGTGACAAATATTGCTTCCTTTTGTTTTATATGAAGAAACATGCCAAGCTTCTGATGATTATTTATGTATGATATTTTATTAAAGTATCATCCTTAGAGAAATGGAAACCACAGATTCCAGTTATAATACTTTACTTTCATAAGATCTTGTAGAATATTGAAATTCTACATTTTTTCCTGCATTCCATTATATACTAAGCAATGTAAAGGCTTTTATTTTGATTTTTTATCACATTTTCTTTGGTTTCTGGACCATGTAATCCCTGCTCCAAATCCCTTCCCAATGGCTCTTTCACAGCTTTTCTGAAGCCAGTTCTAAAATGGCTATGTAAAGTTTACCATTTATTATACAGAAATATAAAGAAGGGTTTTGATATTCATAATCACCTCAAAATGAATTTCTATTGGGTCTCTCTCTTTTCTTCATAATAAAGCATTCTGAAATGATAAGAGAAATGAATTGTGGAAAAAGTGTTGATTTAAATATATCAATATAGCAGCTATTGTTATAGCTGCTATATTGTTATAGCTGCAAAGCACAAAATTCATTTTGTGATTTGTTTTTCTTCATTGTTATATAGCATCATATTGTTGCCATTGTGGACTTTCCAGAACTGATATGCACAACATTTCCAATTTTTCAATAACAACCCAAATTCCTTTTTAGTGAAATAATAATCACAGGAATAATGATAAAGGGAGTTTGAAATGCTGATGAGGATCTTACTCTTATTTGAAGCAGAATATACGAAATGGAAGTTGAAGATAACAATTTTATATATCTGTAAAAGCCCTTGAGGTAGGTTATGAACTAAATCAATAAGAAATTTAAAATGTTGTTTCTATTGGAAATACTATGTTTAAAATTATTTGGATATTATCTGTTGTTTTGCTTATTAACCTTCTCCCAAAGTTAAACTGTCAGATGAAGATGGAAATATTATCAGGTTAAAATAGGAAGGAATATTTTTAAGCAAGGAGATATTGTTGGGATTTGTTTCTTCCTGTGGGGAAAAGACTTTATATGAAGTCATTTGGAAAGCTTTGTAAAACTCTATTTTATTTCATCATTCAGGATTTCTTCTCTTTCTGTTTGACATTCAGGAATATATGAGTAACCAAACAAAATGAATCCCCAGTGATTCAATTTATTTCAAACAAGAGGTAGATAGATTGGAATAGCTTCCAGGGAAAACCCTTTGCCCACTGAGAGTAAATGATGCTTGTATTCTGCCTACAAATATCAGCCTTGCTTTGGAATACTGGAACCAACATATTTAGGATCAACATGTATTTTGATCCAATACAATATAATAGAAAATCTCATTTTCTAGTGAGGGCCAAAGGGCAGAATGTATCTTTGTGAGCCAGCTCATTGAAACATGTGCCAGTTGTGCAATTAAACAGATAAAGATCCAGATAAATCCACTTTCGGGATTGCTACCTGTCTTCTCCATTCTTCTGAAACTAGCCCCAACTCTATCGCCATCTATACTACCTTCCAGTTCTCTTCCAAGAGCCAATGTTTATAAGACCTGAATGACTCAAAATCAAGTTATTTTGGTGTTGAGTTGTTTGAAAGACCACTCTAGGTGAGCCAGCCCTTCCATCCATTTCTTCACCTGAAGTTTGGCTCACAACTTGAGTTACAGCTGTCTCTGGCACAGATTTGAGCCTTTCCAACTCTTAACTGTGCAATCTCTTCCAAAAGCTTCAGTTGCCTTCATCTCTTTTCACTTTTGGGAAGTAAAACTATCTGATTTTTACTAAGCTTTTCATGTGATCTGAGTTTTAATTTCCTCCTCTTTGATATGATTTTATTTTTATTAGTAATAGTAGAGGATATATTACTTTATTCTAGAAAATGGATACAATCTGGAACTTACATTCTTGATGTTGTTTAAGAATAAACAAGGAAGTGGCATATTCAGATCCAACCTTTGTCTCCCATCTTTAACTCCTTTCCTATTTAAAATTTTATTTATTCTGTATTCAGATTCACACCCCATCTTTGTTTAACCATCTTTAGCTTCTATCCTACTTATTATATCTGTATTGTAAGTAACCCATTTTAATAGAGTTTTTCTGCAACAAGGGTATTTCAGCAATATTTGACAGAGCTATGCAGCACTTCAAAGTCAATCTCCCATCCATTACATGCAGTTCTGGGAAATGACACAGCTGTTCTAAGATGAGGCAGAAATGGCTTTTGAGAATCAAAGCCAAACTGTTGCACAGCCCTAATATTTAACCATTGTTGCTCCCAGTCCATAATGTTTCTTCTTCTGAATTAAGAGGCAAGATACCAAGTGAAGAAGGTCTGGAAGAGAACTTTTTCCATTCTATCACTGCCACCACTGGAACAACACTCAAGTCACACAAGTGGTTCAAAGGATGTAGACAGATAAGTGATAGACCATTTGCAGACTAAGCATGTAATTAATCCTTGTGGTATTTTTAGTATCACACAGGACAAAGTTTTATTTAAAGTTAGAATAAGCACAATTGCTTTTCTGATTGAGAAAAAAAATGGTTCTTGATAGAAATTCTGAGTTAGATTATTGAGATGATGATTTTTTCAACTGAAAATGATTAGCATCTATTTCCCAAGCTACAGCTCTTTCTCAAAGGAGGGGAGTTTGGGAAAGAATTGATTGATTGATTGATTGATTGATTGATTCGATTTATATGCCACCCTTCTCCAGAGACTCAGGGCAGCTTACAATGTGTTAAGCAATAGCCTTCATACTTTTGTATATACCTGCTTAGTAGGGCTTTTGGCCTTCCCCTAAGCGGTGTTCTTTTTTATACAAAGTCATCTTATTGCCCCCACAATCCAGGTCCTCATTTTACCTGCCTTGGAAGGATGGAAGGCTGAGTCAACCTTGAGCCTGGTGAGATTTGAACTCGCAGTATGTTCAAATGTCCCTTGTGCAGGGAATTTGGAAAAATACTGGTTTATTGGTGGTGAATCTTTGTGCTCATTTTAGAAGACTTTTGCAGGTTATCAATTTAGGTTTCTAAATTGTTGATCTCTTTACAATCTTCTTCAATAGTTCATATAAGAGAAAAATTGGAAAAGGAGAAAAGAAATGAAGGGCCCAACCACCTTTGTCTTAGCTACAGTTGCAATCAGCTTCATTCTACATACATCTTATCCCTGATAGACTTCTGAGAGATTAAATTCATCAGCAAAAAAGTTCCTCACCACTAGACGTGGGAGAAAAGGAAAGGAACATCTTTGTTCCTTCAAAGAATTATTTAATTTTGTTCAAAGTAACATGGCTGGTTCCTCACTTAGGACTTAAGAACAAGCTAATGGAGGCAACAGATGGGAAATCATCTAATTATTTTATATAGCAGTTTCCTCAAGAATCACTGTATACTCTTTCTCTGAGAAAAAAACATCTTTTCTTGCTGTATGTTTTATTCTTTGCATGAATACCAGCTGCCTTAATAATTACTTAGTGCACAGTTAAGACCTTAGGAAAAGAAAGAACATTCTATTTCATTTCCCTCAGGACATCACCATGACTAGATAGGACATCCTTCATCACATCTAATGAAGCAGACAGTGATCAATGAAGTTTCAGGATTCAATCTGGGTTGGCCCCAGGGACCAGAGATAGTTGTTTGAGCTTCCGAACTCATGCTGTCCCCATCCTCACAGAACTTTTCTCTAATAGAATGTATCATATTCTGATAGATGTTCCCTGAGGATGGGCTCTAGCATGAGTCCAATTATTACCCATTTGCATATTGGGATTCTGGAATTGCAGGAGCCTGAAGAACAAACATTATGAACCTAATCACTTATTATTGTTGTGCTAGTGGCAAGTTTGGTCATCAAAATAAGAACAAGAAATTACAAATAGCCAAGTGCTACAAATGAATAATTCATGTAGAATCAAATATTAAATATTTATATTTATATTGGATATTCATTTATTAAACAGATGTTTACCTTGGTTTTTAATCAAAGAGGTTTAGAAACATCAGTAGAGCCTGTCTTCCAGACTGTCAACACGTAACAAACCAGGAAGAAAAGGGGAAAGGGGAGAATGCGCATAAGTGACAGAAGGAAGCAAGATCAGGTCCCAGCCCAAATTTCTCCATATCTCATGTCCATCTGAGATGGGATTACAATTGCAGGGTGGATTTTTTGTTCACTAGACAATCATTTGGGAGCGCCTAGGACAGGGCTGTCAAACTCCCAGCCCACTGGCCAGATGCGCCATGTACTAGCCATGCCCATGCTATTTAGTGAAGGGTAAAAAAAGTCCCAATACATCATGTGACACCACCGTGATAACATAAGTTTGACACTCCTCCCCTAGGACAACTGGTTTTTCAACAAGATAATGAATTAGCCATGCTTTAAAGTGGGTCTGGGTGTGCATATGGGCTTGTGAGGATGGGGGCAGAGAGCTTAGCATCCTACTGAGAAATTGGAATGCAATGCACTACAAACAGAATATTTAATATTGGAACATTTAGGAACATTTTAAGGTGTTATCCAGCGGAATATGACTTTTGCTAAGCAAGTATTTCAGTTTCATCAGCAAGATGAGGATACCTTTAGTTACCTCAAGATAACATCCATAATTAATGGTGCTTATGTTTGTCACACATAAAAGCAAGTGATGTTGCTGAAAGTTGTTATTTTGAACTTAGGAGTATGAATTCTCCTGCTCATAAATATTCAGTATATTATAAATATACTGAATTTTACAAGAGTAAAATTCAAGCAGTATCCTATTCTACTCCTTTTCCATATCTGTGTGGGACCTCCTGAAACAAGAAATCTATCAATATCTAATGCATGTGAATCTGAATTATAGATATAAAAAACAAGTACAGATAATCCTTGATTTATGGCCACAATTGAGCTTAAAGTTTCTGTTGATAAGTGAGACTGTTGTTAACTGTCTTCTTTTTGTGTGTAAAAAGTTCATACATTAGTTTTTCAGTGCCGTTGTAACTTCAGATGCTCACTAAACATCCTGTACTTAAATATTAAATGGGGAAAATTGTCAATCTGATTATTGTGCCACCCTTTTTTGTTAGAAAACCATGCAAGATTTAATCCATATAGCTTCCACTGGCTCTACTTCTAGGCCAAAATCCAGTGCAGCGCAATTCTGAGCTATCTTATGTATCAGATCCTTAGCATTTTCCTTGCAGCTACCCTGTAGGTGAACCCCAGAATTACTCCCTCCAAGAAAAGAGGTATGGGCCACGTGAAACAGGACTACTGGGCAGTTATCTGCAGATTTAATAAGGGCAGAGAAATAATTACAGAAAAAATTACTGCCATGAGGTAGGCTCTTGCAGTGGTTATAAGCTGTCTTTAGCTGGGTCCACTCTAGGCATCTCTTCTCTTGTTCCTTCCCCCAAAGTTCCTCTGTAAATCAGGATCCATGGATGCAGGAGAGGCTACTTAGATGCAATCCAGTCGAAAGCCTCAGCCGCCCCTTCATTCCAGGCAGCCATCAGGGTTTCAGTCAGACTGTAAAGCCGATTTTCCAGAACAACCTCAGGCTCCTTCTGAAACTCAGCCAGGTCCATTAGTCACTGGGAACAAATCAAACTAATAGGTCCACCATCCCTGTGGTGAGGGGTGACACTGAGAACTAATAACCTAATACTGAATGCCATGCTGAATCCTAATCTTTGGGTCTGTTCCTTAGTGGCCCCTGGGGTGTGATTCACGCTGTATTGCACTATGTAGAAAGAAAGTTCAACTATACCACTGCAGTTACAGCTGGATTTAACATACCTCCAGCAACAGCTTTGCAGATTTCATCTCTCTTTTCCCCCTACCTCCACCGCCCCCCCCATTATGATTCACTGTGTCTAATTATCTGTTTAAGGCAGTCCTGAGAATCTTACAAATAATTTACAGATCAAGAGGTTTGCAACACCTCTCTTTAACTCCTTTCTATTGTTACAAGTTCACTACCAGTGCCTTGATTTTATTCCACTCTAGGATTGTTAGCCTGTGATTCTGAAATCGTAAGTGTTAAAGGAGGGGTTCTCTTCCTTGGGTGAAGAGCTTTTCTGGTGATTAGATAACAGCAGTGGACAATTTAGAACAGTGAGATTCTTTAATATCAGCTACTATTTAGAACCTGGTCTGTAAAACTCGCTTTCTGAAAAGATGGGAAGAATCCTTTTTTTTTTTTTGAAGTACTAAAGAATTCATTAAATTAGCCAGATTATTTATACTGTATGTGTCTCTCCGTGTGTGTCATCTGATGTGTATTCTGTTTCTCTTTTCTCTTTTCTTCTTTTTAATTTTTTCACTTTTTATAGTTTTCTTAGTTTGTATTAAATTTTATCTTTGTATTTATAAATGTTAATGCCCACTGACCCAGACGTCATCAGAAGAGCACACGTCTGGGCACGATGCGAACCGGTAGTAAAGGTAAGTAGACCCCACCCCTGCTTCAAGGTGAGATTCATGTGGACTTCATTATAATAGTCCAATTGAAGGTTGATGAAAGAATGAGTGATTGTCTGAAGGGCTTCCTGGAATGAGTGCAAATGGTGTACCAGATGAATTTGTGCAAAGGCCCTCTTAACCACCACTGCCACTGCTCGTTATGGAGGATCTGTGCACACAAGAGACCCCCCCCCCACCCCAGAAGAGAGGGACAGGATAAACACTGAAATAATGATTGGCGGGGGAAATAAGGTGGGATTGGACCAGTGGTGAAATGTAAAATTTGTTACTACTGGTTCTGTGGGTGTGGCTTGGTGGGAGGTTGTAGAAAAAAAATTCTTTTAAAAGCCTCTGACGATCAGACAATTCAGCTGGGATCGCAGAGGCTTTTAAAGGCATTTTTTTTTCTACAACCTCTTTTGCTGAAGAGGTTGCAGAAAAAAAAATGCTTTTAGAAGCCTCTGACGATCCCAGCTGAGCCACAGGATCATCAGAGGCTTTTTAAAAAACTTTTAAAAGCATTTTTTCAGCCAAAGAGGTTGTAGAAAAAATGCTTTTAAAAGTAAAAAAAAAAAGCCTCTGATCATGCAGCTCAGCTGGGCATGGGTGGGGGGAGCAGGGATTTTTGCTATTGGTTCTCGGAACCACCCGCTGCCATCACTACTGGATTAGGTGATCCGGTCTTAACCGGGAGCGTTTCACCCCTGGATTGGACCTAAAATGTCCCAAATTATTATAATAATATAATAATATACTATTATATAATAATATTATATAATAGTTATATTATATAATAATATTATATAATAGTTCTCCTCTAGAGAATTATGGAAAGGGACTGAGCAGGCAAGTACAGATTGTCCACTCCTTGCTATAAATGAAAAAAAAATGGAATTTGAGACTGCCATATCAATATTGATTTCATCCGTTTACTATTGTGATTTTACCACCCTAAAGGGAAAGACAGACAGTGAGTGACCCTGTCCAAAGCTCTTTATTATTATTTCAAACTTTTCACTGTTTTAGTGATTACTTTTTTCTTCTCTGTATCACCCAAGTTGCCCTATCCTACAATTCTTATCTTCATAAATGTTACTTTCTATATAAATGTTACTAGAATGCTATTTTCCTTTAAACTAGAATGAAGATAAAGTTGAAAGGAACTTTCCATGCCTTTGTGGTGGAGATATCATTTTCTTGGCTGTAAAAAATAAAACAGTAAATATTTCCACTTCTGACTGTTTTTGCAAGAAGAGAAAACAACAAAGGGTGAACTTTCCATTAGAATGCTTTGTGTCCCTAAAAAAAAATGAGTAAATTAGTCTGTAATCATTTTATTAGCACCTAGAACTTTGTTGATCAACACAAAAACCAGGAAGCTGTGCCAAGGGAAATTAGTTTGTCAAGAAATCTTACTCATTAAGTTGGAAAGATAGTTGATGTATTTTCCATGATTAATTCAAAAGATACTGAAGTCTCAGAGCTGCTTCTGAGGCAAAGAGGAAGCAGTTGTACTGAACTCCGGTTTGTTTGTTTTTTTCTTATTGACTTAGAGCTGCTTTCTAGAAGGCAGAAACCAGGAGGCTGAATTTTTGTCCCACCTTAGGCAGGAAAGCTGGGTGATTTTGAGCCAGTTGCTCTCCCTTAGCATCACCCACCCCACAGGGTGGTTGTTGTGGGAAAATAGGAAGAGCAAGAATAGTAGGTATGTTTTCTGCCTTGAGTTATTTATAAAAATAATAAAGATGGGATAAAAATCAAATAAAATAAATTCCACCTTTTTATTTTCTTCTAATGTATTCCTCAAAACCCACTTTTTCATAAGCTATTATTACTATTCCCAAATCCTATGTATACTGCAGGAGTTCATAAACTTTGCCTTTTAGAAATTTTGCAATTCAATTTCCACAATCACTAGTAATTTGGGGCACTCAGATATTTACCACCCAAAATGTTTCTTTGTTTATCATTGGGCATGCTTATCATGCTTCCTGGGACTTCCTCAGCTAGATGCATCATTCTTCTCCAGTTCCAAACCATAATGTAACCCGAACAAAAAACATGGTATGGTACTCCACGGTAGTGAAATTCAGCCGGATCTATCCAGCTCACGCAATGCGGTAGGGCTGGAAGTGGGAGACTCTGCCCACCCACCTGGACATAATTACATCCCATTTTTGACCCTCTGCGCATGAACAGAAGCTCTGCGCATGCATGAAGGAGGCATGCACACTCACATTTGTGATCCGGTAGCGAAGGTAAGTGCATTTTACACCTGGTACCCCACCCCAACCCTCCACCTCCAACCTCTAAACTCGTCCCAGGGTGAAGAAATTTAATTGAAGGACAATTAATTGAAGGACTCACTGGAGAAGAACCTAATGCTGGGAAAGATTGAGGGCAAAAGAAGAAAGGGACGACAGAGAATGAGGTGGCTGGATGGAGTCACTGAAGCAGTAGGTGTGAGCTTAAATGGACTCCAGAAGATGGTAGAGGACAGGAAGGCCTGGAGGAATGTTGTTCATGGGGTCACGATGGGTCAGACATGACTTCACAACTAACAACAACAACAACAACAACAAAACCTCACTAGCTTAGAGGCCACTAACTACATAAAATTGTCCTGATTGCCATATGTTTGCATACTGAAGTATCAATAAGACTGATTGCCTGAGGTTCAGTTTTCAATCTCCTATTATACATGGCAAGCTATTGTATCTTAGGTTATATTGACAGAATCCCTTCACTATCTTTCTACAGTGTTCATGTCAGCCCTTTGGGTACATCAGGCTAGGAAACCAAAGTTATGAATACCAATACTACTTTTATTATAGAGTTACAGTTACAGAATCTCTCAAGTTTGAATGTGCCTCTTTCCTCCCCGTCTTTATCTCTTACAGAACCAGGTCCAAGAGGCTTTCTCATATTACTTTTCTGTTTTGGACTCAGATTTTATCTTACCTTTATCTTGGTTGCAATTCTTTGGTCTGTTCCTCAAGGTGATTCTCGCAGCCCATTACAGCTTCAGCCAGCATCATTACAAGCAAGCATGCACTTTTCTCCTTTTCCCTTCTTAGTTTTGCCTCCCCAGTTTACTACACACACACACACACACACACACACACACACACACACACACTTGCAACAGTCTTACATGTCCACTGGAAGCATTCACTAAACAAAAAAAGATGAAGTATATGTAGTCCAGAGTTGAAATGTAGAGACCTGGGTGCTCTCTGAGCTTGGTTGTTTCATTGCAAATATTTCATTACCTGACTATGTTACATTATCAGTATTTGTGAATATTGGGTTTACTCTTGTTTATATACAGAGAATGTAAACTGGAGCTAAGTCCACACTCATCAATCAGGTAATGAAACATCTGCAAGCAAATAACCAGGCTCAGAGAAGACTACAGCAGGGGTGCCAAACTCTATTTCATTGAGAGCCACATCAGGCTTGTGTTTCACCTTGGGGGCAGGGACAGGGGGGCATGGTCCGCTCAGTGTCACTCATGTTGACATTGGGGGTGCCTTTGGTGGCCCGAGCATTCTACCAGTGAAAACAGGCTCCCAAATTCCAGTTTTGGTTGTGACAGCTCCTGCAATCTTCTATCAGCATAAATGGAGCTTGGGAGGGCTGTCCGTGGCCCTCACAAGCTCCATTTTCAGGTGCAATGGCATCCTTCAACGCTCTGCCAGTGAAAATGGATCTCGGAAGGGCTGCATACAGTCCTTGCAAGCTCAGTTTTCACTGGCAGAGGAACTGCAGATGAATCCTTTGCTGTTTCCAGGGCAGCCCTGTGGGCCAGATCTAAACACCTTGTGGGCCACATTTGGCCCCCAGCCCTTGAGTTTGACACCCCTGCTCTACAACATTCACTATGCTATTCTGTGTCCCAGCCATTCTCCTCATGCCTGCTTGTGTTTTTTTTTCTTGCTGTTGTTTTTTAATTTTTTTTTCTCAGTGGTTTTCCCCAGCTTGTTAACTCTTACTTCTTGTCCTTGGATGGCACCTTGCTTTCATCCTGGCTCATGCTTAGAGTATGATTTTACCATCTGAACACAGGTATAAATACTCCATGAAAACATCTCACTATGGATGCAATTGTTCTTGAAACAGAATGCTATAGCACAGCCAGAAATATTTTCTGTCTGGAGATAGCTTCTGGCTCAGTTGCCAACAAAAACAGGCTGCCTGTTTTATCATTGTTTTCAGACTAATTCCCAAAAAAGTGGGGGTGGGGGATGGGAAAACCAGGTCATTTTTCTCTCTTTATGTCTAAGTAGGCATGATTGAAACTAGGTCAGTAGGACTTTCTTTATTACGGTCTGATCTTGTGTATGTTACCAACTACAAGCTACCTTCCCAGGTTCCAACCCAGTACCGAAAACCTTTCCCTCAAGAATTGGCAACCTTGGAAGCTAAACATCTTGAGTGAGCATTTACTTGACTCATGGGAGTCATAATGACAGGCAGAATCTGTAGCTCAGTCATAAGTTTTGTAGAACATTTTTCAAGACCAATCATGGGTGTTTCAAGAGTAAACCATCAGCAGGGCACTTGCCAAGACTGATGACAGAGAGCAGCATAAACAGAATTTTTTCAGTGACCCCTTTCTGACTCATGAGAAGTGCAGAGTCCCTTTCCCAACCATTACACCTCTGTCTCCTTCTGTTGAAGGCTTGCCCAATCCTAGATATGCCCCTGGTAGTTGGAGCCAAAAGGTTTTCCAAGTAAGCAGGGGATCTGTGCATGCACTCCTGGGCACAGATTCCTCATTTGTCCCTTATCTAGAGACAAATCTGATTGAGCCTAGATTTTGCAAATCCAGTTTGGGATTTTCAAAAACAATGGTCTGGAAAAGTTTTCGTAACATTGGAAGACACTGACAAATGCATTAGGGCAGAGAAATTAAATGCGCTTGATTTACAGTGTACATTTTTACTCCAAATCACCATATGTATCTTTAAAATATAAGCAGGATAAATTAGCATTTAGCTTATCCCAAGGAGCCCGTTCTATCCTCTGCCTACATGGCTTGTGCATCTTCTGTTGCTGTTAAAAGAACTTCCTGCCAAGGAAGATCAAAGATTTTGGCACTAAAAAAACATTCAAGGGAATACATGGTTCAACAAGTAACATTGTGAGTCATAAAGATTTATGTTCAATGCGTGCTTGTTTTTGCAAGTTATTAAGCAACTGAAAAATGATAGCAGGCCATGTACATCCATCAATGTATGAAACTCCACACAATGGTAAGCACATGGATCTCAATAGCATTCATCACTGCAACTGGAGTATTCACAAAGTAAGAATTAACTTATCAAAGTTAATTTCATTTGAAAGGATATGCTTTTTTTTCATTTTATTCTTTAAAAATCGACACATTTCCTATACAGGTGTTTTTTGTTTTTGTTTTTTAAATTAACACATTCCAATTCAGTGTTCAGAACCAAGGTTTTTGATAAATGAGAGTTGGCTGAGGTTTATGAAATAAATCTGATTGCTTTTTCCAAGTTTTGATTCATTAGTATTAGTATTTACTACTGTGTTATTGCAATATGTCACTTACTGGCTGAGATACCTAGGGCAAATAAGCAGAAACTGTAATACAAGCTGAATTCACACAATGTGAAGCCAAAACCACCCAATTTATCAAATTATTTATCATCTATGTCTGTCTGTCTGTCCGTCTGTCTGTCTGTCTATTCAATTTTTATACTGCCTTTATTACTTTATAAGTAACTCAAGACAATGAACATACAGCAACAATCCTGTGAGGTGGTTTGGGCTGACAATGACTCACCCAAAATCACCTGGTCAGCTTTCCTGTCTAAGGCAGGACTAAAATTCAGTCTTTCAGTTTCTAGCCTGGTGCCTTAACCACTAGACCTTATGGATTCACATGATGTGTAACCTCTTTCATTGTGTATTATTCAGTAAAATGTGCTTAAGCAAACCATTGTCATTATATATAAGAATAAGTAAAACACTGCAGTTCAGTGATCCAGCCTATCCCACTTTAGTTACTTATTATACAGAGTAGACTTGGACCAATTAATAAGTCTGTTCAAGAAGCAAAGTCAAAAGCAGAAAATAGGAAATGGATTACTTTAAGAAACAAAACTATATTTCAGCTGGGTTCAAAGCATAATACAACTTCTAAGCAATAAGATTGCTAGAAGTCATAAGACTTCAGGCATAGCTAGAAGTGATGTCTTTCTTGTGACCTATTGTACATGAGGAATAAGGCTGACTCAGTAAGTAATCAACCCAACTATCTGAGGCTCCTCTTGTAAAATTAAGGTAGATTATCATGTGGAGTTGTGATCACAGTAAGATATTTGGAAAGAGGAAGCAAATTACAGCGAAGAGTTGCAAGTCAATTTAGAAAATGTAGCAGCTGAATGGAATTGCCTTGAGGGAAGAAGCCAACTGATATTGAAGAAATGCTGGCAAGGACAGAAACCTCACTCTCTACCCAGGACCACTGCTGGCATAAAAGGTGCTCTTGTGCAGAGCTCCACTTAGTGTTCCACTTTCCCCAAACATAGAATAAAACATAGAAAAGTACATGAAATGAACACTCATTCCAATTTTTCAAATTAGTTTTGTTGTTATAATCACAAAACTACATCTCATTTATTTTGGCCATGTTATGTGGGAGAATTCACTGGAGAATGCAATTATGTTTGGAAAAGTTAGTGGTAAAAGAAAACCAGTCCACCAAAGAACATGATGGCTGGACATCAGCAAAGCCAACACTAGCCAGAGCATAGAATAACTCAAAGTAGTGCAAGATAGGAAGACATGGAGAGACCAGACCCATAGAATTGCAGGTTTAGGAAACAACTGAATGGATAGGATATTATTGTCATCACCACTATCTGTTGCTATCTTTGTGACTTGTCTACTTGTCATGTTCATTACTAGAACAGCTTTACTTTAGATTTCAGCCTCTAGGAGTCTCTGGAGGCTGGGGACAACAAAAAACATCACTTCCAGTCCAACCGGAAGTTGGGAAACGGGCTGTTTTGGGCCTCAAGAGGGCCTCTGAGGTGGTGGGGATGGCTGTTTTCACCCTCCCGAGATGCATAGAGAAGATCTGGAGCCAGGTGAGAAAGAAAAACTGGCCTTCCCCATCTCCCCAGGCACTCTGGAGGCAGGAAACAGCCTGTTTCCCTACTTCTGGTGGGCCCAGAAGGCCCAAAAATCAGCTGATCGGTGCATGCATGTGTGCCAGAGCTGAGCTGGCATGCCAGGTGACATGGCTCCAGGTGCCACCTGTGGGATGTGTGCCATAGGTTCACCATCACGGCTTTTTATGGATGCCTTGAGTTTAGAATGCTTTGAGAGTTTTGCTCACCCAAGCAAACAGCATGACAATTTTTGCCGTAACAAATTAGACTTTATTTTAAATTGCTACCAATCTCTTTATATTAAAAAAGGAAAAGAAAAAAAAAGCTTTGGCTCTTGATCTTGCTTAGCAAGATTCCCTTTTGCTTAGATTCTGATGGTTAAAAAGATCTGCATAGGTTTAGGGGTTTTGCATGCCACTTTTCATTGCTCCACATTGCACCCTCTCCTCAGGAGGGATCTGGAAGAAAGTTATGAACATTTTCTTAGCCTTTAATTTTAAAACATAGGTATATTTTCAAAACAGACATTATCTATAAATGGGCAAATAATTGTTGAAGTTATAAAATGTATACTCAATAAAACAGTATAACATACTGCATGATATTTGTTACTTCCTGGGAGAGACAAGTGGAGGCTCCTCTGCCATAAGTGATTAGTTTATTATGATCACTTGGATTTTAATTTGAGAAAGGGCATCATTTGCTGCTGCTTCTCCTCAGAAAACAATCTCATTTTTTTATTCACCACTTTATTAACTGCGTGGAGAGGAAAACAACAGTCCATGTAGGAGTCACTATGTAATAATTGGGAGCATGGAGAGGACCAAAGATAGCAGCAATTAAGGCATCATGCTAGAAACTAAGAGACTATGAATTCTAGTCCTAAAAGCTCCTTGGTGCTCTCTGAGCTTCATTGTTTTCTTGCAAATTTTTCAATATCCAGACTAGGTAACATCATCAGTGCACAGGTAATGAAATGTTGGTAAGGAAACAATCAACCTTAGAGAGCACAAGGATCCTCATTTCAACCCTGAGCTACAAAAAATCTACTTCATCAGTTCTAGTCCTGCCTTAAGCCCAAAGCCAGTTGGATGACCTTGGACTAGTCATTCTCTCAGCCCTGGAAGGCAGGTGATGGCAAACCACTTCTGAAATCTTGCCAAGCAAACTGAAGGGACTTGTCCAGGAAGTTGCCAGGAGTCAACATTGATCCAAAGACACAAAAACAAAACAAAACAAGTCAACAGTGGAGTACACATTTCTCATCTAATAAGGTAATTCTCTTTTTCCAGCTATTCCCCCCCCCCCCCAGCTATTTCCTACTTGAAAAATGCTCTATTTTTGCCATCTGGTTTTGCTAGTAAATGGCCTAGCTGTTGGTATTTACTCTTTTGTTTCTCTCAACTTTTTTCTTCTGGAGGACTCTTTTTGGCATAGAATCTCTGAACCTTTGAGAATATATTGCAGTGTTTCCATTTTGGTATGAGTGTCCCATTCAGTGTTATTTCTCATTCGGATCTCTGAGGCAGCTACACGAAGCAATAAAATGTTATTTTTCCATCAGTTTGATAATAACTTGAGTAAATGATAACAGCTCCAACATGGTTTTAAATAGGAATAAGAACATATTTATCTTTATTTAGTTTACAAATTGGAATCCTTTTAAGAAAGCTTTGGGCAACTTTAATATATAAATATAAATATTACAACCTCATAGTAGCATCATAAAGTAATTCTAAATCTCTAAAATTCATTAGCACTAAAATGATATCACAAGTTCCAAAACTACACAAAAAAGTCAACCTTCATTGAACGTAATGCAACAAATTCCCAGGTTAAGAATGCCCTGGGTTAAGGATGGTCCATAATTAAGAACTGAGCCCATTGTAGCAAAATTCAAGTTAAATAACACCTTGTGAATGGTACTTGTTCTTAAACTGGGGACTACTTTATAAGGATAACTTTATACAGGGAAATACCCTCTCTAGCTATGTGTTATGGATGTCTGGAAATACACACATATTCCATTATCCTAGGAGGCATATTTTGACTGTACGTTTGGCATTTCTTCATTCCAGTTCATTACACATATATGTCTTTCATTGAAATGAACAAAATTGCAGGTCCATATTAAAAGCCGTGCTATAGATGGGTAATCAATCAAATTAAAAATAAAACCAAACCAAAAAATGCATGCCTCTGAACTGTAATTCATATTGGACTATTGTTTTTACAAGAGTAACCTATTGCCACACCATTTTGGGAACATTCTAGCATTGCTGGGTAATGTTTTCCAAACTAGAATAGTCTGAAAAAAGCTTAGCTTTGTGTAGGATGGTTGCACTCTGTATTTCTTTGTCTTCCTGCTGAAGTTGAGCTTAATATTTTCTAATGGGTTGAAGAGAAGAAATATATAGCCTACAGTTAAAGCACATCCTTCCTCTGAAAGAGACTCAGTATATAATCAGGTTATCCACTGTCCTGAAGCTCACTGTTCTTGTGTGCTCACCTGGTCAAAAGACCAATATATTAGCTTGTCAAATGGGGGCAGAAGAAGGCTGTTCTGGAACTCTGCCCAGCAATCTTTTCCATTGGAGCTTTTTAGATATTGCCAGTCCTCAAGGGCACTGAACTGTTTCTCCAAGCACCCCTCACATCTAAACACATCCTGGCCACATTTGCCCATTGATGTTGGGAACAGAATTCATCAATTTTGTTGATGAATTAATATTAGGAATATCTTCATCTTGGAAAAGAGAGTTAGCGTATGGTGGTGTTACAGGAGACAGGAGACCACAATGCTATTGCAGAGCAGTAGTTTGGCTTGCCAAGGTATGAACTCAGTGGTGGGATTCAGCCAGTTCGCACCACTTCGGGAGAACCGGTTGTTAACTTTCTGAGCGGTTTGGTGAACTGTTTGTTGGAAGAAATCATTAGGGCAGAGAACTGGTTGTTAAATTATTTGAATACCATCACTGTACGAACCCTGTTATAGGAAATGCTTGTGTGCTTCCCAATGTGTGCCCCAGGATGGCAAGGTGGCTTCACACCAGAGAGAAAGACAAATGGTTCTTCCTGCAGTGTCACCCAAGGCCGTCTCCTTTCCTGGAGCTGCCTTGCAAGTGAGTGCCGCAATTGGGAAAGTTCAGAGCCGTCAGAAATCTAACTGCCTGCACAGAGCAATCAGCTCATCTATCTACCTACCTGCGCAGGACGTGCTTTTGAACTGTTAGGTCGACAGAAGCTGAGGCGAGTGACAGGAGCTCACCCTGCCATGCAGAGCTAGGGCATGAACCGCCAGAGCTGAGATCATCTCCAGCATCATTAAGCCACTAAGCCACCCCACCGCTCGGAAAAGAGTGAGCCAACAGGTTCAAAGAGAACTGAGAAAAGAACAACCTGTCAGTAGCAGGCAATGCTGACAATCCACACTGTTTCTGCTGGCAAGAATGAGAACAGGGCTTTTAATTGGTGCAAGCATTGCTACTTAAATTATGCACAATGTATTAAAAATGTGGATCATCAAAAGTGACCTGATGAGTCACCCCCCCACACACTTCTTAAGTGTATACATCTTTTCAGTGCAAAGCACCAACTCATCAACTACCCAGTCTCCGAAGAATCAAATCTCAATTAAAATGGTTTCCTTTCAAAATCTCCCCAAAGGAAAATAGGTCCAGTTTTTAAATGGAATACTAGCAGCCCTATATCTATCTTTACTGCTCTCCAAAATACTGTCCCAAATGAAATAATGACGTGAAGCAAGAATTCAGTCTTCTGGAAGAAGAAACAATACCACTTCTGAACTATATGATGCAATAAGAACTGATGCTTCAATATCTCTGACCTGTTCTCCAAGAGGTTAAGCTAAGAAGATACCATTTTCAAATGTAAGGAGTAACAAATGAAATTCAATTTTATGGAATTATTCTGCTGCTCATGCACAATTTTTTTTCAGTTGCGCATGTTCAATGTACAGACAAAAAAAATCTCAGCTTGCTCAGTTATATGCTATAAGGACAAAGCTAGCAGTGTAGTCTGCTCCTCTTTCTAGGCATTTCATGCTACCCATGCATGTAATACATGAAGAGATAAATAATCTTGCATAAATCCCAGTCTTGTTATTATGTGATGCCTTTCTAGATCAATTGCCCTTTTCTTCATTGCTTACAAATCCACCTTTATTTTCATTTATATAATCCAACTGAACAACTTTATCTCTCTGTACTAAGCCCAAAGCTTTTTCATAGATAAGAAAAAATCCACACTGTCATCATTTCACTTCCCAGTCTTTAAAAACTGACTACTGATAGATGTTGTCACTTCTGCTACCCTAACAACATGAAGAACAGGCAAAGAAAACCATTGATCAGTGTTATTTTTAGATGACCAATGGGAGATTGTAAAAACAGCTTGAAATCAATTCTAGAGGGTCCACTGAGAAGAGGCAAGGAGTCAATATGGTAGCTTCAATTAAGCAATGCCCTGATTAGTGTCCACTCTCTGAGCTACACAGCTATAATGGTATGTGAGAATGATCTTGGGAGACAGAAAGGAGAGCCTGAGACTGACAATCAGAATGAAACAGATGTCTCAGCCCACAAAAGGAGGGATGGCATAGGAAACATTTCAGAAGGGACCCTCCCTATTTTCTCAAGAATAAGAGAAAAGGAGGAGAGAAATACGAAAAGATTCTGTTAAGGTAACCTTATAATAATGATAAAGCTAGCACTCTTAGTTGCCCTTCTTGTCTGGACTACCGCACAGGGCTAATAACAGTTCCTAGAGCTATCCAAATTTCCTCCCCTCCATACAAAAGGGAAAGAAAACAAATTGTAGGCTTCCTGATCCCACAAACATTTTTTCAGAACTGTTTGTGTTTTGTACATTTATCTGTCTGTTTGCAAACAAACAAAAGTTGCTGCAACAGGAAATCTATCGCGCTGCAAAGGCCCATTACTATTCTATCTTAAAAGCCACTGAAGTTACGAAGCAATAATAATAATAATAATAATAATAATAATAATAATAATAATAATAATAATAATAATAATAATATAAGAATAAGAATAAGAATAAGAATAACAATAATAATAATAATAATAATAATAATAATAATAATAATAATAATAATAAGAAGAAGAAGAAGAAGAAGAAGAAGAAGAAGAAGAAGAAGAAGAAGAAGCCAGGATTTTTGCGATCAGACATTTTTCACTATAACTCTAACAATGGTTCTTTCATGTTATGGTGAAAAGAGTGAAGGAACACAATTCAGAATTGATTTGAGTTGTTTGAATTGTTTGCAGAGCTTTGCAATTCTTTTCTGCAAAATAAGAGATGTGATTTCCCTTTTATCTTCATTAGAGGATTAATGAGCTGCAGAGTGCCCATTTGTCCACCCCCAAGGAACTGCCTTCAAATAATGGAAGCCTCTCAGGGAAGCAATATGAAAGGATGAGGAAGAAAGATGGGGAGATCACCAATGTAGAACCTGGATCATCCCCAAATAAAATAATTCAAAGCACTGGGCAGCTTTAAATATTCCAGAGCTGAGTCAGGAGGAAATAAGTGGAGCTGCCTCATACAGCCATTGCTGTGGGATGAAGAGATCAGGGGCTGCTTCTGCATTTCTGCAGCTCCCAGAGAACAAATGACAAAGGTCACTTCACAACATAATGTACATCACAACATAAATGACATACATTTTATAGATTGTTCACTAAAGTCATAACACATGGCATCATCATGGCTTGTACCGGATCCCTGTGTGTGGGAGTACCTTAAAGCCACATAAGATAATGCAAAGGGTTTATGTGTAGCCTTGCAAACTGATATTTCAGACAGTTACAGGAAAGAACTTTGTACATTGAATGATCAGTAGAAACAGGGATAAAATATGTTTAGTAACATCATTATGGAAGTATGTCAGCAGTACCTGATTGAAAGCATTCTTCAGAGAATCAATCTCTGAATTTTACAGAGGTTGACTTCATGAAATAGATTGCACAACTCTTGCATAGTAGCAGAGCTCCACCTAGTGTTTAGTTGCACTGGAAAAATTGATTTAAGATTACACCAGTTGTTTTATTAATATAAAGTCCAGTTTATTTTTCTAGGTTGCATTTAGAGCATTTAAATTCTCTGTTCACAAACTGTTCCACAAAGACACAATTGGTAGTACCTTGTTAATCTTGGAAAAGCCAAACAGGTATAACAAGTTTCAATTCTGGTTCATTGATTTATTCCGAGAGAAGGAAAGGGAAATAGAGACAATATCCTAAAGGTGATGAGGGATGCCATTTGCTTCCTCATCAGTCCCACAGAGAAGCTTTACTGTATGGAACAAACTTTAAAAGAGGAAGAAGCATAAGGGAAAATGCTTTACATGTCTGCAAAATTTTCCCTTGGGTTTTTTTTTTTTTTTGCACAAAACAGTTAACTGGAATGGCATCAGATTGTCTTTCAACCCTATGTGTTAGAATAGTTAGCAGTGTTAACTGCTTAAGTTAACACTGCTTTATTTAAGTCGGCAGTGTTAACTATAAATATTTAGCAGTGTTTACTTGGGAGCAAGGAAGCAATTGACCACTGGATGGCTTGACACAACCTTGAATGAGAGAGGGAGCAAGAAGATCAGGGCAAAAAGCAGGGTTAATCGGTAGTGTTGCCTGTTAGTTTTAGATTATTCCCTTTGAAATATTTAAGCTTTTAGGAGAGATTGTAAAGGCTGCAAAGCATTCTTTTCTGGCAATGTGCAATCTTGCTTCAAAAGCACATGTGAAATGCATTTCAGGCTAATCTTGGAGAATCATGAGCCAGATGGTAGCAGTTAGATGTGACCCATTTCTTTTAAAAAAGAACTTTGCATATTACAAATACTTTGGGAAACATTGGAGCTGTTTTTCTTTTCTCATGTAGACGCACAGTATTATACTTTTTCGCTGAGATTGCATTAAGAAGGAAACACATACACGCACGCATGCAAAGCAACAATAAGTTTCAATTACCTCTGAATTTCAAAGATTCCATAATTAATGCTGCATGCAGGATGTGTATGTGTGTCAAAAAAGTCAGGATGACAACCACAAGCATGTGATTGAAGTATCACTTTTTTATTTGCGTCATGACACAAGAAACTGTCAGAAGATTGTTTTTCTGAGAAAAGCTAAATGGCTATTTTTCTGGGAAAAGGCATGAAGATTTTACAAAAGTGCATATAGTTAACAACTGGAAACACCACAAAAATGTGGGAAAGTTTTCCCAGGAATTTATAAATCCCTCAAAATGCATGTTCGGAAATGATTTTAGATTTCAGAATGGGTGAAATTTCAGAACAGGACGAGAGAAAAAAATCTGATCCAAATTTGAAAGGCTGGCCCTGTGATATTTATTTATTCAATTTTTATGCCACTCATCTCTCTGGGCAGCTTACAAGTTATAATTCCCCCATGTAGTTTTCTTGGCAGGAATGCAGAATTAACTAGACATTGTCTTCTTCTGTTTTCTTGTTTCAAAATTTCAGTTCCAGCCTACACGTCAGGATGTTTGGATAGTCTTTTATTTAAGCACACTGCTTGCTTCCAGTTTGGGACAAATGTGGCCGAATGCTGCTACTTACTTGAAGGAGTACCTGTTTTCCTTGACCTGACCCATATTTGAAAATATTTATTAAATTTATTATTTAATATTTATTAAAACTTCCTTCTCCAGCTTTCCCCACAATTCAACAGATGTGATCTTAAAATGGAGAAACCCAGAGAGGTTTCCTAGAGTGCACTGTAATAATTTTTGGGTGCCAGCTGTCACTTTTTATGTTCATGGTGGTGGGGGTAGGGGTGGTCCATGCAGTTGGCCATATTTGGAAATAATCCAGTTTTGGAGAGTGGCAGAACAATACAGATAAAGAGCAGGCTAGGACATGTCACAGTTGGATTGAATTACGTATCATAACAAAACATTCTCTTTTGTTCTGTAATATGTCTGTGAAGATTTTCAGTCATCCAGGTTATGGTTGTCTCAAGAATGCTTTTTCAAAAAGCAACTGGACTTTGTTTTTTGTTTGAAGATGTTTTACTTATCATCCAAGAAACTTCTTCAGTTCTGAATGATGATGAAAAATGGATTTATACACCTTGTAGTCATCTGATCATTAGCTTTCTTTCTGAGCCATAGTGGCGCAGTGCTTAAATGCAGTACTGCAGGCTACTTCTGCTGACTGCCGGCTGCCAAGCAGTTTGGCAGTTCAGTTCTCACCTCAGGGTTGACTCAGCCTTCCATCCTTTCAAGGTCAGTAAAATGAGAAGCCAGATTGTCAGGACCAATATGCTGACTCTTTAAATTACTTAAGAGTGGGCTATAAAGCACTGTGAAGCGGTTAAGTGCTATTGCTATTCTGAAAATTGTGAGGCCACTTGGTGCCTCTAGGGTCACCTGAATGTGCAAATGGGTATGGAACCTTCTTGGAACTGCTGAAAGGACTTTGTTGGACATAGGTGGGTGCTATATCCCTTCTCTCTATTGAGAGGGCTGTACAATGCAGATGGCCTCTTTGACCAGTTTCAAATTCAAAACTGAAGCAGCTTTCTTGGATGAGAAGCAAAACATCTTCAAGCAAAAAGAGTCAAATTGCCTTTTGAATAAGCATCTTTGAAACTATTAGTTTTTCATTTGAATATTATAATCTTCTCACTTATACATCAGTGCTGTCATTAACATCTCTCTCTCACGGGTCTGTCTGATTGAGTGTGGTCTTCAAAAAAAAAAAAGGTTCCCTATTTCCTCTATAATTATCTGTCTAAAACTGAATCTGATCATGCAGAATCACTAGTGATGGAGCAGTCTCAAACTGGTCTCAACCTTGCTTGGAACATGTCAATACTGTATCCCTGTTTCAAGTTACAGTCTTTGAACTCTGTTCAACAAAAAATCACTTCAGGATTATAAAAACACCCACCCCAAGTTCATGAAAAGCTGTGGCAAGTTTGCCAAGCATATGATTTTCATTCACCTACTTTTTTATACATTATAAAATATTACTTCAGGAGACTTACCATGGAACACCTTCAGTGAAAAGGTATGCATATAGAATATGAACAATAGAGCTCAACCCAAGTACAACTTTTATACAAAATTGTACAGCAACAAATGTATTTCAAGGCCACCTGACTTCAAGGCCTTATAGGTTAGGGATTCAGACCATTTCCAAAGAGTATTGGATTCCTGTAAAGTGGAGATTTTTTTTTAATTTATATGCCATCCTTCTCTGGAGACTCAGGGCGGTTTACAATGCATTAAGCAATAGCCTTCATACTTTTTTTTTTCCAATTTTTATTTATATATACAGACTAAACAAACAATAAAACAGTAAAACATACAAAACATAAACGTATAAACACAAAATCACAAAATCAAATATTTATCCAAAGTTTTGCAACTGTAGTCTGTAATCTTGTTTCATAATTTAACTCCTCCTTATTTGGTCTTTCCCTTCTATCTATCTTTCTGATTTATTATTGACTTGTGTGTGTACTATGTTTTCCTCTTTCTGTATTTGGTAGTTCAATTTACTTCCTGACCCTTTTTCTCTTTTCTCTTTTCCAACCAACAATACCACCTTTTCCATACTAGATAGTAATCATGTTCCTTCCTATTTTGTAGTTCCTTAGTGAGTTTATCTAATTCTGCACATTCCATGGTCTTGCTAATTACCCTATCTTCTGTTGGTATCTGACTACTCTTCCAGTATTGTGCATATAGTATTCGTGCTGCTGTTATCATATGTATAATTAAATATGTTATTTCTTTTTCATATTGTCCGTTTAGTATTCCAAGTAGAAAGGTTTCTGGTCTTATCTCTATCTTTTGCTGTATGGTTTCTTCTATCTGGGATCTAATCATTTGCCAATATTGTTTTGCCATTGGGCAGGTCCACCACATATGATAGTAAGTGCCTTTATGAAGTTTGCATTTCCAGCATGTTGATAGTGTATTGGGGAACATTCTTGCTAATCTGGCTGGTGGCAGATGCCACCTATAGAACATTTTGTAGAGATTTTCTTTGTACGATACAGACATTGTCAACTTATAGTTTATTGTCCATAGTTTTTGCCATTTGTCTAGTTCGATACTGTAGCCAAAATTTTTTGACCAGGTTATCATGTTTTCTTTCACTACCTCTTCTTCTAATTTATATCCTCGTAGATAATTATAGATTTTTTTAATTAGTTTGTCTTGTGTCCCTTGCAAAATTTTGTCCAATTCAGTTTGACCTTTTTGGAATCCAAATTGAGCCAAATCTTTTTTATATCTTGATTTAATTTGTGCATATGGCCACCAGTCAATGTCTATACCCATCTCCTTCAGTTCTTGCCTTGTTCTTAGTTCCCCCATGTGGTTTAGCAGCTCTTTGTAGGTTTTCATTTTACTACTGTCCATGGCGTTTGGGTAAATCTGGGCTTCCATTGTTGACAGCCATTCCGGGATTTTATTGTAATGTACCTTTTTAATACCTTGCCATGTTTGGTATAATGATTGTCTGATTGTGTGTCTCTGGAAATAATCATGTTTTTTATCTGTGCCTTCCCAGAGGAAGGCATGCCATCCTCGCTGTAGGTCAAATCCTTCCAGACTCAGCAATCTTTGATTTTTTAGATCCATCCATTCCTTTATCCAAATTAGTACTGATGCTTTGTAATAAGATTCCCAGTCGGGTAGTGCCAATCCTCCTCTTTCTCTTGTATCTTGTAAATGCTTTAGTTTGATTCGTGCTTTCTTCCCTTGCCATATGTAGTCAGCTATTAATTTGTTGAAGTCCTTAAAAAAGTTTTTCCCTGGTTTTATTGGAATTGCTTGGAATAAGAATAGAATCCGTGGTAGTACATTCATTTTAATTGAAGCGATCCTCCCCAAGAGTGATAATTGTAGCTTTTTCCAAATTCCTAGGTCTTTTTTTAATTTGTTTTGTTAATTTATCATAATTATCTTCTCTTATTGAAGAGCTTTTATTAGTCAGCCATATTCCTAGGTATTTTACTTTCTTCGTGGTTTGTATGCCTAATTTATCTTCTAGTTGTTTTTCTTGTTGATTAGTGTGGTTCTTTGTTAATATCTTTGTTTTTTGTTTGTTGATTTTGAGACCGGCTACTTTCCCATATTTCTCTATTTTGTTTAGCAACTTGACGCCAGATATAGTTGGTTGTTCTATAATGAATACGATATCATCGTCGAAGGCTTGGAGTTTGTATGTTTCTCGTTTGGCTCTTAGACCTATTATTTCATTGTCTCGTCTGACTTCCTTTAAGAGGGTTTCCAAGGCCAGTATAAATAATAGGGGTGATAGGGGGCAGCCTTGTCTCACCCCTTTTGATATTGGAAATTTTTCTGTTAGGTCGCCGTTAATTGTTATTCTCGCTGTCTGTACCAAATAGATTCTTTTTATCATCTTTATAAATTTTTCTCCAAATTTCATAGCTTCCAATTGTAAGGTGAGGAATTTCCAGTTAAGATTATCGAATGCCTTTTGTGCGTCTAAGAAAATTAAGGCTGATTGTTTGTCTACATTCATTTCATAATATTCAAGTACATCAATTATTAGCCTAATGTTATTTTTTAGTTGTCTCCTTGGAATGAAACCATTTTGATCCGGGTGTATATAATCTTCAATTATTTTCTTGATTCTTTCTGCGATAATTGATGTAAACAATTTATAGTCCACATTCAACAAAGATATTGGTCTATAGTTTTGGATATCTGCGTGATCTGTTTCTTCTTTGGGTATTAGTGTAATAATAGCCTCTGTCCAGGAATTCGGAATTTTGGCTTCCATAATTGCATCATTAAATACTTCAAGCAGGGTTTCATCCACCGATTGTTGACAATTTTTATAGAACTCCACTGGTATTCCATCAGGTCCCGGGGTCTTATTTATTTTTTGTTTTTTCTTCACCTCAATAAGTTCCATCATTGTAATTGGTCTGTCCAAAGCGTCTCTGTGCGTCTCTTCTAATTCTTTGATTTCGGCTTCCCTTAGGTATTGTCTAATATCTTCTTCTGGGGGTTCCTCTTGTTCATATAATTTTTGAAAGAATGCTCTTGCTATATCCTTTTTATCTTTATTTCTATATTGTATCTCTCCAGTATTGTCTTTAAGTTGGTGTATGGTCCGTTTTTCTTTTCCTTTTTTCAGTCTGTATGCCAGCCATCGCCCTGTCTTATTGGCATGTTCGAAGTAATTTTGTTTCACTAGTTTAATTTTCCTGGCTATTTCTATCTGTGTATTCAAATTTATTTTGTGTTTTATCAAATTTATTTTTTCTTTAATTCTTTTATTTTGGGGTTCCTTCTGTAACTCGTGTTCGTATTCCTTAAGTTCTTTCAGACATTTCTCTCTTCTCTGCCATTGTTCTTTGTTTTTCTTCGCTACATACGCTATTGTCAGCCCTCTTATGTAAGCTTTCGCTGTATCCCAGAGGTTTTGGGTGGAAGTTTGCTCTTTTTTATTAATTTCGAAGAAAATTTTCATTTCTTTTTCTATTGTTTGTATATAATCCTTATCTTTTAGGATTTCAGTGTTCATCATCCACCTCTTTTTTATTCGATGTCCTTTCCAAGTTATTTTTATCGGACTATGATCTGCCCATATATTTGTGGATATTTCAATTTCGTCTAAATCTTTCCTAAGGTCCGTTGTCATCCATGCCATATCTATCCTAGACCAGGATAGATGTGGATTAGAGTAGAAAGTATACTGCTTTTTTTCCTTATTTACTTCCCTCCAGGCATCTTGTAGACATAGTTCTTGTGCCATTTCCATAAAGGTGTCTGGTAGAGTTTTTTTCTTGGTTTTGTTCTTCTTGGTGCTCTTGTAATCTTTTTCTGTGTCTAAGATTGCGTTGAAGTCACCTATGAGGCAGATATTTTCATAATCTAAATCGTTTATTTTATTATGTAAATTTTTATAGAAGGCCCGTTGGTTTTCATTTGGTGCATAAATCGTGGTCAGTAATATTGTTTTTGACTCTGTTTGTATTTCGATCATTAGAACTCTTCCCTCTTCGTCTTGATATACTTGTTTTGTTTTTAAGTGCTTCTTGATGTAAACCGCAATACCTCTTTTTTTTTGTCTGATAGTGAAGTATAAAGATTTCCTAGTCTTGTGTTTTCTAGCAATTTTTGGTGTGTTTTTTTAATATGGACTTCCTGTAGACTGATTATATCCATCTCCAATTTATGTAGTTTGGCAAATGTCCGGGTTCTCTTGGTTGGGGCGTTTAATCCATTTATATTAATCGAGATTATTTTTATTTCCTGTTCCATCTTCCTCCTTATTTAGTAATTGCCTTTTGTTTACTTGTGTTTCTTGTTACCATTTGCGTTTTTCCCCTCGCTCCTTCTCTCTCCATTTCTTTCCTTTCCTGTTTCTTCTTTTTCCCTTGGTCATCTTCCATTTCTTCTATAGAGTGTTCATCTTGGCTCCTATTCTCTGGTTCCTCTCTGGCTTCTTGGTCTTCTTCTATAATAAAATATTGATCAAAAAACTCCTGGGCTCCTTCTAAGTTGTCTATCTTTACTTTCTTATTTTGCCACGAAATCAAAATACCATCTGGTAGAAGCCAGCGGAACATTACTTTGTGCTTGTTCAATTGTGTTGTAAGGAAGCTATAGTTTTTTCTCTGATCTCTCACGCGTCTCGGGATTTGCCTCAAAGTTATTATTTCCTTCCCTTTATAGTAAATCGCCTCTTCTCGCATTTTCTTATATATTTCCTCTTTTGTTGTTTTTTTTGTAAATCGGACGTGCACTTCCTTTGGGAGCTTGTTCCTTCGTGCGTAATTAGTATGAACCCTGTAAATTTCATCAGTATCTCTTCTTATATCGTTTTTGTCTCTCTGTAGTGTTTCCGCAAAAATCTCTGTCATAATCTCCCCTAAGTCTTCCTCCTTGGTTTCTGTGATGTTTTGGAACCTTAAGAAAAACGATGCTTTTTCCATTTCGAGAAATGTAAGGGCGTCTTCCGTCTCTCGATTACTTGTCAACTGTTGGTATTCCAGCCTTTCTACTTTTTTTATTGTCTGTTCCATTTTGAGTTCCGTTTTTTGGATCCTTTGTTCATTATTGGCGATGTTCTGTTGAATCTTTTCTATCTTATCATCCATTTTCTGTATATTATCATTTATCCTTCCCACATCAGATTTCAAATCATCGTGATTTCGTCTTGTCTCTTCGTGATTGTTGGCGATTGATTCTTGGGTCTTAATCATCGTTTCCTGTAGCCAAAGCTGAATGGATAGTTTGCATGCTGGATATGGAAGCTGCCTTTTCTTTTTCAGTTCCTAACATTGTTTCAATAGATCTCTGTTGAGCAGGAGAGGCTGTAAGTGGGGCCTGGCTTGGAATTATTTTTTTGGTTGTTTTGGTTATAGTGGTTGTGGCAGTGCTTGTCATATTGATTCTTTTTAGTAAGTTGTCCCAAAATTTCATACACTTAAATATTCTTATTGGTTCTTCGCTTTTGTTACTTGTAGTTGTGTGTTTATCTATAATAATTATCTATGATAATGTCTGGGGCTTATCTTCTTCCAGTATTAATTGGTCTGTAATTTCTATATATATTTTCAGCACTTGACACTCTAATAGGCACTTAAATGTATGGATATATCAATATAACTTATACACTCTAATTGGGGGAAAGAAGACTAATATAGGGGAGGTATGGGGAAAAACTTCAGGTTCTAACACATCATTAAGTCTGGATATAAACAATACAATGAATTGCTGTGAATTAATTAGTCTATCAAATAGAGTCTGTCAAAACAAATGTCACTCTTGTAAGTATTTAAGCAAGGATTAAATATTAAGTTATTCAAATATTTCTATTCACTAAAAGTTCTATTACCCTTAATTAGATCAATTCTTTCCTAAACTATCATCCATAGAATTAAATAGATATAGGTAGTACAATGGGTTAATTAATCTATCTGATAGGATCTATCAATACACGTATCGCTAATATAAATAGATAAGCAAGGATTAAATATTAAAATATATAGCTATTTCTATTTACTTAAAGTTCTATTGCCCTTAATTAATTATTTCCTAAGCAATCATCCATGAAATTAAATAGATATAAGTAATACAGTAAGTTAATCAATCTATCTATTAGAATCTATGAAATCAAGTATCACTAATGTAAATAAATAGGCAAGGATTAAGTATTGAACTGTTCAAATATTTCTATTTACTTAAAGTTCTATTTCCCTTAATTAATTAAATCCTAGAAAATCAACCATATAGTTAAGTAAACATCAATTATTCAGAATCCTATTATTGCTAAATATTGATCAGAATTTACACTTATTTAGGAAAATTAATCCGATATAAATATAAAGTATAAAGTTATTTTGCAGTTGATATACAGTTCTTTTCCACTCTTACGTGCAACAGTTCTTGTGAAAAAGTTCTTATATTATATTGTCTTTAATGTCTCTTGGTCTCTCAATCTCTCAGGCTTCTCAAATCGCCACAAATCTGTTATAGTCCACTAATATTGCATCACTCTCATTCACTTTCACTGCTTCAATGGCGCTGCCACTCAGACTTGTACTCTCGCTGTTTTTTAATCTTCTTCTTGTTTTCTTTCTGGATCTTTTCGCCTGTCACGCTGTGGATCTTTAATCAGTTCCAGTTTCCTTTCCTCTCTATTCAGTTCAAATTCAAAGTCCGATCTTACTCTGCCGCTTGTAAAGTCTTTTTAAAGTCTCTCGATCTGAGCAGTCTCTCTTTTTTGCGCAGTCACTGTCAGTCAGTCTTCTTCTGCCCTTGTAGTCTTTCGTCGCCGCTTTCCACCTTCTTGGGGTCACAAATTCTCTGCAAACCACTTCTAATGCAAATTATCACTGTGCTTTCCTCTGTCGCTTTTGTCTCGATCAGCTTTCAAACTGGATACAGTTGCAATTCTTTTGTTTGATCTCCGTCTCCCTGCTGTGCGGCTTTCAGCGCTTCAGGCCAGCCAGGATGGCTGGTTTTTTCCCCCCTGAAATTAGGAGAGTTCTCCTGAACCTTCGGGATGGTTGCCTTCCCTCCCGAGGTCCTTGGGGATTCCTCCTTGTTCTATTGATCTCTCCAAGATCAATAGCGCCCGAAACGGCTTTCTAGAGGGGAATCTCGGAGTTTCAAGAACAGAGCCCTGCTCTCTAGCTCCAAACGCGCTGAGATCGCCACCGGAAGCCCCAATAGCCTTCATACTTTTAATTTAATTTTTTAAATTTATATGCCATCCTTCTCTGGAGACTCAGGGCGGTTTACAATGCATTAAGCAATAGCCTTCACTTTTGTATATTTTACAAAGTCAGCTTATTGCCCCCACAAATTGGGTCCTCAATTTACCTACCTTAGAAAGGATGGAAGGCTGAGTCAACCTTGAGCCTGGTGAGATTTGAACTTACTAATTGCAGACAGCTGGAGTTAAATTACAATGCATTAGTCTGCTGAGCTATCCAGGCTCCAAGATTAAGATGCCCCTTAATCTTCTTGCACTGTCAGGTAATCTTTTGCCCATGCTACTGAATGTACTCGGAATCCTGTGTTGGTTTTGAAACTTCCTATCCAAATACTTGATTAGCACATGGATCTCAGAAAAGCCGTTTCCACCAAAAGAAGGAAAATACAAAAATTATTTCATTTACCTTTGTGTAATTCAACTGCAGAGAGAATTTTTTAAAGAAAAAGTGTTTGATGGCAGGATTCCAATAGGCTTTTCCCAGGAATATTGGAATGTATAGTATGAATTGAAAGGAAAGGCTTAGGTATCTCCGCCCAAGGAAAACAGATGGACAACCCAACACATTCCATGTATGCATGTATCCAATTACAGTATCATTTCTTGAACTTCGTGTGTTCTTCTTTATTACGTGGCGATTGGGGTGTTGTATTTTAAGATGCCTAACAGATTTTAAGGTTATAGCTTGCGTATGTTTATATGTATATATATGCAAGATAGTTTACATATGTCTATAATAAATGTTTAGGTAAAATGTTTATTTTACCTAAACATTTCTTATAAACATACGAAAGCTATCTTCTCTGTGTGTGAAATCATAGACATACCCTTCTGGCAGAGTCAAGCAACATTTTTTGTAGCTGGGAGAGCAATTTTTATGTAAAAGAGATAAGGAGACCCAATTCTGTCTTAATGTGATCTCCCTGCTTTTCCTCTCATTTTTCTATTATCAAATGGCTGACACTTTTGATGATTTTTCCATTGAATTACTGAGAGGCAGCATAGTCTGCAAAAATAAGAAACTACATGATTTCCAAGGTTGTCCACTGTTATCCTAAGCAATATGTCATATTGAAATAGGTGAGTCTCTGATGAATTAAAAATGTTTTACTCAACTGACAGAGAACAAAATAGAACAGAGTAGATGAGGAATATGGAGCAGTTTGACAGAACAGGTAAGGGAATATAAATATAAGCAAGCAAGCAGGTTAATTTATGAGTTCATCCCCATTCAAGATACGTTAGGATGATAAATGGAAGTCTGACTGCAAGGGCATTTTGACTTGGACATCCCTGAATCATCCTTGCCCTGCCCAGGTACTAAACATGGAGCTTCATCATAACTTTTGACACAGAATAGGCTGAGTTGGCCTCATTTGCTCTGCCTCAAGAAGACCACATCTGCCTTGAATTGATTAGAGAACTGGAACAGCCCTGCTTCAGACTACTGAAAATCAAACATATGACCTGGGAAAGATACAAACAAGAAGAGATTGCTACATTAAGTTGATTCTTGTATTTTTATTATTATTTTAAATCTTCTGATTTTTCTGCCATGAGACAGGAATGCATGATAGACAGAATGGCTCAAACATCTTCACATGACACACTCAAATCATATTTCATTCACAATTTTACCCTATAACATTTACAGTTAACATAATCCACCCATTTCTATAATCACAGATTTAATTATTTATTGAACAGTAGTTGCCAGCAATCAAAAATTGTAAGGCTTTTTTTTCCTTTTCTCTCTTTTTTTTGGCATTAAAAAAAAACTGTTAATCTATAACATGAGGAAAATCACAACTATTAATTCTCACTTTATATGGCAACATCAAGGTAATAGATAAATCCAAACAAAATGCTGTTTTCATATTACTCATTGAGGATGTTAAAGAGCTCTACAATCCATTTCATGTTAACTAAAATTACTAGAACTATTTTACCTTACTATGTTTTTAAAAACTGCGTTATTCAATTAATCTCTCCCTGTGGAATAGAGTGGAACAAAAAAATGGGGGAGAACGTTTAATGAATCCCCTTTCTTCATCTTTTCCTCCATCTATTATGGGTGGTTATAGAACTCATTGAAGCAGACTGGGAAGTTGTAAATCCCTGAAAATGGGCCTCCTCCCTTGCAGATAGATGCCTCTTTTCCAAAGGAATCCATTACCTTGATACAATATTTGTATTTGTGTTGCCCACAGGGACTATTTGGCAAAGTGGCCAATCATACACTGGAGCACTCCAACATATCATTTAACAGTACAGCTTTTTAGATAAAGCAAGAGAGAGCAGTTGCTTGGAATTCACATCGTGGTTTCTGAAGATAATTATGTTGAGGTTTTCCGGAATGGATGTAAACAAAGATGTATGTGCACCTGTATGTATCTGTATGTGACAGTCTTTATGTCCTTTGGGAGTCCACATCAATTATTAATGTTTCCACTGATGAATACTGTAGATTACATACCTGATCTGTAGTATTTACTCCTGAGAAGTTAATAGAAGGGAATGACAGTTCTGATGCACTTTGGAATGGCACATTCACGTAAACGCTTGCACACTTAAGACTTAACGAAGGTTTCTAAACACAACTTCTAAATAAGGTCTAAAATATCAGCACAATTTTAAAAAGTCCTATGTAAGTAAAATATAAAGTAGGATGTTTTTCAACAAACGTTTAAACAGGAAAACCTAGGTATTTAAGAAAAAATGTAGCTGATGCATTTTTTTTTTTAGAAAAAGATACTTTTACCACATACTAAAATGCCATGATATCCCATAACTGGCCAGGTCCAGCTATCTCTGAGCTGCAAGGCTTACAAAATTGGACAAGAGAAAAAAGAAACACAGAAATAGAGGAAAAAAATCAAAAATAGCCAACATTATCCAAGAAAATGGGACATTTATAATACAGCTATTAAAAAGATGGCTGTAAAAAAAAATCTATGTGAAAATTTCTTATTTTAAGGTTATCTCTATTTTTTTAAGTAACTGAGTCAATCATTACATTACTCCCAAGCATTAGATTTTATAACTTAATGCTATTTCTCTAATATTTAATCTCTTATTGAAAGTATTAATTGTATCTGAGGGTCAGGTTTGAACCTGAGAATTAGAACTTTTATCTTAATGAAGTTAAGTCAGTTTGCATTATAGTCACAGTTGGTGTTCTTGAATTTTAATATGTCAATGCAAGTAGTTCCTTAAAATTACATGGTATAGCAGTCACTGGGTAGAAAACTAAGCAGAACTTGCTATCTTAATTTGGTTCTTTTAAGATCTATTATCATGGAACAAACAGAAGTATACTTTAATATAAATTGTCTTAGGACAACCAGCAACCAAAGTAGGGCTAGTAAGAATTGCTAGTTTCAGAAAATTGCATAGGTATTAATCAAGAAGGCAGTAAACACAGCACTGTATGTGCCATTATGATGTTGTCTTATTCTCCTCTCCTTCTCTTTTTAATGTAAAAAAAGAAAGGAGAGCTTCCTGAAGGGTTTTCACCAGGATTACATTATATAGCAGGTATTACCTAATGCTTCTGAATGGTTTTAAAAGTTCTTTCCCACAATATTCTCTACCTGCTTTTCTTAACAAACTCTTCCGTAGTTATTTGTATCATGCCTCTTTCTCATAGCAATTTCAGAATTATATTTTAACCTAAGGTAACATTCTACTTTTCTATTTAGCACTTGACTGGAACTGTCAAAATGAGTCCTTACAATAATCCCATGTGTTGAAAACAGAAGTAGATCAAACTAACAAGCCTTCCTTAGAAACTTGAGTGCTCCATGTCAAAGCTGCTTCCCTTCCTTACTTGAACCCTCTTTTTTTTCTTTTTTAAACAAAACAATGTGCACTGAGAGAAAATATCTAAAGGTCATCTTGAGTTTCAAGTTGGTAAGACACTGGAGAGTTTTCCTGCTGATCTTCAATAACAGTGGATTCACTCTGTTCCTCGCTCATTTCACTAGGCGGTTCTTCACAATTTGGCTCTCCTGGATCCAGACTGCTTCCCTCACTTTGCTCCTCATTCTGTTCTTCATTGGTCTTCACAGTATGCTCCGTGTCACTCTCGAAGGACGGTGAAAAGCCATCCATTAAATTTTCACTGGCTGCCAGTTCATCCAAGGGTGGATTAAGGGACACAGGGATGCTTGGTTGGATAAAGCTGTCTCTGGCAGTTACAGGCATTTTGTTTGTGGCCATTTCTACAGCAGTATCATTCTGTGGCAAAGTTGCTTTCTCAACAAGTCTCCACTGAATGATACTCATATCTTTGCCTCCAGTTGAAATTAAATGACTATCATTATGAGAGAAACTGACATTTGTTACATGACTACTATGGGCACTATATTTATGACTTGGAGCCTGTTAACACAAATAAAAAAACACAAGTGTTAAGATCAAGCTATATATCAAATAGGTTAACTCAATTTCCAATTACGTGTATTTAACTAGGAAAATATATACTCTTTCCAATGCATTGTAAATTTTAGCAAACTACAAATTTCCCCAAAATATAAATCATTACAATTTCAAACATGAATTCTATCGAAGTCTAATGCTACCAGTCACTTTGCCATATATAAATATTCAAACCATAGATTTTACTTATAGAATCAGTGTGCAAGTTTCACAGGAAAGGGTTAGTCCCATTCTTCTTGTAAATAACCCCGTCACAGGAGTGGGGAAGCTGCTAACCAGAAATATTGGTTTGCATCTTCCAGCAATCCTGGAAATCATTGGTTGTCCAACAGTCACTGGTTGCAATTGCAGTGCATTTACATAGCACCAGAGACTGCTGGGACAAGCAGCTCACCGCAACTTCAAGACAAAAGGGGTAGGCTGAAAGGGAGTATCTATTTGCACTGACTCTCTGAAATTACCCATTGTGAAGGCAACTGACCTTCTGACTGGAAAACATCAGTGGTTCATCCTTGGTAAATGCTTATGTGATTGTAATTTTATTTTAGAATGTCTGGCTTAGTTCAGTGCAACACTTGTTTTACAGCTGTCTTTCGTGGTACTCTTTTTAAATTTGGATACTATGCTATTGTAAGCAGATTGCTAATTTACATGGTCAGATTGCTTATCTAGAGTCTTTAGTTTGTGCTCTTCAGGGTGAAATTGGATAGCCAACTCAGCTGGTGTGTTTTATCAGCTCCCCTTACCACAAAGGCCCTGCATGAGAAAGGCATAGGGACAATTAATTATTGTATCTGATCAGAGTGAGAGCTATGGATCATATGCAGAGTTGTGAACAATCCTTAAATGTGAGCAGCTATGTGTTGCAGTTGTCAAAGTCCTAAGGGTCCTAAGGATTCAATCTAGAAGGATAGAATCAAGATCATGTGAAGTGTCAGTACTAGTTTATAATGCACTGGTAAAGACCACACTTTTGTTTTGGTTGCCACAATATAAAAAAGATGTCAAGACTCTTGAAAGAGTGCAGAGAAGAGATACTAAAATGATTAGGGAACTGGAGGCTAAAACATATGTAAAATGGTTGCAGAAATTGGCTATGTCTAGTTTAATTAAAAGAATAATTAGTGATAATACCACAGTAGCAATATTCCAAATATCTAAGGGGCTGCCACAAAGAAGAGCGGGTCAACTTATTCTCCAAAGCACCTTGAAAGACAAGAAGCAATGAATGGAAAATAATCAAGGAGACAAACAAACTAGAACTAAGGAGAAATTTCCTGACACTTGGAACAATTAATCAGTGGAACGACTTGCCCCCAGAAGCTGTGGGTGTTGGAATACTGGAGTTTTTAAAGGAGAGATTGGACAATCATTTTTCTCAAATGGGATAGGGTTTCCTGCTTGAGCAGTGGGTTGGACTAGAAGACCTCCAAGGTCCTTCATTATTCTGTTATTCTGAGCCGTGATGGTGCAGTGGTTAGAATGCAGTACTGCAGGCTATTTCTGCTGACTGACTACTGCAAGCAGTTCGGCAATTCGATTCTCACTGGCTCAAGGTTGACTCAGCCTTCCATCCTTCGGAGGTCGGTAAAATGAGGACCCAGATTGCTGTTGAGGGCAATATGCTCACTCTGTAAACCACTTAGAGACGCCGTAAAGCTCTGTGAGGTGGTATATAAGTCTAAGTGCTATTGCTATTATTATTCTATTTTCCTAGTAAACTAAATAATAAAATTTCTGTTCTTTCACTACAATCACAGTGCTGCCTACAGTTTAAAAATTACAGGTAGATATGAAATTAAAAAGAAAATGTAGTGAGAGAGTAGTAACTTAATCATTATACCTCCAGGTTCCAGTAAGGCAGGGGTGGGCAACTATGGCCCTTTTATGACTTGTAGACTTCAACTCCCAGAATTCCTGAGCCAGCCATGTTAGCTTAGGAATTCTGGGAATTGAAGTTCACAAGTCATAAAAGGGTCATAGTTGCCTACCTCTGCAGTAAGGCAAAGGGGTAGATTTTTTTCTAGGTTATACTCACCATTAAGGCACACCATTAAGGCATATTAAGGCACAAAACAATAACTATTCTGGGAAATTTGGTACATAGGAAAGGAAACTTATTTCTACAAGAGATTCTAGCATGTGAAGCTGAATACACAGGCCTACATTTATAGTATACAACTGCTTTTCTTCTCATTCCTGTTCTAAAACATTGCCTCTAAACTTACCTTTGCTTTGGAGCAGGGATATTGAAATAGATGGACTTTACAAAAGTCATCAGCCACAGCTATCACTTTCCTATTATGGGACCTCACAAGGGCATTTATATCTGTTCCATCTGATCCTTCTGGCCACACTCCTTCATTATATAAACACAAAAGAATTAAAATGTTACTAAAACAAGGGAGAAATACAGAGTCTTACAGCCCTCAAGATGTTGGACTCTAATTCTTATCAGCCTTAGTCAGCTAATAATTCTAGATACTTACACATTCTCTATGGCTTAGGAGAATTTTAAGAAATTAGACATCCATTTTAGAATACATCAATCAAAACTAAATAATACAATATATAATAATTGTTCTAGAAATACAATCTCTCCTATCTGTATGAGAAAAGACAAATGCTTTAGCTGACATGGCAGAACCCCATTTAAAAATATTTTCTAATTTCTTTTATTACTTTAATAAAGAACAAAGAAAAAACATATTATTTAGGAGGCACATTTTTAAGTAATTGAAATATAGTAAGATAACAAAGGAATGAATGAATTGAAGCCTTAAAACAACTACAGATTTAATGACAAATGTTTAATCTTTTCTTATCAGTGTTTTCTTACCTGGATAACTTTAAGATGTGTGGTTGTCAACTTGCAGAATTATTAGCCACAGCATGCTGGCTAGGAATTCTGGGAGTTGAAATCCATGCATCTTAAAATTGTCCAATTGGGAACCCTGTTTCTGATGACAACAAAGGAAATGTTATATGTACAGACCTATGCCCAGAAATCCTGAGTGACAAAACATATACAGGGAAATCACAAAGCAAAATCTCAACTCAAGTACTTGTATTCAATCTCAGGTAACTTGTACAAAAGGCCATGTGTTGTGACATTGTGATACAAGTTACATAATTATTTGCTAATAATTTTGATTTGTAGTAGATACTTATGTAATTGTAACAATTTTCCACCAAAACATATATTTAATGAAAAAAAATACTGGAATGATTCCATTTACGAGGTCAATTTAAAGAAACCACAACAGCAGAATATTTAAAACACTCTATGAATGGTATAATCTTTGTATTTTCCAGAGTAGACTGATTTTAAATTTAAGAATAATTAAATAGGAATATATTACTCACCAAATACCTGAAACCCCAGCACACAAGTGTATGTTGTCCAATCTATGTCCTTACAATCAGAGCGGTTTCTTATCAGTTTACAGCCATTTGGAATGTCCCCTTTATAAAAATACATAACTGGTATTGGAATAGCTATTTATAATTTCCATTTGTATACTATCTTTCCATCTCTAGGGTTCTCAAAGTAACTCTCAGAAGAAAAACATCCAGAAACATAAAGCAATTAAAACCCTATTAAAAGCAACAACTAATCATTATTATTCCAATTAAAAAAGAGCTGGTTAAAATGAAATTCCATGTTCCTAAAGAGAAAGAAACAGGAGCCTCTGGAAGGAATGTGTTCCATATCTTGGAAACAGGAGAAGGTCCTCTCCTCTATGTCTAAACATGGACCTCTTGGAATGCCACCAGATGAAATTGGTGGCATCTTTAAGAGAGGCTCTTCTGCCCACTTCTGTGTCTGGACAGGCTCAAATTATAATTATATAGATTGTACTGCATATAATTATATAGTAAAACAATATTAGAGTGAGATTTGTTTTGTCTGTCTGTCTGTCTGTCTGTCTGTCTCTCTCTCTCTCTTAAAAAGCTAAATAAAAACAACTGTCAAATATTTTGAGTTTGAATAACTGTTGTTTAAAAGGGTTTACTAGCAGAGTATGTGCAAGTTTAAAGTTTTTCACTATGCTATCCCTTGTTATTTAGGTATTGCAAGCATTCATGCTCCAAAGCAATGGTGGTCAAGAAAATTATTCTACATTTCATGTGTTTCATGTATTCATTTCAAGAAGGATTCAAAGATACAATGGAAATAAAATCTAAATACTAAACTATCTTTTAACCATAGGAAAAATAAAAGGCTAAATAGCAGCTTTATGGTTTTTTTAAAAAAGGGAACATTTTATTATAATAAATAATGCTTATACAGGTAGTCCTCGACTTGCAACAGTTCATTTAGTGATCGTTCAAAGTTATAAAAGCATTGAAAAAAGTGACTTATGACCATTTTTCATAGTCACATAATCAAAATTCAGACGCTTGGCAACTGACTCATATTTATGACGGTTGCAGTGTCCCAGGGTTATATGATCTCCCTTTGTGACCGTCTGACAAGTGAAGTCAATGGGGAAGCCGTATTCACTTAACAACTGTGTTACTAGCTTAACAACTGCAATTATTGTGGCAAGAAATGTTGTAAAACTGTTGCAAGAAAAGTTGTAAAATGGGGCAAAACTCACTTAACAACAGAAATTTTGGACTCAATTGTGGTCATAAGTCGAGGACTACCTGTAATTTACATTATAAATCAATAGGTTGAAAGTCCAAGAATTAGGGGTGACAAAATCATGTTAATATAAAGTAAATGATTTCAGCAGACTGGCATATATAACTGTCTGTATATGCTACATTCCAGTGCAACATGAATTAGTTTTTCTTTTTCTCATAAAAAAGCTTTACGTATCTTGAAAATATGGGTCGTAGCTACTTTAACCTACATTTTGGACTACACAACTGTTTGCCAACAATAGGTGCTAATAAAATTTAAACTCATAGTGACTGACGGGGGGAATAAAATTTTAAACATTCCTTCTCTTTGAATTTTCATCCATTAATTCGTTCAATAGCTTTAGACTTATATTGATCTAATTTTATTTCTATACAAGTGAACTTCACATTATTACTATAAAAAAAAGCATCCAAAGACATTTTTCAGTGGCATTTTTGCATGAAGCTTTTTATTCTACCTCTACGCTTAAATGGATCAGGATGAACAGATCTGCCCACAGTCTGGAGTTTTATTCTGGCGGGCTGAAGGTTGACTCAGCCTTCCATCCTTCCAAGGTCAGTAAAATGAGGACCTATATTGCTGGGGGCAATATGCTGACATTGTAAATTGCTCAGAAGGTGCTGTAAATGTACAGCACTATGGGGTGGTATGTAAGTCTAACTGCTATTGCTATATGCCACAGGGCCAGGTTATCTGTGAGACTGATACTCCCTAAGGACATCTACCTCTCCTACCAAATCAGATAGTGTCTGTCCATTTCTAATCCCTTCCCTTAAACAATGTCATTTTATAGATCTAAGAAGTGTGCATTTCTGAGGCAGCCTGGATATTTCCTATCAAACACTGTTCACTTTAAGGTTTTCCAGACCTCTGCCCCCTTAACATTTGGCTTTCCCCTCATGCTTTGAGATACGGAGAGGTGGTGGAGAATTAAATGGGGGCATGCATGTGGAAGCTTAATGTTAGTGTCAGGCTTTTAATGTTTATGGTTTTAATAGATATATGTATTGTGTTGTTTTATGTGCAGATGTTGTTTTAATTGTTGATCAGCAGCTGCCCAGACTTTGATATAAGATGGGCAGCTATATACAGCTTATAAATAAATACAGTAAATCAATATATGGAAATAATTAAAATTACTGCTAATAGTAAGACAAGTCATGTTCAAATTGAACTTGACTCCTGCTAGTTATGTAGATGCATGCATGACTTCTTGGCAAGATAGCCATTGCCTTCTTTTGGAATTATTATTAATTTTTTGGCTAGAGCAATCTAGCAATCTTCAATTTACAGTTAAAAGCAGGAAAACTTGAATGAAATAGTGTTCTATAATTTGTATGCAAATCCACTTTAAATTGGGCCAGAACTGAACAACTCATATCCTGCTTGTGTTTCATATGCCATTATTCTTTACTGCTACAGAGTAACAATTTACAAAAGACAGCAGAGATGTTTATAGAACCAGGGGGGCTCTTCATAAGAGTTTACTGTTTCCTCACTATTATTCAGTCTTATTCTGATTAATACTGTTCATATCCTGAATAGCTCCAAGCTCATTTCAAGTATACCATAATTATTCAAGATATTTTAATATAATTTTTGTCCTTCAGGTCTATTAATAAGCATTTTTTGGTAATCTAAAAGAAAATTCTGCAAAATTGTGACATGCCAGTCATGATTTTTCCTAGGTTAGGTATCCCAAACAAGCAACAAACCCGAAAGATTCTACTACGCCACCTTTGGGCTAAGGAAAATAATGTGTTTTGAAGGTCTAATGCACATGGAACATTTTGAATTCTTAAAATAAAAGAATATTAATAGTGCTAAAATAATTGTTTTAACTACTATATCAATACAGAAGAAATTTGATGAAAGTAATACTTTCAAGCTATAATTTATACTTAATCTCATACCCCAGCACCTCTTTCATAAAGTGTTGAGGCCTTAGCAGAGAAGGAGCTATATTTGGAATTAATATTAAGAACAAAATAACTTTGAACAATATTAAAGATCGGGTTATAGAAGGTCAAATTATTATCCTGTCAACAAGCATTCCATGTACTGCAAGTTTTTTTCTTATGATTCTTAGCATTTTTCTACTATGGAAATAATTGCAATTTTGTACTCACAGTATAATATTTCATAATCTCCTGAGTTGGACATTATGTATTTGTTTTCTGGGGACCAATCAAGGTGTGTAATATAGCTGGAATGTCCCTAAAACACATATAAACAAAAAAGAAATAAATAAGCTATCAAAATTCCACTTAAAACCATGATTTCTCCCTCTTTCACCTTTTATCTTCCCTTTAAAATGTTCAAATCAACATGGTAGTTTTTAAAACTAATCCACCAAGTTTGTACTTTGATGGGAATGAACTAGAAGCCCATGAATGGATTACAATTACCATAAATCCCAGTCATCCATGTTGAAATTTAAGCATATGGCAGACAGATGCAAATCCCTGCTTTAATCATTTCATTGTGTGAGCTTCCTCCTTCTCAAGTACAGTGATTTCCCTATACATAACTGATTTAATAGCAAAAGCAAATTGATCTGTCAATCTCATCTGAACCTGGGCAAACAAGATTTGTATGAAGATGGAATGGAAGGCTACAATTTACCCTTCAACTGAAAGGATGGATATGCAATAACAGAAATGTTCTTTGTGAGCAGTTATGTATGGAGCTTGTTTCATGCCAAGGATAATAGGATGCCAAATTGAACTGGTTTACATGAATGAATTTGCTTTTACAATGTTCCCAGTTGCTCAGGAAAACATGCAGTGGGCTCAGAAAAAAAGAAGAAAGCTCCATCTGTTTTTCTTCTCTCCCCCTGCCCTCCATCTGTTATCCTGAATCTTTAAAAATTGAGAAGCTAGCACTAACATTGTAGGCAAGGAAGACAATCAATTACCAGTCATTGCTGGACTTTTGGCAGCTGTTAACATTTTTCCAGAATTTGGAAAATAGAAAAAAGCCAATTTAAAGAGACTCTTTTGTGCAAAAATATTCCTTTGTGCAAAAATCATGTGAGAGTTGAAGATCACATTGTTGAAACAGTCTAAATAGTTTACATTAAATGTATATTTCTATAAGCAACCACCATCTCTTCAGTGGCAGTCATAGCAAGAGAGTTATTTTATATTTCATTTCTGACATACCATATGCATATGTGACAAGTACTGGCACTTCACTCTAATAAAAACTGCATGTACTACTTTAAAAACTCTGAACTATGAAGGATAGGAGAATGTCAAATTTATGAAGAGAATGAAGAGCATACAGAGCTATCACAAAGTGAAATACTACTATGACCCAATTAAATGTTTACCAGTCACATCTTTTATTATCAGATACATTGTCATTTATTATTTTTATTTTGCCAACTATCAGAATCATAACAGTTTATACCAAAAATATAAAATTAGAGTTTAAAAAGGCAAACTAAACTTCAAAGATCTGGAAAAGCTTAACTTGCTGCTGCAAGAGGTCTCAGGTGACCTCCAAGCAGTGGAAGATCATACAAAAGATGCTACTCTCTCTATTAATCCAGACTTAAAGTTCAGATCTAAAATCCAGATCTAAAATTAACTCGGTGTATTTTGTCTAGAAACAAATTTACTAATATAAAGAGTGAAAAATATTCCAGAGCTCTTGCTACCTGAAACTTTTTGGAAAAGGTATATTTTGGTGAAACTTGAGTTTAATATAAAAGGCAGAATAAGCAGATATTCTTTTACTCTGATTTTCCAAACTAATATATGCACTCTGTTTTTTCATGTAGGGCAGCTATTTAAAATGGAAAAGTTTCTAACCTCTCAATATTTGCATTTCAAATATGTCAGTCTAATAAATTATGATAGAGAATTTGAAATGTCAAATTAGCATTCAAAACATTCAATTGACACACAAAATTGCTTTTTAACTTCCACATGTCCAGAATAATATACCAGGATTTGAACAATGGTACTGTATGAAGCTCTGTGGCAAAAAATGGAAACCTGAAAAAAGGTTTTGGGATAAAAAAATAAAACCAACTACAGAATAAGCATGGAAATCATCGCACTCTATCATATTTTACCACAGTTAAAAGCAAATTTTGCCTACATTTAAACTGGAAAGAACGTTTTGTATATATATCTTCATGTCCTAAAAGTAAAAGACACTATATTCTTAAGGCAGCTTTAAGAAGTAGCATTTGAGGATAACACTAGGCTCAAGCGATAAGAACACAATATTAGTTGGGAATATTTTAAATAGAAATGTGCTATTTATTTACTGTGCCATCAACCATCAGAAATTAAGCTTATTTAGCTAAATTGTCTTAATCTAATATGTTTAGATTTTTAAGTATGTGAATGTTAGTGAAGTGTTAATAGTTAATTTCTTATGCAAAGGGATCTCGCCTTTAAAGAATGTTGAATATGATAAGATTAATGTTTGTCAAATAGCGGAAGTCAAGGGAGGGGGGAGGGATAGAAGGGATAGGATGGGGGGGTGGGAAAGGGAGGGGGAAGGGGGGGGTTTTCATATTATAAAATGTAATGTAAAACTTTTTCAATAAAAAAAAAAAAAAAAGAAATTAAGGTTCAGCATGATATTACTTAGTGGGATCTAGACCATACCTGGATGAGAAAACAGCTAAATCTGTACACATTCCACCTTTATTTATAAAGTTAAAAAAGAGTATCATTTTACAGTTCTTACAGTGCACTTTCCATATCTGCTGTACTTTCTTCCATTTTCTGTTACTATGTAGAGGTAAATGAAGTTGTCATGGGAACCCACTGCAAGAAAGGTGCCATCTGTAATGCAAGTTAAAAACAAACTATAATTGGACAGTGCAAAACTCTCTAGCATATCATGTACGAAATAGTTGTAGATAATAACAACATAAACAAACGTAACTATTTTTATTTTACCTATTGAAGGAAAATGATAAGCATTCAGAATATTTTAATTTTCATATAAGGCTGTTAACTAGTAAGACTCTTGATAATTATGTACCATCAGTGTTATTTTTAGCAACCACATAGGATTTCTCCATGACAATTTGTCCTAAACCTGGTCCCATCAACATTGTAGCTGAGTTCATCCACCCTACTGCTTATTGCCCTTTTCTCTTTCCTTCCGTTTTCCCCTGAATTCAGAGAGCTAGATTTTTTCATGATGTGTCCTTAGTATAATTATTTCAACCTGACCACTTGTGCCTTGAGTATAATCTTCTAATTGTATTCTTAAGAGTCTTCTACAACACCTAAGTTCAAAAGTGTCAATACTCATTCTATCCTGCTTCTTCAAAGTTCAGAATTGGCTCTAGAGAATGCTCTATCAAAGGAAGGTCATAGAGAAAGACTGGGAACTTATATAAATTAAGGTCCACTTATAGAATTGTTTCTGCCTAATTTTTCAGTATCTCTAGTCTTTGGCCAAATTCTTTTTGTGTTGTGTCATTCAATTCCATTGTCAGTCCTGGAAGTCTTTTGTTGGGGGTGTTACTTGGAACCCTGACATTCATATCAAATTGACCAAAGAAGCAATGGGCAGAGAACAATGGGGACCCAAGTAGGATATCAATGGTTTTCTTCTGGTAAGAGACTCTCAAGATGCAAATTAGGCACAAATACCTTCATGACTTAAAAATAAAATAAGAATCACCCCAAAATTACATTTATAATGTGCAAGAATTGTTTATAGAGCTACTGAATGGCTTTTAGTGGTAAAAATAAAATCTGCATTTCTCCAGTCAGAGATATGTTTCAATGATGGTTTCCCATCAACTTGTATAACCCTGTTCATTCAATCGAAACATCAGCTCAGTAATACATTCTATGGGATTGGAATATTTCAAGTATCATCTTTTCCTATATAAATCTGCTTCTCCATTAAGATCATCTAGCAAAACTTATTTTGATTTCCTCTAATACAGGGAAGACCAAAAAATAGAGACTGAGACATTTCTGTGACTAAACTAAATTTCTATTCACATTTCACTATATTCACATTTGACACGCTTAACCATAAGCTTGAACAGTGTTTTCTGAAGTGCCTGCAAATGATAATTAGTTCAAAAACAACATGATACATAGCTTAATTAAAATAATTCTCAGTGGCTCTTTGGAAGTATCCTATTCAGACAAAAAGACTCTATTTCCCCCTACAAAGGCAGAACATCTTAAAAAGCTTTAATATAATTGCCCTAGCAATGCTGCCTAGATGATAGCACAATTTGTTTTAACAGGAAATGGTTATGTTTAGAAGTAGACTTGCTGAAATCAAGAAAGCAACGTTAAATGTATTTTGTTTTGTACACGGCTGGATTTGTATATGGCTCTTTTGTATGTGGCCGGATTGATTCTGGATGATTCTAGTTTCTAGCAAAATAAAATTGGGACTCTTTTGGTTGTTCCAGGTTTCAGCCAAGACCGGTTCTCAATGGTCTTCTCTCCTCTGCCTCGCAGTGCATTAGCCCACCTGTCAATTGTCTCAATGCTCTTCTTTCTTTTTCCTTTAAAGTCAATGTGCTTGAATTCAAGCATGGCATAACACTGTCAGCCCTTCCCTACTTGCTTTCTTCTTCCCTATTGACATCATCTATTATCTTTTTTAGCATTTTCTCCCACCCTGCAGCATTTGTTCCAAGTCGGAGAATTAAGTGCCAACTTCAGTCAGAAAAAAGTCCAGTTTTTGAACTGCTGCCAGGGCCTATATCTGCCGGGATACTATTTTCTATGTGAATTTGCATCACTACTTCCTCTATTTAGCTACTATTTAATAAGGTAAGCTGGCAAACAATACTGTTGATTCAGGTGCAGAAAAAACAAAATCAAACAAAAAACCCATGTTCTATATTGCTTCACTTACTTTATTTAGTCATCTTTTTTTCAATGTGGGAAAATAATTTCAAAGAGGTTAACATAAATTCGTTCTTACTTATTAATATTTTATTTATTTAGCATATAGTAAACCATACATGGAATTCTAATAGATGTTAACATTTCCCCAAGATTAAAAAACACAATAAAATATGAATGTTAAAAAGATCTATATTCAATATTGTTCTTACTTAAAATACTCTTTTTGGAATAGGTGACATGTATGAAGAAATGAACAAAAGGTTCAAATGTATTACATTTCTGCATACCTACTGTGTAGCGCATCACAGAGAGCTGCTCGTTGCCATCTGTATGGATTGAAACCAAATCTCTTGTTTCAGCATCCAAAACAAACCACCTATGAAGGAGAAATAGAAAATGTTCCTGCAAGGTCACTGTGAATTTTATAAAATGAAGTAACTGGTTTGACTTCTGGTTAAATGTTTCCCTAATAATGTATCAATAAATATGTTTCTGTTCACAATCATTTCCAAGACAGTCTGAATATCTAAAAACAGGGCATATATTATGCATTATTAAATAACCTGTTCTTGGGGCCTGGGTCACACTTTTTATTTAAATAGTTACTATTTTGCATCCAAAGACTGCAAAAGTTAGAATGGTGATGTATCCAGATAAGGTCAGGCACTTTGGGTTGATTAAAATGCACAACAGACCCATTAACCATCTATTAAAAAGCCACTCACTTTGGGACTCCTGTGGCGCCGCAATTGCCAATGGAGCTCCAGCCCCGAAATCCATAAAGCTGCTAGAACAGCGTAAATCAGCTGTCTAGAACTAAAAATTCTCCCCCTGGGAAAAGGGGGGAGAGAAGAGCAGAGAGGCTTAGGTAGAGCTCCCCAAGACCCCCAGGCTTTCCTCTTTTTTAAGCCTGGGGGCTGAAGGATGAGAGCTCCCTGGAAACCTCTCAGCACTCCGGATTAGGGACGCATCTGCCTGGCTTGGCAGAACAGGGCATTGCGACCACACCAGCAGCATAGGAATAAAGACTTGAAGAAATTTTCTTAAAGATACCAAGAAATTTGAATTCTGGATGCTGGCGGAGTGAAATCAGGACAGCGGAATTTGTAACTATGCAAGTATAAACTTTAACTCCATATGAAAAGAGAAGGGGAAGATGGCGCTAAGAGAAATGAAACTTACCAGTGAAAGTGCTTGTTAACCACTGCTACATTGTTAAAGGTATTGGACTACATAATAATAAGAAGATTTAAAGGGGAAGGGGAAGAAGACAGGAAAGACTATGATGGGGATTTTAAATAACATACATTCTTAAAGATAGTGGAAAAAAATTTGACTTTGATCTGACAGTTGAATAAATACAAAATAAAAATTGAAATATGGCTGCAATTAAGGAAAGAGGGGATGAGTCAGCAAACACACAAACTGTGACTTTAAAGGATTTAAAAGAAATTTTGGATCTTTTTATTTTGGACATGAGGGACATAGTTAAAAACACTATCCAGGAGTGGAAGTTGGAATATTGTAAGGATTTGCTGGCTGGGAAAGAGGAAGAAATTATACAGCCTAACATGATTATGGAGAACAAAGAAGAGACAAAAATGGAATCAAGCATTTTGCAAACGGAAGTTTTGGTGGAGGCTTCCATACAATCAGTTGGAGAATATCAAAAAAACTCATTACTGCAGATTGCAAAATACAATGAAAACTTCTGTTTTTATGGACAGAGTCAATTCTTCGATAATGAAATGACTGATTTTACAAGCAGGAAAAGTAGAGAAGGGGGTTTTAAAGCGAAGGAAATAACCTTGAAAGGGCAATCGACTCTCAAGAGTTGTAATCTCAAGCTCAAAATTTCTTGAAAATAAAAACAGGGGGATGAGTAATGTTTAAAAATTTTTCAATATTAAAAGCAACGGGACGAGCCATGCTTAAGAAGAAAGTGTCATCTAAAAAGAAGGATTGGAAGAAATACAGAAAGAAAGGGAGAATGCGTGATGAACTCTTTGAAGATTATACTTGGTAGATTATGGATGTTTGATATAAATGTTTAATTAAAAAGAGATAGTTTTTTAGAGTTATTGAGTTATTAAAGAGATTAATTAAAATTTAAGTGATACTTTATTGAAAGCTTTGGAATTTATATAGATTTTCCAGGGTTATATTTGATTGATATTTTGTTGAAGTTTAAGGTTTATTAAGAAATTTTGAATGTTTAAGGTGACATAATACAATTTTTAAAAGGATTATATGTATTGAGGGATAAGGTTTAATTTAAACTGGATAGTTTTTTAAAAATTCATTGCAGTTCTAAAATGTTTAGTTTGAAAATAAATGGATGGATTTTTAGTATTAAGAAACTTTATATGCTTAAGGTGAGATATTAGAAGCTTTAAAGGCTATATAAGATGAAATGTTTAGGTCTGAGGTTAATCAGTTCAATTGTTAATAATATTGTATTAAAGACACGTTTTAAAGAATTACTTTTAAGTTAATGTTATGAGAAAATTTATAAATGTTATGAGAAATGTTGAAGAACGTCAATTAGGGGAGTTAAAGAATGTAGGATTTATTTTTTATTTTTTGGAATTTGTAGTAAGGTAGTATATACTAGCCTATGTTTGTTAGATGTTATATCCTGTTTTTGCTCTGGGAAGTCAGGGGGAGGGGGTTGGGAGGGAGGGTTTTGGGGGGTGTGGGGGGGAAATTTGTTTTATGATTTTTAACAAATTAAAAGATAGGTAGATGTATTAATAGAGAAGTAAGGAATTTGGGGGAAATGTTATAATAAATGAAATGGTGATATTAAGACATGATAAATAACTAAGGATTAGAAGAGGATATAAAAGATGCACTAGATGTTGTATCTTCTTGATTGACTATGTATTGTTTATATACTTACTTGTTTGTATGCCTCTTGATTGACTATGTATTGTTGTGAGGGGGTGGATGGGAAGGGGAAGGGGAGGGGGAGGGGGTGGTAGGGAAGGGGGGGAATAAACATGTAAACCCTTTTGTAGAACTTTTTAATTAAAAAAAAAAGCCACTCACTTCAATAACAATAGGTAAGGTTGCCCCTGTATTTCAATGACTGTACTAGCAATTGAAAAAATGGGCCTGTGGATTGCCCATCCCAGACATATACAGATCTATGATTTTAAGCATATGCCTATATATTTAATGTTTGTACATAAGATTAATTTAACCTAACCAAATCTGTTGTTGACCGCACAACAGGAGAAATATCCTTTGTATTTTAGATATTGATGCTTCTTATTCTACTTATTCTACTGTCACAACTTCAACATTTTCAAAAAAATCTTTTGTCTTTCCCTGCTGAAATTTCCAATCAGTCTTTCTCTGAGCCATCCGCTATCATTATAGAATTTATTTCTGTTCTCCCAAGTCTCTCTTCTTAGATCTCCTTGAAAGAGATGTGTTATGCAAATTAGGACCCACTGTATATTACACACTAGATGGAAGGTATTTACATATCACACACCTTTCAGCATCATAAAAAAGCAATGGTTGTACCGGCAATTCCTCCTGGGAAGAAATTCTTCCCGGGAGGAAACCTGATATGACAATCACGTTTCAAATAGTTTGTGCACAAAGTATTCTAATGAGGGCTTTAGCCCTTCTTGTGAAGATTGAAACTGACTCAACAAAACAACTGCTCAGGAAAATGCAACCTCCCTTACTCTCAGAAGCTGAGGAAGGAATCAAACTAGTAACTGAAGCACTCTTGGAGCAGGACATTATAATACTTACTAGAAACTCCTAGAACACGCTAACATTCCATATTATATTTTTAAAAAAGTATGTGGGGGAAGTATTATGTAGTAGCACTTTTTGCAAGAAATAGAATGATAAAGTTGTGATTCTTTCCTTTCTAGTGGTTCCAAACCCTAGCCGGCATCTCTCCACATATGCTTTTCATTTTTTTCCAGTTGTTGACCTCTTTATTTTTAATTTTTGTTTATCTTTCTGGACAGTATCCCTCCACACATGCTTCTTATTTTTCTAGCTGTTGACCTCTTTGATTTTTGCTCATTTTGATAATCAGTTTCTTTTTGATTTTACTTACATGGGTGCCAGTATATATGTACAAATTAACCCAGGCGTTTTTTCTCTCAAACTTTACATGATAATCTCATTCTGATTCTTGCCTTGCCTCTTTGATTCTTGCCTCTTAAAGCTGCCGTAGCCTATTCCCGTAGCAGAGGTATACACTTTCCTAGGAATAGATTTTATACCTCAAAAAGTTACCCGAATTCTTATATATTCTTCTGAAAAATTATGTTGCCATTTTTCATTGGTCTGAAATTGCAGACTTCTCTTTTCTGGCTTCAAAATGTGTTATTGTTTCTATTAATACTGTAGGAATTCCTAACTATTCTGAGCCTTTTATCTTCTGCCAGGAAGTGGCTTTGCTCAATCTATTTCAACACAGGACTATGGTGAACAAAACAGAAGGCTGCCTTACTAAAGCAAAACACTAGTTCGTACCGCTGCCACTTCTCCCCATGCCTTTAATATATATATCAGTGGCTGCTGCTTATTCTGAGGAATTTTCAGCATCTCTTGTGGATCATTAGCTTTTTATTGCTGTACCACATTGTCTGGTATTTATTATCCGTCTTTAGCTTTGTTATCTACTTTTCTTGTTGTGAAATGGGCAGCTGTATAATTTTGATAGATAGATAATAAATAAAAAGAACTAATATTTTTGCCTAGGTTTCAAACATGCCAGTATTTGCATGCCACACATTCATAATTTGCCTGACCCTCTCCAAATGCCCATATGACAGATGTATTGCAGAGACTAAGAAAATTTAAAATTTATTTCTGCTCAACTGATACAAGGACTTTGTTGTTATTTATCCAATTTATATGCTGCTCATCTCACAGTGCAATTGTAGTTATTATGCCAAATGTGCAATAAATTTAAATTAATAGGTAGGTATGCCAAGACATTTGATTATTCTTCTTAGGAATCCTTACAATGAGCAGGAAATATAAAAAGAATTGAATCAGGAGAAACTGAGTGCTCCAGAATAGAGAAGTAAGTGAAAGAAGAGTACATATTGTCTTGATAGCTTATAGAGTGAATATACTTAATGAAAAGATAGGAAGAAAAAACAGCTGGATTTCATTAAGTGCAGGCTGGGGCCCTATCAATTTGAGGGTGATAGCCAGATGATTAATTTCAGGGTAGACACTTTGTTAACTTAGAAGGAGATTTATGGAAATAAAAACTGAAAGAGAAAAATCTGGGTTAATGTTAAAAATTAAGACAACCAACCAGCATAAATTCACAGCTGTTGGCAAAGAAATTAAAATGAAAGATAATTTTGCCTTCTTAGGACAATGGGCAGCAAAAACAGATTAATTTTTGGAAAGATGACAGTGCTATTCTTAGAATTATGAAAGATAAGGACATTTCTCTGACAAGTATCAGAATTGATGAAGTAATTGTCTTTTCAGTGATAATATATGGCTGCGAAAAGTGAGTATTGTGAAGAATAAAAGGAACTAAGACGGACATCTTCATATTATAAATCTGGAGATGGTTACTAAAATTACCATGGACTACAAGAAGAACCAATTAATCTGTCTTGGATGCATTGTTCCATAGGAGGAATGTTCAGCATACAGAAACCTCTGGACAATTGATAGCAGTGGATGATGGACTAGCAAAATGATAATATTTAGCAAGGTTAAGGAACGCAAAAGAAAAAGGTGGTTGGGTATGTACATGGGAATTTCATTGGAAGAACTACAGATTATTTGTGGGTAAGAGTGATAGTTGAGTTTTAGTCTATGGAATCACTAGGGGCAAAGCCCAACTCAATGACACTTCAGCAGCGCATTCAGGAGCAAGTGAATGTATAACATATCAGTTCCAATCTACAAAAAGGGCTCTGTAGTGATCCAGATTTTTGATGAACAAGATCTGCATGGATGTACATGTAGTTGTATCTACTGGGAACATTTTAAAACATTTTCCTAGAATCTCGGAGTTCTCAGAATATGCCAGATGGGTGCCACAAACTTCCCAAATAAAATTTTGCCCTTCAGATCAGATTTCTAAATTGCTTTAGTAACAACAAGAATTTGTTTGCTACATTGTGAATCTAGGCTGGTACTAAAACAGAAAAATCTACAGAGAAAAACACTTTATTTACATTCTTATGGATGAATTCCTTGCACATAGAAAATTATGGTCACCCTGGCTCTGGTATATCAGCAGGCTACCCCAAATGGGATTTTAAATCACTATGATGGGGGGGGGGAGAGGGGGGAGTTACTACTTTTTGTACTGTGGGAATTAAAAAGTATACCCAAACAACATCAGATAATGCAATTCCACTTTTCTTAGGCCTATGACATTATCTGTTAATACTGACAGACACCACTGCCTATAAATAATCATGTGTAATACTAAAATCACAGCAACCCATTTTAAGCTCATCTTGTAGAAGCCACTTATTTTTTAAAAAAGAAAATAAACCCAAGTCTGAAGTCTTAAAAACCAACTACCTATTCTTTCACCATTGATCATATGATTGAAGTTTCTAAAAATTGTTACTTAGTGCAGCATTCCCTAACCTTTCTGGGTTCCCCCAGCAAGGGGAAGGGAGGATGGTTTTGCGTGAGCAGCAGGCCCATGCCTGTGCACAGGTTCATTAGTGTGAGCTGTGGGTGCATGTGCTCGGCCCTTGCATGGGTGGCGCTCCAAGTGCCAGCGTCCACTACTCACACAGACCAGCCCAATAGTGAATAGGCCATGGCCCAATAGTGGAACGTGGCCCACAGGTTGGGGACTCAACTTAGTGGTATCAGAAGAATAGGCTCTTTGTCTCATAACTTAATTATGATACATTATGATACAATCCACTCGTTCCAGCTAAGAAGGCTTGAATATGGTCAATGCTTGAATGGATAATTACCCATGAATCTCATAACCCACTTTGAATTCCACAATGGAAGACACTTGAACAAATATGCTAACTAAATTAAAAGCAGCAACAGTAAATTACTATCAAACAGAGAACAGTTTCCAAAGAATTATATTTGCTTTTGCCTGAAGAAAAGCATTACAACATCTTTACCTTCCTGAGTGTGTTCCTATCGCTACCACTGTACCACTTGGATGGAAGTCAGCACAATGTCCTGGTTCCTGAAAGACACATGTTGACCTTATGATGTAAATTTAAATTGAATAATATTTACACAGGCAATTATTCACTGGCGTGTCCCACCTGGATTAAGAGAATTAAATAGGAGCAAATTCCACAGTTCCAGTTTATGAAGCCATATGCTTTGAAATTATTCCACATACATGGAACATATGTGGCTCATTATACTATACTGATTTTAACTTCATGAGCTTAAACTAAATTTATAACTATGTAATCTGAAGATCACATCAAAATTTACTAAAACTAATTCAGGGATCAATGCCAAGGCAACTACGAATCATTTTAATGGCATGGCTTTTACTAATAATTTAGCAAAACATTGCCATTCATCTCCAACTTAAATAACTGATTACTCTAAGAGACATTTTGCATCATTGTAGGATCATTGTCAGCAAATTTTTCCAGCTAGACCAGCATTAGTTACACACATGCTCCTGTGGTTCTTCAGGCATAAATTGTGACCATCCCTCACTCCTAGATCTTATTAATTTAAGATTCCAAAGAATAATCTTCCATGCAAAGTTTTTCCTGACTTATAGACCAGAGATAGGCAACCTTTTTCAGCCTGGGGCTGCATTTAATAATTTTTTCTTGTTTCAAAAACTGTAGTGACATGATAATGATGTTAAGGAGGAACAGGACATTTTCAGCTCCTTGCTTTCTATGTAAAATAAGATACATTAAATCAAAGCTTTTTTTAAAAAAATGGATATGATACTGTTGTTGCAAAAAAACCCCCTACTGTTTGATTTTTTCTTAACATGGAATCTTTACTTTAAAAACACCCCATAACTATGCCCAATATTCTCATAAAGGATGAGGCACATACATCTAGTAGCCTGGTCCATTCAAGAGTGTGGTCCACTGAATTCCACATACAAACTTGACGATCTTGAGCACAAGTTAAGAACAGGTCTTTGAACGGATGTGTTCCCAGGCCCCAGAGTTCATCTGTGTGGCCCTAAAAACACAAAGTTAATGAATGGACAGATATCCATAATTATATAGCAAACAAAACAGAGCAAATATCTATAAATTCAAAGAGAAGAAAGTGACACACCTGTACTTCCACTTGAAAACCATCATTAAATGTTCCACGCAAAATAAAATTTCTTGATGTCCCAAGAATAAATTGATCAGCTTTGCCTTCTGCTACAGCTCTTATTGTCCCATACTGATCAGGAACCTATGAAAATCGTATTTCCTTGAAATCCATTTTATAGATTACAAAGCATAATAATACTCTAAAATACTTAAGGTCACAATCATCTTTGTTTGTGCAAACAAATCTCAAATAGATTCAATGTTTCCATCATCATCTTTTTGCTACTTTTCTTATTTTAATCTCTTTCCTTCTCCTTTCAGAAAAATGTGATATATAATTACATGATTTGAGTGATAAATATGCATTAAAAAATAATGTTTTGACATTATTGTACTTTCCCTGTTACAATCCCTGTTTTCAATCCAATCTTATTTTAAGGAAGATGGGAATTCAAATTTCACTACTTCAAGCACAAAATAATGCTAAGTATCACTGCAGCTAGAAAAAGCTACCTCACTGGCTGATTACATATATCAAATTGGTGCCTACTTACTAACTTTATTGAATACCTTTTTAAAATAACTGTTTTGAAAATACTTCCTTTTCTCTTTAATTGCAATTAAAAACACCTACAGCTATCACTGTAATAACGTAACTGCATTTTTGCTAAATTCAAAGTAAAATATCTTTAATGTACAAAATCTGAGTGTTATCAATGTCAGATGAGGGGATTTTCAAAAATAATGTCCTGCGCGATTTAGAATTTTAAAATATGATTTTATTTTTCTTAACATGTCTATGTTCTGTTTTACTACTTGTAAACTATGTCATTATAATCATTGGGTTTTATTGTTTTTTTGATTGCTGTCTCACAACTTGTTTTCATTTTGTATTTTGAGTTGGACAATAACTGCAACAAAGCACAAGAGATCTTTCCATACAGATCAAAAAACTTCAAACAAATCCGTATTGTTTGTTTTGCTCCCTATATAGGTAAAATGTCAAGTTACTATACCTAATAAATTACCTAATTTCATTATGTAAAATTAATGCAAAAGAACACAACTGTATTGTGTCCCATACGTAAGATAATACTGAAAGCAATATTTTCCTATACTAATGAGATGGCAATTTATCCCAGATTCCTGCAGAAGAGGAATCTTCACCTAGAAAGGGAACAAAGCAAGCAATATGGATTTACATATTGCAAGATGTATAAAAAAATACCAGTATATTAGCTGTATTTAATATTTTTTAAATCATTGATTTAGTATTTTATGCAGATTTTTGTGCATTTGGTTTCATGCAACTAAATAATTTTGTTTACATATAATATTTTTCTCATTTATTTTTAATTTAGCTGTTCGTGATTTTTTAAGTTTTTGAAATTTATTTTCAAGTCTTGAATTGTAAACTGATCTGGAATATTTCTGCAAATAAATATGATGTTAATTGTACAAAGAAGATTAGGGGATAGAAGATAAATTTACATAGACACAAAATGAAAATAGTTGTCATGATTCTTACTATAACCTGAACTTTCAGCTTAACATGCTCAATAAGAATGCTATGAAGAGAGGAATCTTCCAATATTTTTTTTTAGCTTCTCTGAAGGAGAACAGGATATAAATCAATACTGTAATTACATCAATAATAAAAAGGACAGAAATTGATTGATTGAAAGTTACTTTTGAAATCTTAATTAGTGCCTGCTCTTCAGCTCCCTTCATCTCAGCTCAAAAGTACAGTTTCCCATTATTTGTTCATCATATTTTTCTTACCTCTATTTCCCTTTCAGCATTCAAGTCATGATCCCACAAAATGATTTTTCTATCCTTCCCACCTCCAGTTAGCAGCATTCCATTCCTCATTTGACAGAGTGTGAACACACTGCCATCATGAGCTTTGATTTGTTTGCTGATCTGATACACACCTGTAATCATGTAAGAAACAGTATAGTGCCAGTACAGCATATTTGCCAACCATCTTAAAAGATTATTTAGATAAATAAGAAATAATTAGTGCTATATGTATCAATAATGAGATGTTTGAAGGAGGGTAGAATTTCAAGTTGAATAAAGCAGCACTTCTTCAGCCTGATCAAGCTATACCTGAATAGTTTTAACTGCTACATGATAGTCTCCTTATATTAAAAATTAATTTGATAACTAATTTTTAATAGAAGGAGAAAGAATAAGGAAGAGTTCATGGATAGATGTACATGTGTAAATTAAAAAAAGAAAAACAAACTGAGCTATTTATGCCTACTTTTGTTAGTAAAAAATCTAGATAAAGTTTTTTTTAAAATGTGAAATTTCTTCTGGACTGGCGTCTATAAACATTTTAATAAATAACAATAATAATAATTCTGCAGACATGCTCAAATTTACTTAAGGAAAACATAAAAAACATAGTTGGATGTTTCTGATTACTGAAAGATGGACCCAAGAGAGATATCCCTTTTTTAGTTAAAAGGCAGCCCCTGATCTTAACTTGTAAAAGATACCCCACCCAATAGCTGCAAGCGCTAACTAGTGAAGAGTATAACTCAACATCTTCATTGTTAATTCAACTTAGCAAAAAAATAATAGTCAATTGCAAGAATAAAAAGAAATGGAAGAACAATACCTAATAATTAATAAACCACAGGAAAGTATTTAGAAAATTTATCCTTGGCCATTTGAATTCTCTGAACTGGTTTTGCCCTCTTCTATATGGGGATTATAAGGTCTTTCCATGATCAAAAATATACTTCACAGTAAATTCAACTATATTCTTGGTCACCAAAGAAGGAACCAATAGGAAAGGGATAAATTGTTGTTCAGTCTCTAAGTTGTACCTAATTCTTTGCGATATTATGAATCACATCACAACCCCCACCCCCACCCCCCCCACACTGCATCCTTCAAATTCATGTTCATTGCATTGATGTACCCTGCCATCAGAGGGCTATTGATGCTGATGCTGTGTGGTGTTTTGCTCTTTGAATCATCAGAAGATTGCAGGAGCTGGTGTCACCTAATTACTAGTCTTGGGTGTGTGTGAAGTTTTCAGTTTGGCTTTAATGTACTCAAGCTTGATGCCAATGCTGCAGCTCACCAATTCCTGTCAGGTAGCTTCTGCTACCTCTGGAGGACTTGGCTCCATAGATCAAGTAAAGTCTGAAAAGGGAAAGAAGATACTTCCTGTACAACATAGGAAGATGTTTTATGTCCTGCGCTCTAGATGGAAGAGATGGAATTAACTTCTTTTGCTGTTAGTTCCCTTAGTGCCTTTTCACATATATTCACTTCCTTCAAGCCTATGTACTTGAGAAGAAAAGGAACTGAAGTTTTATAGCCACAAATTACTACGGACTTTTATAGTATCCATAGTAGCCAATTTAAAATTCCAGATTTTTGACACACTTACTTTATATCTAACTTAACACCCATATTAACTTTGGATTTGAGTCACTAACCATATACTATTAACTAATTTTGATTAAAAAAAAATTGGGTCTGAATTATCTCAACACAATTTTCCTTTTAAGTGTTCATATCTAACAAACTTTTAATTTTAATATCTGTATAAAACCATCAACAAGTGTACTGGTTTAACTGGAATTAAGTATGAGATACAAAAGAATTAGTGCATAAAGGCTTTGCATATAACTTTAAGATTAATACTTAAAAGGTCATGTACCAGTCATAGTAAATCAGCTTTCATCCATTCTAGAACACAAATTAAAAGGCAAATGTATGTTTAACTTCAAAATTTGGTGTAAAAATTCAAGTAAAGTGCAAAATGGATACTTCATTTAGACTATCTCTACAAAGATATATGTAATTTTTTCTAGATATATGCAGTGAGACATACTTTGAACCAAATCTTTATTAATCTTATGGTAAATTCATAAAAAGGCCAACTCAACAAAACCTGGATCTATTTAAATATTGATGTTTTAATATCAACAAAAATATTTGTTGTATATAGTAAAGTATTATTTATTTTTCCATTATTATAATAGTATTAAATGCATTATCCATGGTATAATTATGCTTTTACATTAGTATTTTCTTTAGAAACAAAGTTCACTGAAAATATACATTTGCAGTTAAAATGTCATGTACCGAAACTGTTTTTTCTGGCATGCCTATTTACAGCCCAGCATTTTAATTAACTGCCAAAGAAAATAATTATCTTTGGACTTAAGAACTACCTTAGAGTTCAACAGTGCCAGACATGCATTTTCCTGGTTGCTAGTAATAATTCTTTTCTAAAAATTTAAATTCAAATGAAATGTAACCTCTAAAGTGTATTTAACTTAAAAGTCAGAACATTAAAATTAAAACAAGGTTTGGTTCCAGTATTTGATGATTGGCCAGGTTAAGAATTGCTAAAATTCTACATTATACTCTTTCTTTCAAAAGTATATTCATTCATATGAAAATTAATATTGATAAGGGAGAATATTTGTAGCTCAGAGTTGAAATGAGGAGTCTTTGTAAACCAGTAGAATATAAACTGAGAGCACTCTTTACTAGCACTGATGATGTTGCCTAGTTTGGGTAATGAAACGCTTGCATAAAAACAACCAAGCTCAGAAGAAACAGCATTCTATGAAAATATTTTATCCGATGTTACGACTCATATGTTAAGTTAGAAACTCTGCATTAGTCATGCATATTTCTTATTCTAAGACCTGATCAGCTATAATAGCAAGTTATATAATCTGTTTATATATATTTTTCATGAGTTTATAATTATGAATAGCCATATTGGAAAAGACTGATGATACAAGTAATCAAAGATCCAGTTTCTTATAACAATCAAAATAAAATGCTGTCAGGAAGTCCACAAGAAGGTTTAGAAAACAATAGTTTACTGTTGTATTATTTCCCAACAACAGATATTCAATGGCAAAGAACAGATCCAGAACGTCTGGATTTGAAAGCAGCATGTAAACATCAATAGTGGGTTTCAATTTCAGCTGTTACCTGTTTGTTCGTGGGCGCTCATGTAACACTTCTGCGCATGCACAGAGACGTCTGAGCAGGTAGGTGGAGCGTCCCACTGCTGCCGCTATCAGTTTGCCCAAACCAGGGCAAACCGGTAGCAACCCACTATGGTAAACACCATTAGAAATAGATACTAATGTAATAACCTAGGGTAGCAGATCTTAGCTACAGTTTGTGGCAGCAAGTTTGTAAAGGTAATTCTAGAGCATAAAGGTAATTCTAGGGTGTAAAATTGAAGTTCTTCGAGGGCCAGATCAGCATTGTAGTTCTCTGTGGGATGGTGTGTGGGGGGGGGGAATGGGGGGAGCCCCGCATGTGAACTCCTCTGTCCCATTTTCAGCTTCCCTGACCTCCAGCATCACTCTGCCAGCCAAAAACAGGCTGCATGGAGGCCTGTCAAGGCCCTCACGCGGCTTGTTTTCGGCCTCCATTGCCTCCTAGTAGCACTCTGCTGGTCAAAAATGGGTTGCACGGAGGCCTCTGTAGGCTCCTGCATGGCCCATTTTCAGCCTTCCTGGCCTCCAGCATCACTCTGCCAGCTGAAAACAGGCTATGGGGAGGGCCACACGAGGCTTCTTTTGGCCAGTAGAGGCACCACAGGCCAGATTTAAACACCCCATGGGTCAGATCCGGCCCATGGGCCTTGAGTTTGACACCCCTATTCTAGAGTGTTCTTTTTATGTACCCTGATTGTAAAACACTCCTCAATTAGATTTTAGTTTGTTCTAGATATTTTGCTTAAAACTAGAACAGTTTGCTGAGAAATTTATAACTTGGAACAAAATTAATCTAAAATGCTCAGCAGAGTTTTAAAATTCTTTTTAGATTTCTTTTTATGTACGTTCAACTGAAAAACTAGCAATGAAAAGCTAAAGACTGATAGAATTTAATATAGTATAGTATTATATATATTAATAGTTTGGTTGAAAACATATACCATCTGCATTCTCAGAAATCTACAAACATCATTTGATCTCCAATATTTGTTACATTTTTATTACACTTGAAATAAAATATATTTTCATGATATAGAGAAATCTGCAAGAATAAGTATTATACCTTTTGATCCTTTTCCTGATGTGCCTTCTACAGTAGTTTTGCTCCATATAAGCAATATCCCACCTGAATCACCAGTGAGAACTTCTCCATTGCCTAAAAATGCTAAGCACTGAACAAATTTGGGTTTGTCGTATTTCTGAAAAACAACAGAATATATTTAGGGCTTTCTGTGTGAACTATATATGCAAACACAGGCACATAACCTCAATTCAGACAGGTTTACTGCAGTTTGGGGCTCGGTGTATTGTCTTATTAGAACATGTTAACATACATACAAATATATTTATGTGTATATATGTTTGTGTCTGTGGATGAAGGTGTATACTAACATACATACAAAAACACACATACATATAATAATAATTTTACTGTCACTGTATGTATATACACAGTATACCCATACAACGAAATTCACTTAACACCGAAAGACCAGGCCCAACACACATAACAATCCTCAAACACCCATCACCCACCACAAATAATAATAATAAGAATAATAAGAATAAGAATAGTAATAATAATTTTAATTTCTATGCCGCCCTTCTCCCGAAGGACTCAGGGCGGTGCACAGCCAACAATAAAACAAACCTAATACAAAATTTAAAAGCAATTTTAAAAACATATTAAACAATTTGGCCCTAATCGTTAAAAAATAAACCCCAATTAAAAATCATGTTTAGGCCAGCCCAGCTTGTTGGAACAATAGCGTCTTGAGGGCGCGGCAAAAGATGCATAGGTCAGGGATCATCCGTATCTCAGGGGCAATTCGTTCCAGAGGGCAGGTGCCCCCACAGAGAAGGCCCTCTCTGTGGGAGCGTATTGGCCGATAGGAGGCTATCGACAACAGAAGGTGGTCTTGTAAGTACCCGAGTCCTAAGCCATGGAGTGCTTTGAAGATGGTCACCACCACCTTGAATCGCACCCGGAAGACCACCAGAAGCCAGTGCAGCTCGCGCAGGATCAGTGTTACATGGGTACGCTGAGTTGCTCCCATAATCGCCCGTGTGGCTGCATTCTGGACCAGTTGGAGCCTCTGAATGCTCTTCAAGGGGAGCCCCATGTAGAGAGCATTACAGTATTCCAGACAGGAAGTGATGAGGGCATGAGTGACCATGTGTAAGGAGTCCCAATCCAGAAAGGGGCACAACTGGTGAATCAGGCGAACCTGATAAAAAGCCCACCTGGCCACAGCCGTCACATGCTCTTCTAGTGACAGCCACACATCCAGGACGACACTCAAGTTGTGGGCCCTCTCTGTGGGGGCCAAGGTCTCACCCCCAATAGTCAGTGTTGGAGCCAGCTGGCTATACTGGGACGCCGGAAACCACAGCCACTCAGTCTTCCCCACCCCTAAACCATGTATACTGTGCAGACACACACAAACATTACATGTTATTAAATCGCCTATTTTCTGAATAAGAATTATTATGAAGAAGAGTTCTCCGAAGGCTTTCTTGGGAAGAATATAATGTAATCATTATAGTTTCAAAAATTCTAATTTACAACTTCAGAAAATTTGACCAATATAAAGATTCTCACCCCAAATATTCCTTGTTTCCTTGTTAATGAATTTGTATTCCAAGTCCAGAAAAAGATATGAGATTTGCCAGATGTTATTATTGTATCTTTATCAGTTGGATGGAAAGCTACTGCCAGGACAACTTCATTTGTAGTCTTTTAAAAGAAAAAAGGAACTTGTCATTACTAAAGTTTTGGTTCTTATAAGTAACTGGAGAACTGCTTATGTACACAGAAACACAAAACGCAATAATGAAGCAGATTTGCACATTTCTTATTCATGATTCATTCTTAGCATTCAAGTATCTGTCAAGCAGTTGTATTTTAGGGTCCACATTGCATTATTCTATAAAGAAAGCAACACATGATCTGGTGGCAGATGAGTTCATTTGTCAAATACCACCAATTCCTCTCAGCCTTTTGGCAGACATCAAATGTGTGATACTTCCAGACTTGTTGCAATAATACTGTGTTTCTCCAAAAAGAAGGCCAGGTCTTATTTTCTTTTGACCCCCGAAAAAACAGCTAGGACTTCTTTTTGGAGGGTTCTAATTATTGACTTACCTTGTGGTGGTGGCACTGACAGCCCCGCCCAGCAGGAGCCCACTGCTGGCCTACTTCTTCTGCAGCCGCTTTCTGCCATTTCTACACATCACCTCGCCCTCCATTTTGCCTTCAGATGCCTGCCGAAAGGCATCTGCAGCCAATAACAGAGCTCTGGATTGATCTGGAGCTCTGTTATTGGCTGCAGATGCCTTCTGGAAAGCCCTCTGCAGCCAATAATAGAGCTCTGGACTGATCTGGAGGTCTGTTATCGGCTGCAGATAACAGATGCTGGCAGGCATCTGAAGGTGAAACGGAGGCCAGGGTGATGTGTGCTAGTGGCAGCAAGTGGGCAAAGCAGGTGTCGGAGTGTGTCTGGTAAGTAGGGGAGCTCCACCTCCCCATCCCCACCCTAGCTTATTTTTTATCTGTGTGCCTTGCCCCATCCCCTGCAACCCAGGGTGGGCGGGGTCTTAATTAGGGCTAATTTTGTAGGTGGGGTTTAATTTGATCGCATGCGCTTAAAAACATGATAGGGCTTCTTTTCAAGGTGGGTCACCTTTTTGGAGAAACACTGTAGGAAGTGCTGTATGCATCCAGATACCTATAAGAAGGTTAGAATTTAACTTTCTGTATAAACAAAGGAATATGAAGATTCTGGCTCATGGATACCATTTCTCTGGGTATTTGAATAAAACATCAGAGATAGTTAGAATGTAATAGTGATAAAACTGGAGAAAGGTGCAGAGGAAGGATTTATCTTGGAAGTGTAGTTTACCTACCTTATTTATCCTTAGTAAATTTATCCTAGTAAATACAGTGATTATGTATAGTAAATACAACATTGACTACGATATAAATATTTTGGCATTGGTAAGGTAATCAAAACTTGAATAGAATACATCCCATTACTTTGATTCATGAATAGAACTCATAGTTTGTATTTTTTAAAATTTAATTTCTTTATCATGTCTTTTTCTCACAATCACTTTTTCCTATTAACTTAAAAAACCAAATTAACTAAGTTTGTTGGGCGCTGTCCAAAATCGCTTTTGGTCAGTTGGGCAGCTATATACATATGATTAATAAATAAATAAAAATAAAAACACTTCATGCATTTGATGAAAGTTTTCCAAGAACGCTCATACTGTTGTAAATCTGCAGGTAATTGGGTGTATCCAATTGATGTCTTCTGTCTATGCTGACAGAAAGCTATTTGGTCCAATTGACAAATTCATTTAGTGGAATGCGGAATGGAAATATGCTATAAATTGAGTAATTGTATCACTGGAGTGACACATACTGAAGGCATCGTTTCTTCTTTTAGCCACAAAACGAAAGTGTACATTCCTCTCTGAAAAATTAGCAAAATTTCCAAGAGAGACAAACTGAATTAAACATTATTCACATAGCAACTATTCGTTCTGAAATTTTTCAAATTTCCAGTAAAGTATTACCAAGCAGATTCAATATACTTTGCGTTACTTTGGTAATACATCTAAGCATTATTTACCTTTATCTCGGCTACTTTTGATTTCTTCTGCCAGTCCCAAACAGTCAGCATGTGTTCATTAGAATCATCAACAACACACAAATGTGTACCCGAATCCTTGCAAAGAAGATTTAATAATAAAATGAATGCCATCATGTTATATAATGTCCTCTTATGTTTAAGACTGTTACAATGCAATCGTTTTCATTCTTTAGACATAAGGGTAAAATACATGAGCCAGATTAAGTCATTCTTTAGAGTCAGCTTTATTTTTAAATTGGGCTCTCAACTAAAAGTGAATGTTGATGCAGCTTTCAGTCACAGATCCTTCGAATACTAGTATTTTTAGAATAGGTAACAAAAGGAAGTTATGCTCAATGGATATGCAAATACCTAAATCAAGTGGCTTTGCATTAAGATTGGGTTTATTCAGAATTTAATATGAATTATTTTCTATGTGTTTCAGAGTTGTTTCATGATGGGTTAAACCAAACTTTCCCTGCTAGGCAATGATTTATAAAATTCTTCAGCTCGAAGTAGAAACAATATAGCATAAGAAAAGTCATTCTTTTTTATATTACTCTAATGCCCAAGTTCACTCTGCTCTTTATAAAATGCAGTGGGTCATTGATATTTGAAATGCAGATTTAACAACTGAATGGAATAAAGATTTTATCAATTCAATAAAGCATAATTGTGCAATTATTGGCAAAATAGATTAGGAATGGATAATAATATGAAATGCTCCTGTAGAACTGCCCTTAAGAATGATTTTCCTTCCTTCCTTCCTTCCTTCCTTCCTTCCTTCCTTCCTTCCTTCCTTCTTCCCTCCCTCTCACCCTCCCCGCTCCCTCCCTCCCCTTCCTTTTCCCTTTTCTGTATTAAACTAATAAAAGTGAAAAATAGCAATTGTAATAATGCATTTGTGTCAATAAATTTCAACACATTTGAAAATATATAATTAAAAATCATCACTTAAATGCTCTTTTTAACTTTTCTCTTTTCCTATAAAAAAACTTAAATTGTATAAAGGGAATAAAAAAGACAAAATTAGTAAGTGGGTACTGAATTAAGTGAATTTCTTTCCTTAAAACTAACGCTCAACTTTTAAACATTATAATGATGGTATATCATTAATAGAAAAGGGGAAAAATTACATTTTGGGCATATGAATACCATAGCATATGAGAAAATTCAGCTCAAATGCTTGCACATGGATCTTTCAGTGTTTTGGTTGTTTTTACTGCCATCCACAATACATTTTTTTCTATCCGGGCTTTGAGTAAATAACATATCTCTTAGTCAGAAACCTTGTAATATCATGTTATATCTCCAAAACATTAATTTGCAGAGCTTCATACATTTACTAAAAAACCAGACAAATAAATAGTATCTATTTTTTGTTTCTGCTTCTCCTTAGAGAATACTGTCCACTGTGGCAAATTCCTGTGGCCAAGTTGTAACTACGTCAAATAACACTCCATTAAAATGGCACTAAAATAAACCAAAATAATTTCTCATGGCAGATAAATTAAGATAAATTTTTTAAAAATATTTATTTATTATTTATTTATTTATTTATTTATTTATTTATTTATTTATTTATTTATTTATTTAAATTTGTATACCACCCTTCTCCTGCTGCAGTCAGGGCGGTGCACAGCCAAGAGTAAAAAACATTCCAATACAAAATTTAAAAATTTTAAAAGAATTAAACAACTTTGGCCCAAGATTTAAAAACATCCTGACTAAAACCCATTGATAATTAAAAATCTAAAAGGGGGGGAGGGTTACGCCAGCCCAGCTTGATGAAATAAAAGAGTTTTTAGGGCATGGCGAAAGGCCCGGAGATCTGGTATCCTGTGAATCTCTGGGGGCAAATCGTTCCAGAGGGCAGGAGCTGCCACAGAGAAGGCCTTCCCCCTGGGGGTCGCTAGCCGACATTGCCTGGCTGATGGCACCCTGAGGAGTCCCTCTCTGTGGGAGCGTACTGTGGGAGGTTATTGATGGCAGAAGGCGGTCCCGCAAGTACCCAGGCTCTATGCCATGGAGCGCTTTAAAGGTGGTAACCATCACCTTGAAGCGCACCCGGAAGACCACCGGCAGCCAATACAGCTTGCGCAGGAGAGGCGTCACATGGGAGTGCCCCCTCGGTCCCATGATCCCCCGCGCAGCCGCATTCTGCACCAGATGGAGCCTCCAGGTGCTCCTCAAGGGGAGCCCCATGTAGAGAGCATTACAGTAGTCCAGGCGGGAAGTGACGAGTGCCTGAGTGCCTGTGCGTAAGGAGTCCTGATCCAGAAAGGGATGCAACTGGCAAATCAGACGAACTTGATGAAAAGCCCCCATATATATTATATGAAATGCTAATTGTAATCCTAATTAATGTAACCAATTCATCTATTGACAAATAAGTCAATGATTTATTACTACAATTTTTATACTGCAAGCACTACTATAATAGGATATTATTTCAAGGAAGAGCATATTTTAACTATAACTATAAAAGGGCAGAAGTGCAAAACAAGGTTGTTTCTTTCTATGTGTCAACATTTAAATCAAGTTCACAATGAAAATTAAACTTTTGTATCAAGGCTTGCTAAGAATAGATTTCTTGAATGCCCCTATAGGACAGAAAGCTTTCTATATAGTAAATGGTAAAGTAAATATATCACATTAAGCTATATTGCCAGGTATTACTTTCAGTGATATTCCCTTCTCTGAGAAGTAAAATAATTTTCTATTCGCTAGAGAGGAGTAACCTGTGATATTCTAGAAACTGTTGAATGTCAACAGTTTTATCATTTTTTATCATAGATCAGACTGAAATTGAGAACCAATCATGGCCTTCACTCTGTTCTAGGCAATCAAATTATATAGCATCATTTGTTTATCTACTCATTTATACGCCTTCTACTCCTGCAACTCTAAATGGCTATTTATTCCTATATTTATAGTTATCAATATAGTTTATTATTGGGCAAGTTATATAAAGTATCTAATAAAATCAGAAATAAAATATAGTTTATTTGCCTGATCTATGACATTCTGTTATAATCCAGTGATGACTAGTTTTGCTACCAAGACAATGTTTGGATTCAATTCCAAAAAGATGCCTCACAGTATGTGGAGTTGAATCAAACACTTGACTGCAACTCTTTAAGGCAGCTCTAACTGCAATACCACCAGTAACTGCTGGAAGCAGATTTGTTCCAAAAACTACATTTTCTTGGAACAATCATCGCTAATGAGTAAATAAGGAAAATAATGGATAGACTAGCAAACATGTACCCAAATTGTAACCCGACATGTTGGAAATGCAGACAAGCCCCAGGAACATTTTATCATCTTTGGTGGCTCTGCCCAAAAATAAAAAAATTCTGGACGAAAATTGGAAAATGGATAACAGAAATAACAGAAGAAAAGATAGACCTAAAGCCCGAAATCTTTTTATTAGGTATATTTTAAAAAGAAATTAAAAAAGAAATAAAATATATCATACTACATATAATTACAGCAGCAAGATTAACCCTAGCCCAGTATTGGAAATTAGAAAAGTTGCCAACAGAAGAACAAATAATTCATAAAATATATTGGTGCGCAGAGATGGATAGATTAACTCTAAAATTAAAAAACAAGGAAGACTCACACTACTATCAAATTTGGAATAGATGGTATGAATGGATTGACAAACAAGGGGAAAAAAAACGGATGATAAATACATCAAGAGACCAAAGTTAGTAAATTTACGCCGTCAACATAAATATATTATAGCAAGTGAAGATAAATGTATATATATGATTATATACTGAAACGTTATAGATAGAAAACTTTTGCTTAGTAATATTAGAACATAAGTAATACTGAAATGTACTTCGTTTTTAGTCTTAAGATTGTTGTTTATGACTTTTGTCTTTTTGTCTTTTATCTGTTTATATCAAATAAAGTTGATTTTAAAACTAAAAAAAAAAAAAGGAAAATAATGGATACAAGTCAGGTATAAAAAAGAATATGATACACTGACACTGGAAATAATGCAATTAATGACCAGAAAATTGACGTCGAGAGAGCTCCTTGTATAAAAAAAATTCATAGCTTCAATAGTTCAATAATTCAATAATTCCCTCAACACTGTCAAACTAGTTACTAAGTCTGCATTATTATTAATCTTCTCATCGTTCCTATCAGCCATCTCCTCCCACTTATGACTGTATAACTGTAACCTTGTTGCTGGTATTCTTAAGATTTATACTGACTGTTTCCTAATATGATTTGATTGCTTATTTGTTCCCTATGACTACCATTAAGTGTTGTACCTTATGATATTTGACAAATGTATCTTTTCTTTTATGTACACTGAGAGTGTATGCACCAAGACAAATACCTTGTGTGTCCAATTACACTTGGCCAATAAAGAATTCTATTCTGTTCTGTTCTGTTCTATTCTATTCTGTGTCTACACTGGAAGTTAGTTCTGCTAGATGCAATATTAAAATAGGTAAGCAAAACATTCACAGCTATTTATACAAACACACATAATACATTGATTGTGAAACAAAGACATGATGTTTTCCTTACTGCTTTTGAAAAATCCAGACATCCTACTCCACGTTCAAAAGTTCCAAGGCCAATAACCTGTAGAGTCATTAGACTCACTGAATCCCATACTCTAACATGGGGCTGCAAAGGCTGTAAGTAAAAATAATTTGAAACAGGTGAATACGGAAAAGATGAAAAGAGTCACTTCCATTAAGCAGATATTGATTTGTATGAAGTCAGTCATTATTTGGTATTGATCTACCAAATAAACATTGATTTGAGTGAAGTCCTTTTAATAAATAAAGGCATTTCAGTTCAGTATTCAGAAAAAGATTTAGATATAATATTATCCATATCTATTCTAATATGTCTCAGATAAATGAATATAAGGCTGCAGCTTCCAACCATCATAAACCACATCAGAGGGTATTGAAATGTTTTAAATAATACAAGTAAGGAGAAATATAGTTGAACAGTAATATCTCTGCATTTAGATTAAGGCGATTTATTGGGGAAAAAAGGACAGTAATTCAGAGCTATGAAATGTGAAATTCATTAATATCATAGAGCTTTCTCATATTTTCTTTCCCACTGCACATCCTCCTCTAAAAATGGCATAAGACAAACAGGTATAGCAGTCTGGATAAAATAAAGTTTTCAAAATTTGTTTCGTCAATGGAAGACTTCTTTGGGAAATATACATTGCATAAATGCAATTTAAGATAACATGCACAAATTATACCTTTTGAATTATTTATCAGACAAATGCAATAGTAAAAATGAGAAATTCCTAAGAGACTTTCCAGAATCAGAAACCAATTATTGAGATAAAGTAATTAAAAACTTACTCTTCCATCTTTATCCACTCCAGCTATCTGTCCAGTTGCTATCCTGATTTTGTCTGGATGAACTGCAAGACTAGAAGAAATAATCTTGTTAGGAACACTGCATGCTTTCACGCTAACTATTTATGTGAAAGTGGGGGGAAATTATCTGTCAGCTCCATATAGATTTTAGGGAAATAGCAGCATACTATTTAAGAATCCAGACTACTCTATTCAAAATGTTAAACAGGACTTGTTTTGTGCCACCGTGATGGATCTATATCATCTTGCTCATGTGATCCACAATCAACACACAGACATAATCAAGACTTCCAATTTTTCTCTTTCAAAATAAAAAAAATATAACTGATAGAAATGATAGTAAAAGTCCAGTTAAATTGTCACACCAATATTTTGATTTCAGGTACTTGACACTATTTATATTTTATATTTATTACACCATTGTTTTCTAAGGAGTGTATTAAAACTAGGGATTTTTCAGATAATAGAAAAAGATTAAAACATAATTAGGTATACAAATTCATAACTTAATAACTTATTAACGCTGAGGCAATATTGAAAGAGTGCAGATTATACCAATTTAACAACTTTCACCAAGGAACAAACAACAATTTATTAATAATATAGGAGTGGTAAATCCTTCAATAAAATCAAGTATCAGAAAGAATGCCTCTTAATTCTGGAAGAAACCACATAATTTTACACATGATATACGAGTGTCTTCATCATTGTTCTTGGCAAACTTGTATATTGGATGTTGGAAACCAGGCACATGGCAAATAACATGAAACTATCAATCTCTTTTAACAGTAACTGAAGTATGAATAATGGAAGCATATACTAACCATTTAACACAATCCGTATGACCCAAGTAATGACGCTGAGTCCGCTCTTCATAATTAAACAGTATTACCACAGATGCTATGAAATATACTATTTCTCCAGTAGGTAAGAGGTAAACATTAGCTCGACAGTCCCTGCCACGATAACCATATCTTTTTTTTTTAATGTCAAGGTTTTTCAAAATTAATCAGCATTAATGATAGAAGCTTATGCTATAAAGATCTGTGGTAACATGAAAACATGTTTCTCTCATATGCTGCCTATATAGTCTTAAGAATCCAACATACCCCTCTACTCTAGTCCTTGGAATTTTGCGCCTAAGAGACTTGTTTGGAGTCCACATTGGTATCAGAATCTGGAGATTTCTTACAGACACTTGAAAGTCCTTTTGAAACTTCTAATTGAAATTTATTATTTCACAAGACTGATATTATATTTTTTCAAGCTTGACTGACAGCTGCACAGTTCAATTCAGTTTTTAGTATTTATGAAATCACTTTTGCATTCCTGCTGACATAAATAATATTGATATTCAGCTTTTTAAAGTTTTGTATTGTTTAGAACTTACATTTGGTAATTATATTTATTATATCTACATACTGTTTTTATATATTGCCCCAAAAGCTTGGAATGGAATTATCAATAAAGATTACACACTTTATGGGGAGAAAATGGCTCTTTAGAGCAAGAAAATATCTCTGACTTAAGAGATAGGAGATTATTAATTATGAAAACATGTCTATCTGTAAATCAAAGTAATGAGCTTTTCATTATGTAACTTAATCCATTTTTCAGCACCAGAATATATAAATCAGCAAGATTTCCTGATGTTGCAGTCCTTAAACTGTGTTAGTTTACGGGGCCTTCTAAAAGTAATGTTCAAAAATTCCAGAAATTTGTCATAAGGAGAAAGATGTCTAGAATACTGATTATGACCTTCAGGGTTTCAGTAAAAGAAAGTTAATTTTAAATTTATATTTGAAATAGAATAATTCAATAGTCAAAACCTGAAACACCAAACATAATTAGTAAGCTAATAAGTACATTGTGCCTTGACATTTTTATTTACCATGTTTAATGTCATCCACACTTTGTGATAATGAATTCTTAAAACAATATATGGCAAAACTACTGGGCAGCAGGCTATTTGCATGCATGTACACGCTCAACTCCCCTCCCACTCGAAGCCTGGCCAACAAGCTGTTGAGGATAGCTGATCTACAAAATATCTAACAACAAATCAGTCTAGCCTAAATTGACACTCATGAAATGAAAGGATGTCAGCCCTAACGATAAATCAGATATGTAAGGGAATGTAGTCAATGTAAAGACTATTAGAACTCTGTTTTTGCAGTGTATTATAGAATTTTGAAAGCCTGCCAAAATTTTCCACTATCCTGCCTTATACCACACAGAATCATGTTGGGGTTATTTTGAGTCTCATGTTTTTCCCCAGATATTCATTTCATTTCATTTCCATTTTATTAGATTTATAAACCGCCCTACTCCTGGGGGACTCAGGGTGGTGTACAGCCGTAAATAAAACATCCAAATACAAAAATTTAAAATAGAATAAAACGAATTAAATAATTTGGCTGACAATTAAAACCCCAATAATTTAAAACAAATTAAAATTCACAATTAAAAGGGGAAAATAACTTAGGTCAGACCAGCTTGTTGGAATAAGTAAGTCTTGAGCGTGCGACGGAAGGTGCGCAGGTCCAGAATCCTCCGTATATCCGGGGGGAGCTCATTCCAGATGATAGGTGCTCCCACAGAGAAGGCTCTCAACCTGGGGGCCGCCAGTCGACATTGTTTGGCCGATGGCACCCGGAGGAGCCCCTCTCTATGGGAGTGTACAGGCCGGTGGGAGGCTATTGGTGGTAGTAGGCGGTCCCATAGATATCATGTACTATATATTTTGTTGATAATTTTTGCAATCCTTCACTAGCTCTGCCTCCCTTTACAGCAGGAGAAGCATTCATAAGACTAATGTTTTCTTCAAAATTATGAAATTACTCGTCCTCTGGTGCCCCTTCAGTAAAAGTATGTTACATCACAACGCAAAGGAGGCAGAGCCTGCATTGAAGTATGCTTTTGTCACTCCTTCCCACTTTCTCAGATGTCCCCATGGACAGCCTTGCTGAAAGAGTAATGTATATAAAGAAACTGTGTTTATATTTGGTTTATAATACTGCTTGTTACCCAATTAAGAGTGTTTCAATGCTTCCTTCACATATTTGTGTTCACACAATTATGTACCATATTTATCTGAAAGATAGTCTAGTTTCCCTATTTCCACGTGATTCACCATTAAAATGGGATGAAAATCTTGAGATCCACTGTAAACAGGGTTAACAATTTTCCTTCTGTAAAATTAAAAATTATGACACTTTCCATTTTGCTACTCTGATCTTTAAAACTCATTGGGTGGTCTTCATATTAAATATTTTTTTCTGCATGCTGCATCTTTTCTGAGATTTTAGAAGTGTTCAAGGGTTTAATGGTTTAGATGAATGAATGAATGAATGAAAGAAAATGTAGTTTGTATATGGTTTTGGTCTACCATTGTGATGGCATGCAAAAATTACACACAAGGAAATGTAGACCTCAAGATAACAAACAACAAAGCTCCCTAATCTGTAGAAGAGAGACACCTCCCTGATGCAAGAAGGCAACTGCTGTCTTTTTAGGTGATGGTAATCCAGTGCTTAACATCATGAAGAAATATAGGGCTGTAAAGTAACTATGGGAAATGTCTGTGTGAAACTATTTTTTAAAAAATCAGGAGGAGTAATTGAGTTGGTGAGTGGTTGCTGCAAGGAAACTGACATCCAAGGAGTTCCAGAAGACAACAGTATTTTTTTTCTCTCTAAGAGATAATTTATTAATTTTTATCAAGTTAAGAAAAGCTTAAATAAGGCAAAATTGAAAATTATATTTTAAAGAAATGAGGGGAAAGCAAACTATTGAAAAAAGAAAAGTGTTTTCCTTGAAGAGTGCAATAAGGATACACCCACTCCAGTTTTAATTTCTCAGGGGGCAGCTCTGTCTTGATTTCGTAATATTTGTCAACTTCTGAAGGAAGAAACATTGTGATGGGCCGTCCCCGCATGAACATCTTTATATACTCGCCTTCTGTTAAAACAAAATCACATACCAGAATGAGAAATGTTTTGCCAAAAAAAAAAAAAAGTTAGATTTAGTAAAGAACTATAATGTTGACATTAAGCTTCATCAAAAAAGTACAAAATTAAGATCCAAAATTTTAGTCCAGAAAGTACAAACAGAAATACAAAAGCATAATATCATCAATGACAAAACATTCATAATAATGTCAGTGAACTGGTGGCTCAGAATATTGGTGCTGGCACAGTAGAACACATATTTTAACCAGTCCCACAACTTTCTCATCCTCCTACTCTATTAAGTGCATAAGAGAAGTTTTAGCTGATTCTAAAATGTCTGTATTTTTTGTATTGCTTATTTGTTCATTTTTTCCTTATTGTCTTTTGTGGTAGGTTTAAAAATTATAAGCAGAATGAGTCAAATAATTATAAAATAAATAATGCTGGACCCAGCATCTGAATTAAAATGTAAAAAGAAAACAAGAATCATTAATATTTTACTTTAAAGGTCAAGAATATGCAGAGGAAGCATATCCTAAGTAGGACACTGCACTATCTAACAATAGCTCTAGTACAATACACTGGCAAGCTCTGAAATATCCACAGGTATGCTGCATCATCACTAGAGGTGGACTGCTTCCATTTCTCCTCTCACGTCCTAGACACCTGTGACATCTTAGGAGTTCCACCTATGGGATGGATATTGTGAGATGCCACCTGGCAGTTCCATCTCTGAGATGTGTACTATGAGATACAAAGAGTTGAAAAGTTCTCGACTATTCAAATAAATCTAACGCAACTGCATCTTTCTCAAATGGGCATCAGTGAAATTGGCTTAACCCCCTTTCTTTCTGGGGACTAAATCATATGGAATAACACTATATTTGCCTAAAAAAAATACAATGGTATCTTGGCACCCTGTCATTAATTACTTCTTGGAGGCGCAATGAGTACCAAAAATTACAAGTACCAAGCAAATTTTTCCCATAAGGAATAACACAACAATCACGAGGCAACCAACATCAACAAGTTCTAGCTTGTGTGTCAGGTACCAAACAAATGTTGAGTACTAGGACAAAAGTTTTACATCAAAACATGTTGAGTACAAAATTTTACAAGTTTCGAAGCAGTTGAGTACCAAATACTTCTGTACATAAAGTATCTCTACATAGTTCATTTAGAACTAAAAACTGATTCCCATGTGAATGTTTTACTGCATATGTAATTTACCTTCCCTTAGCCAGGATGCCTTTGCCAGGATAGAGGCTTAGAGTTGAATCCAATGAAACATCAGCCCAAAGAGTTTAGTCATGTACAGTATGAGGAACATGTGGCCCTCTGGAAGTTGCTGCACTAAATTTGCCAAGCTTTTAGTTGTTCAGATCTTAGTAGAATAACAATATCTAACAAAATGAATTGTTAAGAAGTATGAAAATCCCTCTATAGTGGATTGTGTAAAGTAGGACTATCAAACTCCCGGCCCATGGACCGGATACATCACATGCGGGCCATTCCCATGCCCATTTTAGTGAAGGGGAAAAAGGTTCAGATACATCACATAACGCCGCCGTAATAATGTGAGTTTCACACTCCTGGTGTAAAGGAAGAATCTTAACAGGTCTTCCTTAAATCATAAAAATATAACTTGATACACATTCTTGGTAAAATGAGAAATATGAAAGGAAAATCATCAAGAACATATGGTAAAACAACTCCATTCATGTTTCAATAATTCAGTCTAGATCAGGGGTGTCAAACTCATGGCCTGCAGGCTGGATGCATCACACGCTGGCCACCCCCACCCTCAATTTAGCGAAGGGGGAAAAAAGTCACAATACATCATGTGACAACAACATGATGCTGTGAGTTTGACACCTCTGGTCTAGATCAAATTAATTGCATAGTCAATAGTTCAACTGTCAGTGGACATAAAGTGCCTTTAGTTATCATTCCAAAATGTGCTATATACAAATTGTACTGAGATGAGTTACTACTGCTTCCTGGCAGGCATTTTGTCTACCTGCCTATCATGGGAAACAAGTACTTTTGAGTACTCTTAATGAACTTTTGAAAACACAGAACTCCTAAGATAATTCAATGACATCAGAAGAAAAACAAGAAGTCAAAGTATGGAGATCATGGAGCTTAGATTATAATGTCCTACAATGATGCTAAGCCACTTTTGAATTCTTATGCATGGAAATAACAAGAAAGTTTGCATATTATGCAAACTTATAAAATAAATTCTTTGTTTCAGATAAATTGATTATCTGGAGGGGGGGGGGCTTGCTTCTTACACTATCCTTGATTCTCTCTTTGAAAGCCAACACCATGAAATGGTCTTGCCAGTATACAAACCTGCAGGGCAATTAAGGCATTAAAGCAAAAATCTTTCGAAAACTATATAGATAATGTCAGATCAACAAAAGCATTTTTAAACAAAGACTCCTAGCTCTGGGCCAAGTTCCTGCAAATACAAGCTAAAAGAAGAAACAGTTTGACTCCCTTTAATTTATATTGCCTTAATTACTATGTTCCAGAACATTAGTTTGAATTTTACTGGGTCTTTTCCAAATCGTTTAACAGTTTTTTAAAGACTGTTGTTTTAAAAAAACAACCAGATGACATTGTTCATGTACATATTGAGCAAGATTTCAACATTTTTTAATCCTCAGTGTTTCTTAAATTTTTCAAGAGTGTACTAGCAATTTTTAAAAAGAAATGTGTGATCTCTCATATATTTAAAAGCAGAATGATAGAAAATCAGTCCTAAACTGCTTACCTAACAAATGCTTATAAATAATATTTTAATTGGATATTCTAAAGAATACACGTTCAGAATGTTCTTCTTCATATGAAAGCAACACTCTTAACTGTGCATCGTGATCTTGCCTACAGAATAATAGAGAACCAAAAATGCTTGCTATAATACTGTAATTGAAGTATGAAAAAGGAACTAATCTTATTTTTTAAAAAAAATACATACAGTGAAAGTTTGAGATGCCTGCTTATTTTTCTTTACTGTAGTTGCCCTTCACAAAGAAGGGTGTGCTAAAGCACGGCACCCAACCCTATGTTCAAAACAGGACCGTTTTGATATACAGCTCTGGTATTGAAAGTAAGAAATCGAGGGGTAGGATACAATCATCCTTTTCCATCAAATCACTTTTTTTCTATCTAAGGTAGCAAAACCGTAGTCTTCAATGTATAAAATACTGATTGCATTTCCTTTTGGCAAAAGGAAACACAATGATTTTGTCATAATACATAATATTTCAGAGGGTTTTTATACCAGGCTCTTTTCAAAATAATCTGTTTTCAAAATGTTAATGATAAATACAAATGGCAAAATAAGTGCAACAAAGGAGCCAAAAATAGTTATATTTGTACAATTCTAGGTCATGAAGGTGCTTGGTGCTCTCTCTGAGGCTTGGCTGTTTTCTTGCAGACATTTCAATTCTAAGTTATCTTTTGTATGACTTTAATGTAGTGGCAAGAGAGACTAATTTAGTCTTTCCCAAGTTCAGTGCTTTTTCAACATGTTGGACTAGAATCCCCATCATTTCAAACAGAGTACTTCAGTGGTGGGTTTCAAATTTTTTTACTACCGGTTCTATGGGTGTGGCTTGGTGGGTGTGGCATGGCTTGGTGGGAGTGGCTTGGTGGGCATGGCAGGGGAAGGATATTGTAAAATCTTCATTCCCATCCCACTCCAGGGGAAGGTTACTGCAAAATCCCCATTTCCTTCAGATCAGCTGGGATTTGGGAGGCAGAGAATAGATGGGGGTGGGGCCAGTCAGAATTTTTACTACCAGTTCTCTGAACTACTCAAAATTTCTGCTACCGGTTCTCCAGAACTGGTTAGAACCTGCTGAAACCCACTTCTGGTGTAGTTGTCCAGTAAGTACACAAACTTGCAGGCCAGCTATTTCTACAGCTATTTTTCATTTCTAGTTTTTCTTAAAACAGAACTATGGAAATATATCAACTTAAAGAAAGGGATTTCATATTTGCAGGCAAATTAGAAAAAAAAATGCAAAATTGCAGTTTAGCATATATGCCTCACAATATTTTTAAGCAAAAGCGATTATATCTATATAACAAATGTTTTGTTATTTATGAAGAAAACGAAGGGTTGGGTGGGTATACTTCTATTCTATAAATTCAACTCAACATTCAGAGATAATCCTGTACTGCATTAACACTTTTTGTTAAAGAAATCTGCAAGTAGAGACTTGCTGTCCTGGCAGCAACCTATCAAGGCTTTATTGCACATTCAGCCATGTCAAAAGCGGAGTCCTTAAAATAGGCACTGGCACATAGTTGCACCGTTGATCTAAAGCCAAACATGGTAGAAAATTTATTAGAACCATTAGAACAGATTCTAAAAGTCACGGCATGTTGTTAATATTCATTTCAAGGTTTTTGTATACTTTGAAAAAGATATCTATAGTCAACTGATGCTGTTAATGCTATAATAAATTGAATCACATTAAAAGAAGAAAAATAATGAAGAAAAAGAGAACTCTTAATATGTTACCCTTTAAAATATTATGCCATAAACTTTTGGGATTCCAGTATGTTTATAAGATACACGAAACATTATTCTTTACTGCAATGCACTGCATACACATAAGCAAATGAGAAACAGAACTATAAACAATAGGGAAAACAGTCATGAAGTATTTAAAAAGTATAAGCTGTGATAACCAAAAGTAATCTTAAAAGTATGTAAAATGGCCCTAGGAAACAGTACAACATAAGTAATTGTCAATAAACAGTACAATTCTGCTATTGATCAATTAATTAATAATTATAGTAGGGCAAAAAATCAGTATCTAAAGTCAGATCTATATTCTGACTTAATCAAATATTCGGATAAATTGTAATACATGATTTCTTCCTATGGAACTCCTTTTTTAAAGAATATAGTAATTTTTTTACATCAGCAGAAGAATGTCCCAGGAGACTTAAATGTTTTCCCACCGTTTTCTGAATGCTTCCATCTCTTATGCTTGTAGTTCTTCATCCAGAATCAACAATAAATCAGTTTATTATTCTTAAAACAAGTTTAATTAAGGTTTGGGCTTGTGTTTCCTATATTTCCTTTCTATCTTGAGGAGAAAGCCATTCCTTCTATTTTGGGTAACCACCATTTAGGTTTCTATGAAGGTTATTACTATAAGTGGTTTAGTGAGACAAACCAATTTCAAACCTTAGTTTATAAAGCTGTCATGATTCGATAAACTCTAAATGTGGTCTGTGGTAAAATTTAAAGTAGAAGATTCAGATCCCTCCTCACTGAAGAAGAAAGAAAGAAAGAAGAAAAGGTAATAAGGGACGCATAAATGCTGGCTTTGACACATATCTCAGGTATTTATTTATTTAAGTAATTTGTATGGCTGCCTGGTCCTAGACAGCTCACAACAAGCAATAAAAATATGGTAATAAAAAAAGGACAAAACCTTCCTACTATGTACAAGACTATTGTATCTATACTATTAATCCTCTGACTCAATTTGATTGTGTATATGGGTATTCTTGTTTTTATAAATTACTATTTATCTAGTTTAAAGTTGATAAGATTTATATTAATATGCATTTTAATAATTCTTTAACTATTGTATGGTTATCTAATACAATTAAAGCTACATTAAAATTTACATTAATTTAAAGTAGAAATTTGCATATTTATCAGTCTTGACCAAGATTGGTAAGAGATGTTATACATTGTCATATTCATATTGTACTGTATGGAATTGTGTAAACTTCTTAGCACTATGTGGTAGAAGTAGTATTTAAATCCTATGTGAGACATGTAACCATATAAATTTGATAAATAAATAAATATCGAGCATAATAGAGAAATGTTAGTTTTCAGCAGCCTTTCCCAACATGGGACTATCAGTGCATTGATATTGAAATCATTATCACACAAAGTAGTTGGAAAATATGGGGAGATGCAACCTCAACAAATTTGGGAAAAAATCAAGGAAGGAAAGTCTGGTGTATGGAGTGCCACAAAAGAAATTCCAAATAAGTAAAGGACATTTGCCAAAGTACAGGGATAGATAAACAAGTCATCTGAGGAGGAAGATTATTCCATTTCTGCATATAACTGGGCAAGTTATGAATTTGTGGAAGTCATAAGTGGGAATATGTTTGTCCCTCTATAAAAGACAAATTGCTAAATCAGGACACAGGTTCTTTAGAGGCAAGGTTCTTCTAACTAATATTTGCAACATTTCCACTGCAGAGGTAAGCAGGCAAGAGAAACAAATCTACTGAACTGTAAACAGTAAACTGAATTTTATCATGTTAACAAAAGATGGTAATTATTCTAAAACAACTTCTGAGAATGGTTATTAACATTTTAATCTTAATTAATAAAAACAATAGCAAAAAGCAAATATTTTTGATTACCTTGGCTGACGATCACATCTTTGTGTCTATGGAAAGAAATGCATAGTATTACTAATCTATGAAAGTATGAATCTGAAAGTATAGCTCATTCATCCTTAACTGGAATTCTTCAGATGGGTTAGCATGATTTTCAGGTGATAGGGCACATTGGATTTACTGGTTGGAGATAATGACTATTGTTTTACAACAGAGTTAAAGGGTGCTATAAGCAAAGGAAGGACTGATTTTGATCTTAAAATACAGTAGCATCGATACAAATTATAGTGTTAAATCATCTACACTAGATTATGAATAAAATATGCATTTAAAAAATCAATATTTTTAGAACTTCAATGTCTTACATTTTATATTTTGAAAAAGTAATTTGGCTTTATATGAAAGCTGAATAATGGAAAAATTCTGATTAAGTAATGTAACAGAACAATTGACTTCAAAGCTACCTAGTTAAAGGAAAAAATGTGGTAAAGTAAGAATGCAGGTGTGTAGAAGATGAATGAAACATACACCTGGAGCTTCTCTAGAACTACACCACCCAAAAAGCATGCAGGTTCATGACTTGCATATCAAAATATTGGAAAAGGAGTGAAAGTAAATGCAATTGTACAGGGTTACATCCAACATTTCATAATTTTGTTCAATAAATGTGATCTTCCCCATCTTAATACCCAAATCTTCTCTTGGTGCTTTTATTTACAACAGATTTGAGTGGTGGCAGTGATAAACTCAAGGAAGGGGGAAATCAATTCCATTAGTGATTGTGATAGACATCATTGGTCTTCAAAATTATTATATTTTTACAAAGCTTTATAGAGTAACAACTCAGGATGCCAACAAAGAATCCAGTACTTACTTATCTGCATTCTTGCCACTTTTGGGTAACAATTTTGATGCAGAAGTTGCTCTTATTAATTTATTACGACTGTCCTCTGAACTTTCCCATGTGCTTTGTGATTTTTCAACTGTTGACAATCTCTTCAAACTAGAAAAACAAGCACAGTGTATTTCTATATTTAGTATATGTTAAACCAAGAACTAAATGAGATATTGCAAGCAACTGTGCTGGAAGCAAAACAGGTCAAGCAGCAGGAGATAAAAGAAAGCCAGGATAGGCCTTTCTCCAAGCAAATCCACAGGACCCTCAGAAAGAAGGATTAGATAGTGCTCTAACTGGATCTTGAAAGACAGTCAAAAGGGCAACATTTCTTAAAGCCTTTTAAGCATAGTTATCAAAGGTTGCTCTAAAACACTTGGTAAAAATAAAAAAGATCACTTGATTGGCATGGCATTGTTATTCCCAAATCTAGAAACAATACCTTGATAACTTTCCCATTTTAAATCAGGGGGAAAACCAAGTGAGATTTTTAAATAAAGGAGCTTATTAGCCCTGGTTGGATATGTGCTCAAAACTCTCTTTCAATTTTCTATTTTCCATCTGGTTCTGGTTGGTATACTTAACACTTTGATAAGATTACGAAGAATAAATTATTGCCAAATAAAATAAGCTATCACAATGAATGACTGAAAATGAGAAATAGAATGTTTCCTTCCAAAATCACGCCACCCGACTTCAAACTGACTTCAAACAATAACTACAAGTCCAGGCAGATCCCCAAATTGTACATCTATTCCATTTGGGGAAGTATAATTCAGAAGTAAGGACAGAAAATGACCAAAGCCAGATGATCCATGAACCCATTGTCAAACATTTTTATTAGAGTTGAATTTAAGCCTGGCTCTCCTCATTCAGACCTTAATAAGCTCTAGGCACTGGGATAAAATCTTGACATCATCTTGAGTGCAAGAGGCTGAGATGTACAATTGACTATCATTTGCGTACATGTGCTTCTTGACCCCAGGCAGACAAATGTTTCCAGTGCTTTAGTTAGAAGTTAAATAAAGGCTGAGAACATAAAGGGTGAGAGCATTAAGCTCAGGCATCCTGCAGGATTCAGAAGTTTCTCCCCTTTCCAATACCAACTGGAAACAGCTATAGAGAAAGGAGGAGAAATATGCAATACCAAGTCAGCCACTCCCAATCTCCTTAGCTGGGCCAGAAGGATACAATGATTAAAGGTTCTGAAAGCTGCTGGGAGACAAGAAGGGACAGAATGACCACCCATAGTTATGAGTAAATGATATCTGAATCCAATGCTCTGCAGTGAAATCCTGAAACTCCAGTCCAACCACCATCTCAAGAATCTTCCTCTCCAAAAAGGACACTGAGATTGGACAAATTTGGTCCAAGATTGTTGGGTCTAATGATGGCTTTTAAGAAGTGTACCATACCCCATTCAAAGTGAGCAATATTACTGTCTTATTCAAAAGGAATTTATTACTGTCTGGATCAAGCCATATGTCACGTTCTTATAAGTCTTTACCAATCAGGACAGTCTTGTATTTAATGAAGAAATGGCTAGAATAATAGAACTAAGAACCTTGCCCACTTCCTTGAGAAATACAGGACAAACCTTTTCTAGCTAAACAAACAAGACTGTTACTCAGTCATCCTGTGAGGCTGAACATTACAATATGTCACAGTTCCTACAGTTGCCCAATTAACTGCCTTGCAATGAATCCTGTTAAAACAATTTTTAAAAAGACAATTTGTGTAACTGTAAGTTAATTTCCACAAGAACTTCAAAAGCTAAAGGGAAAAAAAGAAAGTAACAAAAGTTATGAAGTCAAACATTAGGGGGAAAAAGTGAGAGCACATATTTTCCTTGCTCAGAAAGTCACAAATTAACATGCGGATCCCAGGAACAGATATCTTGTACAGAAAGATACCAGAAAGATCAGACGAAATCCGTGTTAAAGCGAAGTTTGTGCAGGATAACAGAGTTCATGACAAACTGTTAAACATGCATTGGTTAGAGCTGCGTCATGATTTTGCTTACATGGAAAGCATCTGCTGTGTCTCCAAGTACTGTAAAAACTAAGTAAATACATCTTCCCAGCACATGTGAACACCCTCCCGACACACACAAAACCTAAGTGACATATGTGGAAATTCAGATCTAATCTCTGATTCAAACTGCTCTTGAAGAAGCAAAAAGCATATTTGCTCACAGATTTGCTACCCATCTTGGGCAATGGAAGGTCATCAGAGTTTAAGTGATTATTTAATGGAATATAATAGCTTTATTTAGGACAGAAGGGTCATTAAAAAAAAACAGTTGTGTTTGAAACACGGCTTGCAGATCTAAGGATCCAAGGTGTGTTTTCTATTTCATAGAAATAGGAATATGAAACTCGTGTTTCAACCATTTGAAGCAGCATTCGATTCTTCCCCTTTTGCAACAATATATCTGTATGTTAAGAAATTACACAAGATTTGGATGGTGAATTTTTTAAAAAAAAAAATTTTTTTTTTAAAATTTTTTTTAAAAAAAAAATTCAGCTACTGATATATTTGGGAGAAAATGCACAAGATTTCAGCCTGATTCAGATATTTAAGAGGTGTTACTTCTCAGGTCTCAGTGACAGACCATACAATTTAGATTTTAGCTAAATAGAATCTTTAGTAATCGTCAAAAGCCTCTGACTAGAATCATACAGGACTGTTGACTGCCGTACACAGAATAATTTATTCAAATTTTCAATTAAACCCAAATCAAATTAGGGATTATCCAGCACTAACACGCAAAATAATTTGAAGATATGATTTATAACCTATCTAGAAGGTTGCATGTTCTGTCTCTCTGTTTTTTAATGCAAAATCTAATCAGGAAACTCTATTTAGATTATTCCAGAAACAAGCCTCAAGGCTATTATATTTGCTTCAAAGAGTTCAGAGTTTTATATATATTCAAAGATTTTGGAATCAGAATGCCTAGGAAATTTTGCTGACTATTTCTCCCCTTTATCCTAAATCAGACAAGGTGTTACAGCTACTGCTTTACATGTGCATGTCACAACTCCAGTGTTTGGTGTCTATAGTTCAATGGTGCTAGGAGATTGGAAAAACCTCTTCTCAATTCTCTGCATAATAATAGCCAGAACTGGCAATCAGACATGATAGAAATCAGTTTCCTAAACTGGTACCAAAACAAAGAAGGCAATACAAAACACCCAGCAGAAAAAGGAAGCACTGCAAGCCACCCAACACCGAATGACAACCTAAGAAATGGTGTGCAAAAGGTTTATAATACTAGTGAGAAGAATTGACAGTCATTAGTATGCAATCATCTGAATAGCTGAATATTTTATGCTCATTAAACTATACTATATAGGATCCACTATAGTAACTATGCATATGGACAGTGTAATTGCTCATACTGTCTTTCAGAATACATAGTTAAATGGACAGTCCTTGCCGCTACACTTATTTTTCACTCTGGTCTTTAGTATAATTTTTTTCTTTTGGCCGATTTTACTTCAGGGCAGTTATCCTAGAAGCAAGCCATTTATAATTGTGGCTTTAATTGTTAAATGCATGTTCTGCCTGTCCTCCAGAGGTTTATATAATGAAGGATATATTCCCATTTTCCTCACAGAAACAATAACCCTGTGGGGTAGATTCAGCTGACAACGAGTGGATCAAAGCCATTCTGTCAGAGTGTAAGTGGACTTCTAGTTGACCGCTATCTCACACCTTACATAACTGCTGCTAAAGGGAGGTCAGATTGATTATCACTGTTGAATTTCAGATAGGCAATAAAAACAACACAATTTTATTAAGCACCTAAAAACTTTAAACATTATTTGGGCTTCTTTTAAATAATGTTTTAAAATATTTTGCTCTTGCTTTGTATATTATAGTACTATTTTAAATTGATTACCATTTTAAATGTGTCTAATAAAATTGTTCTGGGGAAAAGGTGGCTTGGTGGAGAACTGTTACTCTCCAGCAACAAGCAGTATGAACTCTAAAGGGAGTTCAAAAGAATAGAAATCTTTCAAGGAAAATTTTAAAAGACATATACATGCTTTTAATGGGGAGCAAAGCATAATGTTAGTATCGCTGCAATTGCTTCCTAGCTCTGTATTTAGGAAACCTTTTGCCTGGAGCAGAGCTCTTGACTTCTGGGGTCTGCCTGTGTGTTGGGAGAATCTGTGCAGAGGGTTGGGGAGAAGGTGATGCTTGAGATTGTGGGTTTTGATCACTAGAATGAGAGTCCTCTTTTTTCTCTGTTTGTCCTTGATGTTTTTCCTTCTTTTTTTCTGTACCGCTGCAAAACAAAGTATAAAAAAATGTGTACATATATATAAATATATAAAGTATTTTTAAAGCAAACGAATAGGAAAGAAGCCATTAAAAGTGAATCAGGTTAATTACAGAAGAAACAGATATTTAAACAATTTTCTTCATCCAGCTTTTACATTAAGAATTTTAATTTACCTATTAAAAGATGGATACTTGGTCTAAGAATTTATTGAACGATTTATACATTACTTGATCCATGGAGTTCATCATCATTGGAACTGAATTGGAACTCTGCGCATGCGCCAAGATGGCAGCTCTCGCCTAATCTCTGTCTGATGATGGGGCGGCTTTGGGTCATTTGGAGGTCCACTGGGGCTGATTTAACTCCCTTCAGCCCCAGCATCAACTAGGGGAGCCTTTTCCCAGCTCAACGAGGTTTCTCTTACCCTCTGAATCATCGGAGCTGGGCATATATTGGCATGTGAAGGCACCATGGGAGGCTAACTCTAGCAGTTCCGTTAATGGCAGTTACATCAGTTCCTCCATTCTTAAAGCAACAGCAGTTGGAACGACAATGGCAGCAGGCGGCGGCGACGAATGGCACCATGGCAGTCCCTGTCGAGCCCTAGACACCTTGGGGGCTCCGAATTGGTTTGGGGACTTGCTGGGAAACCTGAAGCTGAATGACTACCTCTTCAAGTTCAGGGAAACCTGAACCTGAATGACTACCTCTTTGAGAGGCCTGAGCTAAGGCCAGTGACAGCTTGCAACGTCATCAGAGGGAATCTAAAAACTATTGACCCCTGGAATGCCTTGAGTGCCCTGAATCACACAAGGTGTTTAGACCCTTGCTGGAATTGGAAGACATCATTATAATTTAAAGTCTGGAGCCTGGCACTATATGCAAAAGACTATTCAATATGCTGAGAGTAGGAGAGGCTAGAGGTTGACAAAAGACTATCTACCTGCTCACCTTGGAGGCCTCCCCCACCTTTCTCAATTCTCTGCCTCGGCTAGTCCCTAACCCAGCCACCTCCAGCTTATACATTACCACCTTGATTTTGACACTGACCTCGCTGCCTCCAGACTATACTTTCACCACCTAGACAACCTTCCCTCTTTATATATACATCTATCCTGCCACCCCCATGGAGCTATTATCATTCTACCTTCACTGTTTGGCTTTATTTCCAACTGAGCCACCCTCTTGTCATACGTTGTCTGGGCAGCTACTAATGTGGATGCTGAGGGAGTTTCAAATTACTGACATCATTGAACAGACAGAACAACAAACTTATTACGACCATCTTATTCAGAACGAGCTGCCGTTAGAGGATGACTAGATTTTTATCCTCTGCTTATCCTGAGACTGCACTAAACTCCTTCCCCCTGCCGTGAGAGGGCAAGGGAGACCAGTTTCTTACCCACACTGAATTTATTACTCGACTGCCTCAAGACTCTTACATCAGACTATTGGACCAGACCCAAATGCTGTACCCATCTGACTTACTAAATGTTTTTGGCGACCGAACTCTTGGCATTGCGAGACTCCCCCCTCTCGCAAATTTGGCCCTCCACATTATCGAGGGCCTACCTTGATGACGGATTTTGGAATCCCGAGAGGTGGCATGGTGCTAAGAGGGGATTAAGGGCTTTCTTATCTAATTTTCTAACCAAGATTTTAATGGCTTCTGAAAGGGGGGTGGGCATAAACAGGGTGGATCATGTGGATTTGGGGGGCAATCCACAGAGGGAGGGATCAGTAAATACTTTTCCAAAAGTGAAGCCAAAGTCAACACAAAATTACATCATAGGAAACTCGAAACTGGGAACAGGCAGACTTAATACTGGCATGGAAATGGGCTGTTCCATCAAGGTTTTGGTTGGGGGGGCAGATATGGTGGGAGCAGGAGGCCACATCATGTCAGGGGGGTACGCACCCACTATCTTCAAGCGGTGGCGTGCTCCGACCTCCAAAGCTCTTCTCGTTCCTTGGGTTGCTCAAGGTCTCTGAGCCCGAGTCTTAGGCTGATGTTATGCAATGCCAGGTCTGTGGCTAACAAAGCCCCCCTCATTTGTGACCTAATTCAAGAGGGGAAAGCGGACCTGGCAGGTATTACAGAGACCTGGTTGGGCAACGAAGGGGGGGGTCCCCCTCGTAGAAATGTGCCCACCAGGTTTCTGTGCATTCCATCAGCCAAGAACTCGAGGCAGGGGTGGAGGTGTGGCGGTCATTATAAAGGAAGGTCTTGACCCTAAGGAAGTCACTGTCCCTCAGACAACCCGATGTGAGTCCCTCCTCGTGAAGTGGGGTTATGGGTTACAGATGGGCCTGTTGATTGCGTACCTGGCTCCCTGCCACGTATCAGCAGCCCTGCCTGAGCTCCTCAACATAATAGCCGAGGTGGCAGTTGAGACTCCTAAGCTACTGGTTATGGGAGATTTCAACCTGCCATCCATTGGTGAAACGTCTGAAGGGGCTCGGGAGTTTATGGCTTCCATGACGGCCATGGATCTGACCCAATTAGTTAATGGCCCTACTCACACGGGGGGACACACTCTGGATTTGATCTTTATCTCTGACCAGTGGCTGAATGGTCTAGATATAGGGGATATAGTCATTGAACCCTTGTCATGGTCAGACCATTCTCTCCTTAGACTTGACCTTCTGACCACTACAACCCACCGCAGGGAGGCGGAATCAATTAAATGGTTCCGCCCCAGGCGCCTGATGGATCCTGATAGGTTCCGGATGGAGCTTGGGCCATTTCCTGAGACCTTGGCTCATGACTCGGCTGAAGACCTAGTGGCGTCCTGGGATAGGATAGCCGCTGGTGCTTTAGACCGGGTCATGCCTTTGCGGCCTCTGACTCGGCGTCGAACCTACCCAGCTCCTTGGTTCTCTGATGAGCTGAGGGGGATGAAACGCCGGAAAAGATGCCTAGAGAGCAGGTGGAGGACCAGCCATTCTGAATCCGACCGAACACTAGTGAGATCTTACATTAAGACCTACTTAGTGGCGATAAAAGCGGCAAAATGTAACTATTTTTCCGCTCTTATTGCATCGGCAGATAATCGCCCAGCCGCCTTGTTTAGGGTTACCCGCTCTCTACTCCAGCTGAGAGCCTGGGAAGAGCCTCTGCAAGGACGAGCTGAGGATTTTGCACAATATCTGCACGATAAAATCACTCAGATTCGGGAAGGCTTGGACTCTAACTGGGTTAATTCGGATGAAATGATGAGGGCAGATCTTGAGAACATTATCTGGGATGAGTTTGATACTGTGACTCCTGAGGACGTGGACAGGTTACTGGGGAAGCTGAATGCGACCACATGTTTATTGGACCCGTGCCCTTCCTGGCTAGTGCTGGCTACCCGGGAGGTTACACGTAGCTGGCTCCAGAGAATTATTAACGCTTCTCTGAGCGAGGGATTCTTACCTCCCACCTTGAAAGAGGCGGTGGTGAGACCTCTCCTTAAGAAGCCCTCTCTGGATCCGGCTGTTTTAGCAAACTACTGTCCAGTCTCCAACCTTCGCTTTTTAGCAAAGGTTGTTGAAAGTGTGGTGGCACGACAGCTCCCACAGTACCTGGATGAAGCTGTCTATCTAGACTCGTTCCAGTCCGGCTTCAGGCCTGGATACAGCACAGAAACAGCATTGGTCGCATTGGTTGATGATCTCTGGAGGGCTCGGGATAAGGGATGTTCCTCTATCCTGGTCCTATTAGATCTCTCAGCGGCTTTTGATACCATTGATCATGGTATCATGCTGCACCAGTTGGAGGGGCTGGGAATGGGAGGCACCATATTACGATGGTTCTCGTCCTACCTCTCTGACAGGTCGCAGTCAGTGTTGACAGGTGGACAGAGATCGACCTCGAGGCCCCTTACTTGCGGGGTGCCACAGGGGTCAGTCCTCTCGCCTCTCCTGTTCAACATTTATGTGAAGCCGTTGGGGGAGATCATCCGTGGTTTTGGGGTGCGATGTCATCTGTACGCTGATGACACTCAGCTGTACATCTCCACCACAAACCACCCCAATGATGCCCTTGAAGTGATGTCCCGGTGCCTTGAGGCCGTACGGGTCTGGATGGGGAGAAACAGGCTCCGACTCAACCCTTCCAAGACTGAGTGGCTGTGGCTACCGGCGTCCCGGTACAGCCAGTTAGTCCCATCACTAATTATTGGGGATGAGTCATTGACCCCCACAGAGAAAGCTCGCAATTTAGGCATCCTCCTGGATGCACGACTGTCTTTAGAAGATCATATAACAGCCGTGGCCAGAGGAGCTTTCTACCAGGTTCGCCTGATTCGCCAATTGCGTCCCTTTCTAGACCGGGACTCCCTACGCACAGTCACTCAAGCCCTCGTCATTTCCCGACTTGACTACTGCAATGCTCTCTACATGGGGCTCCCCTTGAAGTGCACCCGGAAGCTCCAACTGGTCCAGAATGCAGCTGCGCGAGTAATTATGGGAGCAACATGGTGCTCGCATGTAACACCTCTTCTACGCGAGCTGCACTGGCTTCCGGTGGCCTTCCGAGTGCGCTTCAAGGTGTTGGTTCTTACCTTTAAAGTGCTCCATGGCTTAGGACCTGAGTACTTACGAGACCACTTGCTGCAACCGATAACCTCCCACCAACCAATACGCTCTCACAGAGTAGGCCTACTCATGGTACCATCATTAAAACAATGTTGTCTGGTGGTTCCAAGGGAGAGGGCCTTCTCTGTGGGGGCACCTACGCTTTGGAACAAAATACCACCTGGAATACGAATAATCCCAGATCTCCGAACTTTCCGACGTGCCCTGAAGACCTTTCTATTTCAACAAGCAGGGCTAGGATAAACATCAAAATTCTATGCCAAGGTCTTAGTAGAATACACCAAGTTGACTTAATTTATTATTTACTGTTTATAAAATATATTTATATGTACCTTAATCTGTTCACCGCCCTGAGTCCTTTGGGAGAAGGGCGGTATAGAAATTCAATAAATAATAATAATAATAATCATCCCATCACTGTCTATACCAGGGGTCTACAACCTTAAACACTCAAAGAGCCATTTGGATCCATTTCCCACAGAAAACACTGAGATCCACAAAACCTGGGTGGGCGTGGCCAACTGAACATCAGTCCCACCCAGTCACATGAACCCCCCCCCCCAGCCACGCCTACCCGTGTTTTGTGGCTCTGGGTATTTTATGGCTCTGGATATTTTCTGTGGGAAATGGGTCTCTCTCCCTCCCTCTCCCTCCCTCCCTCCGTTTCTTTTCTTTCTTTCTCTCCCCTTCTATCTCTCATTTCCCTTGTTTCCCTCTCATTCTCTCTCCCTGTGGGAAATGGGTCTCTCTCCCTCCCTCCCTTTCTTTTCTTTCTTTCTCTCTCCTTCTATCTCTCATTTCCCTTGTTTCCCTCTCATTCTCTCCCTCCAGCTCTCATTTCTGTGTCCCTCTTCCCCTTCTCTTTCATTTTTCCTTCTCTTTCTCTCCCTCCATCATTTTCTCATTTCTCTCTTTTTTCCCTTTTCCCTCTCTCATCTCTCTCTCTTTCCCTCCTTCTCCCCGCCCCCCTTTCTCTCTCTCGTGTGTCTCTGTGTGTGTTCCCTCTTGAACTATTTCCAAAAACAGGTGTGGGTTGGATTTTATTTGTTTTTTGCTGATGTTCTTTCTTCTTTAGATGCTTTTTACCATATGATTTAAATCAAGAGTCATTTCAGATTCCCAGATAAATGAAGCTATTTCATCCCCCTGATGTGGCTCCCTGTCAGCTGGCTGGCCCCGCCCCTCACCCTCCCAGTCACTCCTCACATGGCCTGAGAAGGTAAGGGTGACGGTGAGGATGAAGACTTGTTCCATATTCCAGAGTGGAAGGGAAGCATCCCTGTACTTGTCTCTCACCTCACGAGCGCTTCCTGTACTTGTCTCTCATTCTTCCGGTGCTTAATGGTGCTGCATGCACCTTGGTCATTCAGGGAGATGCATGACTTTCTCTCTGCCCTGAGACACTGGCCCGGCCCAATTGTGGCCGATGCTCCGTATTGTAATGGGCTCCAGGAAGAGGAGGAGATGCTGTCTCCCCCAATGTGAATTGCGCTAAATTTAAGTGTGCTGTACAAGATGCTTGACAACAGCGAGCAGGCCATCGAGGCAGTGAGCGCAGTGGCATCATCCACAACCGGGCTGGGCCAGTGCTCTAGACTTGCAGCTTGCTCTCACGCACAGTGCCCCCAGCCTCCATTTTCCATCAGAGGCCTTAACTAGAGGTTATTTGGGGGATGGGGTTATTTGGGGGGGGGGTTAGGGCTTATATTGGGCACACATGTAAAAATCAAGCTAGATCTTATTTTCAGGAAAACATGGTAGACAGACAGATAGCATAAAGTATACCTTTTAGCAGCAGATGAGAGGGTTTTTTTCCCAGCAATAGGGATAGATGGACTACGATTATTTTTTCTGTTTCCCGGGTTTCCATTGGTGATGCAGGACAAAGAGATAGCTTCACGAAGAGCAGGCTGACCTAAACAAGTACAGTAAGAAAAGACATAGTAGTTTGTTAGTCGACAATTGCATGTGGGCAGAATTTAAGTAAAAACTGTTGTTTCAAGATTTGTTTGAATCAAAAAACATGATTTGGAATAACCGTTTTTAATTTATTTTCTCCCTTCATTTTTCAGGAACAAAATCTTTTTCTAGTACAGTATAAAATAAGGCTATTTTTGAACTATTAGTCCACATGGAAAAATCTTTGAACTGGTTGGCCAGATGTTAATATGCATTTGATATACAAATGGAAAACTTCAAAGATATATTTTAGGAATAGAAAGAAACCAATAGCATCAGATTATTTACATGTCTTTTATTGTTACAATCAATAATGTACTTTAAAATAATGGTGTGTGTGTGAACATATATATATATGTTCAGAAAAAAATACATAGTTGCAGTTAAGTAACAGAACTTCTTTTCACAGACTGTTAATGTCCTGTTGGTTACCTAGAACAGGTTATCTCGTTCTTGATGATCCTTTTCAATCTGCTTTAAAACAACTGTACAGAAAACTATGAAAACAACTAGGTAGATGATTGGAATACAAATAAAAAATTCAGTAACAGCACAGAGCTCATTTGAAGCCCTGTATTAGGGCAGCATGTGCAAGAAAGAAGTCACTTATTTTGCACATATTGAATTGGCAAACGCACATCTAGCAGAGCTTTCCCAGGTTAGCATTTAAATCTGTTCAATTTAAATCTGCTCCCAGAAACTTTCTCTGTAATGTTTTTCTCTGAGATACTTGCTGATAATTTGTTTTCATAGCTGGGCTAATCTGGACAGCAGACTCAGATAAGGGGGTACACTTTTTTAGTCTGAAGATATGAATAAGTTGCTTGTGGCAGCATTGTTTGTTATCAATCCTTTGGATCTTTGCTCAATGTAGCGGATTTCATCATGAATGGAAATGATTAGAATATTGAACATATATGTTATTAATGCCTCATGGAAGGAGAGAGGAGGACTCCTTGTTTAAAGGAGGCAATGAATGATTAGACCAGCGGTTCTCAACCTGGGGGTCGCGACCCCTTTAGGGGTCGAATGGCCATTTCACAGGGGTCGCCAAAGCTCTCTCTGCCCCCCCCTTCACTCACCCTCACCCTCTGCCTCTGTTGAATCACCGATCTTCCGTTGCTTACCCTGCCCACTCCCAATCTATTGCTGCCTCCTGAGTCCCAGTTGATGGCTAGAGGGAAAAAAACTGCTTAAATTCTTGCCGCGGGGCTTCAAAGGGCCGCCCCACAGCTGATCAGTGTTAAAAGAAAATAAATGAATAGACCGGTGCCTGCAAAAATAGAAAAAACAGCCCCATTCAGCTTCAACATAGGTTAATTACCGTAAGTTGATTTGATCAGCCTCCCGACTCTCACCTGATTTGCTCTCAGCTGTTTTGCGCAGGGGTCTGTTGCTAGCTAGCTGCAAAAAGCTAAATTGCTCCAGCAGATTTTTCCCCCCTAGCTATGCTGAAAAAGTGAAACTGGAAGTAAAGCAGGGTCTTTGCTGCAACGTGACAAAATGAGACAGAGAGATATTTCTTTTTCTTTTTCCACACCAAAAAAGGTAAGTGCAAAACTGCAAACAATGGGAAATTTAGGGCAAAAGAGGAGGTTCAAGATTTTAAAACACAAAAGAAAAAAAGCTCTATTTAACTAGGGAATTGTAATAATTGAGATACTATTAACTGTATATTGTGTTGAAAGCAGAAATGGTTAAGTTGTGGTTTGGAGGAATATATGGCAGAAATTATTTGGTTTATTATTATTGGTAAATATAATTAATTGATTTGTAAGAAATTGGATTGCATGGAAATAATTGGAATATTCATGTTCATATTGATTAATATACAAAAAAGATAGTTATATAACTAATTGATTTATATTAAAATGTTGAATTTATATTGAACAACTGTATTACATAATTACATAATTAACCAATGTGAGGATGGATATAAAAATAGATGACAATGCAAAGGAGTATAATATAGAATAGAAGGGAAAAATTGAATTTGATTAAGATAGAGATGAGGATGAAGGGTAATATTGTTTTTTTAAAAAAATAGTTGAGGAATAAATATGGCAAAAATATTTCTATTGAAATATAGAAATTGTAAATTTAATTAAAATGACTAAACACTGTTTAAATTTGTGAGCCAGCCAAATACTCTGTTCAAAGAAAATATATTGTATGTTTGTATGCATGTTTCTAATTATTGCTATTTATTCATATTTGTTCTCTGTTATTCTTTAAAGTTTAACAATTCATTCTTTATCTTAATATCTTAGTATTTGTTTGGGGTTGGCTTTCTTCCCTTTCATCTTTTTTATTGTACAGCAGTCTTTCTCCTCAAACCTACCACCTCTTTTCTTTCCTTCTTATTTTCTCTTCCCCCCCCTCCTTCTTCTCCTCCCTACTTCTTCTTCCTTTCTCCTTCTCCTCCTCTCTTCCTCCCTCTCTTACCCTCACTCCTACTCTAATTTCCCTTCCCTTCCTTCATCCCTCTCTATTGCTGTATCCTTTTATGCATATGGACTACTCAGAGGGCTGAAAAAGTTATTTTTGACTGGTCCTCGCACTTTTGACCAGTCCTCGAACTTATGATTGTCCTCACATTTTACTATCTTTACTACCTTTACTATCTAGCTACCTCTGAATATTGCACAAGAATTTCATTTAAAAGGATTTTAAAGATAGCCATATAAATTCACTGGCAAGCAAAAACTTATGATGGCTAAAAAAAGAACATTAGCTGAAACTACTAACAGACTAAACTTAGACACACCTACCAGAAATAAGTCACCAGGGGACTTACCTTTGAGTAGACATGCATTGGACTATTGTACAATAGTCAATAGTTCAAGCACTGCCAAAATTCGGTTAGATGAGAAATCTGCTGCCTTTTATAATGCATCAGAATGGTTTGTTGGGGCAGGGATGTCACTATGAATTGTGACCTCAATAGCAGGGCATAGATAAAATGCTGCTCAGGAGCTTCTTCTGACTGCAAGTTTCTGACTGTGGCATAATGATAAGAAGCTGCCTATCATTGGCAGAAGTCTATGAAAGTCACTATAGTGCATTTTAAGCTGCCTTGTAGAAGATTGGGTCCCCAATCTGTGGACCACCAAGCTGGGAGAATAGCTGGACAGTATTTATGTGTGGATGTGCATGCACATACACCACACTTCCGGTAGCATCATGGCAAGCATTTCGTGCATATTTGCAACTCTGTTTGCATCATACATGTGCTTGCAGCCCTATTTGTGCATCTGCATGTCTACATAAAGGTGCCTGTCCCTCCCCACCTCATCTGGGCCACCAACCCAGAAAGGTTGGGAAACATTCTCCTTAACAATAATACATCACTAAGTGAAAAAGCACATTGGATAAAGCACCATGTCACCATGGTGAAGAGAAGCAGTTGTGAAATGAGTGACACAGTTGTTAAGAATGCTACAATGGGCATAAATGATGACCAGTCATGTGCGAAGACCGGTCAAAAGTGCAAGGATCTCTCAGAAATCACTTTTTTCAGCCCTCTGGGTAGTCCTGTTGTGCACATGGACTACTCAGAGGGCTGAAAAAGTTATTTTTGACTGGTCCTTGCACTTTTGACCAGTCCTCGAACTTACGACTGTCCTCACATTTTACGTTTTTGCCCTACCTTATCACCATGGGGAAGAGAAGCAGTTGTGAAATGAGTGACATGGTTGTTAAGAATGCTGCACCTGCATAAATGTGAGGATGGTCATAAGTGTGAGGACCAGTCAAAAGTGCGAGGACCTGTCCGAAATGACTTTTTTCAGCCCTCTGAGTAGTCCCTATACACATAGCCATGGCCACCCGGTCACATGACCAGCTAGCCATGCCCACCCAGTCACATGACCTCCAAGCCACACCCACAAAATAAGCCACACCCACAGAACTGGTAGTAAAAATTACAGTTATGAAGTAGCAACGAAAATAATTTTATGGTTGGGGGTCACCACAACATGAGGAACTGTATTAAAGGGTTGCAGCATTAGGAAGGTTGAGAACCACTGGATTAGACTGTTAAAAGGTCTTGCCAGGGTCCTTTGTAGTAGGTCTTCAAACTTGGTAGCTTTAAGACTTGTGGACTTCAACTCCCAGAATTCAGCTATGCTGGCTGGAGAATTCTGGGATTGAAGTCCACAAGTCTTAAAGCTGCTAAGTTTGAAGATCTTTGATCTATATGATCCTCTGGTTGGGACACGAGATAGAGAAAATGATACCAATTATCTTCAAAAGTTCTAAGAGTAAAAATATTAACTATGTCCATGTCAAACTGCCTCTAAGCAGTTTCTAAAGTTGAGATGGTTTAACAGTTGGACTGACAGATACCATTCAAGGATTACAGAGTATGACTATGTTGTCACATGAAGTTTTTCTCTCAGTGGTTTTCAATACTATTATCTATAGACTTCTTTTGGATAGCCTGAGGTATTTGGAAATAGGGAAATGATTTGCAATGATATTATTCATACAGTATATCTCCTCAAAACAGGAGTAGATACAAGGAGTTCCTCAAGGCTCCATCCAATCATCAATGTTTTAACAACTACATGAAACCATGTTGTGACATTATCAAAAGAATTGACATGGGATGTCACCAATATAATTACATCATTTATCAGCTATGGCAATATCTCTCTAAATTATGTTTGTAGGCAGTACTGGATTCAATGAAACATAAACACTTAAAAGATTCTATCCCAACTTTTTTTAAAAAAAAATTATTAAGCAATTTTTTTTCCATTTTATATCATAATTTTCATCATCTTTGCAACACTTCAATATCAATATATATCCAATATAAATACATTTCTTCCTTTTAACTGTTATTACATACACGTGGTTCACTTATATATACTGATATATTTATTTTCTGAGGTTTTTGCGGGTGTTTGTATGTAGGTCTTTGGTTATTCGGGTTTAAATAAATATTTATTTATGTACATTTATATACAATACATAGTTGTTACTCTAAGTTTTTTCTTTTTTTTTGTCTATTTACATTTTATATCACATCTTATCCTACTATAATACTGAATCCGCTTTCTTTGTTGATTTCCTAAACTTTGCATCTATTGTCTAACCAGTCATACCATAAATTCCATATCAGATAATATTCAGTTTCTCCTCTATCTTTTATTTCCATAGTTAATTTATCCACTTTAGCGCACTCTAACACTTCCTTTATTACATTTTCCTCCGATGGTATAGTTTTATTTTTTCCAGTTTTGGGTATAGACTATCTTGGCTGCAGTTATTACATGTAGTATAAGATATTGAGGTTTTTTTGTCATAATTTCCTGTAAGTATACCTAATAGGAATAACTCCGGCTTTGGCGCTATTCGTTGCTTAGTTATTTCCTCTAACCACTTTCTAATTCTTAGCCAGTATTATTTTGCTGCTGCACATGTCCGTTACATGTGGTAGAATGTTCCTTGGGTCTGTCCTCATTTCCAGCATTCTGGTGATCTGGTTGGAAACATTTTTGCCAGTCTCGCTGGGGATAGATACCATCAGTAGAACATTTTGTATAGGTTTTCTCTGTACGCTGCTGATATTGTCGATTTCTAATTTTTCTCCCACAATATTCGATTTTTTTTGCCCAGGTAACCATAGTTTTCTTAGCTGTTTCCTCTTCCATTTTAAATCGCAATAGTTGTATATTTTCCTTATCAGTTTTTCCTCTGTCCCTTGCAAAATCTTATCTAATTCTTATGTTTCCTTTTAAAACCCATACAGTCCTATATCTTTCATGCATCTGGTCCCAATTTGCATATATGGCCACCAATCCATATCCATTCCGATTCTTTAATTCTTGTATCATTTTTAGCTTCCCCTGGTCGTTTAGTAAATCTTTATACCTTGCTAATTTGTCTAGATCAAACACAATTGGATATATTAAAGCTTCCATGGTTGATAGCCAGAGTGGTATTTTATTGTAGTGGGTCTGTTTAATTTTTTGCCATACTTGTAATAAAGAGTTTCTAATTTGGTGTCTCTAAAAATAGCTGTGTATTTTGTTTTTCCCATCCCATACGAAAATGTGCCATCCGAATTGTAAGTCATGTCCTTCTAGAATAAATGGAGTGGAGTGGAGTGGAGTGGAGTGGAGTGGAGTGGAGTGGAGTGGAGTGGAGTGGAGTGGAGTGGAGTGGAATGGAATGGAATGGAATAGAATAGAATAGAATAGAATAGAATAGAATAGAATAGAATAGAATAGAATAGAATAGAATAGAATAGAATAGAATTCTTTATTGGCCAAGTGTGATTGGACACTCAAGGAATTTGTCTTGGTGCACATGCTCTCAATGTACATAAAAGAAAAGATACATTCATCAAGAATCATATGGTACAACACTTAATGATAGTCATAAGGAAACAGTCAATATAAATCTTAAAGATACCAGAATCTAATGCCAGAATCCTTTTATCCTTTAAGTTTATCCAATATTTGAACCATGTGAGAGCTGCCGCTTGATAATACAGCTCCCAATCTGGTAGCCCAAATCCTCCTTTCTCTTTATTATTCTGTAGTAGTTTCAATTTGATTTGTGGTTTATTCCCCTAGCCAGATGAATTTTGTTGTCAATTTATTTAGATTTTCAAAGAATTTTTTCTCTAAATTTATCGGTACTACTTGGAATAAAAACAGAATCTTCGGTAATACATTCATCTTGATTGCCACTATTCTTCTAGTAAGTGAAAGTTGTAATTTTTTTCATTTTTCCAAATTCAATTTTTTTTGTTGTATTAGTTTGTTATAATTGTCTTCTTTGATTGTTGAACATTTTACTATTAGCCAAATTCCCAGATACTTAATTTTCTTAGTTATTTACATTCCCATTTTTTCCTCAAGTTCTTTTTCCTGTTTTTTGGTGAGGTTCTTTGTTATTATCTTTGTCTTATGTTTATTTATTTTGAGTCCTGTGACTCTGCCAAATTGTTCTATCTCCTGAACTAATTTGGGTCCTGTTTCTAGAGGCTCTTCTAGAATAAATACCATTATCATCCGCAAATGCTTGCACTTTATATTCTCCTTTTTTATTTTCAGGCCTTTTACTTCTTGTTCTTGTCTAATTTTGCGTACCTCTAAGGTTAAAATGAATAATAGAGATTATAGGGGACATCCTTGTCTTACCCCCTTAGAGATGTTAAATTTTTCTGTGGTATCTCATTTATTATTACTTTTGCCATTTGTGTTGAGTATACTGTTTGCACCATATTTACAAATTTCTCACCAAAGTTCGTATTTTTTAGTTGTAAAGTAATAAACCGCCAATTAAAATTATCAAATGCTTTTGTGCACCCAGAAAAATTAATGCAGATTGTTTGCTGGGATGAGCTTCATAGTATTCCAGGATATTCATAATCACTCTCATGTTATTTTTCAGCTGCCTTTTCGGTAGAAATCTATTTTGAGCTGAGTGGATGAATTCATTTAAAATTCTTTTTAATCTTTCTGAAATTATAGATGCAAATATTTTGTAGTCGACGTTTAGTAAAGAAATGGGTCTATAGTTTTTTATCTGTTTGTGGTCTGTATTTTCCTTTGGTATAAGTTTAAAGTATGCTTCTGCCCATGATTCGGCTAATTTGGCTTCTGCAAGTGCTTCATTATATAGTTCCAACATTGTAACTTCTAATGGTCCTTGTATGTTTTTGTATAATTCTGCAGGAAGTCCATCTGGGCTGGGTGTTTTATTGTTTTTTTTTTCCTTAACTGCTTCACATAGTTCCATCATGGTTATTTTTTCATTTAGCATCATTCTCTTCATCTCTTCAATTTTAGTTAGGCTCATCTTGTCTAAGTATTGTTTGATATTGTCTTCTGCTATATTTTCTTGACTATATAGATTATTAAAGAATATATTGTATTATATTTTTTTTAATCTTCATTCCGGTGATGTAAAGTTCCATTCTTGTCTTGCAGTTGATGTATTATTTTTTCTCTTTTTCTTTTTTTAATTTATATGCTAACCATCTCCTCAGCTTCTTTGCATGTTCAAAAAAATTTGCTTTGCCATTTTAACTTTTTGTGCCATTTCTTCCTGTGTTATCAAGTTTAATTTGTGTTTCATTATGTCTCTTTTTTCTTTTATTTTGTGTTTTTGAGGTTCTGTCTGAAAATCTGATTCCACTTTTTTAAGTTCTTCCTGTAAAATGACTATCCCAACTTTTATATGGGACCCCATATAAATGCAAATCATTGTAGCTAAACTGAACAGCATTAAATCCATTTTTTAAAATGATGAATGTTCTCAGGTGTGTATCATACCCGGTCTTCTGCTAAGAAACTGAGTCATTCCCAGTAGTAGGCAACACTTGGGCACATGTTTTTTTTTTCCTCAGATTTAACTGAGCTCTTATTATATAGGGACCATCCTGGTCACAAAGTTGATTCATATTGATATTCATGAACTCAGTTTTGTGTCAAACTAATTTTCTTTATTCAAAATCTGATCACAGATTTTAATGTATTGTTGTTGACTTGCTCTAAACAAACAAAAATAAAAAAGACTAAAAACAGCAAAATAAGGATGTTAATTGTGAATGATTGTATTGGGGAAAATGGAATGGATTTTCTTGTCCTGGATGAAACTAAGCCTCCTCAGAAATTGCAGTGTCCAATCTGAAAACCTTCCTGATCTTAGTCTCACCTGGTGTCTCAAATCAAAGGCTGTACTTAGGAGTGCTTTTTACAAGCTGTAACCAATACAGTAGTTTTGCATAATCTTTGAAAAGAATGATTTCAGACCAATTGTATATTAGCAAGGAGCCTGCAGCAGCATTATTGATGTATATCTTATATCAGACTACTTTGGGGTATAGTACAAATACTTCAGATAGCTTAATATATGATAGATTATTTAATCTCTAGGGATACTAAGAGAGACTGTACTATAATGTTTCTTAGCAGTTGTACTAGCTTCCCTTGACTTGAACCCATAGATGTTTAGGTTACATGCTGTCTTTAAAGCTCTTGGGGGCTTTAGGCACAATGCCATTTTTTCTCTTTGTGATCCTCAATCCTTATTAAGAGCTTTAACCTATGGTGTTAATTTGTCTGGTACTTGTGACCAGAATAATTATGTGCCATATTAATCTGAATGACTGCCTTCTCAATTATTGCCTCTTTTTAATATGCTGCCTTAGTGCAAAGGTTTCTCAGCCCACAGAATGAAAAAGGCTGTGGGAACATCTCAGAAGGAATCCTTCCTAGTTTTGGGGAAACTAAAAGTAGAGGCTAGAATCACTTTCAGACTTGCAAGACTCTTACAATAAAGGTAGTTTGTGTTAGAACTCAAGATATCTGTCTTGCCCTTTGAAGAGCTATTATTTTATTACCTACAATAGAACTATAAAAGTCTACTTCTGGCTTTTAATAATATTTTGAAGATATTAAATATAACTAACTGTAGATCATTTTAATTTCAGGACAGTAGTAATAATAATAAATGTCCTGCCCAATGCTTTACAATTGGCTGAAGTCAAAAGGACTTGACTCGGTTATGACTCATTTATGCCATTCATTTGAGTGCGTCAACTCCAAATGCAATGAAACCTAGCTATTCATAATCTTTTATAGATGAAGTGCAAAATCTCTATCCTCTCTCTTCAGAGCTTTAGATTAGCAACCTATTTTGAAAAGCAGACAAAATTTCTAATTTTGGCAATCAGATGTCTATTATTTCATCAATTTATTTCTTAATACTGCTTCAATAGCATTTACATCTTGACCCCAAATGGATAATTTATTGTCATATATGTATTAGTGTATATATTTGTTTACATAATAATTATAAAGAAAAGTACATTATATGTATCAGAAGTTCTACTGCACTTGGTATGCATGTCTTTAAGGGATGAGGAAATACAGTATGAACATAGGCGGAAAATGAAAACAAAAAGTTTATAAGTTAAGCAATGGACAAACGTTAGGAAGATACTTCCAAAAGAAAACGTGTCCATGATTTTGCCAAGAAAACTGTTATTTAAAAGTCAGACAGATTCCTTAATTCACGATTTAAGACTCTTCCCTTTTATAAAGTAGATTAAGGGCATTTTGGCTAAGTGCAATTGAATGCTATTAACAAATTAAATTTTTGTAGATCCTTTCCAGACATGGAAAAGCATATGCTCTTGAATGTAAGAAAGTTTCTTTTTTCCTTGTGCATTATCATTATAGATCAACATCTCAGAAGCTGTCATCAAAGGAATTACAACAGAACAATGAATTGTGAGGGGATGCCCTGAATTAGTTCTACATTTCCAATCAAACATTAAAAGGTTATCAACAGCATGTATACCTCATGTTGATACTCTATGTTATATATTCAGCAATACTTTGTTTTTTGCAACTCCTACAGTCTCCAGAACCAGGGCATTATATTCTCACATCTAACAATTGTAGAGAAATAGTGATCTGAAGTAGGACTGCCGTAAACAAGGACAGGGATAAAAAGCTCTTTCTCCATCCGTACAATCCATTTCAAGAGTGCTGTTTCCCCAGAAACAAAAATAATTTACATTAATGGACTCTGTAGTAGAATCTTTTGCATTCATAAACTGTAAAAAGAAACACAGTTCAAATAAAGTTCAGTAGGATAAATTAATCTATATTTTACACACTAGATGCAAATTATTCATTTAATGTTCATGAAAGCTTATAAAAATAATATAAAGCTGTTGTTAAAAATAGCAGAACAGAACATTAAAAATGTTCTTTTTTGAACATGAAGAACATTAAAACCAAGCAACTGTATCATAACCATTAAACAGTAGAAAGAAGAAGAAACCAAGAATGCAAGTGCTAGTTTATCCTACTGAAAAATAGTAATAATACTTGCTGGTGGAAACCAGAATCTATCTAAGGGGAGGGAGAATACTTTACAATTAAAATGCTGTTTCAAGTATTGATCTACCGAATTTAGAGAACAGGGCTTATCCAATTAATTCATTCAAAAGAATAAGGTACCCTCATTTTAAGATAAAGTGCTAAGAACTAACACCTGCATACTTGACCTAGGAATGTTAGGACTGTCATCAGCAACTTGATGGCAAAACATGCTTAAACAGATTGGTTTGCTTAAATGGAAGAACCAAATGTGGTCCACAAAATTTTGATAAAACAGTACTACTTTTTACAGTATTTTTCAAACAGATGGGCTGCCAACATTATACACATTCTTGTCCCAAAGGTGTTTTTTCAAGGAGGCAACTGGACTTTGTTTTTTTTCTTTTGAAGACGTTTCACTTCTCATCCAAAAAGCTTCTTCAGCTCTGACAAAATAATGGGTAATGGAAGGATTTAAATTCCTTGCAGACAGCTGGTAATTTGAATTCTTTTAGAGGGTCACTGAAACACTTAAAGGTTTATCTGTGTCCTCAGGGTCACCTGAGTAGTGCTCCTGGTTCCTTTAGACTGCAATTTTTCCTCTGGAAATGCATTCCTACTCCCATACCATTCAAAGGGTGTTCATCCTAAATTGTGTATCTAAAAGTCTGTAGAGATTCTCAGTCATCCAGGTTGTGGTTATCCTGGACTTTTTTTTATTATTATAATAATAATTATAATAATTTTGATTTCTCCAAGTTTCTTCCCCCAAATAGCAATGAATTTCTTGTTGCCTTTTTGTGCTATAAATCACTCTTTCAAATATTACCCAGTCAAGAAAAAGTATCACTCAGTGAAGCGAAGGGAAACTGGAGCATGAAATTTCTGTACTATCCACAATCAAAAGTCTAATACATTAGTGAAGAAAACATCATTGTTTTAAAAGGTCATTTGAGATGATTAAGCATCTCTTCTTTTTATCACTGGAGTTCACATAGAGAAGCCAACCATTTTAAAGGCAGGCTATTTAGTAAGGTCAACTTTATTTGCCCCAACAATACATGTTTCCATGAGTCATTACAAATGAATAGCTCTCTTTATGCATATGGCTGGTACAGAGGGCATTCTTAAGCACCAAATGAAGCTGAATTACCTGAAACAACTACAACAGACGAGCACTCTTGTGCTTCCTGTATAAAAAACAGATTAATGGTAGGGTGCATATAAAATACAGACATAAATTGCCTCAATAGTAGTCACTGATATCATTTGATTAGTACTGGAGCCAGATTAGAACTGAATATAAAATGGGTTTCTATGTATGGGTAATTAAGATTAGAGTCAAAGTGTGGGAGATCAAAGTGGTGAAAATGTCTTCCACAGATAATGAATTCCATCTCTATTGTAATAATTTTCCTAGAATAATGTCTGCCAAATTCAAGAGAGATATTTCATTAAAGCTCTGTCAAATACCCAACTGTGTAAATAAAAGATAACTTATATTCAAATAAAGTCCCTCATAACTTTCTTTTTTTCCACAGGAACATAATTGGGAAGCCAAAATTATCTTTATTAATAAAGCTGGAGAATGATGGATTTTTTTGCAAAAATGTATCAAAGAAAATTATTGATCAAGCAGAGTTTTTAAAGGAAGCTAATTTTATTCTTTAAAAACTACAGCAGTTATATGCTAAAAATAATTAAAATTATGATAGCAGAAGAAACATGCTAATTGACTATATCTGAGCTCACTATAATGCATGTGTCAGACTAACAGATCTTGATCTAAAGCATGGAAGATAACTGCTTAGTAAACCAAAGTGACCTTTGCTTTCTTTTGCCAAAATCATTTTTTTATTCTTTGCTTTATACAGCTATAATAGTATTTTTGAACTGATATCCACACACATCAAAACATCTAATGGAGGAGAAGCTCAGGAAAAGGTACAACTCTAAGGAGCTGCAGAGAAGCAGAATGCCTACACTGATTCTGAAGCACCTCTGCCTGCTTCAGATCTAATTTTGGCATACCTCTAATGTAAACATTGCTCAGATTTTTAAAAATAACAGTTGGCGTTTAATATGCAATCTTCTATATACCAGGTGTATGAGATGCTCCATTCCCGCATAATTTCAGTGTTGCTTGACATCAATTCTAAAATTTCTGAAATAGTCTGATACTTCTTTGATTAATAACCCAAAACAGTTATTATACTTCTGTATTTTGGAGTGAGAATTCCACTGTAATTAGTGCCAATAATAAAAGATGGTAAAATACTGTAAATGGCTCTTTTATTTTAAACAGCAGCTTTCATAAGAGCAGTCTTGTTACATGTCAAGTTCACTTACAGTGCCATCTTCATTTTCATTTTTTCTTTCCCCTTATTAAACAGCATGCAAATACTATGAAGTAGTTACCCTTTGTTTTATGACACATTGTTCACCAATGTTCTATTAAATTAAAAATACCCAGCTACTCTCAATCCAAATATTAATATTGCAAATTAAACAGTAGCAAGGTGTAAAATAATATATAAGATACAAGTCACTTCCATATATGTAATAGATTATAATGTTATTGTGGCTGAAGAAAGAAACCATGAATACTACCACCAGGAAAAAAATAGCTAGGCAAGATTTGGAAATCAAACACGCCAATTCATTAAACATACCAATTTGCTCAATAACTTCTTTCCTCCACATATATATATGATCCTCATTACATGAAAATCTAAAGCTTTACATATCGCAAGATATTTTAAGAAGATAAACCAAGTATATATAAACTTACATAACCGTCTCTCCTTTTTTCTCTCCCGCTTACTTACTCACAAATAGATGCACATGTCCAAATGTGCATTTTTTCAATACCTCCTTCTTTTCTTTCTGAGCAGTTTCCAGTGAATCAATGTTTTCCAAAACATTTTTTTTTCAAGAGCTACACAACTGCACCATGACTTAACTTGATGTAAAATTAACATATCCCCTTTTCTGCCTCCCTCCCCAGTGATCAAGGATCAGGGTTCTGCCAGCTTCCCCTGTAGTGTTTCCCTGATTAAAAAAAAAAAAAAAGAATTGGATCATGGGATCTTCAATGCTGTTCAACCGGCACCACAAATCAAGAACGTGTCCAGATTCTATCCCTGGTAAGTTCAGAAAAAAACATTTGGCTTTTAATGTACACAGACGGGCTTTTGAAAGGAAGAAGTCCAGAAAAACCACCACAACTGTATATGCACAGAACATAAACCCAGCGGTAAAAAGGAACGCATATCATGTTTGGGAAATGAGTCTGTGCGACAGACACCCAAGGGCTCCAGCGCGCTTTCAGAATTCCTCGTGGATGTTTCGCGCATAATCCATCATCTTGCTGCCGGTGAAATACTTGCTGTATTTTAAGATCTCCTCCAGCTCCAGGTGGTGGTTTTGGTTCTCATCTGCCACGGTGATCATCTGCTTGGTTTCGTTCAAGGAGTTGTACTCTTTCTTGGGGTCCATATACTCCTCCAGCTCTTCCATGGTAACGATACCATCATGATTGGCATCGATGATTTCTTCGAACTCTTTCTTTCAGTCTTTCACCCAGTCTTTCACATCCTGAGCTTGCTGGTTAGTTATATTTTTATTTTTCTCTTGCTACTGCTGACCATCAGGCTTAAAATATGCCATAAAAATGAACAGCATGCCATGCAAGTGGCTGAATGTTTGAAGTACCTCAACAAGGAAATTCAATTATAAATCAGTCACTGATAATATAGCAATAGCACTTAGACTTATAAAGCTTGTAAAGCTTCACAGTGCTTTACAACCATCTTTAACCAGTTTACAGTGTCAGCATATTGCCTCCAACAATCTGGATCCTCATTTTACTGATCTCGGAAAGATGGAAACTGGGTCAACCTTGAGCTGGTGAGAATCGAACTGCTGAACTGTTGGCAGCCAGCAGTCAGCACACATAGCCTACCGTACTGTATTCTAACCCCTCTGCCACCATAGCTCTGTATCAGTGATAATATATCAGTATCATCCACTTGACACTTCTATTCCTACACTACTTTAGCTTAGATGTATTAGATTTCAATTAAAATGACCCTTGTAATATACTGTACTTTATACTTTTTAAGGCATCTATTTATGCCTTGGATTTATTTGGGGTTTGAATTCATTTGATGGTATTCTAATGCTTTAGGGAAGGGTAGAATAAAACCTACCCAATAATGTACTAAGAGTTTGTTTTCTTTATTACATTTTTGCAAATTGTTTCCTTGATTTGCTGTTTGGAGGGGTAGATTCATGAATCAAGTTAGAAAGAAGAACTAGCATCCCAGCAGTGGTATAATTTTCTTTGTAAACTATTTCTGTGAAAAACTATTTTCTGTTTCCATTATGCCACTAACTTTAGAAAATGCCCAGTGAGAACTAGAGAAGGTATTTTTTTCAAGTCATTTTACAGGAAATAAAATTTCTTGCCACTGCTATTAATATAAAGTGAAACATCTGCCTGATCACAATCTTTGCAAAAGATACCTATTTTTACATTTTTAGACAAAGGCAAATTACCACTTAAAAATACTTTCTTTCTTCTCCCCAGATTATTTAACTGCAAATGATTCTCAAGACATTAGAGGAAAAGTCAAAGTTCTTTAGCAAAACACATGCTTTATTTGTCAATTATCCAAGGTTTAATCTACATATAATATAGAAAAAAATCTCTACTTAAAGGGTAAGAAAGGTATCAGATTGCTAGATGGCAGAAAAGATTTTTCTATATTTCCTTGCTGCCATCTATAAATTTTTTGGATTTTTGCAGCTGAGATATGAAACCCTTAGGAAGTCATTGAAAAGATGTTGCCCATACTCCAATATTTTCAGCAGCAGCAACAGCAATGAGAGAAGAATAGTTAATTGTTAGACAACCTCTCTCAAATTATTTTTGCATTTTCTCTCGAGTAAACTCTCACATCTTTTCTGCATACAGCTTAACTGCCCCATTGCAGATGATCGTGAATCAGCTTCTTTCAACTTGATGTCCTGTTACTGCACTGTCCATTACTAGCATACAATATTTTCATTCACCAAGGAGAGAGCAAGATTTTACAGAAAGACATCTGGAATGCACCAAATTAGGGAGGAATATCATATTATGGCATAGCAAAGGCCAGGTGAGGATGTGCAGATGGCCCCAAGTGCAGGCAATATGGTGGTACTGCCAAAGGCAAGGAGGCTGGCAGCAGCAACCTGTACCTAGCTTTGTTGCTTCATCTGTGTCTCTACTTCAACTACTAGGCAGCTGAACTTATGAGGATCAGTAATTGGTGGTAAGGAGAGCAGTGCAAGAATAGCCAGAGAGCTGGACCTAGTGGCACATCAGTGAGCTCTTGATACAATTCAGCACATGCAGGCAGTCGCAGGATACCACACAGCAATGGGGGTACATTTTTTAGGGGAGGGATTGGAAGTTTCAGTGTTTTTCACATTTTATAAATCTTTACCAAATGGTGAAAAACTATTGAGAAGTTGAAAGTTTTATTCAAAACCAAGCAATTGTTTTTTTCTATACTGTTTGCTGATAATGTGGCAAAAGCTACAACAAATCCAGGATATTTAATGGAAATTTTTCAACTGTGGAGATATTTGAAAGACACTAGAATCAGGTAACTTATAGAAGGAAGCCAACTATTATATAACCTGAGAAGAGAGAGTAAAATATAACTGTATCTATAACCACTATTAAGAAAATCAGAAACCATTTTTTATATTTTTTTCTTTTTCTATATTTCTTTACATTTTTCTTATTAGTTTTCTTTATTCTTTGATTCAAAATTTGCACTGTTTTAATTTTGTTGAAAAAGTTGTTCAATATAAATTATTTTTTTTTAAAAAAGGAAGCTACTAGAGTCAATCCTGAAGAAACAAAAATATGAACAGTGTTGCAATTTCTGGAATTTACTGTAATGTGGAATTTTTGTGAATCTTTGCCAAATGTACTCTTATGCTTAAAATTTTTCCTAACTATTTTTGAGGATATAATATTTAAAATACTTAGAATTACTTAGAACAACCCAAATGACAGAAAATTATAGGTTATTATTGCAGTTAGAAATAGGAGATCTACTCATGGTTTCAAGGAAGCTTAGCGTACTGATATTGGTAAATCCATATAGGAGACAAATTTGTAGATATTATGGAAATCAGGTGTTCACCTCACCTTCAATGCAAGAACTGCAATGGAAGATGGCACTAAAATAATAATTGCCAACATTGGAAAAATCTAGATAACTCTCAATGAGCAAAGGCAGACCGAGTAATCTGGCTATTATGATAGAATGTGCACCTGCAGGAGGACTGTGGGAGACTTTTCGCAATACAAAGATTTTCCAGAAAGAGACCTGAATTAACAGACTGCTCAGACTTGAACTGGACGAAGATGTTCAACATTTAACATTTCTTATATCTACTGTGTTTCCCTGAAAATAAGACCCTGTCTTATATTTTTTTGAACCCTGAAATAAGTGCTTGGCCTTATTGCTGTGCGCTCAAAAGCCCGATTGGGCTTATTATCAGGGGATGTTTTATTTTGGGGGAAACAGGGTAGTAGGTAAGAAAGTTATAGCTTTGGTCTGGCCATTAGGTGTAAGCTAATAAATTGAATTTAAATGGATCTCGTTGTCTCACTTGGGCTTGGGCCTGACATTATTGAATCTGAATCTGAAAAGAAGATAAATTAGTACCATGAAAGATTAATATATAAGAAAATTATTTTACCATTGTTTTTATATAAAATCCATTAGTTTGCCCCCCATATTTTATACTTTTTTCTTTTTATTGGCAAGGTTATATATACAAAATTCAATAAAACAAAAATATTCACAGTATGTGTGGCCATACAGTGAGGAAGTTCTTTAAAATCATTCCACAGGTTTCAAATTGCTAGATACCACTGCTATAATATGATACACGCATGGTTTAGAAAAACCTGTAACTCTGAAAATGATATATCATTAAATGTTTAATTGGTGAGCCTAATAAGCTTCACTAATGCATAATACATAGATGACACACTCAATCTTAGATGAAAAAGATATGCAGAGAAGGGCTGTCTTACCTTTACTAGGTGCCGATTTTCTCACAGATGCAACATGACCTTCTGAGATGGCAAGTCTTCTCACTACATCAGCCAGAGCTGCTTTCAACACTGTGATTTCATCTTCTTGCTGTTGCACTCTCAGTTCAAGAGCCGAAAGGCGATCTTGGACATCAGAGGTACTTGCTGCAGAAATGCTATCATCTGTGGGAATAAAACATGGTGCTTTCAAGGTGTGCCATAACTTTCTAAAAGAGAACTGTTTGTACATTTATGTTGTTCCATCAAAATAAAAGTTCATGCTTAGCAATAATAAAATAGAAACACCCAATATACCTAACAGAAACAAGAGAAACATAATAAAATTGAGAAATCTGTGAAAATATTTATAAAAGAAATTTTAAAGTCTCAACTTTATTCAAAGTGGACTGAATTTTGAACATATTTTGGCATCTGCATCTACAGTATCATTATTATAGAGGCAGTCTCGCATCCATCAAATGTATTGGGATTGTAATTCCCAGAATTCCTAGCCAATGTGGCAACATTTAGAGGAACTATGGAATAAATGTCTTGACTGTAAACCTCTCCTTTAGATGTGAGAAATTGTTGAAACCTGTATCTTAAATTAAGCACCTACATGCAACTGCTTCTACCCACATAAGTCCCAAAAGGCCTTATGGGAAATAAAGTAAAGGGTACCAAACAGGAGACTTAACAATATGCAAACTGGTATATAATATCATTACATGATAGTAAAAAATGCGTAGAATCCAACACAGATTAGAGAAAACCAGGTATTTTATTCACCCCCACCCCCCGACCGCATCTGGTCCTTTGCCTGTCCCTGTCCAGCTCGCATGAGATAAATCAAAAATTAGAAATCAAATGTAACTAAGCAAGCTACAGGAGGCAGGAGAAGTTGCCTAGTCAGGTCCGGCTCTATGCACTTGCAGTGCACTCCTTTAGTCACCTGGTGGCTGCAGGAGAACAAGAAGAGGAAGCACTTCTCTGTGCCCGCGCAGTATTCACCCCTTGTCTGAAGCAGCTTGAGGAGTTGAGGTGGTGGAGTATGAGGACATCAAATCAAGTTACATTGGTTTGGCCCTCCACAACAATACTCATGTGTCCCTTTGGGAAAATTAATTGCCCACCCCTGAATGAGAACACTGTGCACACCATTCTCCATGGAAAGGGACATTTCAAATGTTTCCAATTATTTTAGAAAAGGCTTAAGAACAAAAGATGTTGCTGTTACATTCTGGATAATTGAGAAAGCCAAAGAATATGAAAACAAAGTTAATATGCACTTCACTGATTATAGAAAAACCTTCTATTATGTCAGCCATGTTGAGCTGAAAATGGGAATCTCACAATATCTCACTGTCCTCATACAAAACCTACAAAATGTGACAAAATGGATTAGTTCCAGGTTGGTAAAGAAAGGAGTCAAAGTTTAATACTGTCTCACTATTAAACCTATACAAGGAAAATATATTAATAGAAGATAAAAGTGCTTTAAAAATCGAAAAAAAAATCAACAATACTCTATGCTTATGACACTATTGTGACAGCTAAAAATGTAAACTCTAATAATAAAATTCCAGGAACATAGTGAAAAAAATGGGACTGAGATTGAGAATAAAGAAAGCTAAACAAATGACAAGTATACTGTGTTTTCCCTGAAAATAAGACCTAACCGGAAAATAAGACCTAATGCGTCTTTTGGAACAAAAAGTTATATAAGACCCGGTCTTATTTTCAGGGAATCTGTAGTAATCTGCCCTAGGTTAACAATTAAGAGACTGAAGTGGTGGGAAGCTTCTGCATTTTGGGATTGACTATGAACAATTAGGAAATAGCAGCAGACTAGTAATAATGGCACTGGAAAAGATATTTCAATGTTTTGATTAGTCTGCTAGACCTACAAAGAATTATGTAGGCAAATTTTCCCTGTAATACTCTATGGAAAGGAAAATTTGGTTTTGAAGAAGCAAGATAGAATAAATATTGGTATATTGACCTTTGATTTTGAGAATACGATGGACAGACAAACAAATAGATCATAGAACAAATCAATCCAAAATCCACACTCAAGGCACAAATAATCAGGTTGAAATTATATAACTTGGACACATAGTAGCGCTCTTGAGAAGTCCATGTTGGGAAAGACAGAAGAAAAAGGAAGAGGAGAACAACGAGCAGCAAAATGGATTAAATTATAACCCTGAGGAGTACATCACTGGAACCTGAAGTGCTAGGTTGGGGATAGATCATCCTGGAGAAGGTTTATCTACATTGTTGCTAACAGAGGACAGATTTCATGGCACATAATCAATGAATCACAATAAAGATATCTGCTTATATTGTATTATGCTGGTATAATAATTTTAGTCATGTTAATACAGATAGAAAATAATTTTAGTGATTTGGCCATAAGACACAATGAATCTAAAATGCTAGTACAAAAGCAAATAATATTTATAGAATCACAAGTATTTTTTTTTTAAATGAAAAGAAGTGTATAATGTGAATGTGACATTTTAGGAATAACTCCCTCTTTACAACAAGGTCAAATAATTTAGTCGCAGGCAGTTAAAAGAATTTTTCTTACTTTGAATTCATCAAATTTTGATGGCAAGGATCTAATGCAGATAGCCATTTTATTTGGCTACAGTGGCACAACATAACAAGTTATGGGGTACATACTCATCTAATGACTCATTCAGTATATACAGAACCTTAAACTGGATGAAGTATGACTGTAATGACCATCAAAACCAGCTTTTTAGAGCATTAGAACTTCATTAGTGCATTAGAAGGTCCTAATGAATAACACTGAGATGTCCGTACAACTATTCCTATGATTATCAAAGGCATGCACAAATAGGGTATCAAAAGAAACTACTTAAAAACCAATATCTCAAGCTCATCTGTTGTTATACTGTGAAATATGCACCTACAAAGAAGGCATGGGTTGAGTGGGCCAATCCCAGTGGGATGAGACAGTCCTACAAGTAGCCTGGACCCATGCCATGAAGGACTTTAAAGATAATTACTACCTTAAATTGTACCTGAAAGCAAATTGGCAGGCAGTGCAACTTGAGACTTGGTGGTATTACAAGGGCCACTCTGGGGCCCCAAAAAGTTGCCTGCGCCACTGCACTCCTGTAACTTCCAAATGCTCTTTCAAGGATAGAGTAGGGAAAAAAAATAGTTAGAACTACAAAAACTGTTTTTAAAAAATATATCTAGCACAATATCTTACTGAAGTAAAATTTAGGAGAAGTGTTCTTAAACAAATGCTTAGATACCATTTGGGGCTAGATGAAAGTTAATAAATGGAAGCTGAAACCTACTATTAGTAATCAAATCAACTAGTGCTTGCTGGAGAGACTGCTGATATAGATAGAGTTACATATTGACTGAAAGATGGGATAAACTGTTTGGGAGCTCTGGATTTTAAACTGCTTCTGGATGTCCTTTGATGGCAGCTACATGAGGTTTAGCTAGCCACAGCACTTCCATTTGGAATTTGAGCTTTAATCTGTCTTCCACATATTGGTAGCTTCCACTATTTATACACAGTAAAGTTTCAACTGGTGCAAAATATAATTGTTTGACTATTGATTAGACTGTACTAAAATGTTGCATTATTTTGACTTCATTTTATCTAGCTTGTTTGTTTTATTGAAATACATTGTTATTTGCAACTGTTTTGCATTAGACTCTGATCTAAAGCATTAGCTAGTAAGTGCTGCAGGTTTTGTAATAATTGAAATCTAAGAGAAAAAAAAGAAGAGGGATAAAAGTAAGTTATTTAGATAGACAGTGAATAGTTACTTCTTCAAGACTTCCAGGAGTATACATGTAATCAACTGTAAAAATGCTACAAGAAAATAGATGTTCAGAAAATAATTAAAGCTATAGTATTCTTATGTAGCGTAGACCAGAAAGGCCATTTTGATTAAAGTGGCTTTAATCAAAATATCTAGCTTTGCAAGGATATAACAAATTCAAAATATTTATTTATTTATTTTTATTAGTCATATTTCTATGCCGCCCACTCTCCGAGGACTCTGGGCGGCTTACACCAAAGATAGAATACTAAATAGAATATTGCCCCCAACAATCTGGGTCCTCATTTTACCCACCTAGGAAAGATGGAAGGCTGAGTCAACCTTGAGCCAGTGAGATTTGATCTGCTGATCTGCTGAACTAGCAGTCAGCTGAAATAGCTGCAGTACAGCACCCTAACCACTGCGCCACCTTGGCTCTTTATTCTTTGTCTTCCTATTAAAACTGTTCTGTAAAAATAGTATTTAAATCTTGTGAGTTTTTCACCTCCATTATTCATTCGGAACTATATAAGTTTTAGTAACTCCATCCTGTTCTTATAGTACTATCCTTAATAAGATCATAATATTCAGTACATTTGGTGGGCTGTCAAAAGCTGATTTCAACTGTACATTTGGTAAACTGTGAAATGCTGATTTCAACTAGCCTTTATTAGATTGATGTGCAATACGTACCTTTTTTAAAAAAAACCCACTGTTTCATTCCATTATTCCACATTTAGTGGTGCTTAGAAATTTGTGAACCGTTTTAATTTTCATTATTTCTGCATAACTATCACCTAAATGATGGCACTAATGTTACCTAATTGAGTAATGAAACCTCAGCAATCGTACTCATAAAACACCAAAAACCCCATTAAAAATTGCTTTGTTTTCAATACATAAATCACAAAGAAAAAGCATCTAATTAATCAATTGCTTTATCTGTCATTTTTGTGTGAATTATAAAGGCATCGTTATAAACAGGATGGAAAAGTTGCCAGCATATTTATTTACTCTCAGAGTTTCATTAGTTATGAATATTAAATACTGTCTGCTTGATCTTAAGCAAAAATAGATGGCCCATGTCATATTGAAAAATAAATGCAAAACAGGAAAGACAACTTCTATGAAAGTAGCCCCTTTCTAAATAGCTGATTCAAGTACCATTTTTTTTTTCTCTTTCTCACAATGTATGTTCTTGAAATGCTATCAAACAGCAGTTGGAAAGTACAAAGTATATTTCTGACTGTTGGAACAGGAACTTGGCAGGAATGGGACTAACTGCATGTCTTCTAACTGGAAGAGACTGAAGACCTCTTCACTCATGGAAATACTAATAGTTCAGACCTCATTTTCATGAACTGACTTCTTTTACTACTTAATTTAATGTAAAAAAAACCCCTAAATTATCCTTGTCTCTGGAAACAATACATAGGAAATAGAATAATAATATGTAGATGTTAATAACTATCACAAGTATTTCATAATTTGAGCTTTAATCACTTGAATTACATCTGAATTTAATGAACAGAAAGTTACTTTACAATATTCAAAAATGATGAAGCTGACTTGATTAAGGTAACACTAAGATGGTATATCATGTAACTCACCTCCCCAGGTTACCTGCTATAAAAGATAAATAAAACTTTATACTTCCAGGATATTTGGAGAATAAAGGTAGTCCTTGCTTACCAACTGTTTTGTTTAGCAACTGTTTCAAATTATGACAATTAGAAAAAAAAATCCCAGACTTGCAACCAATCCTCACATGCAGTGGCCCACAGTCCCATGATCACTTTTTGGGCACTTTGCAACCAGTGTGTATTTATGACTGTTGCAGCTTCTGCAGTCACATGATCACCATTTGAGAACTTCACAACTGGCTTCCAAATAAGCATGATTATGCAGAAATTCCAGTCATGTGATTTCCCACTTAATGCAGCTGATTTGCTTAATGGTGGAAATGGAAATGAAGTTGTAGATCAGCAGAATCATGTGATTTTCTGATTTGGCAACTACAGCACTTAATAATGGAGTTGCTGGTCCCAACTGCAGTTGGAACATGATTTGCTCAATCTTCTTGCTACCACTCTGACAACAGACAAATGGGAGCAGTCAACACATGTTTTTGTCATAGCTGACAGCTGGACTACTAGTACAGCAGGGATACCACTCTTGCTGTCATCTATTGCTCCCTAAGATCACCAGAGGTTGTCACTTTTGCAACCATCCAGTGCCAAATCCATCAGGAGCCCGGGCCATATTGTGGAGATGTTCATGGCCTCCTCTGTTCTGCTGCCTCTGGAGGGTCCCCTTGCTTCCTGGATTAATCTACCCATGAGCTTGGATAATAGTTCTAATAGTTCAAAGTTTTCAGATTCTGATTACAGCCATGGTGAATGTAGCCTCTTGGCTGTGGCTCAACTTTTGCACTCCAATCAGCCAAGCTTGTGGTTGTCCAAGTCCCCTTAAATTACAAGTATATACATTAAAATATATATATTGCTTCATGCTGCTTCCTGTTCCTTCTTTTTAGTTCTCAGTCTTCCAGATAGAACCAAGAAAAAAAGCCTGGGGAGGGTGAAAACGGCCTTCCCCAACCACTCAGAGGCCCTCCGGAGGCCAGAAATGGCCTGTTTCCCGACTTCCGGTGGGCCCAGAAGGCCCAAAAATCAGCTGGCCGGCGTGTGCATGTACGCTGGAGTTGAGCTAGGGCAATGCTTGCGTGCCCACAGATATGGCTCCACATGTCATCTGTGGCACGCGTGCCATAAGTTCACCATCATGGCTATGTACTGTAAAATTTGTTCTGGGCTTCATAACCAAACAATCATATCATATTTCAACCATTAAATCAATTCATCCTTCACTGAATGGTACTCAACCTACCCAATCCCAAAGAACTCTCAGTGACATTCAAGAAAACAAAAACATGAAATCAGAAATCAAGAGCATTTTAACAGTAATATCTGAAACCAATTACATTAGCAGAAAAAATGACATATTTTTTATCCTTCTCTGTAGATCACAAACCCCAATATAAAACATTTTTATATTCTCTCAGTTGTAAAGAAGCTTGTCCCACATATTGCTAGGAGGGGTCATCTAGAACTTTGTTACTCTATTGCTGCTTATCATTCAATTCCAAGGAAACAGTTGGTACCCTTGGGCAATAATGGGATGCATGACTAATGGGATGGACATGAAAAAACAAACTGAGAATAAATCCAGACAGGACAGACATACAACCCGTTTTAGAAAGAACAGAATCTCTCCAGGAAGAGCAACTTCATACTCTGTCACTGGCACTTGCAGGCAACAGCTGTGACAATGAACACCTCACCTCTGCACAATTGTTATCTAGTGCACTAGCAGTGTCTCTTTCTGGCTGAATTTAGCAATGACTATTCACACCTTAGTTATACCATGTTTTGATTATCCCAAAGATGCTTTTTCAAGAGGCAACTGGACCTTCTAGTTTTTCTTTGAAGACGTTTCGCTTCTCGTCCAAGAAGCTTCTTCAGCTCTGACTAGATGGTGGGGAATGGAATCTCCATCAGAGCTGAAGAAACTTCTTGGATGAGAAGTGAAATGTCTTCAAAGAAAAACCAGAAACTCCAGTTGCCTCTTGAAAAAGCACCTTTAGGACAACTATAAGCTGGATGACATAGAATGTCCATAGACATGTCTTGATTACTACACCACCCTCTTCAGAAGTTTATCCTTGAAAATTGTCCAAAAGTTATACTTGGTATAAAATATGGCAGCTAGGCTACTAAGCAGTACACAAAGTACAAGGGTTAGGTATATATGAAATATCTGCACTTGCTACAAATCACCAAGCACAATTTTTGTTGCCATCCCTGACCTCCAGAATAGTATTCTTCTTGGAGTTGAAAACTTTAAAAAAGTTCTTAAAAATCTTGATCTTCTGGCAAACACAAACAATTTGTAAACCTACATTGAAATGAGATGTCATTGACATTTCTGTCCTTCTTCCACATAGGTGTCTAATCATTTTGTTTCTTGCTTTTATTATGTACAAGCTGCTTTGTATGTCTCCCTGAGTGGTTTTTGGGTGACTTTACTTTTGTAGTCCAAATCAGTTTAATGGAATGCTTTTTACACTTCATATCTATGTAAAGTAAGTAAGAAAGGTCCTATTGAAGACACTCACACTTTCAGAAGGTCTTTCTTGTAAGCAAGAGGCTACTATGTGCATTGGATTCCAATCTCACAGTGTTTAGAAAATATGTGAATATACATTTTTTTCATTAGTTCTTTAATTGTTAAATGATTTTAGCATTCTATCTTCATTTTTAATATTCAATATTTCCTTATTTTTAAATCTGTTAATGCCATGAGTGCTGTCCAAAGTGAAAAGCCAATTTATAAAACCAATAAATACATCTAAGAAAATTAAATGGCTGCATATTATTTTGTCAAAGCTCTCAAGAAAAGAAACTTTCTCCTGCACTTGTGATGCCTCCCATTTACTGAACTGTGTTACAATGAAAGTTTAGTTACTGCTTAACTTTGGTATATCTTTTATTTATTCTATTCTGTGCCACTTTTGTCATGTATTTAAGACTTTTTAAAAAGAAATTATACTAATCCTGATGAAAAAAAACTAGTTTTATTCGGAGAAGCAGAAAATAAATGGTTTGCTCAGACAATCGAAATAACCTGTTGGAAATCAGCACACTGTTAAGTCAGCTTTGCCTCTAGTCCATTCAGGACTTCAAAAAGTTCTCTCATGTTTCATCCCTATCCACAACTTGATGTTCTTGAAATATACCAACCTAACATATACCCGCTCCCAAATTACAAATCAGTATGGCCAAAAGTATGACATTCTGAAGTTGTAGTTCAAACACATCCAAAGGGCATCAGTTTGTAGACAGTTTGTAGATGATCTCTTAATATTCAGTTACACCACCAATTTTCTTCGGCTGACAATCTTATTATTTTGAACAACTGGAGGCTGAGTAGAAAATATTTTATCTTAAACCACAAAGGAGTACAAGGTTCTCATAAAAAATGTTTCAAATCATTTGTTAAACCATCAAACAAGAACAAGAAAATCCATCCAGTCATTTTTCTCTTAGGAACTCAATGTGGCTTCCGCACTGTTAAATTCTCCCATTTTACAAGCTCAGACTTTTCCCCCTATAATAGAAATGCCAACCACAATTTAAATTAGAAAAATGTTTAGGTATTACCCCCATACAGAGAAACTCCAACACTACAGCTTTCAAGATATTGTAGGCACCTATAATTTCTTTTTTTAAAAAAACTTTAAAAAACTTTTAAATAAAAGAATTACACATAATATTTAAGTATGTAACCATATTAACATTAAGAAATATTATTCAAAGTCAGCAAGACAGAATTTTTACTACAGGTTGGGACCTGCTCTGAAAATCTCATTACCACTACTGTTTCTGCCACTAGCATCCTTTCTCTGTCTTATGATGATGGACATGTTTGCTTTTTAAACAGTGTGCACCGTAGCCACAGACAAGCCAGATAAAATCTGAATGACAAAATTTATATAATAGTGTTTATCCAGTTTGCTCCTAGAAACATTCCAGGAAATGAAGTACTATATTCTAATTACACAATTATGGAACATGGAAACATTCCATAGCATTTTTAACATCACTAGTTTTATCTCAAATTCAGATTTACTGCAAAGCCTTTTTACTGTCAATTACTATTATTGTTTAGCCAAGTTATAATTTCTTCAAACATCAATCAACACATGATCTTAAAAGTGTTATTTAACTATTTAGTTAAAATATTGTGAAAATATAAACACACACACACACACACAAATATGTTTATTTTCTTGAATGACTATGGTATTTAAACCAAATTCTGATCCAAAATAGATCAGTAGGAAGGTTGCACCTAACATTGGTTGGGTGTGCCTATTAATAGCTAAGCTGAACCAGAGCATAAAAAAGCAAAACATAAATACCAAAATTCATGTAAATTTGTAAATAGATAAACCAAACTGTGATCAAATTCCTTTTAGTACTTCTAAATTCTATTCACAACCATGCAATATGCAGTACTTAAATTCATCTGACTTCAGTTTACTTTTTCCTAAACTTGCTAACTATGTTTCTGACATGCAGATTATTCATTTATTTAAAATATTTACATATCCATACATCTCAAGTACTGGTGGGTTTCAAATATTTTTACTACCGGTTCTGTGGGTGTGGCTTGGTGAGCGTGGCTTGGTGGGCATGGCAGGGGAAGAATACTGTAAAATCTCCATTTCCTCCCCAATCTAAGGGAAGGTTATTGCAAAATCCCTATTACTTTTGGCCGCTGTTTTAGCACATTGAAAAGCTGAATGCTTTGTTTTGTGCACTGTGGGGGGTGCAAGTTCACATTCAATATCAGATGATAGTGCAGAATCTGCCATAACTTCATGGCCCCAGAAGCAGTACAAATTCAAGAAATGCAAGAATTTAAAAGGATCAAGTTACTAGTCCTGATCAAGGAAAGTTTTTTTTAACTTAATAAAGTCCAATACTCAAATTATATACATCCACAATATACATGTGTACTTGTTCCAAAATAGAAATAAGTTTCAGACCAACAGAAATATTCCTAAATTCATCTCTGCATCTCTCAGAGAAATCCAACACCCGTCTCTTCAGTAAGACTGAATGAAAAAGACTGAAGAGGGCAGAAAAGTTTGAACACTCAGTCTCAAGCTAAGCAGGAAGTGATTACCCATGTGGATTGTCGGAGCAGCGATGCTGGAAAACTGGTCAGAACCTGCTGAAACCCATATCTGATCTCAAACAACCCTGGGTGGCTCCAAACAATAAAACCATAAAAAAAAAACCCAATCATTAAACAGTAAAAACAGTAAAACAAGAACCCTGTACTTAATAGTCCCCTTGGGATGCCCCTTAAGAGGATCAGTTGCCCTCCTTCTATATCTACCTAGGTAATCCTAATACCTCAGTAAAAAAACAGGACTTAAAGGCTATAGCAGTTTCAGTTTCAGTTTTATTGCATTTATATACCGCCCTTCTCCCGGATGGGACTCAGGGCGGTTTACAGCCATGTTAAAAAAATCAGATATAAAAATAAAACTAATAAAATAATTAAACTATTTGGCCATAAAATTAAAACCCCTACTAAAAACCCTATTAAAATTTAACGCAAATTTAAGTCAGACCGGCTTGGTGAAATAGTAGAGTCTTCAGGGCTCGTCGGAAGCCACGGAGGTCAGGAATCTTTCTTATATCCAGGGGTAGTTCATTCCATAGGGATGGAGCTCCCACAGAGAATGCTCTTCCCCTGGGATATTCATTGGCAGAAGACGGTCCTGTAAATATCCCGGTCCTAAACCATGGAGCACTTTGAAGATGGTGATTAGCACCTTGAAACGCACCCGGAAGACCACCGGAAGCCAGTGCAGCTCGCGCAAGAGGGGAGTTACCCGGGAGCGACAAGTCGCTCCCATAACCACTTGCGCGGCCACATTCTGGACCAGCTGAAGTCTCCGGGTGCTCCTCAAGGGGAGACCCATGTAGAGACCATTACAGTAGTCCAAACGGGAAGTGATGAGAGCGTGAGTGACTGTACGTAGGGCGTCCCGATCCAGAAAGGGACGCAACTGGGTGATCAGGCGAACCTGATAAAAAGCTCCCCTGGCCATGGCCGTCATATGATCGTCTAAAGACAGCCGTGCATCCAGGAGGACGCCCAAGTTGCAAACCCTCTCTGAGGGGGGCAAGATCTCTTCCCCAATAGCCAGTGATGGAACCAACTGGCTATATTAGGGCGCCGGAAGCCACAGCCACTCTGTCTTGGAGGGATTGAGTCCGAGCCTGTTCCTCCCCATCCAGATCCGTACGGCTTCCAGGCAGTGGGACATCACGGAAAGGGCATCGTTGGGGTGATCCGGGGTAGAAATGTACAACTGCGTGTCATCGGCATACAGTTGACACTTCACCCCGAAACCACAATGATCTCACCCAGCGGCTTCACATAAATGTTGAACAGGAGGGGCGAGAGGACAGACCCCAGTGGCACCCCACAAGTGAGGTGTCTCGAGGCCGACCTCTGCCCCCCTGCCAAGACAGACTGCGTATGGTCAGCGAGAAAGGAGAACCACCGCATAACAGTGCCTCCAACTCTCAAACCCCCTAACCGATACAGCATGATACCATGATTGATGGTATCAAAAGCCGCTGAGAGATCAAGAAGGACCAGGACCGAGGAATATCCTCTGTCCCGAGCCCTCCAGAGATCATCAACCAACCCGATCAATGCCGTTTCCGTGCTGTAACCCGCCCTGAAACTCGACTGGCATGGATCCAGAATGTATGAATGAGAAAAGGTTCACCCTAATAAATCAATTAGTTAAAAATTGAGATGGAACTTCAGACTTGCAAGATTCTGTTAACATGACCTTACAATACTTAAAGTAGGATTTGTTCATCTTGTTGTTTTCTGTCTGCCTAGGAGGGTTGACAATGACCCTTCCAGGCAAGGGTGGGAGCCTGCTAAATTGCCAGTGCAGGATGTTCCACCAATTAGAAGGAGCCATGTCCAGACATTCAAACAATAGCACAACAGCATCACCTGCTAGCCAGGAATGGAGATGTATAGCTGGTTATCATCAACATACTGATGATAGTAAGCCCCCACCATCTTTCCCAATGGGATCAGCCCACCCAACTAGTCCTGGCAGAAGAGGCCTACTGCAGATCCCATTAGCCAAGGAACTTTGGGTGATGGGATTCAGGAGAAGAGTCTTTTGTGCCTCAGCTGCTGCCCTTTGGAACATCTTTCCATAGGAGGTAAGAGCCACTCCCTCTCTTTTAGCTTTCAGGAAAACCCCTAAAACCTGGTTATGCTGGCTGGCAAGGGATTAGTGAAGGAGAAGTTGTTAGCTGGAGTTGAACAATTAACAGAGAAGGCAACCTACCTATCTCTCCTCCAAACCCATGTTTTTTTAGGCTGTTTTAACTTTTGAAATTTTAATCCATTGTCATATTTAAAATTCTTTGGATATTTTATATTGTTTGGATATTTGTATATCTTTATCTTACTGTAAGCCGCTCAAAATCATTTCAAATGTGATGAACATAATAATAAAGTAGCTAACTTTCCTCCATCTACAAACATCAAACTAATGATATTCGTAAACAGACTGCTATTGAAATATTTTAGCATCTGTTAATTAAGAGAAAACATTTTATAAATATTAAATTCAAAAGGAATAAAAACTGCTAATGATTGAAATTATAATGTCTATAATGAAATATTCTGCAGATACTTTATGACATAGCTTCTAGCATGTCTTCTGTTCAAGAAGAAATTGCCCCAGGTTTCAACTTTTACCAAAAGTTAGTCTAAGTCTTACATATAAATGAGTGTCAAGTTTAAACTGAAATAAATTCAATTTCCATGCCAGTATTCTTTAATGAGATGGAAATTTTCATTCCATCATATAGAATGAGTTTCAGATTACTATCTATTTCACAAAATACATCACAGGTATTAATTAATAAAAATATATTTAATTTAAAGCTTCCATAAAAGTGATCTAGGAAAAGAATATATTCCAAGGAACCAGCAGAAGTTTGTTTTTCTTGCTACACATTTGATTTGATAAATATTATGTTGACAGGATAGTGAAAAAATCAGATAAGAATAAGATCAGAATTTCCTCCCTGGAAAAGTGAGATATGAGAGATAATCACTGGCATTATCAGTTCACAAAAAAGAAAACTATACTGTACCAGTGCAGAAGTTCATGAGCACAGAGGAATTGCACACAGAAGCAAGACAAGACAAGGCCTCTTCCATTCTTTCCAGTTCTGTCTAAGTTTCCTGCTGCTTTCCCAGAGTTTCAGAGCAATCCCCAGATCTTCAAGTCAGATAACATTTTTTGAATTCTGAGGAAATCCTGCCAGTCCAGATGACCTACTACAAACAGCACAAGTCAAAAGTTTTAAAGAAACTTTTCTATCTCTCAGTTTTGGAACTCTATCTTACTAAGGAGATATTCTCTCTTTTTCCTATTACTACTACAGAGTGTGTGTATGTAGGGGCGGGGTGGGGGTGGGGAGAAATGAAGAAAAGATGGGGCAGGCAATTTGAAGAGGGATGTATTACATGAGGGAGAGAAATTTGAGACTGCTCTAAGGAGTGGTTAAATCTTAGTCAGCATAAGTACAATAATAAAGGCATTTATTACAACAGATATTTTGCTGTGATTTAACATATAGAATAAACCAGAAATTAAAGAATTTACCAAATATGACATATTTAATTTGTTGTATTTTTAAATGGAAGGATAATAAAGCTTCTATAAAAACTTTATTTATTGGTTAAATTTATATTGATTCAATTGATATGCCACCTTCTCCGGAGACTCAGTGCAGCTTACAATGCGTTAAGCAATAGCCTTCATATTTTTGTATGTACTTTAGTAGGGCTTTCACCTGCCCCCCCCCCCAAGCGGTGTTCTTTATTATACAAAGTCAGCTTATTGCCCCCACAATCCGGGTCCTCATTATTAAGTGTCATATGCAGTTAAAAGAAAATCCAGAACCTCTTTTGTTGCAAAACAAAGAATGCACGCTTTAAATTTTAAGACCTGAATTTTTAGCTCCTCTGTGTCAAATAATGTTGAATGTTTGACACCAAATCATGGAAATAATGACTAATAATCATTTTTATGACACAGATAAGGTCATGTTATGTTATTCCGCTAAATGTTATGTCAAAGAACATTTATAATCTTGATTTATACAATGTAAAAAAAATCCACAATAATTGGTGGGAGGGAACCTAAAAATTACACAAAGAAATCAGTGAAAGCAACAAACTTAATAGTGTGCCCTCTGGATACAATTAGAGAATAAAAATATTTGTTTCAAAGGAAATACAGAAAAGACAAGATATGACAAACAAGTTCCACCTATATTGATCTGTTATAATGTAATAAAATGAATCATAGAACTATTAAACTTTCATGGCCTGAAAAATAGCAAATACACAATTTGACCTCTTATGTAGACAGTAACCAGAAGCTATTACCATTTTAACATAATATATAAACACTTTGGTCAAATATATACTATCAGATTAATTTCTGCTGAAGCATGTTAGAAAATTGACAGAAAACAAAGAGGAAGGGAGGGAGACATTTCTTTAGACAATGTCTTTTTTACTTGAGAAGAGAGAGGGAGGGAGAGGGAGAGAGAGAGGGGGAAAGAGAGATCTCTCCTATGGCTTTTTGAAGTTGTCCATTAAAAAGACACATTATCGCCAATTGGGGAAAAGTGCAGCTCTCTCCAGATTATCATTTCATTAAAAATGTGAGAACTCATATTACAGCTGCACAACAGTTCATTTAATATGATAATGCTTTTGTCTGACTTGCAAAACTGAACAGAGCCAGAAGAAAGTTAATGAATGCAACATGTGTTCAGTCTTTTGATAGCTGTGACTAAAGCCAACTGGCAGAATGATCACAGCAAGATAAAATTCAAAACAAAGCAATCTTAGTATGTAGAGTGCTTTCCACCCCCAAAAGGCCTTGCACAATCTCTCCAAATGCACAACTTAAAAATATACAAAGGGAAAGGAGAACTAAAATGAAAATACAAGTGGTGGTGGTAGCATAATAGTTACTTCCCTAAAAATTTGCCCAATATTGTCAGATTAGATTTGTCAATGAGTCCTCTTCACTGGAATTCCTCTCTCTCTCTCTCTCTCTCTCTCTCTCTGTGTGTGTGTGTGTGTGTGTAAAGCATGCCTTTTCGTATAGAGAACAAATTCTTGCAATCTACATTTCAACTGGTTGTGTTCATTCCCAAACTCAACCAGAATAATTCAAGTTCATAGATGGAAGAAATAACAATAATGTATTAAAGAAGCAGACAACATAGCAATAGTAACTGCACTTAGACTTATATATGACTCCATGGTGTCCGTTTACAACACTCTGGGATGTTTTCAATATTGGTATATTTCCTCCAACAATCTGGGTCCTCATTTTACCAACCTCGGAAAGATGGAAGGCTGAATCAACCTTGAGCCCATCAGAGTTTGCATTAATTCTTCTAACCACTGTGCTACGAGGGTTCCAATATAAAGAACTTACAAAAAATGTAAGAACTAAAAACATTTTGCCTAATATATTAATAAATATGTGCAAAGTACAGTCCTGTTTTATTTTCTAAGTGCACATTACTAAACTTTATACTACACTAGTATAGACATGGCAGATGAGACCATTTTGCTGATCTTAGCTGATCTGGAACAAAGCTAAGAAATCCAGCCCTGGTTAGTATCTGATTACTATCAGCAAATTCTAGGATTGTAAAGTAGACTAGGAAGTAAAGAGAAAAAAAACACAATCTCTTGGAAGAAGCCATTACCAAACCAGTTCGTTGTTGTTGCTATCTGGATATCCAAAAATTTGCCAGGAGCAGAATTGAACTTGGGGGAATATTCCAGTAAAATGAAGAATTCTGCAGATGGAATTAAGATGCAGTTGTGTTCTAACTAGAATATAAAATTATATTATTTTAGATCTGCATTAAAATTGCTTCCCCACAAACCAGTCTTCAGCTGACGCAACTAATCCTGCCCATATCTTGAATGATAATCTATTTAGACTTTGAAATTGCAGACTATTTTGCATCATCCAACACATGCACTGCTTTTTAATTGTGGGACCTACTTCTGCATAGCAGAACATTAGCAGCATCCTGCCCAACTAGATGAGCATTCTGTTATGCAATCCCATCAGGTTCCTTTTTGTGATATTTCAGGGGACTGGACATTGGATGAAGCAGTTGGGAGGGCTGGAGAGGAATTCTAATGTGAGGCCTAGCTTCACCATCTGTAATATCCAAGCGTTGGAAGTAGACAATTCCCATTCACTTGTGAAATGTTGTAAACGACCGCCAATGGGAAAAGCTGCTTGATAGTCACTTCCCTCACCTAAAAAGCCTATTGGTGGTCCCTAGAAATGGCCTTTTTGCCAGAGGTTGACGCTTGCCTCTATCCCGAAAGGTCGGCCTGTCTGAGGAGCAATCATAACCCTGAGAGTAGGGCCGTTGAAATTGTGGTATATGAGAGGCAGTATCAACTGCCCGAAAGGACTGCCTCTGGGAGTAAGGGGAGTATCTGTGGTTTGCCCACCTGTAAGAGGGTGGCATCACCTTTCTCTTATCTTTGTTCTAGATAAGGAAAGGGTCCAAGTCCTCCCCAAAGAGATTAGAACCCTTGTATGGGGCTGATGCTAACCTCCATTTGGACTTCATATCGGCCTGCCAATGGTGTACCCAGAGGAGGTGGCAGGATGTAACAGATGAAGCCAGGGTTCTAGAAGTTAATTTTGCCACATCGAGTGTTGCGTTGGCAGAAAATTTGGTGGCTGCCACCAATTTGTTTACATCCTGGTGTAGCCTGATACCATCACGGGGCAGCCTCTCTTGTATCTGGCAAAGTCAGATCAAGGAAGCGCGGTTGAAAAAGGACACAGATGTTACAGCTCTAATTGCCCAGGCAGCAGCCTGGTGAGTTTTGTGAAAAGAAAGTTCCACTTTCTTATCCTCTGCCTTTAACCCTTCCACTATGTCAGTGGGAAGGATTGCTGATGAGGTTAGGGTTGCTACAGGAGTATCCACTGAGGGAAATTGAAGTAACTCCTCAAGGTCTGGACCTATACAGTAAAGTTTCTTGTCATGCCCGCTAGGCGCTGCAAGAGAACCTGGTTGGCTCCACTGTCATTGAACTACGTCAACAAATAACCTAGGGGAGGGAATGACCTCCTGTTCCAATGTTGGAACCGAGAACAGTCCTTCATGTGGATCCGGGATACTTGGGGCTGGTCTGCACCCATATTGGTCTTCATTTTGGCCTATGGAGTAATGACCGGAATAGTGAGGAACAAAAAAGAACCGTGAAGGTCGGTTTGTCAGGTATCATTCCCTAATCATTGGAAAGCTCCTGATCTAGTTGGTCATCCTCTTCTAACATAGAATTGGTACAATGCACAGAAGCTTGGGGCGAAGGAGATCCCCTCCAGGATATACCCTGAGCTGGGAACTGGTTATGTAATGGCCCTATTCTGTTGTAACCCTGTCACTATCTCTCTTGAAATAGCCTCTGAAATGATATTTTGAATATCTTGGGATAGAAGAGGGCCCTGATCCTCTCCCAAGTGGAGCCCCGCTGAAGTAGGGGTAAAAGTCGCTTCCGGAGCTGAGCTTCTGGTACTAGGTGCTGTGTGCAACCCCGCAGTTACTGTGCCTGAGGGAAGAAGAAAGGCCTCCTGCGTGCAATCTAAGAGAGAAGGCTGCAGCTCACCAGCACCCTCTAGTGACCAACACTACCTCTTGGCCTCTACAGGGTGAGGCGACTTGAGGAGATGGTACAGAGTGGGCAAACACTGACTCTGTGAGGGAAGCAATCTAATCTTTCTCTGTCTCGGCTTTCTGCTGGGCCTTAGAGAAATGCTTTTCCAGTGCCCTATAATGCCTCTTAGTGTCCTTGTTCAAAGCTGAGGACACCTTTGTAGAGAAGGGCATTGGGCGTCTACTTGTTCCCACATTATGCCTTGTGGTTGCCCTGGGGGTTGTGGAACTCCTGGGGCCAGGATTCTGAGCCCTGTGAGATCTGGAGGAATGATGAACCTGCTCAATGTCTGGAGACAGAGTTGGGTCTGCCATTTTGTCACCACTTTAACTCCCAGTTATACGGACCAGTCAGTTGTCTTCTGTCGGGCTGTTCTGTGAGGGATCCTGCAGGCAGAAAGGTCTTCCACCTCCTTAGTAACTGGGAGATGCAAGGTGTGGTAACAGCCACAGAAAAAAATGGTGTGAGAGTGGAATCAGGCTCTCCTAATGCCTCCGCAGTTTGCCTACAATTTCATTAGGCTGCAATTCAAATGTGGCACGAGAGCGTGAATCCAGCTCTCCCAGCGCCCGGCATCGCCTTGGCTTGCTATACATTTGAATTCTTTTTGGCACAAAATCGGGAAAACGATCTCCCAGCACTGCCGCTGTTAGTGTCCCAAGGAAAATGGCATGAGACTCTCCCAGCACCTCCACAGCTCGTAGCAAGAAGAAACTGGTGCAAAAGCGAAAACTGCCCGCCCAGTGCTGCGGTGAGTATAAAGTTCATGGAGTTTGCCACGGCAGTGGCTCTGGAGCCGCCCAGGAGAGTCGGAGTTGTTTTGGTGGTGGCAGTGGTGCCAGCAGACCGGGGGAACCAGCACACACATCGGCGGCAGATAAATGGCGGGGGAGCAATTGCCCACATTGTCCAGAGGATCACCAATAGTCGGGTTGCACTCCAGATGCTGCCAGATGGTGGATCAAGGCAGTGGAGATCGACCTGGAGCCCCAGAGAAGACCAGCACACATGCCGGCAGCTGGGGAGCCGCTAAGGAGCCCAAAGGCTGAACTGCGGTAAAAAACCTCCCTTTTTGTGTTCCGCGATCTTCAGCTTCTGTGTTGTTTGGAAAATCCAAGCTGGAAAGGAAATTATTGAGGAAAAAAACTCCGATCTATTTGTTAGAGCTATCTAATACATGTCTATCTAGCTAGACTGAGTCGAAAAACTGAGTCTCAGCCGAGCAGAGGAGGTGTGGTTAAGAAAGGGAAAAAAGTACACTCTGGCAAATAGATAGAAGTCAACCCACGCTTGGATTCTCCAAGCAGCGCACTGGAGAATTTGAACTATTGTCAAGAGTCTTTCAACAATATTAGAAATGAAAGAAGGTGCAAGAAGGCATTCAATCCTTAAAAGTCTGCCTTATAAGGTTTACCAGATTTGGACACCAAAGTTATGAATACTAAAACTTCATGAATGTACATCAAGGACTATTTGTATAAGTGAAAAGGAATGACTGTCAAATTTGCTTCTTTTTTAGACTGTACTACTTAGCCTACAATTTAATTAATTGAACAAAAATAGAATGGTGGCTGGCAATTTCATTTCTAAGGAGTCAGCTTGAGAAGTTACTTTAAGTTTGCAATATGGCTAAATAAACAGAGTTAGTGCACTGGAAAAAGCATTTAAGATGGAACAAGAAATTTTTTTAGGCAGGCATATTATAGAATTAAGAAAACTATTATATTTCAGGGGAGCTAATGTGATGGAAAATAAAGAAAATTGTGAGTGGATTCATTCTCTATCATTACTAAAATTAACTTGTTGAATTTCTACATGGTCAATATTTATTTTGAAAAAAAAATTAATTCCAGGCCTACTACATTAGCATAAAGAATAAGGCAAATGCAGAACAGTTAAGAAATCAATGTATAAATAAAATACATAAATGGCCTGTACCTAAAATTGTCTTGCTAACGATCCTATCCAACATTTTGCATAAACAGAATAAATCCCTCTGATTCTGGCAAGGATCCATTTCCTCATGCAACATTATCTATTGAAATAGGCAGTGAATAAACTGGGTGTTGGTCTTACCTGATACGCCCTTTCTATGTCAGGTGGGCATGGCAGTCATGCCTGGGAGTGGCATAACCTTCCTCCAATGGGACCGGGTCTGCTGAAAGTTCATAAGTCCTGCCTCTTCCTCTGTAGTCCAGTTTTGAGATGAGGTTGATCAGCAGACTGATGTGTCTCTAAGGGTAGAAAAATACATGAAAGTGCCACCCACCCCCAATGCCCTGGGAACAGCCTAGACAGGGAGAGGCTGACTGCCGTGCCCGCCTGACATAGAAATGGCGTATCAGGTAAGACCAACGCTCATTCTCATAACGGCGGGCACGGCAGTCATGCCTGGGAAATACCAAAGCCAATGTTCTATAGGGTGGGTGCAAGCCGGATCCGGGAAGCATCATCCAGGTGGACTCCTTGCAGCACTCTCCAACCAAAGGCTGCATCTGCCGAGGCATAGGTGACCAATCTGTAATGTTGTATGAATGGAGTAGGAGAAGACCAGGTGGCCGCCTGGCAAACCTCCTCCAGGGAGCCCGGGTGGCCCAGACCACCGACATGGCCACACTCCTGGTAGAGTGGGCCGTTAGATTCCGAGGAATCGGTAAGGACTGGGCAGAATACGCTGTACCAATGGTAGCCCTGATCCAGTGGCCAATGGCTGCAGCGGACAATTTGGAGCCCATGGACGAGGGTTGGAAGGCGGCAAATAATGCCTCTGTGCGATGAAAGGATGCTGTGAGGCAGTGTAAACCCGAAGAGCTCTGCGAATGTCCAGGATGTGCCACATTCTTTCTAGGCAGTGCTGAGAAGGGCAGAAGTTGAGAAGAACAAGTTCCTGCAACCTGTGGAAAACTGAGTTGATCTTAGGGATAAACGCTGGATCAAGACGCAAGACCACCCTGTCCGCGTGAAAAATACACAGATCCTTATGGATTGACAAGGCTCCCAACTCTGAAATCCGGCGAGCAGAAGTTATGGCTACACGGAATGAAACCTTGAACGAGAGAAACTTGAGGCCCACCTCACGGAGAGGTTCAAAGGGAGGCCTGGTGAGAGCAACTAGTACCTTGTTAAGATCCCACGTAAGGAACCTGTGGATAACTGGAGGACAGAGGTTTGTAGCTCCACGTAAGAAACTGTGAATCAGAGGCTCCTTAGAGAGAGAGACTGCTGAAAAATATGACAGAATAGATGAAATATCAGATACCTTTCTCCATAGGGTATTTGGTGAGAGACCTGAAGAGAAGCCATCCTGAAGAAATCCAAGGATTTGAACCACGGATGCCAAGGTAGGAACAATACTGCGCCGTCTATACCATTTGGAGAAAGCTTTCCACATGGCGTCATAAATACGAGTCGTAGACTGGCGGCGAGAAGCCTGGATGGTTGTGATGACCTCTGGTGGGACCAGAGCTTCAGTTAAGAAGAACCGCTCAATCTCCAGATGCCTAGCTGGAAGGATTGACGGCCTGGATGAATCAGCCATCCTTGTAGAAGCGATATCTGGGTCTCAGGAATCCTCCAGGGAGGAGCAACCAACAGAGACACCAGGTCCACGAACCAAGGGTGCCAAGGCCAGTGAGGAGCCAGTAGGACGAGTTCCACCCTCTCTCTGATGTGTTTCCGGATCACCTGGGCTATTAGAGGGAACGGAGGGAAAGCGTAGAGAAGAACCCCCGATGGCCATGGGCTGCACAAGGCGTCCACCACTTCCGCTCCTGGAGACAGGAAATGGGAGAAGAAATAGGGAAGTTGATGATTGAGTTCTGAGGCGAACAGATCTACCAGTGGGGTGCCGTACCGTCTGGTCAGTTCCTGAAATAGATGAAGATGCAGGCTCCACTCCGCCGGGTCGATTGGATTGGATGGGAGAGGACCAGTACTAGGAAAGGACCATTGCCTTTGAATTACATCTGAAAACAATTTAGGAGCTGAACAACCTCTGCCTGGACTGTGGGTTCCAGAAAAACAAATGTAGTTGGATCAGAAGTCAAAGAAGTAGAGTCAGACCTAGAACTGGGAACACCCAGACGAGTAGTGGTTTGAGCTTTAAACAACAAAGATCTAAACATCTGAGGTCTAAATAGGCTTACAAAGGAAGGTTGGTCTGATTCCAGGCGCTCATCCTCAGACAGTTCCTGATCTGGAATGATCTCGCCCTCTGAGAGGGAATCCTGACTGTCAGAATGAGAAGAATTACGAACTTCACGATGAATTTCAGTATCTCTGGATACCTGTGGTCTATGTGAATGGCTATGATGACTCTCCAAGTCAGAGGCCTCAGAAGAAGCCCCCTGATAGAGGCCTTCAGCAATACCTTGGCGAATAGCAGTAGAAATAAGAGAGGCCAGAGCAGGGGAAATTTCTGGAATTCCTTGGTGTCGATTGGAATGCTCAACACCTCCCCCCCCCCCACCGATTCAGAACCAATATGGACTGGTGCAGCCAGAGATATATCCTGAGTGTCAGCAATGTTGTGGCTGGAATCTGTTGTAGAAACAGAAAAAACTGTTGAAGCATCAGCCAAACCTGCATACTCATGCAAAGATCTATCTGGAGATAGAGAAGGAGTATGAGAGGGCTGGAGCACAGTGGGCTGGATAGCTATGGCAGGAGCAGCTGCAGAACGGGGGGAAGCCTGGGATAGGCTTGGGGCATTAGCATTATCAGATTGAGCCTTTCTAAATGCCCTTTCCATAGCCCTATGGCGTCTTTCCTAATCTTTGGAGGATTTTGAGCCTTTAGAAGCAGATGGGCAAGCTACTTTAGAGGGTTTATGCTCCTGGGTCAGCCTCATGCTGTATTTTCCTTTTGGATGACTTGCAAGAAGCCTTGGAGATAGGAGCGTTGGCCATTTTGAAATTTTATTTCTAAACCCAGGCTGCCAGGAATAAATAACCAATAAATTAGCCCCCAAACAGTCCTAATAAAAGGCTAAGGCCACAAATCCACAATCCACAAAAGCCACAAATAAAAGGCTAAGGCCACTACAGCTTTTAAACTTTAAAGTCAAGCCCCAAATACTTGCAGTTGAAGAACCACGTGGATAGTGCTGCAATCGCTAGTCGTCCGGCCTGGTGAAATAGAAGAAGGCGCAGTAATCACTTCGCGCCAAATTAGCTGCAGAACCCAGGTTCAGAAAGCAGCAGTCAGCCCACTTCAAATCACAAAAAAATTAAATCTGGGGGCTCAGCAAGTGCTACGGAGCAAGCTCATGGGCACTATGTGAAACAAACCTGCCAGCTGGCAGTCCGAAGCCACTCCAGCGGCTCTGAGCGGTTTCAGGCAAAAGCCCTTCTCGCTCTTGACAAAATCCAACAGAAAATAAATAAAATAAATTAAGTTGAAGGAAATTCTCCTGTTTAAATATCGAAAGGAATTGAGCAATTACAGACACAACTGTCCCAGAGAAGACCAAGTCGAAAAACTGGACTACAGAGGAAGAGGTGGGACTTACGAACTCTCAGCAGACCCGGTCCCATTGGAGGAAGGCTATGTCACTCCCAGGCATGACTGCCGTGCCCGCCGTTATGAGAATGAAGATGATCCAACTAATGCAAAAGCATGTGTGTATCCTATTCAGTTTTATTCAAATTTAAAGGTGGGTGTTTGATCAACTGTAACCCAAAGTGTATCTCAGCACACTAAAGCATGTCTACTTCACATTATAAAATGGTATGTACTACAAATGAGAGTCAGTTTTATGTAGTGATTCAAGTGCTGGCCTAGAAACAGGAGATGTAAATTTTAGGCCTGCTTTAGGCATGAAAATCAGCTGGGTAACTTTGGGCACTAATTTTCTCAGCCAAAGCCACCACACAGGGTTGTTGTTCTGGGGAAAAGAGGAGGTAGGAGTATTTTGTATGCTTGCTGTTTTGAGTTATACATTAAAAAGTCGAGATAAAATAATTATTATAATAACAATAGTAATGAATTGTTTATAATTATTCAAAGCAATTGCTTTCATCAAAAATATGCATCGAAATATATTAGTAGCAGCAAGCTAAAATTATTACATCCATATCTCATTCTTTTTCCATTTTCTAAATATGAAATTGCAGCTTTGTTTTTAATATTCCTAGTTATCTTATTCCAATCATGTCACAAACAGGAGACAGCCTATCGGTGCCATACAGGCAAAGAATGTTGCTGCAGCTCAGTTTCCAGTACTACCCTTCAATTATCCTTTGGAGGAAACTATAAAAATCCCCATTATAAACCGGAAATATGAATATCTCATACAAAATGTCACTTATAGAAAACAAGCTAATTCAAGAAGAGAATTTTTTATTTCAAAATCAACACAAGAGTAGAGATGTGCAAAATTCAAAGATTTGCAGAACACTTTGAGGAATTACTGTTAGAAACCACTAAACCATTCCTAGGACAGCAAGTCTTAAGGTATTTCCACATAACCATAATAATAAGTATAAATGCAGATGTGTATATGAGGTGATAAAAAGGCCATGCTGTGAACAGGAAGAAATTAAGAAATAATGCACATTGCCTAGTCTAAAGATACATTAACAATAACCAACTCCTAATAATAAGAGAAAGAAAATGAAAGTAAAAAATTAGGAATTAGAAAGACTGAACAATTTTTCATGAAGTTTCATAAAAAATAAGTGGGGCAAAAATAAAAAAGAATGAATGGCATACATTGGATATTAAAAATAAAGACAGTTTTCAGGTATAAATACAATTATTTCAAAATAGATTTGTCCAAGGCAAGGAATCTGTGCATAAGTCATTTTTTTCAATAATTTTTCTATCACTTTCAATGTATTAAGTAATTACATGTAGCGAAGTTTGATTTTTTTTAGCTGCAACTCATAAAGCACCAACATTAAGCCTTAGAATCTCTTTTCTGACTCTTTATGTGCCAAAGTAGATCACTAGATAACATCAGTATTCCATAATTTTAGATTTGTTACATTTTAGAATATGAAATTTCTCCTATCCACACAAATATTTGATTGTGAACATTTTTGTAACAGTACACAAGCCTCCTTTATACAAGAGTTTGCCTCTCAACAGCAGAGACTCGAATGCCGCTAGCTTTTATAAAACGAGAGCTGCGAGGGCGAAGGCGGTCCTACTGGCATGCTAGATAACCAGCTCTAACACTCGTGGCACCAATTCACCTCAAAACAGCTTCCAAATCTCAACGGAATCGCTGTTGCCAATAAGTAAAGCAACGGGCGGCGCCCCGGCGCTCCAAAGCTACCGACACATTGCTCCACTTTCCACAACTCACTCTTCGTGCAGCCCTCCAATTAATTTTATTGTAAATTAAGCTCCGATTTGTGTAAAAAGGAAGTTAAAATGCTAAGCGCAAGCACTCAAGTCTTACCAACTCGACTGAGTGAAAAAGACTGAGCATGCGCAGAAGAGGAGGGCATGACCAGGCTGCAGAGGGATAGAATTTGATAAGTACTCAGTTTAACCAATTGAAGAGAAGAGATCCCAAGAGTGAGGAATGTCGGCGCAGATACACACAAATATTTGATTGAGAACATTTTTGTAACAGTACACAAGCATGATGTAAATCAAACAACTTACAACTTATTTAGGGGGAAAAGGACCCACAAGGACTTTTGCCCTGTGTTTTACTAGAATGCAAATTGCTTTAAAAAGCAAAGCCTTCATCCCTGAACATCAATGTGTTCTAAGAGAGGAAGGATGTTTCCTATTTTAGAAAACCACAACTACTGACATCTAAAGAACAGATGCTTCATCTTCTGTGGTGTCATCTTTGATAAAGCATATATTTCCACTTCTAATTTTTAATAGACACCCAATAGCCCCCTTGAGGGTTCTGACTCCTGACTTTTCTGAGAAGTAATAAATGTATTCTTCTTTAGGAGAAAAATATCCCCCAGGATAAATTTAGCTCTCCCATTGACATTTTATCAGATCCATGGTGTGCTCCCTGCTGCTACTCTATTCTTGTTCTTAGAACATAAAATCAAATGTTAACTGGATGTTAAATACAAGATGTTCAGTGGCAGGTGGTCTGGCCAGAGATATGTGACAAGAATATTGTCAGTATTCTGCATTAACAACTAAATCAACATCTTGAAAATGATAAAGCATTTAGAATGAAGAACTCTTTTCCTGTCCTCTTAAAAATGCTTTCCATTATACTTTGCAATAGTGAAGGACATGTTTTTTTCTTCATAACAGCAGTTTTTAAATGAGTTATATAGCCCAACGTATGCAAAAGTGGGATTAGATCTTAAGACCCTTCTTCCCCCTTGCTGCAGTCCCCTATACTAAGAAGAAAGTTCATAAAAAACTTAAGCAAATTGATTATTCACTTAATTTTCCCATATTATATAAACTGGACAGACACCAATACTTTCAGTGCTTCTGGGATAATTTTGGAGCATCTTCAAGAATGTAAAAATCTGTACTGATCCTATGTAGAGAGCGAGTATGGTCCAGTGGTTAAGACACCAGGTTAGAGAATGAGAGATAATGAGTTCAGGTCCCACCTTAGGCATGAAAGCCAGCTAGGTGGCTTTGGGCCAGTCACTCTGGTCCAAAAGCACTCTCTTTCAGCCCAATTCACCTCAGAGTTCTTGTTGCAGGGAAAATGTCAACATAAACAAACAAACAAACAAACAAATAAAATTTGCTCAAAGCCATAGGAATCATGAATATATTGCATTAAGGTATCCCAGATTTAACTTCATAGATCTGAGGCAAAATTTTATCTCTATTATGAAGAGCTATGACATATTTTGAAAGCTGAATTAATGTCAGTCCCATAAGACAGACCAGACAGGAAAATATATGGTGGACTGGGTATTTTTTATTATGCTGTAAACCGCCCAGAGTCACTGTATCAGTGAAATGGGTAGCATAAAAATGTAATAACAAAATAAATAAAATTAAAAAGGCCAGAACTATATTTTATTTATTTTTATTGTATAAAAACATTGTTGCCAATTTAATTGTGGTGTCTTTCTTCTTATATTACAATGAATCAAAGAGGCACCTGTCTAAACCATAGCTGAACTTTATTTTTTCAGGACTTAAAGAATGATTCCATTCCCTTTGCCTAGGTGCAGGTTCTTGCATCTTTCTATAAATGTCACCTCTCTTACTCTTTACAATAAAAAAATCTAATCTACACATAACCAGAAACATATTTAAAATTAACTGATATTAATATATGACTTGAAGTTCACAAAAAACTCTTTAGTAGCCTATTATTTGTCTGGATCTTCATATTTAAAGTAATATATATAATGTGTGTGTGTGTGTGTGTGTGTGTGTGTGTAGATATATGTATATATGTATGTGTGTATTTAAAATTCATTATGTATGACTTTTGACTATCTAAATAATAAGCATATTGTTGATACATGGATTGTACCAAGTTATAACTTGTCCCTTATTGAGTAGCTTAGCCCTCCCAAAGGATTAATGCCTTGACACTGTTGGACTATTCAATAGGTTCAGTGACCCTTTGAGCGACGCTGGTGAGAGCAGGAATTCTCTTGTAGAATCATCCTTGCCAGCAAAGTAAAAAGGAAAGAGTAGGATGAATCCACAATAGGGGTGAGGACAGATGGCTTTCTGCAGAAGGAAGCTAAATTGTCACAAAGAAGAAAATTCAGGAAGACAATGACAAATCTCTTCTATATTATTGCTAACAGAACAGTTGAGAAAGTTAAAAAGACCCTTAAAATTGTTTTACTTTTGGTTAAAAACAACACGATGCATTTTGTTTTTTTATGATTAATCCTGTATTAACAATGTACTTTGCACTAACTATACAACTTTTACTGTTTTCTGCTAATTTATTTATATTATACCTTTTTATTTAATTTTTGCTTCTCTGTTCTTAAAAAAAGTTAAAAAGTATGTTATACAAGTGCATGCTTTTTACAATCAACACAATGGTAGAACACACCAAAAATTCTATGGCAAATTGCAACAGCTGCTAAATGCAACATCCATTCTAGCACTAACAATAGGAAGGAGGGCAGTAGATGATTCTTAGGTAATTTTCACACACCTGTTTCAAGCAACATAAAGATTCTATACAAGGATTGTCAGATGGACAGCGTTACAACTACATCTAATACACAAGAGAAAACAGAATGTTTGAAGTGAAATTTTTACACTTAAATGCTTCCAAGTGCAGACTGTAGAAGAGTCAATAATTTAGTGGTTTGTAAGTATGACCTGAACTTGAGGACCTAGATTCAGAATATAAAATCAATATAAATTAGAGATACATATAAAAAATAAAACCTGGAGAACTATGGAATAGATAAGAAACAGTATAAAAAGCAAAAGCAAACAGAGTATTTTAAAAAAATGTAACTTGGAAAAAAGTGGTTTTCCAAGTTAACAACATAGCAAAGTCAAAACAGATTGAATATCATGGTCAAACTTGTGACCATAGATGATGACTGAACAAAGATTTTCAAATTAATCAAGGGCAGAGAAGAAGCATATGTCAATCAAGAATGTTTGTCTTGTGGTGAGATGGACAGGAAACTAACTAGCTAGCTAGCTAGCTAACTAAATACCTACGTACTCACCCATCCACAAATACCAAAAATATCCAAAAAGGCCCATTTTAGTATCAGAAATAGAAGTATTTAGCCATAACAACATTCTTTTCTCTGAGAGTCAAGGACGTTCAGCCTGCATCTGGAGTGGTGTGATTGGGAGGCATCCCCAGTTGGGACGGTGGATTGATTGGACCTTGTGATGGACATGTGGGTACAAGGGAAGGGACTTCGACTTTACTTTGGGTGGGGAAAACCTGAGTGCTTTTAGATTCAGGTTTTCCCAGATGTGCCAATATGACATCTCTAAAAAAATGGAACTTTGAGAAACTGACGGCCTTGGGAGTCTTCATTGGTTGGGGGTGTTACTTGGAACCCTGATAGATATAATTAAACAAAGACAGAAAAGCTATATTGCCCTCCATTATAAATAGAATTAGAGAATGTCAGAAACATTTGCAGAGTATATGTCTAGGAAATGGTTCCACAAAAAAGTGCAAGTCAACAGGCAATTGAGTTGCTGTCAAGTAGAAAAGTAGCAGGTATAGATAAAATGCTTTAGGCTGATACAGGAGAAGAGGCTGTTAAAATACTACCAGATCTATGTCAAAGAATCTGCAAACAAAAATTTAGAGGGGAAAAAATCTATATAGCTATGTCAAAAAAGGTAGATGAAGAATGTACACTCACACAAACAAGGTTTTTTAAGAGCTTACAAAGAAAAATAAACCTATTTATGTGGGGAGAAATGCCAAATGAGGAATAATAAAAAATACAGAAACATGAGACATGTTAGTTTAAAATGAGGAAAAATCCAGAAGAATTCATTCTGTATATAAAAACAGAAAGTGAAAAATATGAGTTAGAGTCAGATATGAAGATCACAAAGTAACATCAACTAACATACTTTGCAAACTCCTAATAAAAGTGGTAGTTAATTTTGTTTCCTTGAGCTGAAAAATAGGTAAAGATGGACAGTGTGCTGGAGAATAGATTAATTCTAGGGAAGAAGGAAAAAAACAAACTTAGTCAAATTCATGAAGGATCAAGATAGTTCTATGACAACAAATATCAGACTATTTAATAAATTGTAACATATGGCAGAAAGCTAGATATTGAGAAAAAACACTAGAAAGAAGACAGATTTCTCTGAATTATTAATTTAGAAAACCAACTGATAAGTGATGGTTGTCTTTGGGACAATGATCAGCATGTAGAAACTCTCACAATTGATACGTGAGATGTAAGCAGATGATAAACTAGAAAATAAAACTGGCCTTGACAATGTTGTGAATAAAAAAAAGTTATTGATAAAATTACTGATAAAAACATATGATGAAAGAAAGACTTAAATAATCAGCAGTTTAGCATGACTTGATAGTACTTTATCTAAAATGTAGGATACTAAAGTATAGGCAGTTTTCAAATGGAACTATATTATTCTTCATAACATAGCAAAAAATGACAAAACTATGAAACAAATACAGTTTTAGGAGGGAAAACATTGCTTGAGAAATTCTCAATAGGATTTCATTCTTAAAATGATTTTTTAAAGATCTTATTAAGTAAAACTTATGTAATTTTTTAAAAATAAAGATATATTTTGTTATATATGTCATATATGTTTATGATATAAAATTACTGTATGAAATGACTATTTGGCTGATTTCCAACAAGATGCAACCACATTGCTACCTACACAGAGATAACTAGTTTCATTATTACTAAAACTACAGCTTTGCATGAAACATCTAAAAACTAGGTACTCAACTTACTTTTTATTTAAACAAAAGCCACGTCCTCTCCCAAATATATTTTACACTTTGGGAGCATTCATGGTAGTTTCTGAAGCATATTATATGAGTTTTCCAATACTCTGGACAGAAGGCATCACAAGTATGAGTCATGTGCTGTGAATATCACATAACTTTGACTTGAAGACAGAGTTATCTCTCCTACACAGAGCAAATATAAGCAATTATCAACATATTTAAATTTATATAGATTTAATTTAAATATGAAAAAAGCGTAACTTAAACTATTTTTAAATATGCAATGTATAATTTTAGCTCTCCTAAGATTATAGTCATAAAAATTCAGCCTAGTTCCAGAATCATTATAGTTCTTCCAGGTTCAAGTTTTTATCTGCCTATGAAGTTCACCAGGCAACTTTATGCCATTCACTATTGCTCAGCCTTACTTGTATCATAAGTGAAGCTGTAGGAATAAAATTTAAAAATAAAAACAGTCCTGTATGATAACATTGTTACAATGAGAGGGGGAACTTTATTAAATTTACATAAGAAGTATTAATACAATTAAAATTAATCCAGATAGGAAAAAAATGATCCTAGTCAGGACACTGCTATCCAAATCAGCATACTTGGATCTGACAAGTGTAGTTTAACCTGCATGAGTGCTACAAATGGATTTCCATGTAACATCATGATTAGGACTCTTCACTACCAGTTAGGTTGATTCAGCAGCTGAAATCAAACAAGAGGGACTAATGTGATGCTCCCTCATTACAGCTACTTCTACAGAGGGCAGAAGCTGGTAAGGTGTGAAGCAGTGATGTTCAGTCCAGATAACATCATCTTGTAGACAAGAAGCAGATGTATTCCTGCTACACGGCTGAGAAAAGAAAACCCAAGAATCTGTTGACTTGAAAAAGTGGGGGCAAAGGCTTTAAATGTCTAAATGGTTCAGGATTGGGTCCCAAAACTAACCTTTGAACTGCCATTAAGATCGTTGATAGATATCATTAATAGTAATTTCAATAGTACATTAGCTAATTTGCTGTAAGATGGTGTGCCCCCTATATGAGGATCTACTTTAATTTTTTTAAACAAAATTACTTAAATTTAAATAGATCTATTATGTGGCATTCAGAATTCAAATCTCACCACTTTCTTAAACTTCCTAAATAAGTGCTTACGTATTATATCAGTTTTATCCAAGTGGATAAGGATGTATAATAGTAAAAAATTGTAATGGCACATCTAATTCGGAACCACACTGAGAAAATAGCTGGAACTACTAGCAATGGCATTTTCTTGAATACAGAGAATCTGATTTATCAGATTTGCTATCAGAAAGGAGCAACTGTGCATAGCAGGCTGACTCATAAAAGCATTTACATAACTTGGTAGTTTTCAAACCAATCTCTAAACCATTTAACTGAAAAGCATTATGGCATTATGATTCAGGGAACTGCTTCTGGTGATCACAGATAGCTCACAGAGGTTCTTAAACTTTCTTTGTTAATAAAAACTGAAGGGCTATACCAAACTCACCTGTGCTGATTCCGATGTCCCGATATAGTCAGCTGGTGCCATCACTGACTATTGGGGGTGAATCATTGGTCCCCACGGAAAGGGCTCGCAACTTGGGTGTCCTCCTGGACTCACGGCTATCTTTAGAAGAGCACTTGAAGGCCGTGACCGGGAGGATTTTTCATCAGGTTCGCTTGATTCGCCAGTTGCGTCCCTTTCTAGATCGGGACTCTTTACACACAGTCACTCATGCCCTCATCACCTCCCATCTGGACTATTGTAATGCTCTCTACATGGGGCTCCCCTTGAGGAGCACTCGGAAGCTCCAACTGGCGCAGAGTGCGGCCGCGCGGGTGGTTATGGGAACGACGTGGCGCTCCCATGTAACACCCCTCCTGCGCGAGCTTCACTGGCTCCCGGTGGTCTTCCGAGTGCGCTTCAAGGTTTTGGTTATCACCTTTAAAGCGCTCCATGGCTTAGGACCTGGTTATTTACGGGACCGCCTACTACCACCAATAGCCTCCCATGGGAGCCTGTACGCTCCCATAGAGAGGGGCTCCTCCGGCTGCCGTCGGCCAAACAATGCCGGCTAGCGGCCCCCAGGGGGAGAGCCTTCTCTGTGGGAGCACCTACCATCTGGAACGAGCTCCCCCCGGATATACAGAGGATCCCAGACTTGCGCACCTTCCGTCGCATGCTCAAGACCTATTTATTCCAACAAGCCGGCCTGACCTAAGTTATTTTCCCCTTTTAATTATGAATTTTAATTTGTTTTAAATTATTGGGGTTTTAATTGTCAGCCAAATTATTTAATTCGTTTTATTCTATTTTAAACTTTTATATTTATATGTTTTATTTATGGCTGTACACCGCCCTGAGTCCCCCAGGAGTAGGGCGGTTTATAAATCTAATAAAATAAAATAAATAAATAAATTTAGTAATAAACTGGTGTTTTGGGAAACCACAGTGCACAATTTGGGAACCATCTTTTTAAAGGTATTTTTACTGCTTAACATATATTGTGGGCTCAATTGTGGTCGTAAGTTGAAGACTACTTGCACTTTGATTTACGGCAGATAAGAAGCCATGGTAGACTTTCTACAAGTTAAAATACAATAACAGATTGTTAACAGAAGGCACTGAATTTTAACTTTGCTATTGGTTTATCTGTTAACTACCCTTTTATATATAGTAGAAAGTTGACACAACTGGTAGCAAATAAATTTGCAGAAGTTTATAAATTGTGGGCCTGCTTGCAAGGGGAAGAAACTATTATTGCTGAAATATATTTTATCAGTATTCAACTAGAGAGGACAACATGTGTTCTTGTCTTTTGTCTCTTTCACTGTATGCTTCTTTGTTTTTTGTAATTGTTTTCTTTTTTTGAAGTTTGTATTTTAACTTTCTGAATAAACTAAAAATTTATTGAAAAAACTGCATGAAACTGTCAAAAATATGGCACAAGACCTTCTGCCTGCAAAATCTAGTTCTGTCATTGATCTGTGATCCCTGTATAAATTAGAATGGACGTTGTCTTACCTGAACGTCCTTTTTCTGGGTGCTGCGTACACTATCCAGGAATGGGTTAACCTTCAGCCTTTGGCAGTGAACTGAGTGATTATTTAAATAAGTTTTCCCTTTCCGGCTCCCTAGCCACACCCCCGTTCCCATGATCCCCAGTTGAACGAAGGTGCAGCAAAACAAGGAAACGGACTATTCAAGCAAATTAACCAAACTTTATTGACTACAAGTTGTAACGTAACCAGAAATATTCAACAAGGTCAAACGGGCAGGAAGCTAGTAACAGGGTGGGGCTGGATAGTGTACGCAGCGCCCAGAAAAAGGACGTCCAGGTAAGACAACGTCCATTTTCCTGTGCGCTGCTCCCACTATCCAGGAATGGGATATACCCAAGCTCAATCCCCACGGGCGGGACGCTGACTGCCCCCAGACGACCCCTCTGCCACCACTTTCTGCAGAACCCTGCGTCCAAAGGAGGCTTCTGCTGAAGTATACTCATCGATCTTGTAGTGGCGAATGAAAGGGGTGAGTGACGACCAAGTTGCCGCCCTACAAATGTCAACTATGGACGCCTTAGTTGCCCAGGCTGACGTAGTGGCCGCACTGCGTGTGGAGTGTGGGAAAATCTTCCCTAGTATCGGGTTGGAGTTGAGTTTGTAGGCCATGGTGATACAGGCCTTAATCCAATGGCTGACAGTGGAAGCTGATATCTTCTGACCCATTGAGGATGGATTGAAGGAGACCAGGAGCGCTTCTGTGTGTCTGAAGGGTGCCGTCCATCGAATATAGATGCGCAGAGCCCGACGGACATCGAGGGTGTGCCAGCGTTCTTCCTTAGGATTGCGCGGTGAAGGGCAGAAGTCCGGGAGGACGAGTTCCTGGGCCCGGTGGAACCATGAATTCACCTTCAGAATGAAGGCTGGGTCCAGGCGGAGGGTCACGGTGGAGTCACGGAATATGCAGAGGTCCTTACGGACCGACAGAGCCGCCAGCTCAGACACTCTCCTAGCTGAGGTGATGGCTAATAGGAAAGTCACCTTGAAGGATAGTAGCCTGAGAGGGGTCGACTCCAGAGGTTTAAATGGCGGGCCTGTCAGAGTCTGGAGGACCAGGGGAAGGTCCCAAGATGGATAACGGTGCACCGTGGGGGGACATAGGTTTGTGGCCCCCTGCAGGAACGTCTTTATGCGAGGGTGGTGAGCTAGTGTTTTGTACGGCAGGCATGAAAGGACTGTAGAGAGGGCCGCCGTCTGACGTCTCAGTGTAGCGGGGGCCAACCCTTTGGACAGGCCGGCATGTAGGAATTGCAGGACGTGTCTGAAAGAGGTCGCTGTAGGATCCACGGGCTGGCCGGAACACCATTGGCAGAACGCCTGCCAGGTCGCCTCGTAGATGCGGGTCGTCGAGGAGTGCCTGGATAATGTCCACAACGCAGTCTGGCAAGTTGTCCTCTTTTAGGATGACCTTTTCAAATGCCAGACGGCTAATTGTAGACACTGGGGGTCTGGATGGGTGACCGCCCCCTGGTGCAGGATTATCCGGTGCGGCGGAATTACCCAGGGCTGGACCATGGATAGGGCCACGAGATCGACATACCACGGTCTCCTGGGCCAGTTGGGGGCCACGAGAAGGAGATCGGCCCTCTCTGCCAGCAGTTTCCTGATGAGGCACAGCAACAGGGGAATTGGTGGGAAGGCGTAAAGCAGGCCCTTGGGCCACCTGCAACGAAGGGCGTCCTGGTCCTCTGCCTGTGGTGATGGGTATCGAGACACAAAGCGAGGCAACTGGGCGTTGGCCGGGGTCGCGAAGAGGTCCACCTCTGGGGTCCCGAAGCGGGATGTGAGCTCCTGGAACAGGTGCGGGTAAAGTTGCCACTCTGCCTGGTCTATTGTCTCGCGGCTAAGCCAATCCGCTCTGGTGTTGGTCGACCCGGAGATGTGCTCTGCCCTGATCGATAGGAGGTGTCTCTCTGCCCAGCTGAATAGGGACTCGGCCTCTAGCATCAGGGGCCGGGATCGTGTGCCCCCCTCCCTGTTGACGTGGGCCTTGGTCGAGATGTTGTCGGTCCGTATCAGGACGTGTTGTCCTTGAATGGCGGACTGGAATTGCAGTAGAGCCAAGCAGATCGCTTGGAGTTCCAGCAGATTGATGCTGCTGAGCCGTTCCTTGCGAGACCACTGACCTTGTGCCACGAGGTGGCCGAGGTGCGCTCCCCAGCCTCTCAGGCTTACGTCGGTGGTGAGGGTTACTCTGTCTGGCTCCAGGAAGGAGGAGCCGTTGTGAAGAGACGTTAGAGTCCACCACTTGAGGGACCGCCGGACCTGAGAGGTGAGCCGTAACCTGTGGTTCGAGTTGGCTGCCCCCCTTCGCTGGAAGGGGAGGAGGAACCATTGCAGGGGCCTCGAGTGTCTGCGTGCCCACGGAATGATCCCGAAGCAGGAGACCATCTTCCCGAGGAGGCTCGAAAGCTGTAGAAGGGATGCCTTCTTCTTTGCCAAGATCTGTTGTGACAAAGTGTGGATGCTTTTTGCTCTGTCTGGCGACAGGAAGACGTACCCGCTGATCGAATCTATCACAGCCCCCAAATGCTGTATCCTGGTGGAAGGGCGGAGCTGGCTCTTCTCGAAGTTTATGGTGAAGCCGTGGTCCTGGAAGGCTTCCAGTACCCGCTTCATGTCTCCGAGCGCCTGGTCCTGTGAGGAGGAGAGGATCAGGATGTCGTCCAGGTAACAAAGGATTCTGATCGGGACAGCTCGAAGCGTGACTGCTACCACTGCTACTAATTTGGTGAAGGTCCTGGGAGCTGATGAGAGGCCGAATGGCATCGCCCTGTACTGATAGTGGTGGCCTGCATACTCGAATCTTAGGAATTGGCGGTGGTCTGGCTGGATGGGCACGTGAAGGTAGGCTTCCCGGAGGTCTACTGATTGTAGGAAGTCGCCCTGTCTCACCCCGGCCAGGATGGACCTGGGAGAGTGCATCTTGAACCTGTGATATTTCACCGACAGGTTCAGGCGTTTTAGGTTCAGAATGCCCCTCCAGCCCCCTGAGTTCTTGGGGACCAGGAAGAGGGTTGAGTAGAACCCGGACCTCTGCTGAGATGGTGGTACGGGCTCTATTGCGCTGACCTCCAGAAGGTGTGAGATCTCTTGCGACATTAGGAGCTGTAGGTCTCTGGCTGGACGGATGGGGCAGCGAACAAAACGACTGGGCGGCCGCCCGGAGAACTCGATGGACAACCCCGAGGAAATTGTGCGCCTCACCCATACATCCGAGGTTGACCGGGCCCATTGGTGGTGGAATAGGAGGAGTCTCCCGCCTATGGCGCCTGGGGGGGACGAGTCATTTGCCCCTTCTGCCATTCTTGGGTCCAGCCCCGCGGGAGCTGCACTTAGGATGCTGGTTTCTCCCTCTGTCTCTGAACTGGTGTCTCTCCTGGAATCTGTCCCCTCCCTGATAGTGAGAGCGTTGGAAGGGGGACCCCCTGGGTCCCGTGCTGGGACGAAAGGGCTGCTGGGGATATGGGGCGAATCTTCGCTCCTGGCGCCGGTGGATAGAGGGGAGGATTTTCCGTTTGTCCTTCCCCTCCACTAGTAGTGGTTCCAGTGCCTGACCGAATAAATCAGGTGCCTTGTATGGCGCCGCCGCCAGCTTCCATTTAGCTTTGAGGTCAGCCTTCCAGGGGCGTACCCAGAATAGCCTCCTGCTCGTAATGTTGGAGGCCAGGGCCCTCGAAGCGAAATTCGCAGAGTTCAGGGAACCATCTGCTATATATTCTGTGGCAGCTATAATTTTGTTGATGTCATGCTGCAGTCTGGAGTCTTCCAAGGGGAGCCGCTCCTGCAGTTGTCGGAGCCAGAGGAGGGACGCCCTACTAAAAAAGGACGTTGCTGTAGCTGATTTAACTGTCCAAGCAGCTGCCTGGTGAGTCCTGTGGAAGGCCCCTACCATCCTTTTTTCCTCCAGCCTTAGGCTATCCAACGGATCCGTGGAAATCGCCAAGGAGGATGATAGTGCTGCTACCGGTTGGTCCACAGATGGGAGGGCTAGAAGATCCTCCAGTTGAGGGTTGGCACAATAAAGCTTTTTATCGAGGCTGCTAGGTGTCGCCTGGGAGGCCGGCTGTGTCCAGGGGTTCTGGATCACGTCCACAAATAGTTGGGGATAGGGGACACAGTCCTTTTGGGGCTTTGAGGACTTAAAGAGGACGTCATGGGGTCCCGATGAGGAGGATGCGGTAGCGGGTTCTCCTGGTAGCCCCTGGTTGGTTGTTAGCCGGGCCTTATGTAGTAGGGATTTAAATAAGGCCGGGCAGAAGAGGCCCGTGAAGGCCGGGGTGTCCGGTGAGAGTCCGTCCTCCGACAGCTCCATGTCCGCATGACCCTCGTCTCCTTGGTCTGAATCTTCAGAGGAAGACGTCTGGTCCTGGAGCGGCTATGAGTACGACTGATGATGGTGGTGCGATGGTTGGCCCTGCAAGGACTGAAGAGGGGCCTGTGCGGATTGCTATAAACTCGCGGCCAGAAAGGAGGAGAAGGCAGACGAGAGCATGGCCTGAAAATCCATGTGGGGTGAGGGGTTTGCCCCCCCCTGCGGAAGTGGTGAGGCCAGAGGCTCAGAAGCCCTGCGGTGAGAGGATGGTGTGAAGGTAGCCGATGGTGTGGTTCTCCCTCTGGCCTCAGGGCGTGGTGATTGGTGACCCGGCCTGGCCCCATCTGGTGTGCTCGGGGTCTGGGCGATATCAGCTGGGCTTGCTATGCCCCGTTCCCTCTCTCTTGGAGGCGTGGGTGACAGATGAGAATGAGCAGGTTCGCTGAGTGGGGCTGCTGAAGCTGCCTTCTGCGCCTTTTCACACTGGCGTTCCAGAGCCTTGTGCCTCCTTTGCTCATCCCTCTCCTGGGCGGACAGAGGCCTGTCTGCAGGGCCTTGCGAGCTGAGCTTTCTCGCTTCTTTGAGGATTTTCTCCCTTCCTTGGCCCCTTTCCGGGGGGGGCTCAATTCGGGCTCAAGATCAGATGACCACGGAGAGTGGGCCATAGCTGGTTTTAGCAGAGTGAGGTATGCAGAGGGGGTCTGCGGTTGTGGAGCGCCCCCTAGCCCAGCAGTTGAAGCACGCTCAGATGGCCAAGGGAAAGGCCGTCTGGAGCTGGATGGCTTTTGGAAGTGGGGGGGGGAGGAGAGGCCTCCGAGGCCTCCCCCTGAATAGCGAGCCTTGATCACCTCAGACTCCCTGGTGACCTAGGGAGGCGCTGTTCCAAATGTTCAGCCAAAATGGCGGCCCGGGGGTCCGACCACAATGGCGCTGGCACGTGGCAGAGTGCCCTGGCAATGGACTTACAATGGCGGCCCGGAGGTCCGACCAAATGCCGCGCTTATGTCTCCCCGGGAGTCCGCACGCTTTCTGTAGCGTAGTGGGTTAATGGAGGCTTAGGCGCAACCGCACCAATGTAGGAGGGCCCCTGCTGCTCCACGTGGTCTTCCGGCGGTGCAGAGGCTTGGATGGCCACTAGGCTCCCGGGAGCGGCGGCGGAGCGAAACGGCGCTGAGGAGAGGTGTGGGCGGCCTGACTCTTCTGTCCGCCGCCCAGCTGTAGCCTCCGGCAAGCAGCGAGGAACCAAAGCGCGCTGGGTCTGTTTTTTTAAAAAGCGTGCCTTGGAGGACCGTCCCTACGGCTCCACGTGGTCCTCCTGTGGTGCAGGGGCTTAATGGCCGCTGGGCTCCAGGTAGCAGCGGCAGAGCGAAGCGGTGCTTAGGGAAGGCGTGGGCGGCCCGACTCTTCGGTCCGCCGCCCAGCTGTAGCCGCCGGTAAAGAAACAAGGATCCAAAGCACTTTTGAAAGGCAAGCCGAGGAGCGGCATGGGCGAGCAAGCGCGGAGCCCGCTGCCCAGCTGGTGAGCGCTAGGAGCGCTCCGAGGCTATGGAAAAAGCACGCGAAAGCAAAAACTACTCAAAAAGGAAAATAACAAAAAAATTTAAAGGAAAACCCCACAGCAAAGAAAATACCTGCAAAATTGTGGAGCTCCCAAAATCACTTCAGCTTTTGCCAGGAACTGAGTGAAGACTAGGGATCATGGGAACGGGGGTGTGGCTAGGGAGCTGGAAAGGGAAAACTTATTTAAATAATCACTCAGCTCACTGCCAAGGGCTGAAGGTTAACCCATTCCTGGATAGTGGGAGCAGCGCAAAGGAAAACAGGGGTAGTCAACTTTTTTATACCTACCGCCCACTTTTGTATCTCTGTTAGTAGTAAAATTTTCTAATCGCCCACTGGTTCCACAGTAATGGTGATTTATAAAGTATGGACAAAACCCCTACCACCATGAAAGCTGGAACACCCACTAGTGGGCGGTAGGGACCAGGTTGACTACCACTGAATTAGAAGAACCCTACTGAATGGGCCAAAAAACCATCTTATGCAGAAATAGGTTACCTGATTAAGGACTATAATAGTCCTTAAAATGTATATAATAACATTTTCAGATAACTGTCATCAGCTTTGCTTGAGAAAAATCTATACCTTATAGTATATGTGCTTAAGAAACAATTTTGGTTTCTTTATTATTTACTATTTCTGTGTTTAAGAAAAATGATTTGCCAATCTATTCATGCAAGAACTTCATACAAACCAAACTGATGCACAGGTTTATTATAGAAGTCATTCCTAAACTCTGTAAACCTCCTTCTCTTTCTGTGGGGGTTTTCAGTGTTCTTTTCTATCACACAGGTTATGAAATTAAAATTATCTTTCACATACCAGTTAAGAAATAATTAACTTTATAATATCACCAGTTGGTTATACTCAAGGAAGATATAAGAAATGTACAGTCTTCAGTGATCTTATTTTTACTTCCTTGCAGCTTTCTGTTGTAAACTAATGAAAGAGAAGTCCTTGAAAAATGAGTCATCTCCAACAAAATCTAACCAGCAAGAAAATAATTAACTAAGAATTGAAACAAATCATACAATGGAATATACATTGGTGCTTAAAACATTGTGAACCCTTTTGAATGTTCAGTATTTCTGTATGAATATGACCTAAAAAGTGACACACTTCTAAAACTAGATAAAGGGAACCCAATTAAATAGTCACAAACACTATACTTGTTCATTTATTTATTGAGAGAAATAATCCATACATATTTGTCTCTGGGACAAAATATATGAATATTTCCTTTCAATAACTAGTGTGCCCTCCTTGGCTGGCAATAACTGAAACTATTTTTTTTTTAATAACTGTTCAACAGTCTTGCACATCAGCTTGGAGGTTTGTACAGATTACAAGATCCTATTTTATTCTTAACATTATTCCTTTGATCAGTCAGTGAAGGGTTCTAACGTACAGTATATCTAACAACCATGCTCAGGAGTAAACCCAGTTCATAGCCAATATTTTGTCAGTTACAATATATAGAATTCTTTAAATATGATTGGACACACAAGAAATCTTGTACCCTATTAAAGAGCCTAGATCAGTGATGGCTAACCTCACGTGCCAAAAGCGGGGGGAGCATGGGGGGTCGCGAGTGAGTGTGCCCACATCCATAATTCAATGCGCCCTGCCCTCCTGTGCATGTGCACGTGACCCCCCCACTTCCCCTGCTTTTGGCACACGATGGCACGGTGGGCTTGGTAGGCCTGTTTTTCCTCCTCTCCAGGCTCCAGAGGCTTTCTAGGAGCCTGGTGAGGGCAAAAACAGCCTTCCTCATCCCCCCCTCGGAGGCCTTCCAGAGGCCGGAAACAGCCTGTTTCCTGACCTCCGGTGGGACCGGAAGGCCTGAAAATCAGTTGGCTGGTACGCACATGCGCACTGGAGCTGAGCTAGGGCAACACTCACATGCCCACCAATATGGCTGCACATGCCACCTGTGGCACTCGTGCCATAGGTTCGCCATCACGGGCCCAGATGCATTTTTTAAAGCTTCAGAACATAAATCAAGTATGTGCTATCTTGTAGCATGATTTAGTCTACTGCAGATTTTGAAGATTTAAATTTTCTCTTTCTCTCATAACCTTATTTTCATCTGAAATATGTTGTTGTAAAAATTACTCTAGATTACTATATACAAAGGTGGTTACAAACCTTACAGAAACACAATTTTTTATGAATAAGTTTTTCTGCAGCCTGTTCAACAGCTTTCAATTCTTTCTGAAACTACACTGCATTCTTTGTTATTTGTTGCACTTACATGTTATCAATATTAATCAAACATAAATGCTTCCACCCCAATTCTATGTACAAAACTTAGGGAGTGATTGCTTTATACCTTTTCTTACATGCAAAACTCTGTATTTAGTTTAATATAACTGAAATCATCCACTAGCTTATAAACAATTATAGTTTCATTATGTTGCATGAACTCTTAGCCAATTACGGTAGTTTATTTGCTAGACTACATCAAGAGCAAACAATAAGTAATGTGATATATAAATTCAAAGTTCTTGTCGAAGAAAACAAACAAACTGGAGGCAACAGGAAAGAGGTTCTGATCTGTACCTTTCTCCATATTCCTGTTTGCACCCAAAATAACTATACTCTACTCATTCTTCACATTCCAAGTCAGTCTATAATATGACATATCTCCATCCATTCTAAGTTTCTCTTTAAGTGTGTTGATAAAAAAGCGAAGGGAGATTCTTAATTTAGCATATTTTAGGCTTGCCAGGTGCTAGAACTTGCCAAACTTATTATAGCTAGAGGAGGCTGGGAAGCTATGTTGTTTCAGAAAGGAAGAGAGGCTGAAAGAGCAGCAGAACCAGAAGGAGGAGAGAAAAAACATTATCTATCCTCTCAAGACATGAAATGAGTAAAGTAAGGACTGTATAGAAAAGGCATAATCCTAGTTAAGGAGAAATATTACCATGTTCTTAATAAAACTATTGTTCTGACTGCCCACTACGTGAAACCTCCAGAATTTTAGGGCATACTGTCTAGCAGTAATAGTCAAAGAACAAGAAAAAAAAATGTTTCCAAAGAAACTAATGGTATAAGGTTACAAACCGTAAACTGACTAATTTGGAGGCTGTCTTCCACCTTTTCTTAGTTTCTTGATGACTTTCACTTACATGAAAGTCTTTGTCAGGGTTCTAACTAACTTCCCAATGAAAGAAAACTCTGAGGCTTGAGTTTCCTCAGTTACATTTTATTAGAGATGTCATATTGGCACATCTGGGAAAACCCGGATCTGAAAGGTTCCAGGTTTTCCCCACCCAAAGGAAAGTTCAAGTCCCTGCCCAACACCCACAAGTCCACCACATAGTCCAATCTAAGCACCGCCCCAACTGGAGATGCCTCCCAGTTGCAGAGCACATTGTCCTTGAACATCTGAGAAAAGATTCTGTTTCGAGTGTATATGGAGTTCCCAATAGATCTACAGTAGGGCATCTAATGCTGTTTTTAAATGCCAATCTCTATCCATAAACTGATTATAGATTATAGCCATGGTGGTGAACCTATGGCACACGTGCCACAGGTGGCACACGGAGCCATATCAGTGGGCACGAGCTCAGCTCTAGCACACATGCGTGCACCAGCCAGTTGATTTTTGAGCCTTCTGGGCCCACCGGAAGTAGGGGAACAGACTGTTTCCTGCTTCTGGAGGGCCTGGGGTGGTGGTGAGGAAAGCTCATTTTTTGCTCTCCCCAGGCTCCTAGAGAGAGCCTGGGGAGAGCAAAAAACAGGCCTTCCGGTCCCACCAGAAGTCAGCAAACAGGCTGTTTTCACCCTCCTCAGGCTGCTAGAAAGGCTCTGGAGCCTGGGGAGGGGGAAAATTGAGCCTACTGGGCCCACTGGGCCATCATCTGCCATCACTTGCCAAAAGCAGGGAGAGCACAGGGGGAATCATGCACACATGCACAGGGCGCATAGTATTATGGGTGTAGGCGTGCATGTGCGCAACATTCCCCCGCTCCCCCCGCTTTTGGCATGCAATGGCAAAAAGTTTAGCCATCACTGGATTATAGAGTTGATCTGCCATATATTAACAAGAATTGGTTGGAATGGACTCAGATCTTCTCACCTAGCTCTGCCAATCTGGGTATTTGCTATAACATAATCTAGGATGGAGTATAAAGGGGAATGTTGTTGTCATGTAGTGATTCCTCATTGTCTTTGCAAACAATCTGCCTTTGAAGACAAATACCTGGTGTTAAGCCAGGGAAAGACAGTAACATTTCTGGTATATGATTCTCAGTGTTCTCCAATGATTTATTTGGCAAGCTCTCTAAGGGTTTCTCTTAGCTGGGCTTGGAGAACCCCACGTTGAAATCCCTCAAAGATTTTAATGTCATGCAGAATCAGCTCAGGACTTCGTGATCACTATGACAACTATGGACTCTTAATTCATCAATGGCAACACATGAAAGAGCTCATATTTATATGATATATATACAGAGCCTGTATCAACTTTTGTAAACAGATATACTCATGGTTTTGTGGTTCATATTGTTTTTATTAATAAATTGTTCTATTGTTTTTATTGTTTTATATTGTTTTTAAGTATTGGGAAGAAACTCATACATTAAGATAAACAGCTACATTTTTATAAATAAATGGTATAAAATAAGCTATTATATACAGTATCTCTTCCTATAGGCTGCCCATTTTTTCAGCAAGCTTCAGCCAAGTGCAAGCCTGCTTAGGAGATTCTCTGACAAATGGCATTGAAGCCCATTATTATTAAAGCATAACCTGAAGCAGTGCCTATTACCATATTAGAACCATATTTAAAGTGTATAACTGTTGTATGGATAACAATAATCTACATATATTTTGTTGAGTTGTACAAAGTCAAGATAGAAATGAAATAAATGCATAAATATGATTTTTCTTGATTTGGGAGTGATATTGAGGAAACATATTGAGATACTGATTGAGATACTGATCAAACAAGTGTAGCAATGACAATTTTAAAAAGTCATGCTTGGCACATAGCTCTGCATATCACACATGATCTGGACATGATATTTACCTAATAATTTCGTTTTCCCAGTCCAGTATATATATACTAATTTTATTGCACCAATATATTAAATAAATACATGCAAATATACATATGAGTCTTTAGGAAAAAAGGTGGAGGTTAGTTCATTTATGTTCTTAGTATAATTTTTAATAATCATGTATTTCCAAAAATTGAATGAACTAATAGTGTAAGATTTTATGATAGAAAAAAACCAAAAGGAAGCAATTATGCAACATTAGTTATTTATAGCATAATTTATTTCCTCTGAAAAAGAAGCATCTTTGTTAAACTTCAACTAAAGCTAATCTATAAATGCTCCTGATAACACTAACGCATGAATGGAGGAAAAGAAAGCCAACAAGCTGATAGCCATCTCACCAATGAATATGTTGATGATGCCAAAAAAATTGCAATCCAATTGTAATCTTATTTTACCACAGCACACTGTGTCCAAAGCTATCTTTGCTAAGCAGAATAAGCAGGTGATCTGTCCCAATCAATGATGAAGATTATAAACACTGGGCTGATGAGTACCTGGTACTACAACATTAACTGAACAAGACATCTGGCTGATTGTACCTTTAATCTGAAAAATACGAAAAGCTAACAAAGCCTGTTTTAAAGCTGAAATCACAAAAGCTGAAAAAGCAAACATCTAAAAAAAATAAAAAGGAAAAAATATAATTGTCAGGGATATTCAGCTTTATTAGCCTCAGAGAGGACTAACTCATTTAAACACCATAAATAAGTATGAGGTGATTACCTTGCGTCAAAGAAACATACACCGAAAAAGATACAGAAAAACAGCTTTAAAAAATAAGACAAACTAGGATGTCTCCAGAAAATAGAACTTCTTATAAGATTATCTAAGTAAGTGAATGACCTTCCCATACCCAATAGCAGATAGTTCCATAAATCAACTGTGTATGTAGGAAGAACTTCCTCTTTGTTACCCCAGCCAGCTTCAGCTATTATTCAGTGAGCTTCAAGTACTTTGGAACTGGAGAGGCTTTTTAAATGGTTGTTCTTTTATATTACGCAATTAAGGATTTTAGGATATATTCACAGTAATTTAATATAATATGCTTCAACTATCAAGAGTTTAGGAAGCTCGTGCATAAAATCACAGCAAAATTATTGAGTCATAACAATATTTATCATACAAATAGAACACAGAAAATAAATTAGCACAAGCAGAATTAACAAAGGTGAAAAGAATATTTGAAGAAAAGTCCTGCGTGATGTATAGAACCTTGAGTGTCTATATAAAGAGGACAAGGGCATTTTGGAAAATGGAGGTGCTTTTTGTGTCATTCCAACTGGCTATGATGAGAGAGACGGTTTCAGCACTGATGCTGGGCAGGTGGCTATGTGCAACCATTGACAAGGCATATGACTTACAGGCCCTACCGAGACCCAGTGCACTTACAACACACTCTACCAGGAGTGCTGCTACTACAGCAGCCTGGACGACGCAGGCTTCAGTGGAAGAAATTTGTTGGGCAGCAACCTGATTGTTGTTGCCGCCTTTTATCAGGCACTACTGGCTGGACTTGTTTGCCTCGGCCAAGGCCGCCTTTGGCAGGAAGGTCCTTCAGCGAGTACTGGGAATGACCTGTGAGCAGGACCAGACAAGTACCTACCCAGCTTTAGTATGTCCTATGCCTGGAGTCTCAAGTCTCCTTATCTGGAAAAGGAGCATTGGTCCTATCTGATATGCCCATTTTCAGGAGGTGATGAGAAACTCCAGCCCCACCCTAAGAGGAGTCTGGTCCAGAGTATCCTTGGGGTGTTGTTGCAGATACTATGTCCTGAGATCTCGCTGTGACATCGTTGAAACTGGGAGCGTCAGCAGAGGGAGTCTCTTCAGTTTAAACTCAGTGTATAGAGCTATAGGACAAGAGTCAACCCATGCCTGGAGTCTCTTGTCACCTCCTGAAAATGGGTGTATCAGGTAGGACCAATGCCCCATCTCTTTTTCTATCATATTTCCTTGAATCGTGAACAAGTTGGACAAGGTTTAGTTTAAAAAACAGCTCTGTCCTTTGGAAGTTTGGTGGTATTATCAATTGGAATAGAAAGGAGAAGCAAAAGGTTTGTGACATGTTCCTTTGAACAGCATCCCATGGATTCAGTTTGTTTATATTTGGCCTTGGATTACTAATTTATCCTTTGTTTTCTGCCTTGCTTTTCTTGACAGCTTACCCTCAAATCCTACAATATTGACAGGACAACCAGGACTCAACACTAACTGGCTGTTTCTCCTCATGTCTAGAGTGTGCCAGTCTCTTTCTCTGGCATGAGACAGATTGGGACAGAAATCCAGCAAAACCAACTCTGCACCAGGAGTTGATCTTGGGCATAAAGCTGGGTCAAGCCACAACACTACCTGATCCATGTGGAAAATACATAAATCTTCCCTTACGGAGGGTGCAGCCAGCTCCAATATCTCCTGGCCGATGTTATCGCCACTAGAAAGATCACCTAGTATGTTAGAAAACTTAGGTGGGTAGTTCTAATCATTTTGAAGGGTGCCTTGGTGAGAGCCTGCAACACGTTAGAGGTCCCAGGTGGGATATCAATGACCATCATTGGTTTTAAATTGGTGGCACCCCTAAGGAATCTCCATACCTCTGGTTGCTGTGCCAAAGACTCTCGCACCCCACAGGACAGAACTGAGGCTAATGCTGCTATTTGTCTGCAGAGAGTAGCCAGGGTCAACCCTCTCTCCAGGCCATCCTGAAGGAAGTCTAATAACTGAGCTACTGATACCATCGTGGGCTCAATGGTCTGTTTGGTGCACCACTCACAAAAAATCCACCAGGTAGTGTTATATATCCATGTGGCAGCCTGGATCATCTGTATGACCCCGGAGAAGTTCCACTTCATCAAAAGTCTCCACTCAACTTGACCATGTGGTCAAGTGTAGCCATTGTGGATTCGGGTGGTAGATGGGACCTTGGCTGAGGGAGACCCTGTCAGAAGGAATCCTCCATGGTCTGGCAATCAACAGGCTGACCAGATTCGCAAACCATGGACGTCTGAGCCAGTGAGGCACTATGAGTACCACTTCTGCCCTCTCGTGCAAGATCTGTCTGACCACCCTTGGGATCAAAGCCAGGGGTGGGAATGCATACAGTAGTCCCCGGGCATGGGCAACAAAGGGCATTGACTCCCTCTGATTCCAGTGCCAGAAACCTGGAGAAGAAGCGAGGCAGTTGGCTGTTTGCTGGGGAGGTGAAAGGTCCAGGATTGGCTGGCTCAAGTGAACTGATACCTTCCTGAACAACTCTGGCTGCAGGTGCCACTCCGAATGGTCTATGGTGGCCTGCTCAGCAATCTGCTTGCACATTGTTCAAGCCTGAAATGTGCTCCACTCTGATGGAAAGTAAGTTCTTCTCCACCCAGCGACAAAGGAGCTGCATCTCCTTCATAAGTGACGGAGTGTGTGCCCGTTGGATCATGTGCACCTTGGTGGTGACGTTGTCGGTGAGGAGGAGCACATGATGGCCCACAATCTGCTCCTTGAATTCCCTTAGGGCAGTGATGGCTAACCTTTTTGCCGTCTCGTGCCAAAAGCAGGGGGAGCACGGGGGGGGGGTTTGCACGAGTGTGCCCACACCCATAATTGAATGCCCCACTGCTCCCCCCCATGCATGTGCGCGCGACTCCACTGCACTCCCCCCACTTTTGGTACGCAACAGCAAAAAGGTTATCAGTGAGCCCAGTAGATCTGTTTCTTGCCCTCCCCAGGCTCCAGAGGCTTTCTTGGAGCCTGGGAAGGGCAAAAATGGCCTTTCCCATCCCCCCGGAGGCCCTCCAGAGGCTGGAAACGGTCTGTTTCCTGACTTTTGGTGGCCCCAAAAGGCCCAAAAATCAGGAGGCTGGTGTGCGGGTGCATGCTGCAGCTGAGCTAGGCAATACTTGCATGCCCACAGATATGTCTCTGCGTGCCACCTGAGGCACGCGTGCAATAGGTTCGCCATCATGGCCTTAGGGCCAAGAGGGCCACCCTCAGTTCTAATCAATTTATGTTTTGGTGTAATTCTGTCCTTGACCATTTTCCCATTACCACTAGGCTCTGGCAATGGGCACCCCAGCCCTCAGGCTGGCATCCATGGTGACAAGTAGATGCTTCTGGTCCTTGAAAGAACACCCCCTTTTCATGAGATCGGATGCCCACCAAAATTCCTCTCCAACAAGCGGTGTGACTGCAACCAAATGGCGCCTACTGTCAGCAAGAGATGTGTACTCCAACCGCCTTGACAGCTCCTTTCGTGCCAACCAGCCAAAAGGCAAGAAACAAGCAATGGGCTCAAGCCCATGGCTCTTCACACTGTGGAAAAACACCTCCGCCGCTCTTTCACCAGAAGTGTAATTGAATGAAAGAATTGTAAGAATTGTGTCAGATGTTAAGAAAAATTCACCAGAAGTATGCTAAATACGTCCAATTGAGCTCAAGGCCGCCTTTGGAAGGAAGGTCCTTCAGTGAGTATTGGGGATGACCTGTGAGCAGGACCAGACAAGTACCTACCCAGCTTTGGTATGTCCCATGCCTGGAGTCTTGAGTCTCCTTATCTGCAAAAGGGGCATTGGTTCTATCTGATATGCCCATTTTCAGGAGGTGATGAGAAACTCCAGCCCCACCCTAAGAGGGGTCTGGTCCAGAGTATCCTTGGGGTGTTGTTGCAGATACTATGTCCTGAGATCTCGCTGTGACATTGTTGAAACTGGGAGCATCTCTTCAATTTAAACTCAGTCTACAGAGCTATATGCCTGGAGTCTTGAGTCACCTATCTGGAAAAACTACGGTTCTAAGGTGAAAGTGGTAATAAGGAATACTTAATTTTCTGCCTGATTTGGGAGCAAATCCTATCTAATTCCTATTATAATTGCACCATTTAGTATATATCTTTTTCCTTCATTGCCTCCTAAGGTTTAGATATAGAAATTAAAGTATAAATCAAGACTGAATAGATCAAGCCTCAAGCCTTCACTCAGTTGTGAAAGCTCACTGGCTATCTTTAGGCAAATTATTCTCGTTCTCAACATGTCCTACTCTACAGGATAGGTGTTGAGAGAGAGAAAATGGATAAAGTGAAAGAAGTGCTAAATGTGCCATTTTGAGCACCAGAAGAAAAGTGGGAAAGAAATAAACATTAAATAAAAACAAGTAAAACCTGAAGCCTGGTCTACCTATACAGCATAGGAAAAATGAGATGAGTTTTGAAAACCGTATTTTATTTCAGAAAGCAAGAAAAGTGAAACTACTCCTAATTTTAAAAATCCAGACAAAGCAGAATAAGTTCACCTAACAACTGACAAACTTTCCCACATGCTGCCTGAAAAAAAAAATCTAGTATACCTGTATAAGTAGATTAATGGCAATTTATAGGAAAAAAATATTTGAAAAATGCACTGAAGAAGAAAAACTACTTTTACTGCAGTAGCTGCAGAAAGGATACAATACTCATTTGCAAAGGGCTTGTTATTTCCAAGTTGTGGCATGTATTTCTTTAGAAGCTAAGATTGTCTCATGTATTCTGTGTTATGGTACTTAATTTTTAAAAAATTAAAAATTAATTAGTCATTTAAAATTACTTTCAGCTTTATATTGTTTTACTACTTCAAAACAGTGTTTTAGTAGTGGTGCTGTATCTCCTTTTTAAAAATATTACTTTGTGCATCTGAAAAGCCTCTTGGGATGTAACATAGAATTCCAAATAAAATAACGAGTTCCCTGGCAAATCTCCTTTTAAGTTTCAATGTTACTTATAGGATCATATGTACATGTAAGATAATGTTATATATAAGATCATCATATTTTCACTTAACAGCACCCATTCAAATTTATGATGGTGCTGAATAGCATTCCCATACCATTCCCATCATTATGATCTGGGTACTTGGCAACCAGCCCACAATTACCATGTTACAGCATCCCTTGGTCACATGATCTCCATTTGTAGCTTTCACTGTCAGCTTCCAACAAGCAGTCTATGGGGAAGCTGGCGGGAGATGACAAATGGTGACCACGTAATATCGCACTAATGATGGTGTGAGATTTGCTTAACAATAGCAACTGCAAAGATAAATGCATCCTAAGCAACATAGTCATGTGATGTGCTTTATGACTACATTACTTTAGAAAAGTGATGAAAATTCTGGTCACCCTCTGGTCACAATCATTTCACCATTTAAGTGAGGATTACTTGTATTCCCTTTGCAAGCTGTATTTGTGTTTATTTTGTCTGAGGCAAAATGTTGCAAGTGACCATGTATTTTACTGACAAGTATTTCCTTTCTTAGCAAAAGATAAACAATCTACTCAAGTTTTTCAACTGTCCCTCATTTGTCATCAGATACTTAAAGCATATCTGTTACATTAACAGATACAATCATTCAGCACATCTTAATAATTCTTCACAAACAGACCACTAATTATCTTATTTGCTCTTCATAATTCTCTTCATAAACTTAACACATTAATAGTTTTTAAACATAATACATTAATAGTCATTCTTGGTTTATCTTTTTTATAAACCCTTTCTCATTTGTAATCTGAACTTTTTTTCTTCATCTTAATGGTAACTTATTAGTAACTCAGACTCTCCTGGCTTTTTTCCTCTATTGCTTTTTGGGCCTGTACTGTAAATTACTTTTCTTCTTTCAAACTATAAGTCATATTGTAATTAAAAATTATTGGGTCTGTAATTCTGCGTTAAATAACAATTTACTTGAAATATATATAAATTATTGTGTCTCTCTGGGCTATTTTTTTCTATATTCCAAAGGATTATTATGAACGATGTCTAATGAGAAAATAGCTTTCTATATAATCCAGTGGTCCCCAATCTTTCTGACTCCAAGGACTGGCAGTGAAGGTGGTGGTGGAGGAGGAGGAGGAGGAGGGGAGGAGATGGTCTCACACATGCAACCTAATGTCATACATGTGTAAATGAAGCTTCACCCCCTGGCCTGCCACTTGCGCAACCCAGTTCCCAATGGCCCATACAGGGATAGGGGACCCCTGATATTATCCCTCTCCCATAACTAAATTAACAACATTTACAGTATTAGTTGATTCATGTATCTTTGAAAAATTTATTATTTTTTGGAAGTTTCATGTTTAATACATTTTTGAAGTTTGACTGAATTCTACTGTATTTTTAAAATATAATTTTATTTTTTTTAACGAAGAACAAAAATGTTCATCCTTTAGCATATTAATTATTTGATTTCGCGTATTCACTTTATCCTTTTCAACATCCCTTCTTTTAGCATTGAGGCATCTGATTATTTGAATCAGTATTTCCCAAAACTCACTAGCATGTGTCAGCTTCCTAGTTCCTATAAAATAGAATTTTTGCAGTGCAAGAGAGCCTGCTGTCTACAGAATCAATAAAAAAATGGTCACGAAAGAGGGAGGAAGAAGAGAAAGGAAGGTATCCCTTCTGTCATATAGAAAGAGGAAAAGGAAATAATATCATGGTTTACACCTGAACATAGGTTTTTCTGCTGTGCATATTTAATCATCCATTTGGGGAAGATTATTTCCTGATGGCAGGAAGAAGACAAGAGAACTCTGTCAAAGAAGCATAGGGGATTGGTATGCAATGCAATGTTGATTGCTTCCAGACTCTCTCCTATAATAACCTAAAATAGGGTTGGTGATATTTACTGTACATCTGATTTTCAGTATAATAGTCTGAGGAGGACCTAAGATTGTTAAAATAAATAAAGGACTGTTAGATGTTCAATGGTACTGTACTAAAACCAAGGACCCTGTTCAAGTTTTAAATCAATGCCTGATGTCAGATATTAACTGGATAAAGCAATGTTTCTCAACCTTGGTAAATTTAAGATGTTTCTTACATTGGCTGGAGAATCCTGGGAGTTGAAATCCATACATCTTAAAGTTGCCAAGTGAGAAACACAGGGATAAAAGTACAATTTAATCCAAAATATATATAAAAACTGAAGGTTCAAAAAATAAATCAAGGAATAAGGATTCAGTCAGTGCTGTATAGGATGTAATTTCTTTGAAGGCTACATATTGTATTTGCTGCAAGTTTCCCTTGTCTGCAAATTCTCCTTGTCTCGGCTCAGTTTTCAGCTGTGGCTAAACTGTGGAATGATTTTGGTGATGGGAAGAATGTAATTTGTTTTTTAAAAAACAAACTGATTGTTGATCAGATTCCAGGCATAATTCAAAATACTACTTATAAAGCCCCCCCATGTTTTGAATCCAAGCTACCTTAAATATATATATTGCCTTATAAGGTAATTGAGGCATTAAGAAACACCATTCTCCAGTTAACACAATTAAGAGAGACCTTTGGTGTGTTCAACAGAGGTCAGACTGTTCTCCTTCCCTATTGTCAGCAGGAAAAAATAATTTTATTTATGCAGACTTCTGGCATATAAGCAGGGTTTAAGTTGAAAGACAGGAGCATGTGGATGTTTTTGTTCTTTTTAATTGTATTTTAATTATATTATTTTTCATTAGAAGTCTTGATCCATTGATGGAAACGACGGTTATAAATTCAACGAATACAATACTAATTATCACCCAAATTTTATTCTATTCTAGCCAGTTACCCAGTCCTCCATTATCTAGTCTGAATTTCGTCTTTTATTTTCTTAAAAACGAAACTATGAAAGCATTACTGAGCCTGATTGTCTTGTGTGAAATATGTTCTCAGATATCCCATCTATAGACTAAAAAATAAATTTGAAAATTTGGGTATGGGGAAGAGAAAAACTTCAAGCAGAAATTATAATTAATGCCAGTATCTTAACCATTTTTATAATCTCATTATTTTAAATTACCTCTTAAATGAATAGGGAAAAAAACAATTTTACATATGACTATGATAAGTGCAAGGATACAGTGTGCTTAAATGCAAGAACTCTGCATATGTCTGTGTCATATGTCAACGGAGGCCTAAGTAATTAGCAGATTCATTTTTCAAATAATAAAGGATGAGCAACTAATTGATTTTTCCAATTACTAACTGTACAAAAAAGGCAATATTAACCTAATTAGGGTCCTCCTAACATTTATTGAAATATTTTGCTATGCTGTACTGTTTGTTTTTTGTCCTTTAATAATACTAGATTTTTATTGATATTTTTTCTAAATATCAGTAACTAAAACATGAAAACCTGCTATGAATCAGTTTAAACTGCTTATACAAAACTAATAAAAATATACATAATTGAACTGTGAGTCCACTATTCAAATTTACATTTTAACTGCATGAAATATTTTGTCTCTAGCCCACTAAGCCAAAAGAAATTCCTATTCCTCAGCCAAACCTGTATCAACTTCCAAACTGCTGCTTTTTTCTCAAGCAACTCTGCCCATTTTTTAAAAAATCAAGTATTTTAAATGTAAAAAAATTAAAAGCTTAAAACAAACATTTGGAGAATGTTTGAAGGCTAACAGGAGAAAAGATGTAAAAGATAGGAATGAAGATAGTGTATCAGCATTTGAAATAGCTCAATCCATGGTTTTAGGAAAGAAAGCAGCAGGAAGCATTGATCACAGAAAAAAGATTGTATGAACTTCCATTATTAATTAATCTATGCAGTTCCTTCAGATCAAATAGAACACAATTAGTAAGTTAATAATCACCACATAAATCTCATTTCAAATATTTCCAAGAAGCTAATCACCATTATAAACAAAAGAAATAAAACAATCAAGCTCAACTTCACTTTCAGCTTCAGTATCAATTCTTTCCTGAATACTCATATCAAGATTTCAACTGAAAAGTTCTATCATTAAGGAAAAAAAATAACAATCACTGATTATTCTTTATTACCATATTAAATAAACTTCATTAACATGTTTGCATCTTTTTCATAATAATTAGAAATTGTCTTTCTAAATACAGCATGGGGAAAACGTGAAGAATTTTATGTAAAATATTAGTGAATAATTATAATACAAAACTCATACTCATATTCTTTATGATTTACAAAGTAGAACAAAGCAATATTTTAAAATAGTAAGAAATCAGTGTGTCATTATTTAGAGTCACTAAATTGGAATAATATAATGATGAATATGACTCCCATAGTATCTGATTTCATATTTTATTCCCAATAAACTCACTAGGCTTCCCAGTCTTTCTGAAATAATTTATATTTCAGATATATCTCTGTAAATTCAAAAACTTTAAAAGTATTCCCGGTTTTAAAAGCAACCATAAAATTGCAGGCAATTAAAAACTCTATTCCCAAAAGTTTCACCACAAGCAATAGCAAAAGCAAAAAGCTTTTATATACTGAAAGGCGTGTCTTCACAGCCTGAAGCAGACACATTAATTTAAGGTGTGGAAACTACAAAGTTTCTTATTTGCATAAAACATGTCATCAAGTCTAAACAAGATACAGTAAGTAGTTATATTATACATATGAATTAACATGGAAGATAAAATTAAGTTAAAATTTTAAGAATATAAGTTAATAAAACTAAAGTATCAGTGAATGTTTATTGTTGAAAAAGATATATTGTCTTGAATATATTAAAGAAATTCATTACAGCTCTCTTCCATACATATCAAAATCTTATTGTCAAGATCTTTTTCAGGGCTGGACTCCTATGTATGTTTGTTTGTTTTTTTAATGTATCTATATTTTTAATATATTTTATCACCATATATCAAAGAGCACATGAATACATAACACATTAGTTCATCACAAAAAGAAACCCTACTTTAGTATCTGCAACCACAACTGACTCAGATAGTATGGAGGAAGAAAATGACAAGGCACTTAATTTGCAGAAATGCAGCTATTTTAGCTTTTTGATAATCACATAAATAATCAGTATTTTTATAATCCTATGCATACACTAACTTAAAAAGTCAACATTCAAGGTCAATTATATTTCTGTTTCTAATGCTTCTGAAAATGTTTCTTCAATCAAATGAGCCTCCGAGTTCCCATTTTCCCAGGACATAGCTGAATAGCTGCCAATTTAGCTGGATGCATTAGAAAAGCTCATACAATTCCAAATTGTTAAAATAATATAGTAAGCTATACTTTAAAAATAAAGAAACAGTCGGTGGAGTAAGCAGAAATTTCTTTTAGGTCCTGTGGAAATAATAATTATTCCAAGAAATTAAGGAGGACTAATTCATTCACCCATTTGAGGCAAGAAATCTTCCTTGACCAGCTTTAATCCTAAATACTGTATAGTCTCCGATCTTTAGCAAAAGATGGGAATCATGAGAAAATCAGCTGTCACTTATGAAAATTATCCTATTACTTATACAAGCAATAAAATGTCCCCCAATTGGCCATTCATCTGAAAGTTATTTGCAAAATAAAAGTTATAGGTTGGACAGTTTTATCATTTCTCAATCTGGATTTTTTAAAAATTAAATCATTATCAAGTCAAAATGTCAACTAAAAATATCAACTATATACTACGAGAGCCATTTTGTGATTTAAATTTCTAGTAAGGTTGAACAGGATTATGGATCACGCAGGAGTAGTTATCTACAAAAATCAGGGAGTAGCACTATTCATGAAAATTAAGGAGTGTTCAAGAAAGCATTCTTTTGACATTTTTAAGTAACTATTTAAACCAAATAGATGTGGCATGTCAAATATGAAGCATCTAATTTTAGCCCTCTTTGTCCTTTAAACACAAGTGCAATAAATAATCTCTATATTTTAAGGAGTAACAATACTAAAAATCCACCTGTGTGCCCCATATTTGAAATGCAATGTGTGCTATATTGTGTTCCACTATTCATAAACTAATACCAAGGAATTCCATATTATCAAAAGAAAAATAAAAGCAAAACAACACATTTTATCAATAGCTAGAATTATTGCATGTAGCTAAGCAAGAATTATTAGAGTGGGAAGGAACACAATGAAATTCACTGTGTCTATGTAGAGAACAGTTTCAATCAAAACTTCAGTATTAAAGAAGAACAAATGAAATTAGCCATTATCCCAGAATTAGATCCAGTACTAAATTATCAAGGTCTATTTACTTTGCTTTTTCTGTTCATATGACCAGAAATAACAAAATGAGAAAGAATGTGCGTGGTGAGCAATAGTACATTCCTCTTACAAATTTAATTTAGTAAAGTCAGTAATTCAGAGAAAATTTCGACAAAACCTAGGTTGTTTGTATCCAAGTATAGTTTCTGAATACTGATCCATAATTTCATTGTGTTCCTTACTGATCCATAAGTTAAAAATACCTGTGATGACACGAATGCTTGGCATCTTTATAGATTTCATACATTTACATTTTGCATTTTTCCAAGGCTTATGCAAAAAGCACAATCCATTTTAAAAACTCTTGAGAAAAAGAAAAAAAATTAAAGAAAGGAGTATTAGGTATGCTAACTGTCTTGAGTTGTTTATTAAAATAATAAAGTGGAGAACGAATAAGCTTTTACTATACATTTTTTCCTTATCTCTAAACACACTTTTTCTGATAGAAATTATATATATATACATACATATACACATACACATACACATACACATACACATACACATACACACATACATACATACATACATACATACATATATATATATATAGCCAGGTTCTTCTTACGTAAACCAAGATTTTTATGCGGCCCTAGTTCAGTGAAATCACAATCCACTAGTTTCTAGGCTTTTTTTCTGGCAGCCAGCAGACCCTCTGCTGCCCATTGGGAGACTAAGATAGATCTATTTCGGGCTTATGAGCCCTCATCAGTTAGCAACACCCTCATCTCATGTATCCTCCCTGTAAAGGTACAGTATTTGTTTTCTTTCCTTTTCGTAGGCTTTATGTGTATTTCTCTTTAGCCAGGTTCTTCCTATCTAAACCAATATTTTTATGCAGCCCTAGTTCAGTGAAATCAGAATCCACTAGTTTCTAGGCTTTTTTTCTGGCAGCCAGCAGACCCTCTGCTGCCCTCATCCATGTATCCATGAAACTAGTGGATTGTGATTTCACTGAACTAGGGCTGCATAAAAATGGGTGTGGCTAACTGATGAGGCCTTATAAGCCCGAAATAGATCTATCTTAGTCTTCCAATGGGCAGCAGAGGATTTACTGGCTGCCAGAAAAAAGCAGTCCAGTCCACTGAGTAAAAAAGACTGATGGAGAACGGAGAAGAGGGGCGGGACCAAAGCGACAAAAAAAATGATTGACACTCAGTACATCCTATCACACTGTTATCAACCCAAACGTAGGATTGGCGACGCATCGAATCAGGAAAATGTGATTTCACTGAACTAGGGCTGCATAAAAATCTTGGTTTACCTAGGAAGAACCTGACTAAAGAGAAATACACATAAAGCCTACGAAAAGGAAAGAAAACAAATATATATATATACATATACATACACATACATACATACATGTGTGTGTGTGTATATATGTGTGTGTGTGTTTACGTGTGTGTGTGTACAGGTAATATCTCGGGTTTCTTCTACCTGTACACACATATATACCCGTGAAAACTTATATAGACACAGACACAGACACAGACACACACACACACACACACACACACACACACATATATATATAAAATATTTTGTTGATAAAGAAATAATATATATATAATATGTGGTCATTTACCAGTTGCTAAGAGAACATTAAGAAATGAGCATACTATATCTATCATACCCTCATTTATAGTGAAAAGCACTATAATTTGTGTACTAATCAGTCACATTCTAAATCAAGATGCAATTTAAACAAAAAATTGTGTCCATTATTAAATCTTTTAATCAATTTAAAGGTATTAACTTTATATATAAAATTGATTCAAACATTTGAATCACCTTCAAACCAAAGTTTCACACTGTACTAAGTAGTGCTTTAGTTATTAGTAAAACCAATAACAATATTTTCACACATGCAATGCACTCAAATACATTCAAGATGCAAGTTACAGCAGTGTTGTATCATCTTGAACAACCAAATTTTATCCCGCCAGTTTCTTTTCAAAAGAGACACATTCTGCATATATTCTTTAGGTAATCTAGATAGGTAGAAACATAATATTTAACGCACTTTGATATGGTGATCTATCTTAACACTAAAATAAAGATACTCATAAATAATAAGCATAATCTTTCCATGAGTCACACATGTTTAGTTAAGAAAAACAAATAGAGCATTATATGTTCATTTCCTGTGCCCTTTTGATCACAAGTTTCAAAATATCCAGGAAAAATTATTTGACAGAATACGGAATAACAGAGAGATTGCCAGGCTTAATAACATGTTGCAAATTGTGTTTGACCTGCCAAACATTCTAAAAGAATGAGTCTCACATTCAAGATAATTTAAATGAATATGTTGTTATACTAATTAACTTTCAGACATAGACCAAGCTATTTAAAAATAGTATTTATATGTGTGATTATACTGCTTATTTTAATTTCGGTCTTGTTTGCTTTTTATTATTACAGATATACACATGTCAGAGTTGTAAATTAAGTTAACTGCCCCTATAAATTCCTTAAATAATTGTTATCAGCAGTTCTTGTTCATATGCAATTATGGACCAATTTATATTTATTTTCAGTTATAATTAATCACTTTTCATATTTTAAAAGTCATATATTTTCATATACCCAGATTTAGTTATACTTTCATAGTATATATATTACCATGAACAATTTTTCCTAAAGTAATATTTGTTAAGTTCATTAATATGCCTATTTTAGCATATTTTCTTATATCTGTTTTTGTATGTCCTTTGGAGAAAAATGTATTGCAAAACTCATAAAAATGTAAGTTTTAAAATACAGTTGCAGTGTGAAAGGTAAATTGTGTAAATAATAAGTTACCAATTTCTTCTCTGAGACAATCCTGTTTTTAAGACAAATGATATTGAAGTTTCCAGGTATCTTACAAAGATAGTCCTATCAAACATATTTCTTCAGCCTTTCTTTAGCAACAATAGATGATTATGTCTCCAAAATAAGCTTATCCAGTGCAACAGCCTACAGCAGGCGAATCTTATACTGGCCATCTTCTGGAAGAAGTCAAGAGTCCCCCCTACTTCACAGGGGACAGTATATTTTTTGGCCTGGATTATGTTAATCGAAGTCCCCTATCTAATAACCTCTTTCTAATAACCCATTAGAAAGCACTAATGGGTTATTTGACACCAAGTGGCTTATCCTCTCAAGCTCAGGATTTGTGCAGCATCCCTAAATTATGATGTAATACACAAAGTCAAATATATGATGTACCTTCAGAAGGCAACCAATATATGGTTGCCTTCAGAACTTGTGGGTGCTCCATCATTTCTTTTTTTAAAAAGAAATTGGACAGTCATTTGTCTGAAATTGTATAAAGTTTCCTGCTTAAGTAGAGGGCTGGACTAGGAGACTTCCAACTAACCCTGTTTTTCTGTAATTCTGATATGTCACTCCCCAAATCACTGAACAACCACAGAGGCTGTATAAGCGTATTAAATTGGGATGGAATGTGTGTGCACTAATGTAAGAAACACAGTAAACTAAATCCCAAGTCATAGATATAGAAATGGAATCCAAATCTAGAGCAGGGGTATCAAACTCAAGGCCCAGGGAGTGGATCCGGCCTGCAGGTCCTTAGATCTGGCCCACAGGGCTGCCCTAGAAACAGCAAAGGACTGGCCTGTAGTGCCTTTGCCCCAAAAAATGGAGCTCAGGAGTGCCACATGTGTCCCCCACGAGCTCCGTTTTCCCTGGTAGAGGGTTGCAGGAAGTCGTCGCAGGCCAAAATGGAGCTTAGGGGTCCGTTTTTGCTGGAAGACTGCTGGGGCCACCATAAGCCCCCCCGACACAAGTGACATCGAGCTGTCCATACCTATCCCAGCCATGCCCACCCCAGCCCCCCAAGGTCAAACACAACCCTGATGCGGCCCTCAATGAAATCAAGTTTGACATCCCTGACCTAGAGCAATAGGTTTTGCCCCAAAATAGAATTCTTTGAATAGGAAATAGGTAAGAAAACTGCATAGTATATTTTTATTATTCTGAATCTTGCCTTGAAAATATGTTTAAAAATGACACAAGCAACTGATAAAATGACACAAGCAACTGATAAAATACAAACCTTTTTAAAAATGCAACTGATAAAAGTATAAACTATTTTAAAATACCACATTCAGGTAGACCAGTATTATTATTTTCATAAAGTAATAATGTACAGCATTACAGTACTAATTTGCATGACTAAAAGTGTTTGAAACTGAATCCTTGCTGAAGGGAATTCAACAGGAGGAAAGAACTTATACTTCCTTAGATTGCTTAGATTCCTTAGAAGCAATCTGACAATTGTTTCTACATTCTTACCTCAGGTTTCACTTTCTACAATAAGAACTCATGTAAATATGCTTTTTTTATGAAATTCCTTAACTTTTTCCACTCCTGAAACAGCAAGTATGGGCAAGTACTTTAGAAAATTTGGAAAGGGACACCTAGTTCTACAATGCAAAAACGACCCAGTTTTCCAACCACTGATTCATCAAATGACTTTGACCTTCAGATGCTGAATCTCTAACCCTCTTTTCCTTTCACTCCAGAAATTCCTATAAAAATATGTTATGAGATAAAAAGAAATTTAGTTGAAACGAAAATGTTTATATACTGTATTTTGCTAAATCTTCTACCTTAAAACAGTAAAACAAATTTCACTAATGCAATAGCACCAACTTTTAATGAAATATGGTTATATTTGTAAAAACATATTTCATATTTCAACTGTATTCTACACCTGACATGGGGCAGAAACCAAATTCTTACTTATGCCATAAATCTGTATTATGGCCACTTCAAACTACAAGTGAGAGCTTACAGTAAAAAAGCAGCATTACAACCTTCTCCTTAAGTTTTTTTTTCCCCAATCCACAATGACAATTTTTTTTCAGGGAGAATTTACAGTACACACAGATCAACTTATAGTATTAATGCCATGAAGTTAGCCAAACCTGGATTTATTCAACTACAAACAACAGTTGGATAGAATTATTTGTGAATTCTCAATTTAGTTCCCAAATGAACTAAAACAAATTATATTTGACAGATATGCTGACATGAAAACCTCATTTAGGACAGGCAATTCCATGAAAATTAACATGATCATATGGATAAAAAAGAGAAAAAGGGCAGGTGGAAAGCAACAAGGTGTTGCTTAAGCTTTCCATTTCCTATCAGAAATATTTTCCCAAGAACAATGGAACGAGATCTTCACTCATGTCGCTGTGGTATTAGTCCTATGTGAGCATTATAATTTATCTTTATTGCCGTCCTATTACAAAACAGATGTATGGAAGAGAAACTTAAAGGCAATAGGCAGTTGGCGGGAGGCAAGAACATTAAGAAAGAAAATTTTATTACTCTATAGTCAAGCTATAATTTTTTAGAAGGACATAAGAATGAGTTTCCTTTTTAAAAACTGGATTCTCATTTATACCCATAAAACTTGCTACTCTGTTGCAAGAGATTAAATGAAATAAGCACCAAGCTTTTTTCAAACTACTTTCAAATCAGTTACAAGGAAAATAGCTACCGGTATATATTCTACCTCCAATCTTAGATCTAATTCTTTATTCAAGCTATTGCTGTGAAGAAAAATAAGGTATCATTACTCCAATCAATTATACTCCTAAATGTTAAAGAATATTTAGGAGTATAAAGTAAATGATTGGAGTATAATACCATACTTTTCTTGAATATTTAGACTTAGGATCCTCCATTTTTCCTATCTACAACATATACATTAATATGAATCTGTAACTTCATTTTAATTTTCATTATGGCCATTTTTAAATGTTTCAAAGCAGTCCAGAGGTATAATTAGAGATCACAAAACTAATTATATGCATTGTATTGATGATTCCCAGGTTTCATAAGACCTGCCTTACATAAACTCAATTTATTCATGTATCCATTTTCTCTGTCCTCAACTGGCTTGAGCCACCACTGCTACCTGTTCTTAGGATCAGGCCCTGCCTCTTAATAACTAATAGCAATAACATTTAGACTGATATAGGGCTTCACAGTGCTTTATGACCTCTCTAAGTATTTGTAAAATACTTAGAGAGGTCATAAAGTAAATACTTAGTAAATACTTATAAATACTTAGAGAGTCAGCAGATTGCCCCCAACAATCTGGGTCCTCAATTTATCGACCTCAGAATGATGGAAGGCTGAGTCAACCTTGAGCCGCTCAGAATTGAACTCCTGGAATGAGTAGTAAGTTAGCCTGCAGTACTGCATTCTAACCAGTGCGTCTCTTTCCAGAATGGTTTTTATTAACCACTCACCTCTCCCACAGCCATCTCTTTGAGCCCATTGCTGCAGGCTAATTCAGTTTAAATACGTTCAAACTTTATTTGTTCTCTCCATTGCTTTTCCTTAGGTTTTGTTTGCTGGCTCATTATATAAAAAAAACTGACAAATGTCCCTGTAGGAAGATTCTCTGGATGGAAGAACATAGTATTTTCATGTCTTTCAGGAATTTCTCCCTCCCTTCCCCCCTCTCCACAGCTACTTGCAAATTAGATAAGCACAAGACCTAATTTAGGTCTAAATGCACAGCCTTTTTATAAGGCATCAGTCCAACAGAGGTCAGATCAGAATCATATCTCAAAGCAACATTTTGCTATCTTGTGCAAAGATGTAACATTTTCAGAATTTTGAAGCCATTAGAAAAAAGAATATTTTTCCTACTCTTCTCAGGAGAGTAACCAAGAAATTTCTGGAAAATTGAAATAATTACATTGTTCATTTTCATATCACCACTTACAAGTCTAAATTAATGTTGCTGTTTAAAGAACATACAATACAATATGTAAACAATGATTTACTATTTCAATTATTATCTTGTTCTATTTATTATAATATGCCTAATTAATTTATTTTACTTTACAATGTGTTATTTTTTCTACAAAGCTGCAAAATCTTTTTAAAAATCTATTATAAATTCAGTTTGACAAGTTACAAAAAAATCACAATTCAGAAGAAACTATCAAAAAGCAATAAAGCAATTTAACATCCTTAGATACTTAGGGCTCAAGAATCCAGGTGGAACTGACCCACTGGCCTCTGGAGTAAAAACTGGCAATAGAAAAGCCCATAAGCAAATGAGGCACTGAATCCTCATTCCTTCTTTGGTGAAAATTACCAATGCACAGGATGAGCAGAAATGTATCTTGCTCTTCTTGTATTTGAGAGTTGTACTGCACTGTTTGTCCTCTATATACTATTTGGGTACAAGAACTGTAGTACTCTGATTAGATTTAAAAAATATTATTACATGTTAGTATTTTAAGGGAAATATAACAAATAATGAGTACTTGTTTTATTGCATTCATTACCGTAAAAGAAAATATTTCTGTCCATTTTTATCTTTGTCCTGGAAGTAAGTAGAAATATTAATTTGGATTCATCACCTAAGGGCAAATAACAGGTTCACCGACAATAACTTCAATGTAATCATTTCAATGCAATGTATTGTGTGTGTGTATATATGTACATGTGTATACACACACATACACCAAGACTTGCCGAAAATCTGAAGGAGAAAAGCAAGTACCCAAACAGCAATTCCTAAAACAGAAAGAACTGAACAAGCATGCAGAGAGACTTCAGACAAGGTAGCGAAGATGCTATCCGTTTCCTCTCCATACAAAGGTTTTTAATGCATCTACTTATGGTTTTATCAGCGCCGTGAGCGCCGTTGGAGAGGTCAGAACGTAGCAGGAAAATGAACCGCTCGTTTTTCTCCTTGTAAAGAGAGCAACTGGATGATAAAGTAAAGTCATGTATACATTAGTGTGTACTTCGCTCCGGGGGGGGGGGGGGGGAGCAATGAATTTGTGTGTATCAGTTTTATATACAACATCCCAGCAACTTAGTTAAATGTCCTGGAGTCACCCTCCTCGTTCCAATGTGTAATTTTTTCCCCCCTCTGAAATACACCCATGCTTTTCTCTCAATATTCACCAACCTCTCATTATCTCTTCCCACCCGCCTTCTCCAGCACGCATTTTTCAGACGAAAGACTTCGGCAGGCAGCCTTGCAGAGAGGAAGGTCAGGGAAAAGAGTCGCCGCCGCTACACTTTGCTGCGAAAAACATTCACCTTGAGGATCAAGGAGGAGTCCGAGGCGGTTTCGGGTCGCCCAAGTCCCTAGACAGCCCCTCCGCGCGAAAGAATCCGAGAGAGGAAATGGACTTGGCCTGGAGCTCAGGCAGAGACGCGCACTTGTGTGGCAACGCTGCCTCGAGCGACCGACCGCCACAGACTAGGCTCTCGGCCGCCCCGAGCCATTTACCAGGCGCCTCAACTTACCCAAACTACCGGCGAAACCGTCCATTTTGGGCGCCGCGGCGTCAACGTCCGACCTCGACCTCGAGCCGCCGGCTCCGTCTGAGAAGGCAGGAGGAGGAAGAAGCGGCGGGCGGGGGGGCAGCTCATTCACTCGCGCCGCGGTTGCGGCTGCCCACTCAGCAACCCGCGGCACGCGCTGCCCGCTCGCGTTCCCTGCCTGCCGCGGACGCTGCTGGGGCCCCACGCGCCTCCGGCGCAGCTGCTCGGGAAAAGACAGCTCCGTTCGCCTGCCTGCCTGCCTGCCTGCCTGCCCGCCCGCTCGCTCGCTCCGAGACCCCCTCTTGCAGGAGCAGCAGCCGCGGCCAGTTTCTAACCCCCTCCCCCAGCCGCTTTCGGGCCCGCCCTGCAGCGGCCGCGTTGCTTTCGCGCTTCCGACTCCGCCTTCCTTTGGCAGCCGGGGCTTCCCCTCCAGCAGCGGTTGAGGAGGGTCTGGGGGCGAGGCGGGCCTGGAGATGGGAAGGTGGCGGCGGCCCCCTCAGTTTGGTACGCCTGAGGCCCGGTCTTTTAGAGTCAGAAGTCGCCGAATAACAGGGAGGTTTGACTCCAAGCTGCCCTGGAGCCTGGGCTATTTGGGGACAGTAGCGTGTTTCGGGGTAAGGCATTAGTCCAGCGGCTTTTCTCGGGTATAACAACATCCCAGTAAAAGCTAACTAACTTCTTATTCTTAGTGGAGGGCTGTTGCTGGCAATTAAAGACTTATTCGAGAGGAACCCATGTAATTTAATGGGGAGCTGCCAGATGGAAGGAATTCAGGATTGCAGTTCACCGATTTCTTGAGTCTGCGGAAAATTATACCCTGGTAGAATTTGCTGTCCCAATTGCCAATCTTGATTCTGCTTAGTCTGTTGCGAATTACTGTCAAACGGTGTCTGTTTTTTTTCCTTTTTTTTTTATCCAGACATTTGTATACTGGCCTAGGTTATCCGTGTTAGGCAAAGAAAGGGGCTGACATTTCTACCTTTGCAGCCTTCCTTCTTGTCACCTGTGAATATTTGCTAGTCGTGAGGGGGCAGTGGGATCTAACACCAGGATTTTGTCAAGGGTCTTTTTGTACTCCTCTCCCATACCCCCATTTTGTTCAGCACAGGCTTAACAAAGTGTGTAACTTCTGAGTTCCTGAAAGTATCTTTTAGACCTGTCATTTCACTATTACACCACTATATTCTTGTGCAAAGCCAGCAAAAACAATTGAGGAAGTACACCTAACAATACCAGTTGTACAATCCAGTTCAGTAACACAAATCTGCTCAAGTGAAGGCACAGTAGGTGTCTCCATATCTGCTCAGGTTTACATTAAAAGGCTACTTCTTCTAGACTAGTGAGCAAACACACATTCCATAGTTTACTTTGCAATAGCAAAAAGCAAGATAGTTATTAAAAGTCTGTGAAGATTCTCAGTCATCCAGGTCATGGTTGTCCCTGAAGAGCTGAAGAAGCTTCTTGGATGAGAAGTGAAACGTCTTCAAAAAAACCCCCAGAAAGTCCAGTTGCCTCTTGAAAAAAGCATGGGCACCTTTATTAAAACATCTACTGCCAGAAATACCCAAATTGATGCCTCTCTGAACACATCCACTGTTTGTCCAATGTCATAGGCAGCAAAGCATTACTGGGCAGGATCCGACGAGGTGGGAACAAGTCTTGAAGGGTTACATCTGAACCCTGAAAGTCTTACATCTGGGTTGACTTTGACCCTGTTTCCATAGATGAAGTGGACAGGATTGGGGGCAGATTGGGGGCCTCCACATGTTTGTTGGATCCATGTCCCTCCTGGCTTCTTGCAACAACCAGAGAGGTCACTGGAGACTGGATCCAGGCGATTATCAACGATTCATTGAGGGATGGGGTCTTCCCCGCCATACTTAAGGAGGCGGTGGTTCGTCCCCTTCTCAAGAAGCCTGCTCTGGATCCAGCCTCCCTGAACAACTTTTGTCCTGTCTCCAACCTTTGCTTTATAGCGAAGGTTGTTGAGTCTGTGGTAGCATATCAACTTTCACAATTCCTGGAGGAAACGGATTATCTAGACCCGTACCAATTGGGTTTCAGGCACGGACACAGCACGGAAACGGCATTGGTCACCCTGGTGAATAATCTCTGGCGGGCCCGGGATGGGGGTTATTCCTCCATTCTGGTGCTATTTGACCTCTCAGCAGCTTTTGATACCATCGACCATGGTATCCTACTGCGACGGCTCCTGGGGTTGTGGGTGGTGGGCACGATTTTACAGTGGTTCTCCTCCTACCTCTTGGGCCATACGCAGTTTGTTTGGGGGAGGGGTCAGAGATCCTCCCCAAGGCCCCTCACTTTTGGGGTGTCGTAGGGGTTGGTTCTTTTCCCCCCTGCTCTTTAACATCTACATGAAGCCGCTGGGTGAGATTATTTGCACTTTGGGGTAGGTATCATCAGTACGCTGATGATACCCAACTGTACATCTCGACCCCAGATCAATCCAGGGATGCCCTTTTCATGATGTCTAAGTGCCTGGAGGCGGTACGGGTCTGGATGGATAGGAACAGGCTCAGACTCAACCCCTCCAAGACCAAGTGGCGATGGATACTGGCATCTCGTGATCTAGTATCCCCATCACTTCGGATGGGGAGCGAGTTGCTTACTCCCTCTGAAAGGGCTCGTAATCTCGGCGTCCTCGATTCACGGCTGTCCTTGGTGGATCATCTGATGGCCATGACAAGGGGGGCTTTTGCACACGTTCGCCTGGTGTGTCAGTTACGCCCTTTCCTGGTGCACCAGGGATGTCCTCCGTACAATCACTCATGCTCTCACCATTTCTTGTTTGGATTACTGCAATGCCCCCTACATGGGGCTGCCCTTGGGGTGCACCCGAAGGCTCCAGCTGGTCCAGAATGCAGCCGCTCAGGTTGTTACGGGAGCTTCTCATTACTCCCACGTAACACTTCTCCTGCGTGAGCTGCACTGGCTGCCAGTGATCCTTCGGATCCACTTAAGGTGCTAGTACTCACCTATACAGCCCTTCATGGCATGGGCCCGGGGTACTTGCAGGACCACCTCCTACCGGCCTCCCACCACCCAGTGTGCTCACATAGGACTGCCCTCCGGGTGCCGTCAGCTAATGTTGGCTGGTGGCCCCCAGGATGAGGGCGCTCTCTGTGGCCGCACCGACACTCTGGAATAGGTTACCCACCAGGCTCCGGATAGCCCCTGGCCTCCGCACTTTCCGCACCGAGCTGAAGACATGGCTTTTTCAGCAAATTCCTTGATCTGTTGCGAGGTTTTTAATTGTTTGGGGTTTTTAAATTGATTAATTTTAGTACTTGGATTGTTGTGTTGTTTTATTTTGTGAGCTGCCCCAAGTCCTACGGGAGAAGGGTCTCATATAAATTTGATAATAAATAAAATAAATAAATAAATTACAGATTTTAAATACCATAAGGCTGCAGACATAGTGGATTAAAAGGAAAAACACTAATAATCAGTAAAACTAAGAATGATTTATGATAGTCTCCCTTATTTAAATGTACCTTCAGGGGCTAAACAAAGAAATTGCAGTTGACAGTGCCTGTGCCATGATTTAAGTACAAGTGCTAGCCTAAATATGATTAGAACCAGTGTAGCACGCTATTTGAGATAATCGGTTTGAACCTGAGAAACCCAGATTGTAATTTTTGTACACCTTTACTCTCAGAAAAGCCAGGCTGTGAAGATTAAAAAGAAAAGTAATAGACAATCTAATACACAGTATTCACACAAGATCAAAACAATAGTGTGGTCTTGGAATAGTGCTAGTGTATTTGCAATGATCTTGAAAACCGGTTTCTGATTGAAACATGCAAAGACTACTAAATCTGCTCCAAGGAAAAGATCTAAACCTCTTTAGTAATCTGATCCACAGCTGTTTAAAGGATAGTCCATTCCAGAAAAAGCAGGAATTCACTCCCCTTAGTCTAATAGATAAAAAAACTGAAAAACTGTACCTTTTGCTTTTAATCATAATTTTGTGAAATTTACAAAGAAGTTAATACTAAAAATGAATAATAAAATATGCCAATTTTGAACTATTCTCTCTCTGTTTCACTTGTATAATTTTGATTATAATATATAGATGGAATTATGTGAATATATATAGCTGAAAGGACTGAAATTTGCATTATGTTATAATCTTAAATAGAATTTTTATAAGATGATGTATTGTTGGCATATGTTACCAAGATAAATTGTCTAGAACAGTGGTTCTCAACCAGTGGTCCATGAACCCCTAGGAGGTCACAATGTCACAGGGGGGTTGCAAAAGCTTGAAGAAATGTTATGATTTAAACCTTAAGTTTTGGGGGGTCTGTGACCATCATCCATGGCCACAAAGATATTTTGTATAATTGCAACACAACAAATTCTGGAGAGCATTTTCAAGAAACCATTTTCAAGAATCCAATAAAATGTCATGGAACATTTCCTAAAAAGCACTGACATGCAAGATGTCTTTTTCCCAAATTTATCATTTTCAGGAAGTATTTGAATATCTCCTTACTGCCTGCATATTATACTGTGACTATGCCAGTAGCTGTATAAGTTCATTGGATCTGTTTTATATTCATTCCTCCTTGAAGTCATAGGCATCAAGGATTCTTTAGTAACCACCAGGTAGAGGTATTATTGTAGATATATTAATATACAAACATATACATAGTGTATGCATATTTCAACACAGGAACAAGAGTGCCCATCAACAATAGTGTACCTTGCATTACTGATACACGTGATGCATTCTTGTAATACCTGGAAAATCTCTTTGAAACAAAAATGTATATAAGCATGTAGTACAAACAAGATCGAATATATTCAAAGCCTACCAAAGTAACCTACAAGCAGTATCAACAAACATAGATTTTTAAAAAGAAGTTATTTTAATAGTAATTGTCAATAAACTAACATGCTATTTTAATAGTAGCAGCTAGAGTACTACTACTACTGTTGGAAGCTCTCCATAGATAGCAGGGTGAGAGCAAGGGAAAATTATGGTGGTGTGCTTTTTATTTGCCTGACTTTTTTAGGGATCTATCTTGTCAAGCTGTTATCATTGTCAGTATTATGACAAAGCTCCAAAAAAGGTGGTTGCTGTTTTGAGGAATAAGGGTAATTTTAACAAAGTAAGTTTTTGTTTTGTTTTTTACTGTTTGTATGAGGGAACATTCCCAAAAACAATATCTGACTTTTAAAGTGGTATAAGTCTAAAAGGAAGGCTGAGCGCCAAAGAATTGAGGCCTTTACACTATGGTGCTGGAGAAGACTCCTGCGAGTCCCTTGGACTGCAAGGCAATCAAACAGGTCAGTTCTAGAGGAGATTAACTCTGACTGTTCTTTAGAAGGCCAGATCCTGAATATGAAACTCAAATACTTTGGCCATCTAATGAGAAGGAAGGACTTACTGGAGAAGAGCCTAATGCTAGGAACAATTGAGGGCAAAAGAAGAAATGGACGACAGAGAATGAGGTGGCTGGATGGAATCACTGAAGCAGTCGGTGTGATCTTAAATGGACTCCAGGGGATGGTAGAAGACAGGAAGGCCTGGAGGAGTATTGTCCATGGGGTCGCGATGGGTCGGACATGATTTTGCAACTAACAACAACAACAATCATAAAAGTATTCTAATAGCTCAAAAATGTATGAAGGAAATTTTAAAAGACCTATAGGAGTCTTACTGAGTGTGAATCTACATAGCCTACAATGTGTTAACAACTATTAAGTGAAACAACTGAACTCAAACTTGTCCAGGGAAGTTATTAAACAAGGTAATAGTGATGCAAAAATCACAGAATGCCCAAGAATTGAGGCCTTTGAAGTATGGTGCTGGAGAAGACTCCTGCAAGTCCCTTGGATGGCAAGGTGGATCCAGCTGGTCAGTCCTAGAAGAGATCAATCTTGACTGCTCTTTAGAAGGCCAGATCCTGAAGATGAAACTCAAATACTTTGGCCACCTAATGAGAAGGAAGGACTCACTGGAGAAGAGCCTAATGTTGGGAAAGATTGAGGGCAAAAGAAGAATGGGACAACAGAGAATGAGGTGGCTGGATGGAGTCACTGAAGCAGTCAGTGTGAGCTTAATTGGACTCCGAGAGATGGTAGAGGATAGGAAGTCCTGGAGGAATATTGTCCATGCGATTGCAATGGGTCGGACACAACTTTGCAGTTACAACAACAATAGTGATGTGAGTGTTTTGTCATGGTTAACATTTTCTTCTAATAAAATCATAGTAAATTTTCTGGAATTATACATAAGAATATTCTCCAGTGTTTCTAGTTAGTGTAGCAGATGTTGAGGACTTTTGCAAAGAAATAAACTACATATTGTTGACAAATAATGCACACTTTAGATTAATCTGGTGAGTCTCCATGATATTTCTCTTATTAAAAATATTCTTTGCCAGTGGAAGCTGTGATTTAAAAAACCTTAAGAAATTTACTTTTTTTCTTCTTCTAGTAGCAGAATTATAAAAACAGCAGACTAATGAAATTAATGGAACACATTACTCTCCTCGCAAAATGTGTCTTCAGGTAGCAAATATTGCAGAAATTCTGAATGTGGGCAACTCAGGAAATCAAGTAAAGAACCATGGAATACCATCTGTGTCAGCAAAAGCTTTTGGCAGAGTTAACTGAATGAAACCATTTTATTCATGGAAGTATTAATATAGCCCTCTGACATGATGAGTACAGGCTGCCATAAGTGTCTACTACCCCCACTGAATTTCTGCATCATTTATTTTCTGAAGCAATGCAGCCTTAAAAAAATATGTGAGGCCCATTGGCCATTAGCCTAAAATTCATTCAGGCCAGATTATTTATTCAGTTTATACGGCTTGCAATAATCTATTCACAAAATATAAAAACTCAAAATAAACAACGATATAATACCAGAGCAAGAGAGAGCTTATCACCTTTCAAAATAGGAAGGATGGGAAATAGAAACAAGTGTAAAACAAGAGCTCATTGTCCTTTTCCGAGAAAGAGCAAATGCATAAATCTCCTTCGTGCCAGTTCCTGATTGTCCTGCTGGTAATGTTTCTCTTAATGTGGGCTCAGAAGGTACATCTTAAGAGTTTTTGACTTCTTCAATTAAATGAAAATGTGTGTGTGTGTGTATGTGTGTGGCTTCTGCCATTGGTTTGGTTTTTGGCTTCTACAATTAAATGCAAATACAGTGTGATATGTATACACATACATATATACATATATATACACACATGCACACACCCATATACAACATACAGTAAAATATACAGAGCTGCCATCTATTGCTTCATTGGAATCATTTTGCCTTAAGTAGGAATAAAACATACATTGGCAATTTCCTTCTAAATATTGCAAAAGGATCCTTCAATAAAATGTTTGTGTGTTCAGGATTTCAGACATTGCAAACTTTAACATTCACCCTCCTGCTTCTGTTCTATTTTTCTTCTTATATTGTCTTTCTTATATCTACTGAATATCATTATTGAAAATAGGGTCCTTGTTAAAGGATTCTTTTTTCATTAAATACTATTGTACTTTTGCAAACTACAGGTAGTCCTTGACTTACAACAGTTCACTTAGTGACCATTCAAAGTTACAACAGCACTGAAAAAAATGATTTATGACCGTTTTTCACACAACCTTTGTAGCATCCCCATGATCATGTGATCAAAATTCAGATGCTTGGCAAATGGTTCTTACTCATGACTGTTGCTGTGTTCCAAGATAATGTGATCATTTTTTGCAACCTTTTGACAAGCAAAGTCAATGGGGAAGCCAGATCCATTTAACAACCAGGTTACTAACTTATCAATTGCAATTATTCACTTAACAACTGTGGCAAGAAAAGTCATAAAATGGGGCAAAACTCATTTAAGAAATGTTTCACTTAATAACAAAAAAATTGGGCTCACTTCTGGGCGAAGACTACCTGCATGTGCCTCCTTTGCATTATAGCACTACTACTTAACTAGAATTTAGATTGTTCTTTGACTTAAACTTAGACTTCGAATAACTTTATTGTCACTTTGAATGTACACTAATCAGCGTACATTAAAATTTTGTTGCATATAGCTCTCAAAGGGTCACCACTTCCAATATACACTACATAAACATGACTAAATAAATAAATACAAAATTGTGCATATACTCACATACCTACATATATAACACACACAAAAAACGCAGTCTAGTTCAGATGTATACATGTACATGGCGAGAAAAAAAGTATATCCTAGTAAGACTGAAATATTGCATCAGGTAAAGAGAGCTTTGTTGGGGAATTCCAATGACTTCCTTTCAACAGAGCAATCTACCAAAGAAAGGGAATGCAAAGCAAGTGAAAAAGAAGACTTGTTAGGCTTGTGTGCCTTTTCCTCCATTCATTTTAGACTATACTGTCTCCTGTCCTCCCCCCCCCCCCCCCCGCGCTTTCTTTTCGGAAGATTTTAAAGCTTTGAACAATCAGTCAGTATTCTCTGACCACTAAAGATACTCCATGTTCATAAACTGGATTTCTCCTTCATTTTTATGCTGTGGTGGTTGTTGCAAACTTTAGGATAACCTTGCATCTGCCATCTTACCCTATTGCATTAATGTTGTTACATATCCATAAGTAAAATATGAATTAATTTCTAAATCTTTGGAATTGAAGATATACTGTACATCAATTTCTTGAATGAACTCTGTTCATCCAGAGAAGGAACATTTCATTTCTTTTCGGCTTCTCTTTTAATTGAGGATCCTGCTTTGTGAACACCATTGATAAACAGAATTATTACGTTGCAGAACTCTGCAATCTGGGCTTTCCCAAGATGGCATTCCAAAATTCCTACCAATATGTTTCCTGGAGATAAGGGAGATAATGTCTCCTTTAAGTCAGCATGTTAATCAGTTTAACTTCGGAAGCATGGAAAAATGTTTTGCCATCATATTATGTAAATTGTAATCTTAAATGTCTCACCTAGATTTTACAATCTCTTTAGATACTGTCAGTACCTCAAGGGAAGCATACTAATTTTTCTTCTCTCATTTATCATAACTGTAACTTCATATCAAAGAATCATGGCTATTTCATGTAAATATTTCAGTCACTTCCCTGCTTTATCAAGAATAAATGTACATAAATTTGTAGCCACAACAAATGAGTTCATACATATTTCCCAAGCAAAAGGTTTACAAATTAGATATTTATATTTAGCAATTCTAATAATTTTCAAAAACATTCTTTGTAGCAATAAATGGGTGCATTCACAAAGATATTATCCTTACAATAAATAAGATAATCTGAATATCCCCTCCTATGACTAGAATCCAGAATGTAAAAGGGATAGACTTTGTATCTCTTTTCTCCATATACCAAAATTTGGGGAGAAAAATAGGGATTGTCATTACTGGTCCACCCTCAAATCATTTTGACTAAAAGTGGAATAAAAATAAACTGAATCACTGTTTTGGTCAGTTTTCACATTTATGAATTATACTTAGTATTGTATAGATTCTTATAAAGAATTTATAAAGTCAGTAAGTCCAAGCCTCTGCTCACTGCAGGAATCCACATCCCTGGCAGATAGCTATAGCTTCCACTTGGAGAATATCACCATTTTTTATAATTGATTCCACTGTTGTATATCATATGCTATTATGTCTAGAGGATGTCAGGAGTATAGATGGGACCAAACTGACTGAAACTGAACCAGGCAAGATAGAACTTCTGTTTGTGCATCAGGATTTTCTGTCAACTCTACTGTTCCTTTGATTGAGAGGTCCTATCTTGAAGGAGCAGATCTGTGACTTGGGGTCCTCTAAGATTTACTGCTAATTGAACAAATGAGGGCTGATACCAGGGAGGCTTTTGCCTAATTTTGGCTGGCATACCAATTGCAACCCTTTCTGAAGGGTTGCAATTTCTCTTGTTGCAAGAGTAACTCCAGCTATCACCAACACGAACAAAAATCAGGGTTATTGCAGCCTTGAAGTTGCCCCAAAGATCAGATGGTACAAAATGCAGTTGCTCTCTGGTTGCTAACTGGTTCCTTGCACTGAAAGAACATTATGCCTGAGCTTCAGGACGCCACACTGGATTCTGATAGTGATGTGGGTGCAATTCAGATTTTTAGTTTTCACCTATAAAATTGTATAGGCTTGGAACATGAAAGACTCTAGCAAGTCTAGCCCCAAGGCTGCATATAACCCTGGATAGCTAGTAATGTGGCCCCACAATATAACAAAAAATATTAAAAATAAAGTACACTTGTTATTTTTATATATAAAAATAATATATATATATATATATATATATATATATATATATATATATATATATATATATATATATATATATATATATATATATATATATTAACCATATTATATATTTTATATGCTGCCCAAGACAATTCTTCTCCACTAAGTGTGGCCCAAAAAAGCACAAATTGAACAACTATGGCCTACAGGATTCTTTTCTCCGATAAAAATCAACCTGGATGAGTAATTTCCAGTTGTCCTGGGAAAAGCTGCTGGTTCTACACTACCTCCATGAAGTAAGATGATATGGGTTCTACATGATTCAATAGTTCAAGTTAAATAAATATATACCTGCTCAATTCTGTGTTTCAATTCTTACTTTAAAGTGATTACAGTGTCTGCACTTTTCATCTTAAAGTTCAATAAATTTCAATCCATGGGTCAGAATCCCATAATCCGACTGTTCTTTGTGAATACTCATGACTATTGCAATGTATTCTATTCTATTAATTTAAGGCAATAGCTTTAATATTTAGTCTATGTTCTTATTTAAATATCATTGTAAAAACAATAAGCCCTTCAATTAGCTGATGCTACATTTAATATTTTGTTACCGTAGTAAGGCAGGAAGGTCATCTGAAATTGCCCTGAATTATTTACTCACTTTTATATACAAACAAAAACTGAAAAATTCTGAAACCTGATTCTCAGCTTATTCATAGGAGCATATAACATATATGAACATATAACATATAACAACTGCAGCATATAACATGATTTAATAATATTATCAATACTGTACTGTGCAGGAATAGGACATAGTGCATTGGGTTATTGTTATTGATTTATTATGATGTCTTAATCTTGAATATTCCCAATTGTTACCTTGGCCTGCCATATATTGTAATTCTTGAAAATCTCTAGATTCTTTCTTCTGGAAATTTCAGTGAAGCAGAGAACAGAAAAAGCTGTTTCTGAGCAGTGTCTTTTGTTTGACAAGTTGCAATATCCCCAATCTGTAAATCAATCGTCCCCTACTCTAACTTGTTCTCTATTATTATTTGAAATGGTCTGTATTATGTGCTGGCAAAAGAGTTTGATTACACTTTTTTCCCCATTACTTTATGTAAGATTCTTTTTTCTTTGTTTACTTATTATAAAAATGCTTTAATCTATTAAGTAAACCTTCAGTTGAAAGTATAACCAGATATTGCTTCATTATAACTTGAAAAGAATAACAGAAAAAGAAATTAAAATTGCAGGGATAAGAGTCCTGCCAAAACAGAATTTTTAAAAAATCTACACGATCACTCTATTATTACATCCAGAAGGCTCTGAAACCCACATGTAGGTTAGGAGTGCAATAGGGGGGGGGGGGGTTATTATTTTTTTTCTATTTTGTGTTTTTACTGTTTGTAAGATGGCTAGATTTACTGTGGGTGAGTAGGCAGCTAAGTAAGTAAGTAAGTAAGTAAACAAACAAACAAACGGCAGCTTCCATCTTTGTTTCCAGCAACTGCTGGAAACTAGAGATTACAGTACATCTGATAGTAAAGACAGTAAACTTTTATCATTAGCTATTACTAGGGCAATAGTTTCATGATACAGCACATGTTCTGCATACAAATGCTTCAGAAAACAATTTTTGATATAACCAGTGAGAAAGATAAGATTAAAGAGATTGAGAAAGGCCACTGCCTGAGGGTTTAGCTGCCTATTAGAGTAAAGTAAATAATTTGAGGACTACAATACAAACAATCTTATGGATATAAAATTGCTTCTTACACTTAGAGGAACATGTTCCATGATTTATTATTAATGATGTACTTAGTTTAGGTGATGAATCCAATAACAATAGAAGAGAAAAAAATTATCCCTCCCGCCTCCCCCCCCCCCCCCCCTTGGTGTTATCTGAGCTTAATTGCTCAGATAGCTTAATAGGGAATATCATCAGTGTTTGTGAGTCTGATGATGAAAACTATTGACCTAGTTTTCATCATCTACTCTAGTCAGGTAATGAAACATCAAGGACTCCACCATGAATCCAATAAGTATATCCATTAAGCATGGATCCTATAAATTCAATAGTAACCTCACATGGATACTTCCTAATATATATTAAATACTTCAAATTTCAAAATCATATTTTTTTTGAAGTCCCACAAAAAACCAGGAACCAGGATAGATTTCAAAAGCACTGCAAGTTTATTCCATGCAATGTATACACAAGAATCTGAACTACTAATGGTCAATGCGAATTGGCACCAGATAAGAGTCAATGGAGTTCAAAGAGGGAGGTGGGCTGGACTTAGGTCTCTTTCAGGGACATAGGGGCTCCAGACTGATGAAGCATTTTACCTCAGACTCAGCCTGATCATCTCCTACAAGGGCTTGAGAGGTTTGGCGTAGGCCATGTATGAGTTGGGGGAGGCCACTGCATAGGCAGTGGGGTGCTACAGGTGGGAGCAATTGACCGGAGCAACTTGTGACTTCCCTGCTGGCTTCCACATTGCCTTTTTTTGTGGGAAAGCCAGCAGGGAAAGTCACAAATGATGTTCATCTGACTGTAGCTCTCTATAACATCGTAATTGCAAGCTGAGTATCTGAGTGCCTCATCACAATCACATAACTTCTACAGTAGAACTTTGGCAATCAGTCATATGTCCTTTATTTTAACAGTGCCGTACCTCTGAATGGTCACTGATTAAATGAATGTAAGCCAAGGACTACCTTTAATAAAAAATAAACAATCATACAGTTCTGTTTTAAGGATTGCTGAAAAAGTAGTTATTGTCACGTTCCAAGAATAGAATATTTCATTATCCTCTGGACTATATGTGAAACACTTTCCAGTACAAACCCTTTCCAGTTCAGTTCCAGAAGATTTATTTCCCTCTAGGTATTGGCTTATCCCTTGAACAGTATATTTTATACAATCTTATGAAATATATTTTATCATTACTGCACAATTTATTTTGGGCTGAGGACTATACTTGGTTTTGAGAGCCAACAATCAAAATATGAACAGAACCAGGACATAAATTTGATTTGATTTAAATAAAATAAAATCACTTCCCCTATATTTAATCATTTTGCAGTGTGTATGGAGTTTTCTGCCCCATCCAATACAGACGCCCAGATTGGAACTCCAGAATTGGCCCAATCTGATGTAGAACACTTGAATGACCAAAATCAGCATGAACTGTGGAAAAAGAGAATTCCATTCTTTATAATCTGGCACTGAAAAAGATAAATGACTTTATATTTTAGGGTTTTTTTCAACAACAATTTGAGGTCAAGATAGAATCTTAGAATTGTGTCAGATTTCATGGAAACCGCTGCAGAATGCTCAAGCTGTTTGAATGTCCATAATCTTTTCATTTGAGATAAAAGCATGATGACTTTTTCAGCAACAGGTCCCATGTCAAATTTCAGACATGGCATTCATGACACTGAGGAGTCAGATAATGCTGAATATTGGGGAAACTTTGTTGAATATTAAAGTGAAAATATAAGAGAATAACCTATCTGTAACATAATTATTTGCTTTACATCATATCAATCACCTAGTGCATCTCACAAAATTTCAGCACATCTATGTCCAGGATGAATGACGGACTGAAGAGAAATACAAACTAGGGATCTCTTCCAAATCCTTCCCCTGGATCTTTATAACTGCTAGAAAATTACCAAAACTGCCCTAGTCAAAATGATTTGTTTTGTTTTATTTGAAAGCAAAATTATAGATCACCAGATCAAATACCCTGTTTCCCCCAAAATAAGACATCCCCTGATAATAAGCCCAATCGGGCTTTTGAGCGCATGGCAATAAGGCCAAGCGCTTATTTCAGGGTTCAATATAAGGGTTCAAAAAAAATATAAGACAGGGTCTTATTTTAGGGGAAACACAGTATTCTTCTCTTTCCAGCCATGGAACTTTATTTAAGCAACAAAACACATGTACTTCATGCTGCAAAAGCTTTGGAGAAATAGATAAGAATGGAGTTTTATGGCAGCCCAACATCTGGCTGAACCCAGTTAGAACTGTTTGCTCCAAATTTGAAATAAATGAAAACATGTTCTGTTCACTTTGCAATGTAGGCTTTACCAAAGATGATGCACATTTTTAATATTTCCTGTTTTCTCTTAAAGTTTGGAAACAAATTTTAGAATACTCTGTGAGCCACATCTAAAAACTGAGTATGAGGGAAGAGTAGGAGCATGTGACCTTGAATATTAGTACTACATAAACGCTTTATATAAAAACATTTTTATTTTCATATGTTATCCTGCCAGGATGTTCAGAATTGTATATTTATTAATCAGATTTATGTACCTCCCATCTCATTGTACAAGAGACACTGGGCAGTTTACAAAAGGAGAGAGCCAAAAAGAAACCCATATAAAAATATACAAAATTAAAAACACAGAGATTTCTCAAGGCATCAGTCACCCCAGAGCTGTGAATCACTCTTGGATTTCCATACTAGTTGACAAAGCCAAGCTTTAACACTCTTCTGAGGGCTAAAAGAGTAAAGATCAACCTCACTACAGGTTTAAGATGTTCCACAAAGTGGGAGCAATGGCAGAAAAGACTTCCCTTGTAGGCCTTGCCAGTCAAAATTCTTAGCTGATGGAGTCTATAACATGCCCTTCCTGCTGGACCAGTGGAATGGGTGATACAATAGGGATAAGATGGTTCCTCATGTAATCTGGGCCTGCACCGTGAAAGGCTTTAAAGCTCATAACCTGCAGATGCTCCTAGTTATAATCCATTGCTATGAGATAAGGGAATGGAGACCAGGAGGCACTATTCTTCATTTGGTGTCCTGGCCCTGTGGAATAGTTTCCCCTTAGAATGAAACATTGCTACATCTCTTTTAACATTTCTGAAATTTCTGGAGACAGATCTTTTCCAGAAAGTGTTTGGTAGGTGATTTGTCATTGCTACCTTTATTGTATTGCACTTTATTATTGTTAGGAGAAGTTTTATCGTTATAACACAGATTGTTGCTTGATCTTTGCTTTTTCAATTTACATTCTTACCATGGATGTTTTAAACTTTAGCTATAAATTATGAATGTTCTGTTGGCTGAAGAGGTAAACTGTCATTTGTTCTTAATTTGGCAGCAGAAAAAATGGAATAAAACATTTAGTTCAAAACATTAGCACCCAGATGTTGTGGTGCTATCAGGAGACATGACTTTGGATCCCAAGTTCCAAAGTTCAGGAGACTCAAAGATGCATGAGGGGCAGCATACAATACTATGAAATAGATGAAATAACGAGGTGGGAGTCACTGCAAGATCCCTAAACCCAGAATCTAAAATTAATCTCTTGCAATGATACTTGTAAGCATATACATTTTTAGATTTTATCCCTCTTTTGCAAAAACACAGACTAACTCAAAACATATATGGTAATTATATTTCCACACAACAGAATTATTGGGGCAGGAAAAAGAAGGAATCTAAGTTTTCTAAAAATTGTTTACTTTACATTAGAACAAGTGGCCTCCAGGGAAATGTGCTCTGGTATCTTTCATCTCTTGCTTGATTCTACAAAACATACGTTGCTTGTTTTTACAGCAAAAGATTTTTTTTAAAAAAAGGAGGGGGAGGCCAGCTGAGAGATAATTTTGGCTTTTAATTTTAGGTGGCTGCAGGGTGGGAAATGTTTCTTTCAATATTTTGTACTTGAAAGGCATATCCCATTGTTAATCAAGGCTTTGATATCTACAGCTGTGGAAATCAACTTGTCATATATAACCAATCCTTAAAATAGTATGAATTCCTTGAAGATGGAATTTCACAATTAGTGAAAAAAGAGAGTATTATTACTCATATTAACCAATGTGAAGGCTGTCTTCTATCAAGATCAGTCAGGAATTTAGCCAGAATCCCAAGTCTTTTCATCTGATTGCATGGCTTTTATTTCTTAGGGGGGTAAATAGTCAGTATCTTCTCCATAAGTCGGAGCCATAATTGTAAGAAATCAAGCTTTGAAGTTGGGACTTAATGCCAAAGATGGCAAAATCAATCTTATTTCACATCACCCTACAGAGACTAGAAACTACAGCTGAAAGTATTGTTGTTCATGTTATCCTTCCTGGAAAGACAAACACTGGGTGAGATTGCTAAAGTTATAGCCATTTTATCACCATCCTTTTCTCCAAGGCTTCTCTTCCTCCAAAAGCACTGCGAATAAAGAAGAAGATGGTGGCTGTAGATGCTCTGTCCATCATACCCCTTCCAACACTGGGCTGTAAACTGGGTTTTTCGGTTGTGACTCTCTTGAAGTGGATCGTCCTGCCTTTAAATCATCTGGCATCATCAGTAAGGCAATTCCATCAATTGTGCATGACATTCTCTTTGTAAATGCTTTTGGAGCCTTGGCTAAAACTGCTTTTGATGATAATTGGGATATTTTGAATTATTTGTGCCTTGTAAATGGATATACTTTATTTTTTAAAACCAGGACTATAGAAAGTACAGCCTGTGGCCAGATGTATCCCACCAGCATCGCATTTGTAGCCCTCATATCCATAAAATGAATGGGACACAATAATTACAGAGCTTTGAGGGAGATGTTTCATTGACATCTGCTTCCCTTTCTGGAACCTGCACCTGTCTTTGCCATTTTACTGAATCACTGTTTGGTTTGGTGGCAGCAGTGCCTCAGATAGAAGCAGGGGTGAAATCTAGCAGGTTCTGACAGGTTCTGGAGAACCGGTAGCAGAAATTTTGAGCAGTTCGGAGAACTGGCAAATGCCACCTCTGGCTAGCCCCAGAGTGAGGTGGGAATGGAGATTTTGTAATATCCTTCCCCAGGAGTGGGGAGAGAATGGGGATTTTGCAGTATCCTTCCCCTGTCATGCCCACCAAGCCACTACCCACCAGTAGTAAAAAAAATTGGATTTCATCACTGGATAGAAGGTCCATACAGATTATAGGAAGCTCGCTTCCAGTTATTCATGATACTCCTTATAAGTGCTATTTGCTTAGAGCTCAAAGCATTGTTAGAGACCCCACACTCCCACCTTATGGTCTGTTTCGGTTGCTCCCCTCTGGGAGGAGGTTTCAAAGTATTTCTAGCAGGACTACCAAATTCTGTAACAGCTTTGTTGCCTATGCCATCCATCTGGTAAACTCAAAAGGTTCACCTTGTATATATATACATCTGGATTACACTGTGTTATTTCTCTGTGTCATATGATATATGTGGTGGTATGCATAATATCTATCTATCTATTTATATTTTTTACATGTTTATGTAGCATATATTGGAGGTGGTGAACCTTTCAGAGCGGTATGCAACGAAATTTCATTTTAATGTATGCTGATTAGTGTATATTTAAAGTAATAATAAAGTTATTCTAAGTCTAAGTCTACTTTGGGACTGTATAACAGAATAACAGGGTTGGAAGAGACCTTTGTGATCTTCTTGTACAACCCCCTGGTCAGGCAGGAAACCCTGTACTATTTCAGACTAATGATCTTTGTATCTTTCGTCATGTTACACAAACCCAGGACCACTTTTCAATCATGGATCAATAATATTTCTCTGAAGCGTGGGACAGAAATCAATGAAATGCACATATGACAGAAATAGACACACATCTGAAAAAGGAGGAAATCAGCATCAGCCAAGAGCTTCTCCATATCCCCATGCTTCATCGTGCTGGCTCCAAATGCCAGGCCTGACTTTAAATTATGATTCAGGAAATTAGGATCTGGATGGTACCTGGTTTCAGAAATCTGCTGCCTGTAGAAATCTGTAGAAAAGCCAAATATTCTGAGACTCCATAGCAAAGAAACAAAAGAGTACAGTAGCTTTTCTATGGCTGGTTCCCTCCCTAGAAGAATGGCATTTTTCCCTTAGAGCCCTCAGGAAACAAATCAGTCACACCCTGAGAATTGCGCTGTGCCCTTGAGGTAACCTTGTATGGATTTATACTCCAGCCGCTGAATTTGCTAACAACAGATCAAAGTATCTTGCTGCTCCTGCTAAATAAGATTATTTTTCTTCCTTCCGTCTGATGACTGCCTGTCTAATAGGAAAATACAGAAATATTGGCAGCATCTCCTAAGTGGCATCAATTGGAGCCTGGTGTATAAAGCAGGAAGAGCTCCCTGTCTTTTTGTGTGTCTAAGAAAATTATCATTGTTCCCATTTAAGAGCTTCTGAAGCAGCCGAACCAAGTCTGTTCAGCGGGCAGGAGAATGAAGGAGAAGATGGCACCGCTTTTTTTTTATTTTCTCCACACAAAGGAAGCTTAGTTTCCACTCTAGAGCATGAGAGACAGTTAGCTGTGACAGAAATGCTAAACAGAAATTACAGCCATTGAGAAGTTTTAAAAAATTACTGCCACATCTGAATTTGCTTTCTAATGTTTACTAAATTCAGTCTGTTTTTCATTCTCTTTTATTTTTGAAAACCAGCAGGAACCCTGAATACATTTGGAACACATTTCTCTAAACTAATCATTTTGTGACCACTTTATTCTAATGTACATGCTTTGTACAAGCTATTCTCCTAACATTAAAGGTTATTTAATACACATTTTTACTGTGGCCTTTTCTCTAATACTATACAGCTGCTGAAATCAAGTTAAGAGTGGATGAAACATTGTTTAATGAAAAATATATGTTTTCTGATTTCAAATACACAGCGTGGTGTAAAGAATTTTAAAGATTAACCTTCAGATAAAACCAGAATTTCTCTTGCTGGGACGATTGGACAGACAACCAGAAAGTATTTATGGATGCTTGTTTTTACACATGATAACTGCAGGGAGATTATTATAGGCATAAAGATGGAAAGATTGTTCAACATTGACTTGCTTGTTTACAGAAAAAACAATATGTTTATTGCTGACTAGGAACCCTTTATAGACTTTGCTGAAAACAGGAAAAAAATGACCTTGTGTTTTACAATTTAATTTTTAGAAAGGACAAAATATGGAAAGAAGGGAAGATCTAATCTTAAGAGATGGAGAGAGGTTATAGATACAATTTTAAGTGCTGTAAAGAAGTTCTCTATATCTGTACATCTTTTATCCTTTGTCTTTCGTCTTTCATTTTGTTTCTATTCTGTTACTGTACTTCACTTTTATTTTACTTTACTTTCTTTAGATTTGTATTGTTTTATCTTCTAAAAAACTTCTCTGATAAAAAAATTATGTATTTATGCATGCATGTATGTATTCATTTCCACTATGCTCCCTCTTGTCTAACTTAACGGTTCCTGATTTATACCATCAGATTTTAAAGTGCCAGGCTTGACTCTGGCACATTTACATTCTATTTATATAAGGTTGCTCATTTTTTTCTGTCAAATAAACACATAATTGCCCTTTACAAGTTTACAAATCAGTGTCCAAAATATTGCTGAAAAGCAATCTCAGGTGCTGCAGAGATCAATAGAAACAACCAGAATCAAAGTAACCTTGTGATACATGACATCTTAAATACTTATCTAACAACACCCTAAAGAATCTGTTTCTGATCTAAAATGCATAGTTTTTAAGAGAGGAATTTCTTACTGAGATTAGTTACTGCAGTTCAGCTTACTAAGAATGAATAGAGATACCGTTTGTAATATCCAAAATATGTTTACTTATGTCCAGAGTGGGAAAGGATGAATCAGTTTCAGTTTTCCCATGCTTCTCTTTTCCCAAATGCGAATTTGTTTTAATCAGTCTGTCCAAAACTTTTCTATGTATGTGTGTGCATATATACAGTACATACACAAATATTATCTCACTTTATCCATGCACACATTTTCTTAGTGTTTTCCTAAATGAAATGAAGGCCAAAAGAGGGCTGGGTATGTACAGTAAACTGCTGGTTTTGTTTGCAGTACAGAGCTTAAGGAGGCTTGTACGATCACATTACTATTTTTAATGGCTGTAGTAAAGTTTATTTTCCCATAGATTTCAATATATACTATAAATTGTAGTCTTGTTCCATTTCATGCCATTTGACTCTACAGTTTACATTTTTCTCTCTGGAGTCCCTATGTTTATTTATCTGCCAACAAAGGATTACACTGTATTCTTCAGATCAATTGCATTCCTATACATGAAAGTTTAGGTCCATGTCAAATTTTAAGTTTTAACTTTAATTTTCACTACATCTAGATATCTTTTTTAAAATTAAAATATGCTTCAAATAATTGTTTAGCCTTCACCATGTCAGCCTTTTGTATCCTTCCAGATTTTCCAGAATATAGTACCATCAGCAACAGTGAACAAGGTTAAGTACCAGCTTGAAGAAGTCATTTGTGCTATTGGTCATATCTCAAAATCAAATCCAAAATGGCTTGCTGCGGATATATTGAAAAACTACGAATCATCTCTTTATTGAATGAAACAGGGAACTAAAAGACCAGCAAATTCTTGTAGCAAGGAATCACTTTACCCATTTACCCCAGCATTACTCATTTTCTATGTCCCAGTCAGGCTTTCTACAGGCCCAAGAGAAATTAAAGGAAGTTGTTTGCTGGACATTTTCTGCCCATCTCACTTTTTTTTTTTTTTTTTTTTTGCTCCTGCTCTGGTTTCTGCTTTACAATGAACTGCAGTGTTGTCTTTGGTATGACTTGTGTCTTACAAACATCCCCTATCTCTGCTTCAAGTCATCTGTATCTTTCTTAGTGCACGATTTAGGACAACATACACACTAATTGTTGCACATTATTTACAGTTCATTTTTTTCAGTCAATAGTTGCATAATATATGATTTATGTGACTTTGAAGAAAGCTTGCATACTTTTTAAGTTATAGAAGACAGCTCATAAGAAGTGAGCATGGTGGTATACCGAAAGCATGCTTATTGGCTATTTAAGTGGTTGCCTATATGCTGTACCAAAAATTGTATGAAAAGTTTTTCATATGAAAATGTGTACAATGCACTCTTTGTTAAATACATTCCTTCATCTTCCTTTCCTTCTGCTAGTGTGAATTCCAAGCTTTTCCATAGGTATGCAAAATTGATTTTGAAATTACTGTACATGGAATGATGGATCTTATGGAAGTGACCTGAGGCTTAGAAAGAAGCACATTTTGAAAGAAACAGGCAAAGCCATGTTAATAGAATGACTTTGGTGCTCTTTCCGTTGGCTCTGCTATATTTTTTCCGTACAAAATCTTATTGCCTGTAATTTTCCATATCAACTTACCTTTTATTTAAATGAATTCAGCTTGACATTTTGGCTGAAATCAATGAGAAAGGATATGTAAGTATATGAGTCAGGGCAGGGAAAATCACATGCCTCTATTTAGTAGTCTATTGCTCATTAAATGATTATGAAGACAGTTTATCCTCTTTCAAGTTCATTTCAGTTGGAGAATTTGAATTGCCACTGGAATGACTGTGGTACCAAAAGAAACTCTACTGGCATTCAATTGCCTAATCAGAAAGAGAAACAAATCATTTCATGTCTTGTGCTTGCCTGGCTATTGTGGCAGTTCTAGTCTCTTTGCATCACTTCCAAAACATTCAGAGACCCGAAAGGAAGTGAGGGGAGAGTCAAACTGATTGGTTGAGATTTGATCAAATATGAGGTATCTACCAGTGCAGCTAACTTTTTACAAAAGATTTGTTTTGTGTTAAAATTAGATCCGTATAAATAGGCCTGTTCAAGAATTAGAAGCAGCTGCAGAAAGTTTGAAAACATTTTGGTTGCATTGTGAATGATTTCCCTACAGCGCTATCAAATATATACATGGCATATATGTAGGTACACGGAAAAACAGTGTGTTTCATTTTCTGTCTGTTTCTATAGTGGGAGCCATAGCTAATTAGTGCATAATAAACCCAGAATCAAGTTTAGTATTCAGAAAAATTACACACAGAATTTATAATTACTGTAATCAAACATTACAATTCACATTATCAATTATTCTACTAAATACAGATCATTTAATTGATTAATTACTCAATGTCCAGTCAAAAAACTTATACAAGTGCAATGCAGTATTCAGTTTAAAAAACATACAGTACAAACATACCAGTACATTACACATGTCTCCCTATCAGAGTATATATCAGTTCTTTAGAACTCTGTTGAATGTCCATTGGCTTTCCTGATGAACCAAGTCTTCACTCCCATCCAGGAGTGAAATGCTACCAGTTCGTTCCGGTTCAGGGGAACCAGTAGTGATAAAAACTACAGATTCGGTGATCCGGTAGTTAGCTACTGGTTCGGCTGAACCAATAGTTTAAAAATGGTACCAATTCCTCTGAACCAGTATTTCTGATTATCAGTTTTGCTAGAAAGGAGGAAATCCTGCTTTCTAGCGAAGCTAAATCATGTGACACAGCTGATCCACCCCCTCGCTTCTAATTACCTTCCCAAGCCTCCTTTTGGCACGAACTGCAAATGCGTGTATGCAGAGTGCATGTTTGGTGCACACTGCACATGTGTGCACACATTTGGCACGCGGTGTGCATGCGCAGCCAGCAAACTGGTAGCAAAGCAGTTCGGATTTCACCACTGCTCCCATCCCCTTCTCTCCCCATCGATGCCAATAGGGATGGGAATGATATTAGTTTCTAGTGTAGGCTATTCTAGAGGTGATATTAAGGATACACCTGGATCTTCAGATTCAAATAATGCTTCAGCCTGCACTGCAGGAGTTAGCTTGAGGGAGTGCACCTGAAGAGACTGGTGATATAGAGCCTGAACTAAGCAAGGTCTCAAGATCAGAAACACAAATTAAGAAGACAACAGAAACTAAAGTGCTTTGCTTGGGGAAAACAAAAAGTACAGTGACTCAATCTACTCAGTCAATCAAATTAATGGTAGGGATTATATAACGAAAAAGGCACCTTGGTTGACACTTTATGACAATCAGAATTCCATCTCATTTATGACCCTGTGTCTATATGCTGGTGAGATTTCTTGGACCATCTGTTTGAATGTTGGAGTGGAACATTTATTCCATTCAACGTGGAAAATAGATTTCCCCTCAACCTCAAAACCACATAGGGTACATTACCAACTTTGGTGGAGGTTAGAGGACATGACAGAAAGAAGAAAAGACCCCGAGAGAAGGAATTCCTCCCTGAAAATACAGTTTAAAAGACAGAAGTACACAACCTTTTAGGTCATCATTAGCAAATAACTGAGGAGGGATTATTTAAAGTAAGAAGGTGGGTAGCATTTTAGGGTAAGTTAGAATAATCAAAGGATAGTTTAGATGGGTTACCAAATAAAATGCACGTAGTGATAAAAATATCTTCCATACCTTCTTCTTTTGGTTAACAAAACTACACTGTTGCGGTGTGCCCTTTATCCAAGACACTCTTCCTTGTGCAGCTAAAATTGTTTCATCAATTTGCAAAGAACCTTAATTATAGTTCCAAACTGAACTACAATGGTCATTCAGTAGTCGACAGATAATAATCGAAGTATTTATTCCATTTTTCAGCTGGAAAGGTTCCCAGAATTGCTTACAGAGCAATATTTCATGATTTGCATTTTAGCAGGAAAAGGAAGACACAGTTGGAAAATGGATTTTGCATGGAAAAATAATACAAGAATACAGAAATATTCAGGCACTAATTCTTAAAAATTTGTGGGATTATAGAATTATAAATTGCAAGACTGCAAAATGACTTTAATGCAGCTACACATTTTCCACATTAAGACATTTAATGAAAGAGTTCAAAAAGTCTTTGTATGATGTAAAATCTCCTGGTTTGTTAGCCAAACATCTATAAAGGGCCTGCCTTTTTTCTGTCATTTTCTGTTATTGACTTTAATTTGATGACAGTTGGGACAAAGGTAGAAACAATCTTTCTATCTTTAAAAATGGCTATCTCGTGTTTGTTTTAGGTCCCTAGTGCCTGTGGAGCATAAGCATTAAGTACAACTTGTTCTGACAAAACATAAATATTTTTGTTTTTAATTCATTTTTATTTGCAGACATCCTTTATGGTCATGAGTTAATAATTAGTAGAAGTTTCCCCATTTAGCACTCTTGAAATACGTTGTACTACAGCTGCTATTACTTCAATAACAGTATGTGATTGTACTAAGTATACATACACATAGAGATGCACACAGACCAGGGGTGCTATTCAGCAGGTTCTGACAGGTTCTGGAGAACTGGAAGCGGAAATTTTGAGTAGTTCAGAGAACCAGCAAATACCACCTCTGGCAGGCCCCAGAGCAGGGTGGGAATGGAGATTTTGCAGTATCCTTCCCCTGCAATGCCCACCAAGCCACACCACCCAAGCCACACCAAGCCATTCCCACAGAACCGGTAGTAAAAAAAAAATTGAATTCTACCACTGACACAGACATACACATATGTATACGTATGCACATATGATGTACAGGATATGCACAGTATGGTTTATTTAACAGGGAGAGGAAAAAGAGAAAGAAAATGGTAGGTAATTTCAGATGAGCAAATAATTTACATAATGTTTCTACAGAACAAATACAGAAAAGTTAATTCTGCAATACAGTGATCCACAGATGAGGGTTTTATTTTTAAAACCTATCTAGGCTTAAAAGGTAGCTATAGATTTGAGCCTCATTTAATATGAAGCAATTTGGGAATTATAATTGTGAGAGGTATCGCTTTTTCTTAGTCTTCTTAGTCTCTATTTCTCCAGTACCTTTTAATCTCAAGAGTCTCTTTTCCAACCACTTGTATCTAATTTTTCTTCATTTCAGGGCCCATTCATATATGCAACAATAGTTCAGAATTTTATTTATTAATTTATTTACTAATACATTTATTAAATGTATATGCACCCATCTCGCAATTGTATGACTTTGAGCAGCTTATCATAAAAAACTAGGATAAATAAACATTAAATCTTAAAAACATTAAAAATAACTAATACCTAATAATTATCTAATAATTAGGTAAACTAGAAACCAGAACATAAATGGGATGCGGTAGGGCAATTATTCTTAATCCATTAACCAGCTCCAATGTGGAAGACCCCCATCAGCAGGGGTGAAATGCTCCCGGTTCAGACCGGATCACCCAATCCGGTAGCAATGGAGGCGGGTGGTTCGAAGAACCAGTAGCAAAAATCCCTGCCCCCCCCCATGCCCAGCTGAGCCGCATAATCATCAGAGGCTTTTCTTTTACTTTTAAAAGCATTTTTTCTGCAACCTCTTCAGCTGAAAAAATGCTTTTAAAAGTAAAAAAAAAAAAGCCTCTGATGATCATGCAGCTCAGCTGGGATCATCAAAGGCTTTTAAAAGAAAAAACCCCCTTTTTTCTTTTAAATGCCTCTTTCTTTTAAACGATCCAAGCTGAGTTGCCTGATTGGCAGAGACTTTTTTTCTTTTAAATGCCTCTAACAATCAGGCAACTCAGCTTGGATCGTCAGAGCCTTTTGAAAGCATTTTTTTTACAACCTCTTCACTGAAGAGGTTGTAGAAAATATCGTTTTAAAAGTAAAAAAAAGAAAAACTGGCCATGGCCGCCCAGTCACATTACCCCCCCCCCCACACACACACTAAGCCACACCCACAGAATCAGTAGTAACAAATTTTAGATTTCACCACTGCCCATCAGGACCTAAGCCAGTCAGCATAGCCAGATTTTGAGGTCTTTTTGAAGGCCAAGAGGATTGGGGTGGATCTCACCTCCAATGGCATGATATTCCAGGTGGCAGGAGCAACAGCAGAAAAACTTCTTTTTCTTGACCCACCAGATGAAATTCCTTGGCTGACAGGATCCTTAGCATGCACCTTCTGCCAGATCAAGTGAAGCAGGCCAATCCCACTCGAGAATGTTCCTCAGACAGCCTGGTTCCATGCCAAAAAAAGCCTTTAAAGGTGATAACCAATACCTTGAATTGAACCCAGAAGCTGACCAACAAACAGGGCCAAGTTTTTGGGCCTAGGATGGCCCATGAAACACCACTGTGAAGTGAGTTGCAACTTCACAGTGGTGTTTCATGGGCCATCCTAGGGGCCCCTAGAACTCATTCTGTGCCATTTCTAGCTTCCAAATGCTCTTCAGAGAGTATCCCCACATAGAGCACATTGCAGTAGTCTAAACACAAAAGGCCTAAGGCATGAGTAACTGAGTGCAGGGCCTCACAATCCAGGAATGGGTGCAAATGCTCTCCTAGCCACTTGTGGCTAAGAGAACCCCCAAGTTGTGTACTCAGTCTGTCTGAGGAAGTGTACCCTATCCAAAACTACAAATGTTAAAGTCACAGATCACAAGGTTCCACACACCCATAACCACTCAGTTTTACCAGGATTCAGCTGAAGCTTCTTGTCCCCCATCCAGATCCAGAATCGGTGCTAAATCCCAGTTTTCCTACATTATGGTCAATATTTGTCACCTAAATCTATTCCCCTGAACTTCATTGTACTGCAATTTATTGTAGTTTACTTGAAACCAGAGCAATGTTGGCATTTTCTTGTATAACTTTGCAAACTGTCTATGTGGTCTGTTCTTCCCTTGGCAGAAACTCTTGCTTGTACCTTCCTCTGGATAAAAAATACTGACATAATTTCTTTTCATTATCTTAGCTTGCTAGAGCCACAAGGCACAGTGGAGGAGATAAGTTTTGGTTCTTTGTGCTCTTCTTTTTAAGAACTATTCAGATTTTGTGGCCAATAGACAAATGGACATTAAATTCACTACCAAACATGGATGGGGAGGCACCAATGCAGCTTTTCCCTTTGGCATAGAATGGGGCAAGGGGTTTATGATGCCTCCAAGGGCTGTGTCGGGGGTGGACATTGTTTGAAATCTGTTATTTTTCACTATCCTATTGGTCAACTGTAACATGATATTTGATGCCTGTTTGTTATATTCCAAGTTTGGCAAAAGTAAAAAGACAGTAGGTGGCTTTTGAAATGTCTTAGAGACATTGGAGCAGTAATGTGGAAATGTCATCAGATTCTCTAGAAACCCTCCTTCTCATCTTATGCCCAGTCAGCTTCTTCATATTTTCCTCAGAACTGCCAAACTCTTGCATGTCTCTAAGACATTTTTTTCTTCCTTTCAATTCTGTCTGATTCTTGGAAATTGCCTAGACAAACCCCTGCAATTTTCTTGGCAAAGTTTTTCAGAAGTGGTTTGCCGTTGTCTTCTTCCTAGGGCTGAGGGAAAGTGACTGGCCCAAGATCATCCAGCTGGCTTTGAGCCTAAGTGGGACCAGAACTAACAGTCTCCTGGTTTATAGCCTTAAGCACTATACCATACTGGTTCTCATTTTATCCAAGCGTAGAAATTCTGTGCAGGGTTTTCATATGTGTGTGTCTGTGGAGGAGGAGGTCTATTATAAGCACTTCCAGCAAAATGTACACACAAATTTCTGTCCATTGTTCATGCTGAACGTACAATTCTGTAGCAAAGCGGTACATGGGATGTAGGGTGTTTCATATATACCAAAACTCTTTCTTGATTGAGTCCTAACTGATTCATGTTCCAGGCAAAAAGCAGCTATGAACTATTCAGCCAATCATCCTTTGCTCTTCTTTTTTGCACCATCTTCCCTCCACCCCACTCCCAGACTTAGTTCTACCAATTCCTTGACACTGGTTTGGTATCTAACATATATTGTCAATTCTTTACTAGGTCACTCTTAAGATTCTTGCCCTGCCTGCTGATATAGCGTGCCAGAATATATATATATATATGTATATATTTCCATTGTTGTTTTTCCTCTTCCACTATTTGGATAACCTTTACATTTCAAAACATATGACTTTAACATTGTTGTTTATGTATTATTTCTTCCCTTCATAAATTTACTTCATGTAATCCTGAGTGGCTTTTTCCTTGTCCTACTTCCTTTTGGGTTTCATTGAATTTCTTTTATGAAAATGCACTTTGAAGCACGTTCCTCCAGGCCTTCCTGACCTCTACCATCCTCTGGGGTCCATTTAAACTCATACTGACTGCTTCAGTGACTCCATCCAGCCACCTCATTCTCTGTCGTCCCATTCTTCTTTTGCCCTCAATCTTTCCCAGCAATAGGCTTTTCTCCAGCGAGTCTTTCTTTCTCATTAGGTGGCCAAAATATTTGAGTTTCATCTTCAGGATCTGGCTTTCTAAAGAGCAATCAGGGTTGATCTCCTGTAGGTCTGACTGGTTTGATCACTTTGCAGTCCAAGGGACTTGCAGAAGTCTTCTCCAGCATCATAGTTCAAAGGCCTCAATTCTTTCATATTGTCCAACTTTCACAGCCATACATTGCAACTGAGAAAACCATAGCCTTGACTATACACACTTTTGTTGGCAGGGTGATGTCTCTGCTTTTTAATATGCTGTCTAGGTTTGCATAGCTTTCCTACCCAGGAGCAAGGGTCTTTTAATTTCTTGGCTTTAGTCCCCATCTGTGGTGATCTTGGAGCCTAGGGAAATAAAATCTGTTACTACCTCAATTTCTTTCTCATCTATTTGTCAGGAATTGATAGGACAGGATGCCATGATCTTAGTTTTCTTAATGTTGAGTTTCAAGCCAACTTTTGCACTCTCCTTTTCACCCGCATCAAGAGGCTCTTTAGTTCCTCTTCGCTTTCTGCCATTAGAGTGGTATCATCTGCATATCAGAGATGATTGATATTTCTCCCAGCAATCTTAATTCCAACTTTTGATTCATTTAGCCCCACCTTTCTCATGATGTGCTCTGCATATAAATTAGGCAGGATGATAGTATACAGCCTTGCCGGACTCCTTTCCCAATTTTGAACCAATCAGTGGTTCTGTGTCCAATTCTCATTGTTCCTTCCACATATAGGTTTCTCAAAAGACAAATAAGATGGTCTGGTACTCCCATCTCTTTAAGAACTTGCCACAATTTGTTTTGATCCATACAATCAAAGCAGTGGTGAGATTCAAGTAATTTAACAACCGGTTTTCTGCCCTAATGATTTCTTCCAACAACCAGTTTTCCAAACTGCTCAGAAAGTTAACAACCGGTTCTCCCGAAGTGGTGCAAACTGGTTGAATCTCACCACTGAATCAAAGGCTTTAGCATAGTCAATGAAACAGAAGTAGATGTTTTTCTGGAACTCCCTAGCTTTCTCCATGATCCAGCGTATGTTGGCAATTTGCTCTCTAGTTCTTCTGCCTCTTCAAAACCCTGCCTGTATTTCTGGTAGTTCTCAATCCACATACTGCTGTAACCTATCTTGTAGGATTTTAAGCATAATTTTACTAGCATGTGAAATGAGTGCAACGGTGCAATAGTTTGAATATTCTTTGGCACTGCCTTTCTTTGGAATTGGACTCTAAACTGACCATTTCCAATCCTTTGGCCACTGTTGAATTTTCCAAATTTGTTGGCAAATGAGGTAGCACTTTTAAGTGCTACACTCTTTTAAGAGTGCATCATCTTTTAAGATTTTGAATAGCTCAGCTGGAATACTGTCTCAGACTTCCTAAGGCCCATTCAGCTTCACATTCTAGAATGTCTGGCTTGAGGTCAGTGACCACCCCATCGTGGTTATCAGGGATGTTAAGCTCGTACTTGTATAGTTCTTCTGTGTAATTTTGCCACCTCTTCTTAATCTCTTCTGCCTCTGTTAGGTCCCTGCCATTTTGGTCCTTTATCATGCCCATCTTTGCATGAAACATTCCCTTCATATCTCCAATTTTCTTGAAGAGATCTCTGACCCTCTCTATTCTATTGTTTTCTTCTATTTCTTTGCACTGTTCATTTAAGAATGCATTCTTATCTCTTCTAGCTATTCTCTGGAATTCTGCATTCAACTGGGTGTATCTTTCTCTTTCTCCCTTGCCTTTCACTTCCCTTCTTTCCTCAGCTTTTTGCAAAGCTTCCTCAGATGACCATTTTGCTTTCTTGCATTTCTTTTTCTATGCGATAGTTTTAGTTGCTACCTCTTGTACAATGTTGCGAACCTCCACCCATAGTTCTTCAGGCACTCTGTCTATCAGATCTAATTCCTTAAATCTATTTATCACCTCTTCTATATAGTCATCAGGGATATGATTTAGTTCATACCTGAGTGGCCTAGTACTTTTCCCTACTTTCTTCAATTTAAGCCTAAATTTTGCAACAAGAAGCTCATGATCTGACCAGTCAGCTCCTGGTCTTGTTTTTACTGACTGTATAGAGCATCTCCATCTTTGGCTGCAGAGCACATAGTCAATCTGATTTCCGTGTTGACCATCTGGTGATGTCCATGTGTAGAGTTGTCTCTCGGGTTGTTGGAAAAGTGTGTTTGCTATTCTATCAGCCTGTGCCCTGCTTCATTTTGTACTCCAAGGCCAAACTTGCCTGTTATTCCAGTTATCTTTTGGCTTCCTACTTTAGCATTCCAATCCCCCATGATGATAAGGACATCATTTGTTGGTGTTAATTCTATAAGGTGCTGTAGAATTCATAGAATCAGTCAATTTCATCCTCTTCAGCACCAGTGGTTGGGGCATAGACTTGGATTACTGTGATATTGAATGGTTTGCCTTGGATTCAAACTGAGATCATTCCGTCATTCTGGGGATTGTATCCCAGTATTGCTTTTCCTACTCTTTTATTGATTATGAAGGCTACTCCATTTCTTCTAAGGGATTCTTGCCCGCAGTAGTATACCTGATGATCACGTGAATTAAATTCACCCATTCCTGTCCATTTCAGTTCACTGATTCCTAAAATGTCGATGTTCAGTCTTGTCATCTCCTGTTTGACCATGTTTCATGGATCTTACATTCCAGGTTCCTATGGAGAAAAAAACTTTACAGCATTGGACTTTCCTTTCATCATCAGGTATATCCACAGCAGAGCATCCTTTCGGCTTTGGCCCAGTCACTTCACTCTTTCTGGCGCTGCTAGTACTAGCCCTCTGCTCTTCCCCAGTAGTATAATGGACACCTTCTGACCTGAGGGGCTCATCTTCTGGCATCATATTTTTTTTCCTTTTGGTACTGTCCATGGGGTTTTCATGGCAAAGATACTGGAGTGAGTTGCTGTTTCCTTCTCCAGTGGATCATGTTTTGTCAAAACTCTCTGCTATGACTTGTCCATCTTGGGTGTCTCTGCATGGCATAGCTCATAGCTTCATTGAGCTACTCCACGACAAGGCAGTAATCCATGAAGGGGAATTATACCACCTGCATAACTCTATATAAGTGCACAATATCCATGGTATAAAAAAATGAGAGGAATTTATGTGGCACTGGAAATGTGGTATAATCAAGTCAATAAGATTTCTCCATGTTTGGGCCTGTAATTTTTATCTGAGGAAAAGGCTCTTGAACACATTTAAAGAAGAAAACAGGTGGATGAATTCATAACTTGGGAAAAATGTACTAATACTGTGCATAGTTTTTGTAGGCAGCTGCAGGAAGAATTTCAGTGATCTCGTGCCATATAGCTTTTGTTATGTGATTGCATTCTTCTGCAATAAGCAGCTGTTACTCATCTTATATGCCTAAAATCATCATGCTGTAGAATACAGAATTCAACTTAATGTTATTCTATGGTGATCATACCAGTTGAAAGACAATATATATTCTCTGAAATGAAAGACAGCTTTGCTTTTCTAAATCAAGTACTGTATGAAACGGCAAAGATGTAAAGACAGATGTGCTGCAATATTTTAATCAATTTTAATTCCTGTTTAACCTTCCAGGTAACTTAAAAATGCAAACTCTCAAGTTGCTTCCAGAGAAGCAATTACTAGTGATTGTCATTTAATTTTTGGAGGCTGTACATTGGGAGATGGGGAGATTACATGTATGTATATTTCTTAAATTCCATTTCAACTTCTGATCTTCCTGAGATGGAAGAATAGCATTATGAATGATGAAAAGAAGTTGTTATGGTATGTCTATATGCATGAGAAAGACTTTTTTTCCATTTATTCATTTACAAAAATTTTTTGCAGACCACAGGATAACTCTAAGGGGCTTATAATCATAAACTGTAGTTTTGTAGTTTCCCAAATACTCTCATGGTAACAGAATATTGGATTAGATAAACCTGTGGTCTGATCTACAGGATTCCTCCACAAACAAAGAGAAAGTTCTTTGGGGTGTATGTGTGTAATGCTGTAATAAAGCAAGCATGAGGAAAGTATAGGTTTTATGCATTATTGGAGAAAAATTGGACAATTCTGTTGATGAATCTCTGTTATATAACATATAAATTATGTTATATTTTCCTGAGGTTGAAGAAATGGCATTTCAGAATTAATTACTGACCAAAAGTTTTAAACAGATCCATCAGACCAGTAAAAAGAACCACCACTTGAAGATTTACTAGTTCAGACTACAAACTACGTGGATGTTTGCGTCACAAAAATTCATACAATCAAATTAAAAAGGGAGATTTGCTTCATTAGATCACAGCATCAGCTCTTAATCAGAATGACACAAAGTTGATGAAACATTTGATGTCGTGATACAACCATCAACCTTTTGTACTTGTGTCATACACAAGGACATAAGGGAAAATGTATGCATCATGGCATTGCAATGCATAGTTTGTAGGTTGCTCTTTCTACCCTCTCCTATAGATAATAACATATTATTACTACAGATACTAAGGTCACCATGGAGCTAAGGTGTCACAGAATGCTAATCAAGGGCATTTTGGAAGTTTATAGTTAAGATGTAATACTTCCTCAAAACTTGGATTCTTTGTTTTTATACTGCCTTTGATTTAGGAATTACTGGACTCAAGACTAGGAACTCTTGTTGGCTATATTCTCTGGGAACTAAATCTAAACGAAGGCCATCACAAGATCTGAAGGCAATACCACCAATAGTTTACTATGAATTGTTCTGAAAAGATGTCTTTCTTACATCTTAAATCGCTTTGCAATTATTTTACAAAATTGAATTCTTGTTCTAATACAATAAGAGAAGAGAAAAAGGTTTTTTTGCCCATATATTCCATTTCATCATAATTTTGTATACAGCATACTTTTAATTCTTATCCACCTTTCTTCTGAGCTATCTGGCTTTTATTCAAAGAAAAACAGTTCTAAACTACTCCCAAGTTGTGATAAGTCAGTCAGAGCTACATTAATTAAGAAACAAGTAACAACATGGTATTCAAGGCCATTTTGGTAACTCTAGAGATGTCTGCTCTGTGAGGAAAAACGTTATGCAAACAGTCAAAATACCAATTCTACACACAAATAATAATACAATATTTGAAATGCATTTGAAAGCCAACAAAGTGTACATTTTATATAAGCAACATTCCAAGAGTTTATGAAAATAATGTCATATCTTTAGGTTGCAATCTACTAAACATGGATTATGGTGACAACATAATTGTCCTTGTTTCATTAAATGCATCATTTGAGACCCTTAAAAATGTTTGGGTGTGGAACATAATTGATTATCAAAATTTTCTATTATAGAGGTAGGGTAAACTGATCTTTTAATATATTTAATGTTTCCTTTTGTCTCCTATAAGTCATTTTAATCATGCCATTCAGAAGACAACATAGTGGCATTTGTCTGGGCTTTTCATTTAAAAAGGCAGGTCTTTGCTTGAAAATTACTGGCATTTTCAATTTTTTGCTGCAAAACAAATCTCAAATCAATCATTTTTTTTAAATTGGTAAAAGATTAGTTTATCCACCAAATACACACTGTAGCTTAATGCTGAGAGAAGTTACCCTGCAAGTACAATACCTTTTAATCACATTTTCCTTTTGTGAAAAAAGTGGCCCTTGTCTTTTCCTTAAATTTTCTTTCTTCTTTTGATTAAGCAGAAATGTACATCCAGCTAGCAGCAAGGTTATAGAGAAGACTTTTTGTTTGCAAATCCATTTATTTAGAAAAGACTCCGTGTCTCAACATTTGCAAACATTACATTTTATAGGCTAAAAGGAATGAGTTCTGTGGGTGAAAAATAAACTGACATCCCTGAATTCAGAGAACTTTAAAGATTAAAATAAAATAATTCTTCCAGGTGGCATCTATTGTCACTGAAGCCAAAATCTAGTCCACTGACTGCTCTTTTTACTAAAACATGTATTTATGCTCTTGTGTGCACGTCAGAGTTTCCATCATAAAATGTCAGAGGAAATGTCAGAGTTTCCATTGTATCTCAGCATTAGATTGTATAATTAAACACGGTAGCTTTACCGCACTTCTGGGATTGTTCAGAAATTTCTGGAGACAAATATTAAATGGTCCATTAGGACAAAGGTTCTGGACTTGCAGCCCAAGATGTTCTACCAAGTGACCGTTCAGAGTGTCAGATGACAGTGGAAACAGGTAAACAAGCCCAAAACCAGGATTAGACATATGCAGGAATAAAGATAATTTTATTATTTTTATTATATTTTAGTTTTTTTTTTTAATGTTACGTATCTTGTCTTTCAATACCAAATTTTTCCAGGTTCATTTATAATATAGTAAAACTTTTCTCATTTGCATATACTTAAAAACACAGTAAAATAAAGTAATTCTAGCACATAACTGTTTTTTTTTAAAAAAATAAAGCAATAAAATGCATCTAAGCAGCATACATGTTTCAAATTAGAATATTGCTTACTGCTGAAACAGCAGCTGGAACCTGCGATCAGTTCCTCTTTCGGATCCAAAAACTTGACAAAGACTTTATCTGCTTGGCTTCACCTGAGAATCGCTGCATCAGAAGACATAACTAGGAAGCCCGATCAAGGTCAAATATGCTTGAACTAGGTAGAACCGGTGAAAATTTAAGAGAACAACTAAAAATGATGTATTAGTATTAATTTAATTTATATCCCACTTTTCATTCCCTCCTTTTCCTCATAACTATAGTTTTACTGAGCATTTTAAATACAATAAGGAGAGAAGCAACCTAGAACTAAGGAGAAATTTCCTGACAGAACAATTAATCAGTGGAACAACTTTCCTCCAGAAGTTGTGAATGCTCCAATGCTGGAAGTTTTAAAGACGATATTGGACAACCATTTGTGGTGTAGGGTTTCCTGCCTAAGCAGGGGGTTGGACTAGAAGACCTCCAAGGTCCCTTCCAACTCCACTTGTTCTTTTTTTTTTTCTGGTGAGGATGAAACTTGTCAAGTTAGATGTCTCTAATATTATCTTCAGAAAGTAATAGCAATAGACAGAATGGCAAAATTCAAAAACAGCTTAGCCCCCACCCACACCTTTTAAACTAAAAGAAGAACACTGATTTATTTCATTCCAAAACCTCTATATTTCTAAAGACAATAATAGCAACTAAATAGGAAGGGGAAAGAAGAAAAAACTTTAAAACCCAACAAATGCAACACTACAATAACATTTCTCGACTTTTCTATTGCAACAAGAAACGAAATGTCATGATTATATAAATTGCACTGAGTTCAGTAGAATAGCTATTTCCAGGGGAATCCTATAAATTAATGGTGACTCTTCAATAGAGACTCTACCAGATGGGAGGCAATCAAGACCAAGTACATACTTGCTAAATGAAAAGGCACACATCTTTTTTTGGCGCAGAACATAAGGAGCTCAAGGGTTGGGCATCCTGATCTTCATCATCTCACCATGGATACAGCTGCTCTTGAGGATTGCTAATTTGCTTACTGACTCCTGAAGCTGATAATCATTTAGTATATTCAGAGCAGAATCTTCAGCAACAGAGTCTTCCAAGTCTGAGATAGGCATGACAATTGGATTGTATTTTTAAACGTCAGTGGAAGAGTCCATTAAACATGAAAAAGATTTTTTTTACTGAGCTAATTTAAGAGACAAACTTAATGTTTCCTAAAATATAAAACCACTTAGTATAGTATAATATAGGACACTGCAGTTCTCTATTCCAAAATTATACTAGATTATCCAGGTTATTGAAGAGAATTATTGTTGATAATGATTGCATTGTTGGTTTAACTTCTAAAAATCTTTTCTAGCACATTAAAAACTACTGGAGTTTTAGAGGCTGCAACAACATAATCATCAAATGAGCAATTTATCAGATGTCTTAACTGTATATATTGCTTTTCAACTGTTTTTGGTGAAATATGTTCCTTTTATAATCTATCAGAGGTTTTAAAAGTTTTGTCTAGTTTAATTAGTTGATTATGAGTAATCATCTCAAAATATTATTTTTCTTGTAATTTTAAAGTAGATTATTCCAAAACATCACATTTCTTAGGAAAACTTCGTTCAAATTTTAATTTCTTTCCCAATAATGCCCAAATATTTCTGGCTGCTTGAAGTGCTAGAACACTTCTAGCTTGATTTACAATTAAATCAAGCATATTTTAAAGATATCAAATAACTCTTCGGTAAACATAACATACTTGATTTCGTTTTCTTCCCAATTCATTATTGAAGTTAACAAAATGACAAGTGATATATTTTAAATTAGGAAAATTGAAACCACTATTATCATTTGAGATGAGTTGCTTTAAAAATTAAGTTCTAGCTAAGTGTTCCATTAACTTGTTAATCTATTCAAAATACTGTATATGTGGAACCAGAATAAACAATCCTTTCAAAATACATGCCAGTTTTAAAATCATATTAATTTTGCTGCATTTCTTCTTTCCACAAACTCATCAATATTTTTAATTATCCATGACTATAAAATTTAATTATTTTATCTAAGAAATAAAATTTGATATATTCATGTCCACTAAACAAGTTTCCAAGGAATAATTATTCCCAGATATTTAACATAATCTTAGTAATTTCTACTTTTTTACCCATATTTATAGAAACGCTACTTTCATTTTGCATAACACTAGATTTACTCCAATTACCTAGAACATTTATAGTGTTGCTCTCCCATTTCTATAATTTTAAATAAAGATATTGGGTAATTGTTCAAAATACCTAAAATATCAGAATATAAAGTAACTTCTATTTGTTTCCTGCTATATGCACAACTTGAATTTTGCCAAAGTTCCAACACCAGATTTTAGGAGATGGGGTGGGGGGCATCCTTGAAACATTTTATATCTCATCCTGATTGCAGGCTCTGTAAAGCTGTTGGTACAAAGCCAGTCTGTATAGACATTTGTGGCTAACTATTCCTAGAACTATCCTAAATCCTAAAACTTTCTGGAACTGTGACTGTGCGTGATTAGAATGCAGTATTGCAAACTCTGCCCACAGCCAGGAGTTCATCCTGGCCAACTCAATGTTGACCCATCCTTCTGAGGTTGGTGAAATGATACTACGTGCTATTGATTCTCCTCATCTCTGACTTCTCCCTGTCTGCTCCTCTTGATACTGTCTTCCTGTAAGTCTGTGTGTATGGGAAATTTGGAATGACATTTGTAATTTTAAGATAACCTTGAAAGATTTATTGTGTCTCCCAGATATAGATAAGAGCAGCCATTAGGAAGCCACAATAGCACCAAAAAAGATAGTAAAGTTGGTGCCAAACCTATTTCATCACGAAAGGCAATTCCAGAATTGAAGGCTATCAGCTTTTTACAAGAAAATAATTCCAGCAGCCTCCAGCCAACTGTTTATAGTCAGTGTAGTCTTTGAGTTAAAATTTGAAGTTTTTACATGCACTCTTTTTAAAAATGTTAGCATTTGCTTTTTCTCATCAAGAATATAAATGCAAGGTTCTTGTTCCTTTTCACCTGACAAAATGTTTTTCTCCACCAGTGAGTTTCACATACCAATTGATTTTGTTTTGCTATCTTATGCTTTCCCTTCACCAGGTTTTGATTAGGATTCCTAATTTGGAATTAGGATTGGGGTTATTAATTGATAGTTGACAATTACCTCAGCAAATTTATGTACCCAGACAGTAATCATGAAGATTGACTTAGTAATCATGAAGATTGTGATAGGCAAAAACTTTTTAGATATGAGATTTTAACATTAGTAATGGAAAAAAGAACAAAAGCCAAAAGCAATTGTAAAACATGGTAAACAATACTGAGAAAGAAATGTTAATAGAATTTTACAACTGAAGTAATATTTATGGTCATATAATTATATCCCCCATGGAACCCTATAGCTAGGAAAGCCTATCTGGATAGAATGGTTTCAGTAGAGAAATTTTAAAACAAGTCTTAACCTGATAGTAGCGCACATATTTTTGGAATTTAGTTATTCCTTGACATCTTCAGTTATAAAGATTATATAGATAGCTGAACTGCAAAATACATCAGCCTGGGAGTGAAGAAATACTGTCCATATTTAAGCACCGGCATTAAATGTGTGAGGCCACAGGAAGCCAATGGTGTATGTGCAGGCTCTGTTTTATGCATGCCTTCACCAATCCAATTCCCAGCAGGTGGGATTCTTCATCATATAGACTTCCTGATCCTAGAAAGCTTTTAAGCACGCTTAGCTGAATATTTAGAATTCCATTTTAGATGTTTGCATAAAGTGTTCGAAGTTAGAAAAGGAAGCAGAAGAATTGGTATGTATGAAATCAGAGACAGCATGCATGACTCTTGACTCTCTACATACCTTTTTCTTCTTACATATTCAGAACTACACCTAAGCAGACTTAGGGAGGGGAAAAAAGAAAAACAACATTCTCCTACTTCTATCCTCTGCAGTATTAAATATGCTAAAATACATGGAAATTGGATATAGACCTAATTCGGTATTGGATCAGATTGTAATAAACTCCTTTGTGGTCAAAATGGCTAAAGCATTTGAAATATGCAAAACATGTGAGTAATGGAATAATGAAGTATCATAAATATCTTGGCAATGCCTGTTATATAAAGAATTACAGTTACAGCTTTTGTCCCACATGCTTCAGAATAGCTTGCTGTATTATGTGAAGCTATACCCATATGGGGCTGCAATATCTAAAAAATACTGAACTTGTTAAGACAATCAGTTCAAAGATCGGTGAATCGCTTTCTTCTTTTCAAAATGTGTAAGCACATGCTACTTTAGGATTGGACTATAAATTGTAAGAGACTGTAGTGAGTCTCAAACAAAGGCGCAAATGGAGTCCAGAAAGGGAGAACAACACTTGTGGTTCCAAAGTAATAATAGCACATTGGTGAGTGCTTGATTTTAGGGATTCCTAGAGATATGATTTTCCTTCCCACTTAACTATGGGGCTCTATCTGGCATTTAAGTGGGAAATGGTAATTCTTAGCTAGATTGCCCACTATCCCTTTCCTACTATCCATGGTCTGTCAAACTAATACATATGGAAAAGCACATTGAAATGAGTGTTGATACGCTTTAAAACACATGTTGAAAATAGTGTTGAAGAAGACTCTGGTGAATACTGAAGGAATCCAAGAAAACAAACTAATAGATTGTTGAATAAATCACCCCAAAGTTCTCACTCAAGAGACAAATGACCAAGCTCAAATTATCGTATTTTGGACACCTTAAACAAGTATCTAGCTCTCTGTAGAAGGCTCTAATACTGGGAAAGGTGCAAGAAAAGAAAAAAGCAAAGAAAAAGGCAACTAGCAGCAATATGATGGACTCAGTTATAGTGGTGATGAATGCACTGTTGGAAGACTTGAAGGACCAGATTAGAGACTGATTGTCATAACACAGACTTAATGGTACATAATCAAAATAATTGATCTATGCATTGCCATCACCCACTTTGTTTCAATGAATGTTAGCAATCTGGAGCAGACTTTTGTATCTGGAAATGGTTTTGGTTGTTTTGTATCACCTCTCAGTACTTAATCTCACTGAGTTCAATAGAACAAACCTACTTCAGCTATGTATGTACTGTATGTATGTAGGACTTTAACTTAAATATAATACAACACCCTCTTATATTTTTTCCTACCAACAGAAACATTCAAATGTCAATCTGGACCAGCACAATTAATCTAGTTCAGAAGGCTTTTCCTAAGAAGTTGCCACCTGCAGGTCAGTGGTTCATAGGTTGAGGCAATGACACACAGATCCCAAGACTTTCAGCCAAACATATGAATACCAAGATTAATAACATCTCTGTAATTGTTTTGGTAGAGATAGACTTTTGCAGCTGAATATCATTGGAATTCTGTCTCAAAATAAACTCTTAAAGAGAGATGAAACCCACTTTTTAATGCTTGCCAAGCGCATGTGGATATGTTATTTCTTTTTAGAGTGAGTAGCCTTCGATCTGAAAGTATGAAGACTGCCCTTTCCAACCACATCTTTCTATGTTCAATGTACACTAACTAGTGTTGTCACTGCATTGTATACAGGATACCTATCTCATAATTTGAAAGATTAAAAGGAGAAGAGTACAATATTCATTACAGTGATCTTGGAAGTCGGACAACATGGTTTGCTTATGAAATAATAACAAGAACAGAAGTGAAAATATCACATTTTAACATGTTAGCCAAAACTTTGTATATTTTATATGGAAACAAAAGCACTTCAGGCTGCAAATGGTGCATAAGAGTGGGAAATGATAATTGCTAAAGTCAGTATACATTTCTTCTGTACAATCAAAGGCCTGCATGAAGGTAATTTGCATTTCTCTCTGTTTATGAGATCAGATGTGGAGGGGAGGAAGGGGAAAGTGGCATCATGTCAAGTTTATAAATATTAATTCAGCCCCAAAGTCAGAATAATTGTGCTCAAAGCCTACATTTACCCTGGCTTCAATCCAAATAATCATAATCACTGAATACTTTCAGCATCTGCTAAAACAGGCTTAAGCTATAAGATGTCTGACTAATATACTAATTGTATGCAATTTTCAATTCAAATGTCAGATGGATAAACACCTTTTCTTTCAGTCTACCTCAGTAGTGAAATCCAAATCGTTTTACTACCGGTTCTGTGGGCATGGCTTGGTGGGCGTGATGTGGCTTGGTGGGCGTGACTTGGTGGGCGTGGCACGGGAAGGATACTGCAAAATCTCCATTTCCATCCCACTCCAGGGAAGGATCCTGCAAAATCTCCATTCCCTCCCCACTCCTGGGGCCAGCCAGAGGTGGCATTTGCCTGTTCTCCGAACTGCTCAAAATTTCCGCTACCGGTTCTCTGAACTGTTCAAAATTTCCGCTACCTGTTCTCAAGAACCTGTCAGAACCTGCTGGATTTCAACCCTGGTCTACCTGCAACTTTTTGTTCCCCTCATCCCTAAAGGAGAAGCCCTCCAAAAGATTGGGGAGACTTCTCAAATCCATGTATTTCATGGCTGAGGTCTCTATGTGAGGAGGAGGAAGGAGACTGCAATATAAAGGGACAATTGTCCAAAATCAGGCAGTAGAGTCTTGTACTCCTTGGGTGACTATCTTAGTTTTGAGAGTTCCAATTCCACCCCACTCCCCTTTCATTGTAGCACTTTAGAGTTTGGTTCACAACATTCTAAAAATAACCTTGCCCCTCTAGGAATGTTTATGATATGGAGCTGCAGAAAAGATGGAAAATGAAAGGATTCAACAATGCAAAATCTGCCCAGGAAATTTGTGGCAATTTCTACTACTACTTCCATATTATTTATATATTATTTATTTATAGAGAGTTCTCAGAGCTCTGCTCAAGTTTGTGGTAAATGCAGGAGTTTTGCAGTATAAAAAGGAGATGTGGAAGTTCCTCGCTAATTCACTTTCTTTTCTTTTAGAAGAAAAGTCAAACCTTTTTTTTTTTTTTTTTTTTTTTTTGGCCACAGATGTCACCATTGCTGCTGAGTTTAATGTATCCTCTGTAGTTGCATCTTATTGGTAAACTGTCATGGAAGAATTATGTACAAGGGGAAAAATCCTCATAGGGCTTAACTGCATTTTATAGGAGAGGAAGGCTACCTTTTATTTTTTGTAAAGTGTTGGTTATTATGGCAAATTCTACTTATGAATACAAGGCCAGGAAAGACATTCTTAAATCCATAATCCTCTACCATCTGGGGAAGGATCTCATAATCCATCTCTTTGACAGAAATTTTCCACATGAATTCTTGGGAAACTATGCATTCACAATGGCTCTCATCCCAGTAAATGAACTGTAACTTCAATATTTATTGTTGCAGTTTAAGTTAGCATTGGATGTACAAGAGTGGCCAAAATTGTGGAAACCTTTTGGGAAAAGTATATTTTTGAGGTTTGATGGCTAACATCACAACTTTTTTTTGGGGGGGGGGGAGTTTCAAGATAATCATATTCCACTGCTGGAATGGTCAGAGGAATAGCCCTGACCTTAATCCAATTGAAAATCTATGGAGCCAACTAAACTTGTTAGTCAGAAGCGATGCAGCAATAAAATCTAGTTAACAGAAGCAAGCATTCAATCTTGGTTTCCCATTATAACAGCTGCAGAACTAAAAGACTTGGTTCACTCCATGGGAAGACATTGTAAGGCCGTAATCCATGCTAAAGGTTACCCAACTAAGTATTAACTGACGTGATAATTTTTGTATATCTTGTTTTTTCTATTTGTTTCACTTTTCTTCTTTATACTGTAACTGCTATTCTAATAGCAAATCCTTCATAAAAGTTATTGCATTATATTCTTGATTAAATTATCTTTCCATTGATATATAATTTTATAGTCCAAAAAAGTGATGTTATTAGCTAGATTTAGAAAATACATTTTTCCCAAAAGGTTTCCACAATTTTGGCCTCTATTGTACACACTGTCAATTAATTTTGGCACATAAGTAAGCAGCATAATTTTTCTTCATATTATTTTCTTGAATGTGGGGAGATCAGGAACTATTATTCATTATTAATGAGCACCTGTGGAACTGGTTGATTTTTAGACATTTCTAACCAGAATTTTATTTTAGATTTGATTAAAATTTTATTCTTAAGTACAGTCACAAAAAAAGTATTTGGAAGTCGCAAGAAATAAATTTATTTTATAAAGTCATATTCATATGTATTGATATTATAATATGTTGCAGATTATATGTATATTAATTGTATTTGTATTTATATGTGATAGTATTTATTCCTATGAACGTTTCATTTTATATGGCAGTAATGGAATCTGGGCTGTACTGAAGTTGCTACTTTATATGTCAAAATGTTATTCTTACCCTTTAAAACACAAAAATTGGGCATCCTTCATTTAGGAACATTTGTCTGAGATGAGAGTATCTTGAGTAGAAATCTGAAAACAAGAAGCCGGTTTGGTCTAAAGTTTAAAGCAGCAGATTAGAAATCTGGAGACTGTGAATGCTAATTCTAATTTAGGCATGAAAGCCAGCTGGATGACCTTATAGGGTTGTTATTGTGAGTATATAGGGTTGTTATTATAGGGTTGTTATTATAAGGTTGTTATTGTAGGAAAAATAGAAGCAGGGAAGAATATTATGTAGGATTGCTGCATGAATTCAGTATTATACTTTTATTATGAATTAATAAATGCAGAATAGAAATCTAATAAATAAAATATTTTTGTTCACATGTATTTAATAATATTTGTTGACTGGCCCAATCACTGGAGGTTATAGGCAGTTTACTATAAAAGAGTTAAAAGAAACAAAAGCAATAATGTGAATCATAATACAGAATGGTATAGCCACAGTGCCTTAAAGGCAAGCAAGAATAGGATATGTAAAATGCCAGAAGTGTATCCCAGGAAGGAGGCAGGCCAAATGGGGAATATCTGCATGTATAAGCAGAAGAGGAAAACCAGTGAGGTTTCTTGTAGGTTTTCCTTTCAAAACCTCCATGGCAATGGAGCTTTTTAGAAAAAGAATAATTCATTGACACTGGAGAACAGCTGTTCCTTATTATCCAAATTAAGTTTTCAGTCTTTCCCATATTGCTTTTCTTTTTGCAATAAGGTTAGGGTAAAATAACAGATACATTATGGAGAAATGTATGGAATGAAGTCTGCTTTATCAGAAAGAAAATGCAGTCCAATCCAAAGCCACAAAGCTGCTTTAGCTCCTGCAGTGATAGGTACTAAAAGCAGTTCTTAGGGAATATATCTACTGTTTCTATTCAACTGCCTAATGATCTTATGGCCCCAAAGTAGAGCTATATACACTGTGTGTACTCTGACAACAGATTGATTTATTCTGAGAATCCAGAACATTATGATGACTTTCTGTTTGGTCATAAGTCAGAAAGCCAAATGCCAATATAGTAACCTGACTTAAGATAAATGTTGATCTATCTAACACTGATGAGTTTGCAAGAAATGGCACACGTTCTCTAGGTTTTCAGACAGAAATGTTTCTCAGTCTTACTTGAAATTCTCAGTGGTTAAAACTAGCTTTAAGCACTCGGTGGTTAAAGCTCAGTCTTAAAGTTTATGCTTTAAGACTGAGCTTTGTACATGTAAGGGGTTGTGTTTCTTCCAAATCGGGGGTCAATTCTCATTGCTAATTACAGGACATATACATTTTTGTGCAATATTCAAACTGCACATCATTTACAAATTCAAATTATGTATACTACAATAGCAGAAAGTATCTTTTGTATTACTACTGTATTACAAAAAACTATTCCACCTATTTCAACGTGGAGAAAAGCAAAGTTTTACATTTAGGCAGGAAAAATCAAAGTACAGATTAGGTGAGACCTGAATCAAAAACAGTAACTGTGAGAGGGACCTTGGAGTCCTAGTGGATGATCACTTGAATATGAGCCAGCAGTGTGCAGCAGCAGCAGCAGCCAAAAAAGCTAATACAATCCTGGGTTGTATAAAAAGATGCATAGAATCAAGATCATGTGAAGTATTAGTACCACTTTATAAAACCCTAGTAAGACCATACCTGGAATACTGCAAACAGTTTTGTTCATCATATTACACAAAAGATGTTGAGACTTTGGAAAAAGTTCAGAGAAGACCAGCTAAGATGATCAAAGGCCTGGAGACTAAAACATATGAAGAACGGTTGCAGGATTTGGGTTCAGCTAGTTTAAAGAAAAGAAGAATTAGGAATGACATGATAGCAGTATTCCAGTACTTGAAGGGCTGCTACAAAGAAGAGGGGGTCAAATTATTCTACAAGGCACCAGAGGGCAGGAGAAGAAACAATGGTTGAAAACTAATCAAAGAGAGAAGCAACAGAGAAGAGTCTAGAGAGTCACTTATCTGAAATGATATAGGTTCTCCTGCTTGAGTTGGGGGCTGAACTAGAAGACTTCCAAGGTCCCTTCCAGCTCATTCTCTTGTTCTGTTCTGTTCTGTTCTGTTCGACTCTGTTCTGTTCTGTTCTGTTTTACTCTATTCTATTCTGTTCTACTCTACTCTGTTCTACTCTATTCTACTCTACTCTATTCTAACTTTATAGTTCTACCCCAAAGAGCCTGAAGACCACTTTCCATATGTCTGTGTCTATATATGTTTACAAGTAGTCCTTGATTTATGACCACAATTAGACCAGAACTTTCACTGCTAATCAAGGCAGTTATTACAGAAGTTGCACCCAATTTTATGACTTTTTTCTCCAAGGTTGTAAAGCGATTCACTGCAGTTGTTAAGTTGTTAAACAAAACCAGCTTCCTCCATTAACTTTGACAGAAGGTGATCATATGACACACACCCACACACCCAGGATGCTGCAACTTTTTTAAATACAGGCCAATTACCAAGTGCCCAATTTTTAACCCTGTGACCATCACTAATTGGATGCTGTGACAGTTGTAACTGCGAGGAACAATTGTGTAAGTCATTTTTTTCAGTGCAGTTGTAACTTTGAACCGTAACTAAAGCCATCACTTTTTAGTTTGTATATAAGATCTATGCCAGATTTGAGACTTTTCAGGTAGAGCTGGACTTTAACACAACTTGAACTGTAAGGTCAAATGATGATACTTTTGGCATCTTCTAGAGAGCCACAGCTTCTCCATCCTGACCTATTCATCACATTTTCCATGTGCATAAGGCCCTTTCTCCTTCACCATTTAATGTGCAGGGTAAGTGAAGGATATGGTCAGCCGTAATCCTGAGTGCAGAGGAAGAACCAGCAGATATGATCCTGATTGTCTTCTTTTTCCACCCATTCTCTCCAGTCTCATAGAGAGTAGAAGCTTATCTATTTTAAAGTGCTCACAGATAATACATTTTCTCAGTTAAAGAGCTATTCTAATGAGGAAAGATAAGGGAGGAAGTGGGTGGGTGGAGGGAATACGTTGCCAAAATTTTAATTTCACAAAATCTTCCAGGAGGAGAAATGATGAAATCATTTTTTTTTTAAATTGCAGTTGACTCACTGCTGCTACTGTAAACCTGGAGTTTCTAATCCATTTCCCTGAATGTTTAACCTTCAAAAATATTTGTGGTCAGGCTAATGGTATAAGCATTTATATTTCAGAGATACTATTACCGGAATTCTCCAGCAGAATTGCACTTTTTATTCCTGATTGATTGTAGCATCTTGGCTTTGTTCTTTCAGAATCTCAACCCACTTCCTTTTTACAATACAATACTTGAATGATGCTGAGTATGTGTGTCTGTACATATATACATCCTGGAGCTTCTAATCCATTTCCTTGAATGTTTAACCTTCAATAATATTGTGGATAGGCTAATGGTATATGCAGTTATATTTCAGAGATATTATTACCAGTATTCTGGTCTGCATTCTATTTATACTACAACACATGAATGTTGCCGAGTTTGTGTTTTTGTATGTACATACATGCATAAGTGTGTATATGTGTGTGGATAGTAGACACACAAACTGTATTTATACTATGAGCTTCTGTTCCAGCTGCCAATTAAGAAATTTAACCAGATGGAATAAATCTAGACATCTTAGAACTATATAGGCTGGCTGATTTATTGGCTATGCACTTAGTGTGTTTTCAGATGAATTTTCCTATTTAATGAGGAATACTTGTACTAAATCTTTCCACGGTGTATGTTGTTCTCTAGTTGGTTTGGGTTGTGAGATGTAAACATTTTAAAAATTATAATGTATCCACAAATTACTATCCATGAGGAATGGATCTTGCCTGTTAGTAATAAGGGTATGCAAGAGATTCAACCAAGCTCCAGATAATGAATCAACATGATCGGTTTTTAACTGAACTGCTAACTGCAGAATCTCAAATGAACTAGGAAGCGTTACTAGATATCAGTGGTTTGTACGGCTGCAGTATGGTAGAAATTGTGAATAATATAACAGTGCTATTTCCATTTCTCTGTAATAGAGCAGAAAGGTAAGAGGATGAAAAGAAGAGTGAAATCAACTTCCTGATGGGCTGACTTCCTGATAGGTTGAATTATTCCCATGGAATAATTCCTCCAGCTTTCACTTTTGACCCATCCCTGAAACCAAAGAAGAGCAGAGAACGGAGTGAGGCATTTTGAGAACATGCTGCCCACTATGCATTCATCACTACACCATCTTTTCTGAGTTTCCATAGCATCCAACAATTCATATGTTTTCATAGCTGTTCTTCCATCTTCCTGGGCTCACTGGAATCTTCACCTCTAGCTTTATAGTTTTTTTCTGGTTTTGAACACTGCCCAGAATTTACTGGAGTTGCACAGCTAATAAATTTAACACAATTATAATCTGTGTCAAAGTTTATTTTTAAAAAAATCTAGAAAATGTTAGACGAGTCTAGCCCTCAAACCTCTGCAATTTTTTTATCCAACACTAAGCAGTTGTTGTTCCCTCAGTAGTAACAAATGTTTCTATTAATTTCATCCTATTCTGTTGAAAACAAAAAACCCACAGCCCTTTGGTTTTCCCATAACAGTCAAAGGAAGGACACAAATTGAAGCAAACAGCTATAAAGCTGAAGCAAGTTCTTTTTTGAAATATCCTGAACAGATATCTCCTAATCAGGGAAATTTCCTAATGGATATCCCCCGTTAAAAGAGGGACAGAGAGGTGAACTTCAGGCAGAACTAGGGATTGAAGGCGAATATACATGTCCCAGGATAATGTTGCAGGATCTAATCTGGGTCATTCACTGGGACCAGAGGTTTAGTCTTCCGAGTAGACTCATGCTGGAGCCAATCCCCAGGGAACTTCTCTCTTGCCAGAATATGTGCCCCAGAACTAGGGAAGTTTTCTGACCCACTCCATCTTTAAAAATATTTATTTACTTTCTTTATATAGGGAGCTTATAGGTCACTTCATTCAGCCAATCCTGAGCAGTATCCAATTCTCCAAATTCATAATTTAGGTGTCAACTTTCAAAACGACTTTGGCTGAAGCCATATTTCCTTTCTTTGTTTCTTACTTGCCATATGTATGGGGGAGGGGAGACCTACGGGATGTGGGATGTTTCCCTCCACTGTGCCAGACATAACAGCGATAAATTCTGTATGAACCACGGTAATCTCAATGAGCACTAGTAACAGCCATAGGGAGCAGCTGAACAGTCTGCCATCTACCTGATTGGTTAACATCGTCTGTGACACAAGTTGGGTGGGTGATGTCTATTCTTTTAATTATACTAAAGCAGGGGTTTTATTTAGAGTTGGTTTCATATTTGAATGTGCTGATATGATGTATCCAATAAAATGGATCTTTGAGAAAAGCTACAGTCTCAGAATCCTGAATTGATTAGGACCATTACTCAGAACCATGTCATTAGGATTAAAACAGACAGAAAATCCCATTTTAAAACAGAAACTCTATACATTATAAGTAGTCCTCACTTAATGGCAACATTGGGGCAGGCAACTCTGTCACTAAGCAGAAAAACACATCACTACAGGAGTCTTATGACACTACTTCACATTTGGTCATTAAACAAGGTATCATATAATCACTGTTCACTTGAGACTTTTCAGGTAGAGCTCGACTTTAACACAACTTGAACTGTAAGGTCAAATGATGATACTTCTGCATACTCCCGATATGCAACTTCTGAACCATAAAGAACTTTAAAGGCAACAACCTTGAATTATATGAAGAAGCCAACTGGCAACCAGTGCAGCTATCAAGGTATTACAGGAGTGCCCTGAGAGGCACCCATTCACCATAACCTTTTCAGTCCCTACAAAGAGATTCCAAAAGTTCTTCAAGGCAGCTCCATGTAGATCATGTTGCCATAATTCAATCAACTAATGGCTAAGAAATGAGTGACACTGAATAAAGCTTCTAATTTCAGGAAATATAACAAATGGCACACAAGATGGAGCTCTTGCAGACCCATACCACCTCTTCTGTGGTTGAATAAGTCTATGAAGGGGGAAGAAGGTATGATGGACTACAGTAAAGCAGCAGTTTCCCAGGATGGAGGGAGCACATTCCAAGGAGTGGGGAGAGGCAAGTCATGAGACACAACCTGGAGATGAATTAGAAAAAGAGATTTAGGATTGTCATTCCCTAAAATTTCCCATGGTTATCCATTAGGGTTATATTAATAAAGAATTAGTTGGTGGATGGCAATCTATCTGCATGGCGTCAGGTTTCCTTAGTACATTGATGATGCTCAACTTTACATCTCAACTCCTGACATAACAATAGCAACTGATGCAGAACCCATGCAGATGGAATATTTTGCTTAGCAGTTTTATGTAAAGTTGAATATAAGTAAGGAGAATGTTGACTCCTGTGGTATTCCACAACTGAGGGACCTGGGCTGAATCTCACCCCCTGCCATCCACTAACTGTTTTTATGTGCCACCACCATCAAAATACTGCCCTATATAGAAAAAATACAATATCAAACATAACCAACAGAAAAAGTAAAAAAAACAACAGTATTACAATAATATAAAGAAGGTACAATAAAAGAGAGCAAAGTAAAATTAGGGGAAGGACCTTCAAAACATCTTGCTCTTCAGGAGCTGTCAGGAAACTTGTTGGTCTAGCTGGAACCTAAGTTTAGATAGTTGTCCAAGAAATCAATCTGTTCCCTGACTGGTAGTATTTGCTCATCTAGAAGTAACTCTGATGACAATATCGGACCTCAATATATCAATAGTTACTCAGTATCTCATTCCATGTATCACCATGATATAGACCCATATATGGACTCAAATCCATGTTGAGGTAATAAGATTTATTTAGCGTATGGCTCGTCACACACAGTATTAAAACACTTCATTTTTACAGATTAAAAACAATTAAAACAATAAAAAAGTAGTAAGAAAACCTAAAAGAAAAACAGAAATAACATTTCAAAGTTTAATGTCAAGTTACTCGCGTCCGTGGCAATCCTTAGGTCACACGTGCCTCCTGGGTGGTGCTAAATGAGTAACAGACGGACTGGTAGCCAGATATCCGCAAGGATCTCTTGGCTTCACACACAACCCCACGGTCCTTTTAAGGACCTTTTAAGTTCCAAAAAATAGGAGGTAATAAGAATATCTTGATAAGTAAAAATCATTCCAGCTGCCCAAAATTGCTGCAAAGCAAGGATTCTGAAATGAATCAATTATCCCAATCAGTGATTAGCTCTGTGTAGGAACCAATCATTCAGATTAGTGGTGGATTTCCATTTACTGTATGTATTCATCAGAGGCTGGACAGCTGTCTACAAAGGTTAGTTTAATTTGAATTTCTGCATAGAACATAGATTTGCCAGATTATTGGGAGGAACAAACAGCATTTGGCACCAAAGAAGGCCTAGATAAATCTCTCCACAGAAGGAACAAATATAAGGGGAAACAATCTTTCCCTTATATACACTCTTCTTACATCATCTGATGATGTATCTGGGAAAGGGCTTCAGATACAGATTTTAGGATCTGTATAGCGAATAAGGGATTGGGGGAGTTGGCTGTCTAGGTAGGAGAAGAGCCTGTATAATATATAATGTCTTCATTCAAGCTATATAGCTTAGTTTAGTTTGTTTAGAAAGATTCCATAGTCAATGCTACTGAGAGACGTCTGAGAAGAGCAAAGATCTTGCATTACCTATGTCCTTTCTTGCATGGGACTAGTTCCATAATGGATGAAAGTTGAGATATAAATGTACACAATAAATATACAAATAATGATAGTTAATGAGCTCCTCCTAGATGTTCTTGCAACTATGTCATAAGGTTCATAAACAGAAATGTAATTTTTCTCAGAAATGCTACAAAATAATCTCCGAATAATGTGAGCAATCTTACATAGTTTTTCATTGCATTTTATAGAAGTGGAAGATGAATAATGAATTATTTTACTTGATTCATGACTATAGCTGAAAATGATCTGCTTCATTCTCAAAATATTTAAGAAGGCAAATCCTAACTTAATCTCCTTTTATTGATATGGCATTTTCCCAGCACTAAGTAGACAGATGTTTGCATTCTTGCTATCTCCAGAGAACTGGGGAAATGTATCTTTTAATTTAGATCCAATATACAAAAATTAAACCATTGTCCTCAGTTTTATAAGCCGAGTTTATAAAAATGCATTCCTTTGGAAGCACTATAATTCTAATGGCCAGAACAATCCAAAGTATTTTTAGGAATCTCCAGGCTCTAGTCTTATTTAAAAAGGACACAAAACTTAAAAAGACAAAAAGACAAAATCTAGGAAAAGGTCAGACTTGAGGGAGGGGGAAGGATAAAATAAAGCAACATTAAGACCTATCCAATTTAATAATTTTTCCTATTTACTTGGAAAATAAGTATTTTTAAAATATTTACTCATGTTTGAAATCCTTTGTACTTTCCATATGCTTTTATTCAGTGGTGAAATGTAAAATTTGTTACTACCGGTTCTGTGGGTGTGGCTTGGTGGGGAGTGGTGGTAATGTGACTGGGTGGGCGTAGCCAACTTTTTCTTTTTTTATTTTTAAAAGCATTTTTTCGGCCCAAGAAAAAATGCTTTTAAAAGTTAAAAAAAAAAATCCTCTGATGATCGTGCAGCTCAGCTGGGCAAGGGGGGGTGGGGCAGGGATTTTTGCTACGGGTTCTCAGAACCATCTGCCGCCATTGCTACCAGATCGGGCAATCCAGTCCGAACTGGGAGCATTTCACCCTTGCTTCTATCCAGTTGTCATTATATAGATCAAAAGAATCAGCAAGACAATTGTAGCTGATGATGTAAGGTGCCTACATTCAGTCTCTATATTAGTCTTTCCTGGTATGACACTGTCCAGATCTGCTGGGCTAACAACTCTCAGAATTCCCCTTCTAGTATACAAAAGTATCAATAGAGCCATTCCTCTGGAATGGGTGGCCATTCCTGAATCTTTCATTGGCCTCTTATTACCCTGAGGTCTCAGGTTGTGCATACCTGAAAAGATTGTGCAAAACTAGTTTAATGTCTAAAAAAATATAATCCAAAAATAATAAAAAACAATTAGCATATAAATAAAACAAATCTAGAAAAAAAAGTAGGGTTCTTGATAGAAATAAATAAAAATATGTTTTGCAACTGGTTGGCCAAGAATTTAACAATATTTAACAATGTTTAACAATAAATGAATGGATTTCTTTTGAACCTTGGCTTGAGGCTCATGAATTAATTACGGCATCTTTTGGAAACTTCACAATTTCCTTGTATATGGAAAGATTGTGGTTTTTTTTAAATAGACATCTGAGTTTATTGAAGTTTTTTTAAAAAAAAAAACAAAGTGGATTTGGAATGAAAAGTTTGGTAAAGTGGAGTAGACCCATTCCTTCATTTTCACCTATTACTGCACCTATTACTTCTTCCATGCCTACTCTGTTATTCTAATGCAGGGGTGGGCAAATGTGGCTCTTTTACAACCTGTGGACTTCAACTCCCAGAATTCCTGAGACCACTAATATACATACAAAAACTTCAAAATAGTCAGTAAGATCTTATCAGCCTTTTTTTTCAGATAGTACATTAAATATGATATGTATGGGTAAATTGGGGAGTCAACATTGAACAGTAACCAGTAGAGGGAGATATAAGAAAAGGGAACTATAGTTGACCTCTCTTCCTTTCATGTGGCAACCTAACAAAGGAACTCAAAATGGCAGCAGTAATGGTGTCTCTAAGCTAAAATTTGTGCCAGCTCCTGATAAAATAAAGTATTTGTTATCTGTTGACCTGAAGTATAATATGGAAGTCAGAAGACACAAGAAAAGGGAATTTCTTTTTTCCTCAGTTCTGTCCATTAGATTACTCCATGGTACAGTGAACTAGGACTGGAGGATTGGTAGAAGATCCATTACCTATAGAATTCCATGTTGATGACCAGATGCTCCATCCATCATTCTGACAAATTTTACTAGGTTGGTTCTCTTCTTGATTAGTTTCCATCCATTGCTTTTTGCTCTGCCTTCAGATGTAAACTGCTGCCAAAAACTCTCCTTTAACTAGGCTGATCTGAGACATGGAATATGAATACCCTAGGCATTTTGTCATGGATTTTTCAATGTTCACACCAATCAGATGAAGCTCTGATTTTCAGGACATCCTTATTAACATGGAATTGTCCCAACATTTCTGGTTCTATATATATATGTTAGGGCACACATAGCATTTAAAAACTATTAGGATAGAGCTGTGATCCAAAGATGAAAAAGACTTGTATAATTTGGCTGCCTTGGACCAATCATTACCTGTTTAGTTTTAGATTGAAAGTTTATAATAAATATCTGCAGGGGCTGAGAACTCATTTATTTTATTTTATTGATGTATGGTCATAGACAAGATATTGACATAGAGACACTGTAACTTTTATAGGTATTACACTAGACTGTTCTCTTACTAAAAAGCATACAATCTTTGATAAGACCAATCAAAACTTTTATAGGAGAAATTAGCTCTTTGTGTCAAGCATCATATAGAGGACCAGCCAACAATTTCAGCATGTACATATGCATTGTCATTCTGAAAAAAGGAATTTACTTAATCTGTCCTCAACACCTTTTGAGTGTAAAATGTCAGAACACATCAGTGTAAATACCTGTCTGTGTGGGATAGAGAAGATACTGTAAAATATGTAGGAATGGCATAAAAGGTGCCCCCATGGTCTTTATAGTAGTGATATGAAGCTTTAGATCTGTCAAGTTATAAAGTTAAATACAGCATTCTCTGTTTATCCTCAACCACTGCCCTTTTTGGGGGGGATCCAACATAAATAGGTCATGAACTGGTCAGTAGTTAAGAAAAATCAAAAGCTATTTTCTCCTTCCAATGAGTGTAATTATCTACTGAAATAAACTGAATCAAGGACTCTACCCAAACATTTGTTTCAGCCAACCTAAGACAGCACACTCTCATTTGAGCTACAATAGGGCTTGATCTAGGTGCATGATAGACGTTAATATGAAATTTTCCACATCAGTGATATTATATATGTCCTGACTACTCTATGGAACCTGGAGGTGTCTGCTTGGTATAATAATTCATAAATGCTACATTTCTTTTTGCAGAGTTAAATCAGCCTCTTTTTTATTAAGAGGTGAATGATGAAATGGATGATCCAGTATTGTATTTGGAGAACAAGTGATGGATTCTTGGGATGAATCAAATAAGTATGGAAAGAACCCTGCCTGAAGCTTATTTAACATATAAATCACTGCAGTGGAGACAGCAATGATTCCATTGTCTCTGAAACAAAAGAACTAGTTTTGCCTTTCTGTATTGTGCAACATCTCCATCAAGATGTTGAAATTGTGGCTCAAGTACACTTTGCTTCTTGTTAGTTATTTGCATACTTCCTTGCTGAGTTGCCTAAATTGATTGCTTGCACTGGTATTTTGTATTATCTTTCACATAGTAGTTCTTAAAGATGTAGCAGACTATGTGGTGACATGAGGATCATCACCTGTTATCCCTCCTAGATCATTAAATTTACCAGAATGAACTCCGGCAATTGTAAATAAAGTGGTTGATGTATCCTTGTGAGAAGTATCCCCCTTTACTTAAGTGATGGTATGACCTTCTGAATAATAAAATCTGCACTAGAGAGATATTCCTTTGGCCATGTACAATTATGCAATTATAGGCTAATGTCAAATACTCAAGTTTGAGAAAAATGACTGAAAAGGAAATCATCATAGAATTATAGGAGTAATTATTTAATCTGGTAATCTCCTGCTAGGGTTTATTTTTCAAATAATCATATGTGTAACTTTAACAGCGTTATGCTTTTAACATTGTTGTCACTGAAGGCTTTACATAAAACTACTCATAGCCAAATAGGAATTTTTCTTTCATTCATTTCTTTTTTAAAGCTAAATTTTGTTTTATATATCCCTTGTCAGATTGATCCACCTCCCAAAGGAAGGACTGGAAGAAAGGCTAATTCTGCTACTCATATGCCTCAATGTTACAAGGCTTTGGATTCCATCCCTCCATTTTTCCCTTTTAATTTGTCAGAAAGATAACACCAGTGGTGGCATCCTATCTCTCTCATACTCTGAGGTTAATCTAGAATGCCAGAAAAGACATACCTCTGGAAAATAGTAATAGCAGCCATACCAAATGAAAATTTGTTAGTAAACAATGTTTTGACCTTCAAGTATCTGTATTTATTTTCTACCTTTATAAAATATGTTGGCTATCTTGAGTACTTGCCAGAGTAGAAAAGTGAGAGTATAACTGAATACTGTAAATAAACAAATAACTCAACTAGAGGAATGGATTGGTTCAGAAAAAAAATATTCTTTGTTCCTTTGATTTTTGGGCAGTGAGGGGATGATGATGAAGAGGAAATATTTAAATAATTTCCAAATGAATTCAGCACTAGAATTGGATGTTCCACTGTTGTAACCATATCAAGGACTTTTTACAGTAATATCTCAGTTTCATTATACAATAATCAAGAAGTTTATTTTTAACCATAAAATAATTGGCTTCATAATAATATCAATTGATACAGATGCCTTTCCCTTACATAATGAAATCAATATTCTTTTTAATGTGAACTTACTTATAAGCATTGCATTTCCATATATTTTTTATGAATATATATGCATTGGCTCAAGCTTGTAACATGACCAGTGTCTTTACAAAATTATAACTTGTCATTGCCACTTTAGAAAAGCGAAAATGAATGATACTTGTGATAAGTGTAAAAGCTCTTTAAACTCTATACTCAGATATAAGTCTGATCGCCTGGGCTTCTGTTTATTATGTATTCTATTTTTGTGACTTGTAGAAGGAATGTGCCTTTATAGGATAGTGTGTGTGCTGGTCATATTGCCGTTTGTGAAGGAACAGTAGCTCTGCTGCTTTCCTGCCCTTAGGGAAATGCTGTACTAGCTCTATAAAAAGGTTACTGAAGTTTACGGGATAAATATAGTGTTTACAAGACACCTGATGCCAAAGATTTGTTTTCTCATTTTGATTCAATCTTTGAAATTCAACCCTCCTCACTTCCCCCCCACATCTCTTCCATCAATTGTATACAGCTGTATCCTATACGATTTTGGTATAGGTTTCAAATGTGAAGTTGTTTTAAGTAACCATACCATACCGTACAATAAGAAGTCATACTTAAGTCTCCATATTGGGCTTATTATTTACATATTCAAAGGTATCAGAGGCGGAAGTTTCTATGAGGTTACTTTTTATTTGTGGTATAGACAATACTTGAATTGAGGGCTTCATGATTCATGGAGTACATAACAATCCTGTAGCACAAACAGGTGGACCACTATAGGGCTTATACTTATGTATTATACAGATAGTCCTAGACTTACAATAGTTTGTCTATTGACCATTCAAAGTTGCAATGGCACTGAAAAGAGTGATTTATGACTGTTTTTCACTACTTACAATAGTTGTAGCATCCCCACGATCACATCATCAAAATTCAGATGCTTAGTAACTGACTTATATATTTATGATGGTTGCTGTGTCCTGGGTTATGTGATTCCCCTTTGTGACCTTCTGACAAGCAAAATCAATGGGGAAGCCAGATTCACTTAGTAACAATGTTACTAACTTGACAACTGCAGTTCACAGATGTGGCAAGAAAGGTCATAAAATGGGACAAAAATGGGACTGAAGTGAATCACTGTAGGCACTTAACAACTGTCTCTCTTAGCAACAGAAATGTTGGGCTTAATTGTGTTTGTAAGTTGAAGACTGCCTGTTTTTAGAATCCTAAACTCCTCTTTCCCATATGGTAGACTATTCCTCCAAATGAAAGACAGAATGAAACTTGTCTGATTCAACAATTAAGTCTGATGTTCCTATGACTTAGACAAGTTAATCCGGTATTAAAAGAATCACCTGGAAGTCACATGGTTAGTTGAACCAAAGTAATGATCAATCAGGTGATTTTTTTTAAAAAAATATTTTTATTAAACAGTTTTTTTTAAAAAAATGACAATTTTCTTCTTTACAACATTTCTACATCAGTGTATATCAGTGGTGAAATCCAAATTTTTTTACTACCGGTTCTGTGGTGTGGCTTGGTGGGAGGGGCAGGGGAAGGATACTGCAAAATCTCCATTCCCACCCCACTCCAGGGAAAGGATATTGCAAAATCCCCATTCCCTCCTCACTCCAGGAGGAAGGATATTGCAAAATCTCCATTCCTACCCCACTCTGGGGTCAGCCAGAGGTGGTATTTGCCGGTTCTCCGAACTATTCAAAATTTCCACTACCAGTTCTCCAGAACCTGTCACAACCTGCTGGATTTCATCCCTGGTGTACATCCATTATATATCCATTCCCCCTACCTCCATATTTCACTTTATCTTAATCCATACATGTGGCTCTATTATTATTTTTTTACATCATAGAATATTCATATACTAAGTTACAATCATACATTATGTGTTGTTTCCATTTATACACATTTATTACTACTTTTTAACTCCTATATTTTCTTCATTCAATCTTGAAGTTATTCTTATTTTTCTTTGGGTGAAATTAATTTGTGTTCAAAAAGCTACCAAAAAGAAAAGCCAGAGCCTGCTGTGGAATTCCTGAAATTACCCTGTAATGGAGACATCTCTAGGATTGGAAATTATTCTGCTATGACACAAGCCCTCCCTTGCATATGTGTACATGGTATCACAATGCATGTATAAAATGGACAGAGCTTGCATCACAACACTCCAATGCTGCTTGTTATTTTCTTCCCCCCTGACTATCTTTGTAAATGGCTCTACCTGTAAAGGTTCTTCAAAAGTTAAGATTCCTAGTAAGCTTTAGTTGCCAAAGTCTGTGCCTATTTTAAACTGCAACCACTTTTGATTCCACTTTTCTGGATTCCTCAATAAATGTACTTGCATTGGGATGTAGAGTACATTTAATCTTTCTGTCCCGATTGCAGGATGGACACCCTTACTTAGTTTTTAAGGAGAGAAAACACTAAAAAGAAAGATATGGCTTTCTCTGAAAGTTATACCTTAGGCCTGGATTCTTATATGATCAGGGTGAGGTTTATTGGCTGTTCTAAGTCACATGAGGGTTGGCAAGATGTGTACTTTGAAATAGATGATAAAAGAGTTCTGGCAGCCTATCCTACCTCACACGATTGGCAATGCACACACAAAGTTAAAAAAAACAACAACAATGACTGTAACATGAGTCAGGGTGTACTAAGAGCCTGTCGTCACCATTCATTGTCACAGACTATCTTCTTAAACTTCAATCAACTGCATGAAGGCTGAGTAATATTGTGAAACTTGGGCCACATTCTGTCCCTCTTGCACTCTCCAAACAAACTATTACAAGAAGTTCACAGTGCAGTCTTCCACCTTTCTAAACTCAAGGAGTTTTCCCAAAGTCTTCTAAGAAGAAGAAAAAAAGATTAAATTTCCTGCAGAACCAACCTTCTCATATCTTCTTTAGATTAGTGGTTACCAGATTTACTGGCACTCATTCCCAAAATATAGTTTGAAGTTATTTAAGAATTAATTTTTCGGGTGTTTTATTTCCGGAGCTCCATATAAAGGCATGCCATCCCTTCATTAAGTCATGTCCTTTCAGATTCAAAAGTCTTTGATTGTCCAGAGATATCCATTTCTTAATCCATGTTAAACTTGCAACTTTATAATATTTTTCCCATGCCGGGAACCTCTAAGTTTGTCGTCTTGTAATATATTTAATTTTATTCTTGATTTTTTTCCTCCCCACACAAATTTTGTAGTTATTTTATCCAAATTAATAAAAAATTTCTTGTCTAATTTTATTGGAATTGTTTGGAATAGATAAAGGAGTCTTGGAAGTATATTCGATTTTATCACCGCTATTTTCCCCAACAAGGATAAATTTAATTTCCCCCATTTATCTAGATCCTCTTTAATTTTCTGGACTAAGGGTCCATAATTATTTTCTTTATTGTCGCAGTTATGGCTGTCAAATTTATCCCTAAGTATTTCACTTTTTTAATTACCTGTAATCCTGAGTCTTTTGATAATTTATCTACTTGTTTTGTTGTCATATTTTTTGTCATCATATTTGTCTTTTCTTTGTTAATTTTTAGGCCTGCTACCTTTCCAAATTTCTCAATCTCTTCAATTAATTTTGGGGTTATTTCTATTGGATTTTCTATGAAGAAAACAAGGTCATCCGCGAAAGCTTGGACCTTTTATTCTTCTTTTTAAATCTTTAATCGTTGTATTTCTTCATTTGCCCTAATTCTAATTAGCAGATTTTCCAAAGTTAAAATAAATAGTAAAGGTGACAGCGGGCATCCCTGTCTTACTCCTTTATCTATTCCAAAGAAATTTGTTTGATCCCCATTCACCAGGATGCATGCCTTTTGGCTCTGGTATATTGATGCTATCATTCCTGTAAATCTCTCTCCAAAATTCATGTTTTGAATTTGTTGCTTCATGAATTGCCAGTTTACTTGATCAAACGCTTTTTGTGCATCCAGAAAGATCAGTGCCACCTGTCTCTCTGGATGCACTTTAATAACCACACTATATTAGAAAATCCTTAATAAATACATGGCAACAGATTAAATGCAAACACTATACGAAAATTCCTGGCTGGCTATCAATAATAGAAGCAATAACCTATCCTAACACATTAACAAAACAAAAGATGTTAAGATACAGAGAAATATTAGACATACAGGGACAATTGAAAACAAGAGAAGAACTTGAGGAGCAAGGAATAATAATAGATTGGTGGCTTTATTCACAAATAAAGATAAGATACAGAAAAGATCAAGAGGAGGAAGGAATAGACCCAAAACAAAATCGATTAGATAAATTATTAGAATCTAAAGAAGGGAAACTAATTTCAAAAATTACAAATACTTATTGGAATATGATTTGGTGGAAGAATTGATTAAAGGCCAGACGATAGTGTGCGCGAGGAATATAGGGCACAATATACAGCTAGAAGAATGGGAAAGGGCATGGGAAAATAATTATAAAATGACAAAATCGGTAGCCTATAAAGAAAATCATTATAAGATGTGGTACCGATGGTATCTGGCTCCTGCAAGGTTAGCTAAAATGTATCCAAATGTAAATTTGACTTGTTGGAAATGTAAAAAAAAACGCAGGGAACTTTCTACCATGCTTGGTGGCTCTGCTCAGAAATTAAGAAATATTGGAATAAAATAAAAACATGGATAATAGAAATAATGGAGTAGGAAATTGAGCTAGAACCTGAAATCTTTTTATTAGGCATGATTAAAGGAAATATTAGAAATGATATTAAGTATTTAATATTACACATAATTACGGTGGCCAGGATAGCGTTAGCACAATTGTGGAAAATTGATCGCTTGCCAACAGACCAGGAAGTAATACAGAAAATATTTTCATGCGCAGAAATGGACAAATTACAGTTAAAAGACAAGGAAGACTCAAAATATTTTACAATATGGAATAGATGGTACCAGTGGATAAATCAGAGGAGGGGAAAAATTGGATAAAGATAAAATTCAGAAGAAATTAACACAATTTTTTAAAAAAGCATTGTCAGATGGATGGAGTAGGTAACAAGTCACTAAGTGTATTTATATATGTATGTAGAATAGTAGAAAACCATTTGCAGGTGAACTTGTGTATTGTACAAGCAAATTCGTCTTTGATTAGGAGAGATTTGTATATTTTAAATGTTTTTTAAAATTTAATAAAGTTTTGTTTTAAAACCAAAAAAAATATTAATTTTTCATATGTTAAAAAAAATCTCTTAATGGCATTATCACAGAAGGGCTGACAATGTTTCATCGGCCACTCTATCTGCACTTCTCAAGGAGAGGAATATCACATCACACGATTCATGGTGGAAGATTTCTGCAAAGACAAGTGAAGCCTGCCAGCTCTGTCCTTTTCCATTTTTATTGAGTAAACAAATTATAAATCAAAGTTATAACTAAACACAAAAAGATAACATATTTTGGGTTAAAAATAGCATCTAGAATAGTGAGAAGTGAAAGAATCTGCATTAAATGAAGGAAATACTTAATAAGTATTTGGTTGTTAATTCATTAGTCAACAGTAGGGTAAGCCACCAAAATTCTTGATTCAAATTTGAAATATGCTACACTGGAGTGACTTGCTTGATTTGAAGATGATATTTCTCAATCTTGATGGCTTCCAAAATAGTCAGATGTCACTAAGTCTGACTGATGATACTTATGGAAAGCTTATTTTTCCACTTGAAAAAAAAAGATGACCTATCTTTTGATACCCAGAAATTATTATTTATTTATCAAATTTATATAGCCACAGAACTTACCAAAGGGGACTCTGCATTTTTGCAATTGCACTTTTGCTCTTATCATGCATCCATATGACATCACAGTGTTCATCAAATTTAACTCCAAGGACATGAGAGTAAAAGTCATCTCTTCCTGTCTTGAAAAGAGCTGCAAGAGGCACTTCCACTTCTACATCAAATAGTAGATATGAGTGCAGGAGAAAATTCAAGTCATAGACCTGATCTTCAGGGGGAATGCAACCTTGGCCATAACCAAAGTCAAATTTTCTCGAAGGATCTGATTGGTTTTGGCTATTCATGCTAATTCATGGGCAAACTTGGTCTTATAATAAATAAGCAAGGTATTCATCAATAGTACTCTGAAGCTAAGGCACCTGCCAATCCTGCCTCGCAGACCCAGGAAAGAGGCCTTCGGGTTACAAAAAGAATTTAACACTGAAATCCTAGTCATTTTTTCTTGCAACAACCAGCCCAGTGCCTCCTGCTTTAAAAATCCAAGAACCATAAAGTCTATTAAGAGACCCTAGTACTATATGTAGATTGCTTCATATAGTTCTGCCCTAAAACTTCAGAATTTTCTTGCTTTTTCCCTAGTCGGAGCCCTTAGCTATGTCAGGGCCACCACCACTAAGTCACTATAATCTTCCTAAATCTCGCCCAACTGTCTATCCTTTGGTGAATTTATAGCTAGCACTTCATTTTCTCAGCAATAACTGCCAATTCCAAAGTATAAGCAAAGCTAAAGTATAAGCAAAGCTAGTAGCCTTCACTATCATCCTTTTTTCATTGCATTTGCTCAACAGTCCTAAAATGAGACAAGTTTCAGCAGGATCATCAATTTAACATCTCATCTTTATTTTGTTCTCTTTATACCACATTAAAATAAAGCTGTGAATGTTTACAAGCACAGTGTAGTGCACAATTATCACATTCAGGAGAATATTTCCTGTTTGTAAATACCATTGCCATATTCAAAATAACTATTTTTGTATGCAACATCAACTAAATGTAAGGATGCCAGAAAGCATGGTCATAATTCAATTTGAAGTCATGATTCAACAAAATGACCTTTGAATGAAACTTAGAATCAAAGTTTTGAATCAAAGCTCTACAGGAAATTATTAAATACACAACAGTAAATAAGTAATCATATTAACTGCATTAAATTTTAATTACATATAAATAATGAGATGAATTTTTTGTCCCAAACCCACCCATTACTTTTTGAAATGCAACCAAAATAGCGCAGCTCTCAAAAGTGCAGCCCTTGGGCCAGCCAAAATTGCGCACTCCGCATTAGGAAGATTGATTTATGATGCTGAGAAGTTCTTGGCAATTAGACAAGTTCTAACAAGGGAGTGAAATATGCTTTAAGTGCAGACGGGCCCATCTCTTACTACAGGGACCACACCTTTCAGTCTTCTTCTATTTTTGTCTTGCTGCTTTAGGAAATCACATTTTGCTGATACAGGTAAAATCCAGTGTTGCATGAGCTGGCCATGGATGCTGTCGGCGACCAGGTTGAGAATACCAGCCTATCCTAATTTATAACAAGCAAAGTTAAGACTCATTATCTACAGGCAATTTAACTGGACCTTTTTTGTGTAAGGTATGTGCTGTGAACAATTCAAAGAAAGAATGCTTCACAGAAACGTGATTATCAAAAAATATTTTCAGCCAAGTCTGCAAAAATCTTTACCCTTAAAGATTTAATTTAATTAAAATTTAATTTGATTTAATTAAATAGTAATCTTTAATTACTATTTTTGAATATTTTAACAATTTCAGAATTTTTTTGTAGGTTTCACTAGATTTTTTTAAAAAATCCGGTCTTGAAATAACAAGACAGCTAGTAAGTATGCCAAGAAAATTTACACAACACTCCTATAACCCGTTCATCCTGAAAATTTTGGGAGTTATTACAGGTTCTTAAAAGAAGGCTATAAAGCAAGGGTCTTAAAACTTGGCAGCTTTAAGACTTGTGGACTTCAACTCCCAGAATTCTCCAGCCAGCTGGCTGGAGAATTCTGGGAGTTGAGTCCACAAGTCTTAAAGCTGCCAAGTTTTAAGACCTCTGCTATAAAGACTCCTATGTGAGTAATTCTGTATCAGCCTTTCTCACTCTGATGTTTTCCAGACTATGCTGGACTATAACTCCCATCATTCTGTGAAGTATGAAGGCTATTGCTTAATGCATTGTAAGCCACCCTGAGTCTCTGGAGAAGGGCGGCATATAAATCGAACCAGTAAATAAATAAATAAATAAAATTCTACCAAGCCTATTTATCTTGCCAGGGTTCATATGACTTGTAATCAAAAACATACAAATGGCACCGAAGTTGGAACACTTCTCTATAGAAGAGCACCATTAGCCCTCAATACGGCAACTATAAAGCCTACTTTATTGGCATAAACTCAAAAAAACTACAGTGTGTTCTCAGATTACGGACATAATAGGAAATGCCAAACACTTTCTGGAATCCAAAAGTGCTCTCTACACACGTTTTTAAGCCATATAGTGTTGCTCAGGAATTTAAAATGTATATAAACTTGACTAGAAGATTGATTCTTTATTCTTCTTGAATGTTTGAAAAAGGAAATGATATTGTACACAGTAATTTTTTTAAAAAAAAAAATCTAATGGCTAGAAATTTTTCTAAAAAAGAAAGCCGATATCTTGGCTCATCTTTATATATTCATGGTATTTCCTCCAGTTAGATGTGTGATTAAGTTACTACATCTTGAAGTGTCTTATTATATTCACCAGGGTTCCACAGACATGCCCCTGCCTCAAGTGGTGTCATCCCATTAGTCTTTGGCGGGGCAAGCTGTTCCCTGAAAAGTTGATCTATGATTAAAATTTAAAGAAACACCTGTTTGCCTTATTGCTTTTTTGGCATAACTCTGTTAACTCTCTAATACCAAGAGGAAAGAATTGAGTTCATTGTTAAGTAAGGTTAAGTTGAGAAACAAAATCTCCAGTCATCCAGCACATTCCATTGTCATCAGACAATTTTCTGGCTGAAAGCCATCTCCCCCTTCTTTGGACACCATTTCCAGGGTTCAGCAACATCTCTGTTTCAATAAAGGCAGCCAGATGCTTCCTAGAAGTACAACAAAAAGGAAGCTGCTGTTGTTTGTTTCCTCTTGATTCTAAAATACACAGCTCCTCAACCTGCAAGTTTTACTTACTGACAATTTCATTCTTCATTTCCCCAACATTGCACATTAACAATGCTAACACCCTCTTTAACTTGCTTCTAATGTTTTGAATACCATGCCAGGAGATGTAGGTGGCTGTATGAACTAGTATGAACTACTAATATCTGAATGTGGCTGGTGGATCCAAACTCACAGCCAAGCCCTAGTTTTACTAAACTCACCATAAATCAAATGTCTACACTTCATATATAATCTCATAACAAACATATTGCCAATAGGAGTGGTCCATTTTGTATGTGTTATGGATTTTTTCAGCCTGAGGCTGAAAAAGAGAAAATGGTAGACATTCAACTTGAAGTTTATATATTTATTAATCAAATATATATTGTTTTATTTAGTTTCCTAGTATGATTTATGTTGTTTGCTTATTTAGTATCCTATGACTATCACTAAGTGTTGTATCTTATGATTTATGATGAATATATTTTTATGATGACTATCATGATTGATCACTTATAGCTTTTATGTACACTGAGAGCTTTTGCACCAAAGACAAATTCCTTGTGTGTCCAATCACACTTGGCCAATAAAGAATTCTATTCTACAATATATGGCTGCCCTCTCATAAGAAGTGACCCTGGGTAGCATGTATTAAAGAAAATAGAAATATATAAAAACAATAATGAAAATATTTTAAAATCATTATAAAATATTTAAAATATAGAAACTCGATATTCTCTCTTGAGAAGTTGAAGAATTTGCAGCCTCTTAGCCACCTATAAGTAATGAAGCAGCACAGGAAACTTCTGACTGAGATAGCCCAAAGACAAAGTTTTACTTTGAGAGAGTGTTAAACCCTGCATCACACCATCAGCTAAAGAGGGCTGCGCAGCAGTAATTGAATGACCCTTCAAGGGGAAAGATCTTCTACTTGGAAACAACATTTTTCATTGAATCTGTGTTCCTCTGACCTCTCAATCCTGTTTTTTTTCCCAACGTCTTGTCTTGCATATGGAACTTTGCTTATGAACCTTGACTACTACAATTCAGGTTATTGGATGGCTACAAGATTTGTCCTTTCCAGAGACATTCATAAGTATAGAAAGATATTCCTTTTTACAGATCAGGGCTATCAAATTCACGGCCCACAGGTCAGATGCATCATGCGTTGGCCACGCCCATGCCCAATTTAGCGAAGGGGTGGAGAAAGTCCTGATACGTCATTTAATGATGCAGTGACAATGTGAGTTTGACAACCCTACTGTAGATATATCTCTACTTAATTTCTAGCCCTTGTTAAATGAGTCACTGTTACTTGCTTATTTAATTTATTTACAAACTTTTGGAAAAGTACTACTTGTTTGCCATTCAAACCTAGTGTGAGGCTTTGATTGACAGGTCCCACTCTGTTGCTGAGATTGCATTATTGAAATCTGATGCAGAATTGGAGCAGCATGGGTGCTTCTTTAATCAGAAATAAAATTAAATATTACCCTGGTGTATTAAAACTTACATTTATACTATAGAATAGAAACAAATTTCATCATAGGATATGATTTATGGATATGGACATTTTAACATGGTTTTAATTGTTTTTGTAAACATTTGAAAGTTAAATAAAGTTTGTAAAAAAATTTAAAATTAAAAAAAACTTACATTTATACTAAGGCATAACAAAATACACATGTAAATTATAATATATTTTAAAGAAAAATTTCGTTTAACTTCCAAGCAATCCTTTTTTTTCCCTTCTATAATTTTCTTAATTTATTACTTTCACAACCTAATGCTTTGGCTTTTTTTACCCCAAAGCCCTACAAAGCTGTAGGTCTTTGTTTGAAAAAAAAATTACCAGAGAAGACTGGGTTTATTTATCAACATAAGCATGCCCAATATTCTTCACCATTTCCTCAGATTCCCACATGGGTAACACAATTTTTGTGTCTCTACTGTGTTGCTAAAAAGCATAAGTCATTTGACTTCATCCCTGCTGGAAGTAAGACCACTGAACTAGCAAGTCTCTGCAACATTTTCCCTCTTTACACCTCATTTACTTTTAGATGGAATTGAGGGTGGTCCCTATGATTAATGATTCTAACCTGTTATAAGCTCTCTGGGTCTCTCTACCAGTGAAAATAATAAAATGTATATTGGTACTTCTGTAATCCATTGCCTACAATATAAAATATCCTACATTAATATTTAAACACTTTCTCCAGGTACCATTTGTTGGTGAAGTACATTACAGTTATTTTTATCAAAATACCCTAAGGAAACTGGTGCAAACGTTAAGGAGTTTTGGCCTGCACATCAAAGCATACAGCTTGGCATAGCCACCCCAAATTAAACACGTCTGATCGTGTCTATTGCTTGCATTGATTGTGTTACATATTATTGTTCAAATGCATTTACTAATCTGTCCCTAACATTTATATATTGCTATAGGGATTATATATATGTTTTATTCTTGCAGACCATCTCATATATATTTGGATGAAGGCAAGACAGGAGTAAAAAGGAAAGAAAACTGAGCAGGTGTGAATTGTCTGGCTGCATGCTGGGACATAGCGTAACATCCCACATGATTTGTATTTGTGATAAAAAGCCCTGTGATTCATCAGCTTCCCTTGCACCTCCCTTCAAGGCAAAATGAAATTAAGAAGAGAAATGGGGGGGGGGGGGGAGGGGAGGTGTTGTTCCTGATAATACATTGTTTTAGAGAGTCACAACCTAGAAATAAAAATCCCACATTTAAATTTATTTAGATGTTTCTGAAGAGGATGATCCAACTTTACAAAGTTCACCCTGCAAGTAGAATGTACTATATTCTGTTTGAATAACTGTCTTATCTAAATCTGGTTTAAAGTCCAGGTCAACAAAATGAGCAAGAATGCAAATCATTTGAAAAGTGTCCTCCCTACTTTGTAATAGCTGGGTTCCCATAGCACTCTACACTAAAATGGGCTTTTACATATTTGTGGATTAGTGTACTGTGTGAGTTCAAAGCCATTGTGGTTTGCAATCAACCAATCACGATTGTTATTCTATGATCTATAGTCCACCAAACCATGGCTTACCATCTTACATAAACAAAACAAACCAAACCAAACATATTTCTGTTTTAATTATAGCCACTATTTCAATCTGGGCACTGATACTATAACCTAGCACATGCAACTTATATTAAGTATTTTTGCAAACCTCTGCCCTTTTTTGATGTCAGCCACATCAGAAATGCAGCCTTCCTTCTCAAATGTCTGATACAAATAGGCAGATCCATGCAGTTTTAATGAGAATAGAAAATGGTACCTCTTTTCCTAAGTCAAGGAAGAAAACCTCATTTATTACAACTAAGATAAACAAATATAACCTGTCAATCAAGACATGCCCAATTTTATAACCAGCTCTTCTCCTCCTTGATTATTCTTTTTATATTAAACGTTAACAGAAGTTGTAAAAAGGAGAAATTGGAATCATTAATTTAATACTTTAAGCTCTGTCCTTAACATTGCCCTGGAAAAAGAAAAACATTTTTGCTCTATGGTACACCATGCTAGGACTTGCAGGATAAAAGTTTTAATACAAGAATCTTCCCTGAAAGCTTTGTTTAATGTAACTCCTCTCGTTCTTCAAGTGCATCCATTTCTTAATGACATCTTGAATATAATAATTCTTCTGATGGAAAGGAAAACTGTTTATACTGGTAGACTCCTTGATTTATCATTCATTTTAATGGGAGCAGAGCAGGCTAAACTATTCTACGATGTAAGTAAAAGAGGGCCTTGATAAATGAACTTTGTGAAGGAGATTCGAAAAGTGTTAGTCATGAAGTTCATAAGCATCTTTCCTTGGAGGTAAATAGTTTTGAAATCAGGGAGGCTTCTAAGCAGGGAACTTTGAGACAGTTGTTAAAGATACATATTGTCTCATGAATAACTGCTTTTGCATGCTTTGCCACATGTTAAGAACTAATAAGCATAGAATTTTAGAATGATCCATATCTTTTATTCTTTGCCTAATATTCAACTGCTCAGGGAGTGAAGTCTTATATATATGAAGACTAATTTTCAAAAGGCGATTACAAGAAAGTTGGAAATCTATCAAAATAAGAGAAGCTAAATATATGGATGTCAAATTTCAGTTTAATCAAATAGTTACTAATTGTGATCCAGATCTTTACCTCTGCCTTCAAAAGTCCACCCTTAAGTCACACAGTAACTCTGGGAATATACTTAGGAACTTGAAAGATTCCTCTTTAAAATGTTGATTGAATTGTAAACCACCTGAGGTTCAAGAAATTGGGTGCTGCAGAAAAGATAAAGAAAAAAACAGTGAACTAAATATTACCTCAAAAGATATAAATCATGCTGTAGTTCAAGTTTGTCTCCTTAAGAAAATAGTTTTAGAACTTTTGCTTTTCAATGCTTTAAGAGGAGGGACATCAGAGGTGGACTGGTACGGGAAAACTGGTTGTTAAAATTCCACCCAGCTAATAAAATTCAGAAAACTGGCTAGTCCCACCACTGGCTGGCCCTGCCCCCACCCATTTTTTGGCCTGTTTTTCAGCAATTTGCAAGGCATTTTCCGGGCCATTTTTGGGGGCCATTTTCCAAGCCATTTTAGATCTGTTTTTTGGTCTGTTTTGGATGTTCAGTAGTAGTAAATAAATAGAGAAGGAAATTAAGTCAAAGGCCTCAACAAGGTACAATTTTCCTCTCTATTTATTTATTACTACTGAACATTCAAACAGCCCAAAAATGGCCTGAAAATGGCTCAAAAATGGCCTCCAAAACAGCCAAAAATGGAATGAAAAATGCCTAAAAATGGCCCGAAAACAGGTAGAAAAATGAAGATTTCAAATCTTCAAATATCTCTTCCGAAGCTGTACAACAATCTGGATTTGAAAGGGGAAGAGAAATTCATAACTTGTGTGGGCACACACTTCAGACCTCACAATACCTCACATCCATTGTGCTTTTTCCTGCCCTGCCGCACAAATCTTTTAAACATTTGCTGGCAAACACAAAGTGAGCCTTCACCCCAAAGCATAGTCCCCCTTCTGAATTTGGATTATTACACAACCATATGAAATAATATAAAATCGCACTACTAAGCACAGTAACACCTTGTGGACTATAGCAAAACCTTGTGAAAAAATTTGATATAAGTTCCCATACCCCATATATAGATTATGTGGAACAAATGTAATGTCTTTGGGTTGATTTAAAGCCAAGATGTGAAAATAAGTAAAACAAGAAAACTTCATCAAAACTTGAATTGCCATAATTTTGTCTTGCTAAAGCCCCTGCTTCCTTCTTTGCTCCAACTACAATTTCTGTACTAATAAACTTTACGTCCAGTTTTAGAACCAATTCTGAGAAAATAAGCTTAAAAGAGGGTCAAAAATCCTTCCACCCACTTGGACCTTTTGCTCATATCAGTACATCTCTTTGCAAAACAGGTTATGCTTTAAAACACACATCTGTCTCTAGCACATTTAGTTGGACAACAGGCAGACTCTTTGGAAAGAAATCAAGGAAAAGAGAGAGGAAAACCAAGAGACCCCACCAAAAAAGTAATGGGGTGGGGTAGAGAAGGAATCTTAAGTATCAGTGTAAACATTCCTTTTTCCAGTGATAATAGGTCTAGGATAAATCAGATCAATAGTAATGTCTGTCCATGTATTTCTCCTGCTCAGTTTTTCCTCATTATCTGACTATTCCAGAATATAAATAAAGAGAATGGAGGACAATTCTTGTGATTGAGAGGAATTTGTGTCTATTTTTAGGGCCAGAATGATCACAGCTCAATGGCACAGCATAGATATTGCATATTCAGGCAAAGCAGAGTTGAGGAAAACCCCTGTTGCGATCATTGTGAACTTCTTCTCATAAATTATAGTCTATGAAGGTAGGGAGATTAGTGATCCTTAGATGCCTTTCTATATTTTTATGTATAAAGCATGTTTCTATTAGAGTCTTCCTTCATAGGTATGCTGCTCAGAATAATCTGTAATATGGGTTGTTGTTTTTTTTAAGGAGACCAAAACACAGTTTTTCAAATTTGCAATCCTAAAATGTGTGGACTTCCAGAATTGCCTAGATAGCATTCTGGAGGTTGAAGTCTACACATCTTAGAAGTTGCCAAATTTGAAAAACAGTGATCTATCAGAACATCTAGCTCAGGGGTATCCAGCTTGCCAACTTAAAGTCTTGTAGACTTCAAAATGGGCTGAAAAACAAGCAGAGGAAGGGCCAGCCAGATTAGCACAAACTGGTCCGAACTGGCTGAATCCCACCTCTACCTTTTGAGGCAAGTGGCTGGAAGGTGGGGCTGGGTGTGATGAGTGACATTGAGTTGGCCATGCCCACCCAGTCACATGCCCACCCAGCCACGCCTACCCAGCCAATCATTAGGGCAGAGAACTGGTTGTTAAATTATTTGAATCTCACCACTGAGGGACATATATTATACCAGACTTCTTAGGCCCAGTGTCAACTTCCTAAACGGCTCTTCAACATTTTCATAAATAATTTGAATGAGGGGATAGAAGGAGAAATCAGATTTGTGGACTACACCAAGTTGGAGGGGATAGCAAACACTTTAGAAGACAGACTCAAGATACAGCATGGATCTTAACAGACTTGAACACTGGATCCTATCCAATAAAATGCAATTCAGTTGTGAAAAAAGTACAGTCTTTCACTTAAGCAAGAAAAAACAAAGGCACAAGAATAGAATAGGGGATATCTGACTCAACAGTAATAATTATGAGAGGGATCTATCTAGTTGGATCACCACTTAAGTATGAGCCAGCAGTGTGCTCCAGCTGCCAAAAATGCCAATGCAGTCCTATTATCCAGAGGGATCATGAGCTGTGATAATTGCTAGATAGTATTGGGGAGCAAGCAGATATTTTGATCCATGTTTGCACCAATGATATTGGGAACTGTAGCCAACCAGTTCTGGATGTCAAATGTAGGTTACTACATATCAGATTGAACCAGAAGAAAGAACTAAGGAATATCAATTCATAGATGAAGTCATGGTGCCTGACATAAACTATTAGATTATTTAGGGCCTGGGAAATATTTTGGATAAACTGAAGTCAGACAAGAGAGATGGGCTCTGCTTCATCCAAAATGGAATGAGGCTGCTAGCATATTGTATAAAAAATGTGACAGACCATCTTTAAAATTGATCCTGAGAGAAAGCTGACAAGTGCTGGGAAGCACTATTTCACACGGCACATAATTAACCCATGGAATTAATATTATTGCAAATGATGCTATTGAAAGAGACATGGTATGCAAATGTCATCTGCTGTCTTGCAGGAATATTTAGAGTCTGCTTAACAAGGAATAAATCTTTGTTAATCCAGTTAACAAGGAATAATCTATTAAACTCAGCATCCAGTGTGATGTCCTTGGTGCTGTCTGAGCTTGATGGTTTTCTTGCAGAATACACTGAAGATGTTACCTATTTGGGTAATGAAATTATCTGCAAGAAAACCACCAAGCTCAGACAGCACCAAGGACCTCACAGTTGAATCCTGAGATGCAAATATTCTCAGCAATTCAGTTTCTTCAATCACATGAAGGGAAGAAATCTAGATATGATCTCCAAAAGAAATTGGGAGAATGTCTTCCTGGTGCTGGCTGTTGACTTGCCAACTTTAACCTCTACATTTAAGGATGTTCAGTGTAATCTGTGAAAAACTCTGAATGTATGTACATTTTACATACATATGTACTATACATGCTAGCACATTTCATTTTTTCTCAAGCAGAACATATGTACAGGCACCAAGCATGTGAAAAATGTTATTAAGCACAAGTTACAAGATGGATGTCTATATTAAGGTGACAGTCTTGTAAACGTGTAGCTTTCTCTACATGGAAACAGGGATCCTAACTAAACTGGGATCCCTGTTCTCACCAAGGGATCCATACATATTTGTATGTGTACTGACAAAGACAGATACTGATCCCTTATTGTAAGATATTTCAAGTAAGAAAGACAGGAAAGGCTAATATTGTTGAGCTACAAAACTAAATTGCAGGAAGCAGGAAACGTAATAGTCAGATGGTAGGTAAATAGGGGAACAGATTTTGGGATTATATAGGAAGCCCTTCCTGCCTGCAAAACTTGCTAGCTTTAGGTTATAGTTTAACTAACCTCATCCCTAAAGGGGAAACAGAATGAAAGAAAGGAAACTACTTTGGGAGATGGCTGAGAGACAGCTCAGAAACATCTAAGACCTAAATGTTGGATATGGAAAGATGGGGAGAGGAAAAGAAAAAAGGAAGATCATTTGGGGGGGAAAAATGGGAGGACTGACTTCCAGTTGCTGGCAGGTAGACTACTAATGAGCAAGAGAAACTGGTGAGATGGTACAAGGTGTGCACCATGTTGTGTAAAGAAACCCAAAGTATCCTTTGCAGATGTGGCCAAAATAAAATATGAATTTATGAAAGAGTCATCTGTCAAGAAAAGGACTGGGAATAGCATCACTTAGAAGGCTTAGAGGAAAAGAAGTTGAGAAGCAAATTAGATGCCCACTCCAAAAAGGGGGAATCTACATGACTTTTTTGTCAAGCAAATGAGAGAGAACACATTTGAAAAAAGTGTGGGGCAAAGGACAGAGGGAATTGTCATGGGGCTAAAACTTCACAGTTTGTTATAAAAAAGTTGCTACACTCCTGTGCTAACTGTCCATATGCTTTGATACTACATTACAAATTCTTAATTAGAGGTGGGATATTTGATAGGTTTGATAGCAAACATGATGAAAATACATATTTAGGAGCTGAAAGAAATTCCGTGATCAAGAGCAAGCAGTCATAGCCTCTCATGAATAGCCAAAGCAGTAACTTCATTGTTTGCCAGACATGTTACAAGAATCACACCAGATTGCTTGCCTTCCTCTGGGAACAACCAGGTAAGTCTTCATGGATCTTGGGGGAGGTCAAGCATATGCTGCTTGCAGCTGTGCAACAGCTCCAAGCTAGGCCCTCGCTTGAGTCTTCTTTCCAGCCTAGCTGGCAGTTTCCCAACATCTGCTTGGGAACTCTCTGGAGGAATTAGCTCTCAAACTAAGCACCAACTTTGATTTTATAATACAGACTACATTGGTATCTTTGGGACATGTCAAAGATTTCCTTTGACTAAATAACATGTAGATATTTTGTACTAAAATGTGGAATATGTGTCTTCTTTGAAAAGTTAATGTAACACTGAACTTCATTTGTATTTGTTCATTTAATTAACCCATGTATGTAGAATTCTCCATTATTTATTTATTTGTGGGTGTATGTATTAGTCACATATTTACTTTTCTATACTACCATTAAAGTATCAATAACTTTGTAGATGCCAGCTCATTCATCTTCATTAGATTCATTCTGTAAGAAGTTGGTAATATACAGCGAATAAATGCCCCATGCATTTTAAACTCCAGAAGGATTTAATATTTAATATATAAAATTTCTGACATGTTTAAAAAGTTATCCAGATATGTAAATACCTGGCATTCCTTAGTACTGATGGATTTTAACCTCCACAGTTATACAAAACTATGCAGTGGTATGTTTTACAACTCCCTTTATGAATTAAGATATGGAAAATATGTTTCATGCTGACAGCTTAAGTTAAGGCAGAATTCAGCAACAGGAGCATATGAGATATTATTTTTATATAAGTATCTTTAATTCGCACTGGGAAAAGTTGTCAAAGCAAACACTGTATTTCTGCAGTCACTTTTTGGAAGTGGTTTCAAATCTTTCTTACTGGGTATACTAGATTTTTTTTTCTTTTAATGGCCCTGTAATTCCTTGTATCTGGATGGCATTGGGGTGGAATTGGGGCAGCTGAATGGAGCTCGCGCATTTGCTGGCCAGATGCCCTTCCTAACACTTACATGAAGTTCGCAGCAGAATTTCCCCTTTGCATCCAGAGAGATAAACATTTGCTGCTATCTAGGATCAAACTCATAGCCATCTGATTGTGCAGCAAGAGCTTCATCTCTAGGCCACCATTAGTAGAATCTATTGGGTAAATTAGATGCCAAGTCAAAATATCAAATGTAGATTTTGCAATCAAATGTCAGGCAGTGGAGTAGCCTCAAAACAGCTTTTGCTAGTGGGACTTTTTCTTATGTGGAGAGGAAAATAGTTGGCAAATATCAGTAACATTTCTCCACTTTCTCAATCATCATCAACAACAACAATATCTGGTGCTTTATCTAAGAAATGATGAGACTTCAGGTCTTATGACTGGAAGCCATAAGAGCCAGTTGGAAGATAAAATAGATTACATGATCCCTCTATAGAACTTAGCCTATAAATTATCTCACTAATTAATTTTTGAGTTGGATTCCTCTCTTGAGAAGCGGATGAACATATAGAATAGAATAGAATAGAATAGAATAGAATAGAATAGAATAGAATAGAATAGAATAGAATAGAATAGAATAGAATAGAATAGAATTTATATTGGCCAAGTGTGATTGGACACACAAGGAATTTGTCTTGGTGCATATGCTCTCAGTGTACATAAAATATAGTAATGAGTATTATATAAACAAACAAAAAAGGCACAGTGAATGACATTCTGTACCTTAATTTTGTCACAATTATCTTTTCGAGAACCTGAGAGATAGAAGGGGAATTGGACCTGAGAGATGGAAGGAATTGTGCAGCATTAGACCATTTCTGTGCATGCACCCATAAAGTAAGTGGACTTCTGGTTTACACACTCTGAGTCCACAAAGTGCACTAAGCAATAGCAAACATAATTATGATTTGTTAGATAAACCATTATTGGCCTAATTGACCTAGCATAGTAGATGTAAAAATGTGATTTCTATGCCTTAATGGATGAATTCATATGCATTAAGCCAAACCCAACCATGTTATGGCTTAGCAGAGTCCATGAACCAGTATTATTAATGCGCTCTGCTTTGGATTCAAGACTAAACAGGCCCTTCCAAATAAACATTGGCATGCATATTTGAAAGCACAGCACAGTTGGGTGGAAAGTAGGGAGTTTCATACAATTAGTTGGCTCATAAAAACTATTAAAAAATGCTACATTTTCATCTAATATATTTTCTTCACATTGATTTTGCTGAGATATTGGCCTCTGGCTCCCAGAATTCTGCAAGAGCCCACTGATTCACCTTGACTGAGCTGAAAGAAACCCAACTAGAGCAGAATACAATCTATATTTTGAAGGGTTCCTCGTATTATTTTAATGTTTAGAAAGGCTGAATTCTGCTTCCAAATCCAGATGAATGGAAGCAACCCAAGCCCACCCACAAATGTTCATTGTTTGAATGTAGCAAGGATATGCAACATTCCATATTTAGCTAACATAATAAATTGCAGTTGTTAGTTACACAACAAACATTAGCCAAAATGTATTTTATTAGTCAAATGTATTTATTAGTGAAGAATAAGAATTTTCATTTTGTAGAGCTTAAGTATAGAGCAGACCGTATACAAAATGCCTCTTATATTTTCTTGTTTCAAAGCTACGAGAAAACAGTGGTGCTCAAAGGTGTTTTGGGTGTTATATATTATAGAAGTTGAAGCATTGTATGTGATTCTGTTCTGAGACTGGGAATCTTAGGATGAAGGAAGCAGGTTTTATGACAGAAAGCACGATCAAGCATGGATCAAGGAAGCAGGCTTTATAGCAGAAAAGTGTTTTATTTACGAGAAACACATTATAAGTATAGAAACAGCTTAGCACATAGCTAGCAACATCCTGACAGGAGAAATGATTAAAAAAGCATGTTCTCCATGACTATCTGGGAAGAGATTATCTTCAGATTGTCAATATGTTAAGCAAAGAGCAGATGGAGTGATAGATAAAAAAGCAACACAGAGGAAATCCTGAACTCTCTAACTATACTTTGTATCTTTTGGGTTAAGGATTTGGAATTGAATTCTCTAAATACTAAAAAAAAAAAAAAAAAAAAAAAAAAAAAATCCATCTGGCCCAATGATTTGGTTACTCAATACTATTTCTTGGCCAAGCATGGAAAAGACAAAAGTATGCAAAACAGTGCAAAAAAAACCTCAACAACCCACCAATAAGTCACCATTTTTGAGAACTGTTATTCTAGCTGCCCATTTCATTATTCTGTTTTAAATAATACTTTGCCTTTGAGAGTTTGGTAGATGACCAAACTATCCTATTCAGAGGAATTTACTCATACCACTATCCAGTGCAGCTGGCCAAGCTATTCCTGTACTAGTCAGATCATCTGCTTTTTTTTTTACACCAAGAGTGCATGAGTCTGTCATTTATTGATAATTTTAATTATTAAAAAGCCTCCTGCCTTTTAGTTTATGCAATATTCATAGCTGCTTACAAAATTAAAAATAGGAATGATAAAGCATTGGAATAAAAACAAGGCAAGAACAAGGCATGAAAGTCAAGAACACATTAAAATGAATATAATTAAAATAAAAATTAAGCTAGCAATGAAAAGCTTGGTGAAAAAGAAGCTTTTCCAATTTTGTATTTGCACAAAATTGTAAAATTGAAGAAATCCCTAAAGATGAAAAAGTGATTAAGAAAATATTAGATTGTGCAGAAATGAGTACAATAACACTAGCAATTAAAGGAAAGGAAGAATCTGACTAATATAATACATGGGGTTTATTTTATTATTGGTTAGAAAAAGAATACGGATAAAAAGTGTAAAATTAAATAATTTAGGAAGAGAAATGTTATATTAGGAGATATGTTAAGTTATAATGTTAAAATAAGTACAGATGCATATATAGAATTCAATGATAAGCTATAACTATTATGACAAAAAAATTGTACTCAGACGACATACTGATTAATTAATGAATGATGAAATATTTGTTTTAAAGAAAAAAAATAAAAAACTTTTACAGAAAAAGAAGCTTTTCCTAAAAACTGAGGAAACGGGCCACATGACTCAAGAGGAACGCATACCATAGTCTGTGGGGTGCAGAGGAAAAGGTCCACTCTCATGTATTAGAAAGTGAGTTTTTCATTAGTTTTTAAGAACAGAAAGAAAAAAAAGCACAGAAAGGAGAAAAAAGAAAGAAAGAAGATTTCCAGCTATTAATCAATGTCACTGCTCTGACCTAGGTTTCCTGAATTGGTAAAACACATGAGTAGTCCCAAAAACCTCTTTTATTGCACCAGCTGTGAATTCTGTTCATTCACAGATGAGTCCCAGATAGCTGTAAAGAATCCTTTGGAATAAGGCTGATAATCACTCACTTTTATCTCCCTTGACACGCTGCCAAAGACCTAATTGGCAAAGCCACACGAAATCCAGAATCAAACTGAGCTTCAGACTTCAAACTGAACAGAATTAACAATGTTGCTTCCTGCAAAGGCCCATGTGCAAAAGGCTCCTCTTTTAAGTCTTATGGGAGGGACCAATCATCTCCCAGCCCTACTCCCAAATCGTCCCTTTTGTTTTAACTGTTCTTGCTTTCTGGCAGCTCTGCGATGGACGCACTGGGAACAGGCTTCCCCTGTTCCTCTGCCTTGCTGAGTCTGATTCTGGAGGCTCCGGAGGCAGCATGTACCTCACAGATGGCCCTTTCTCTGCCTCTGATGCAGAGCCCTTGTACGAGCCTTCCCCAGACTCCAGGACTGGCCCATGTTTCTCCCCACTGTCCAACTCTGCTGCCAGCTCTGCAGGCCACTGGTCGACCACAACAGTCAGTTTGGCTTATTGGATAAAACAGAATATCATACTGCCTTGTTGCAAAAGCTAGCCAGATATCCATACAATTACAAACACAATTTGCTACACTTCAGTTTTTTATTAACTTGTAGTTAAGCTAATTTCTGATGTTATTCTTATAAGGATTGGGTTGGATTTTATTTTATTTGTTAAAGAAAACTGACTTGACATTTTACAACAGAGTGAGAATTTCTTAAAGTCACCAGGCAGAATTAAGTTCAACAATATTTTTTTCTTTCTCTGCTGTGAAAAAGTTTTTTGTAGTTGGAACATATCACACTGTAAAAATACTGTTCTACATAAATATGTTTTTTCAAAACCATCCTAAGGTTACAAAGGATTCCCTTTAACCCTTTTTTAGATACATTTTATAAAATACTGAACTTCCCACCAATTGAAAATTTATTTTATAAAATGTACTGCCTCCTCCCAGAGACAGAAGGCAGCAAATGCCCCTGAATTAAGGTAGCTCTTCCACCTTTGGTGCCCAAATACATTTACATGAGATTTTTAATGCCTTCTTAGAGTCTGCTCTCCACTGAAATCTAATATGTTCATGTCTGTATATAGACACACTCTCACACATATGTATATATGCACAAGTAATTGATACATGTTTAACTACATATATGTTCACACTCCCAACAATATTCCTCCTGAAGCCTATCATCTTTCCTGCCTATGAATTATGGTACTAATAAGTTGCCGCAGTAGTTACATGAAGGAAAGCTATATCTTGGGCTGAGATACATCACCTTGTCAAAAAGAAAATATAACATTTAGCTTGTTCTAACTTTCCTCTGACATTTAGGTACCACATAACAAAACAATGAGAACGCTTCATTCCTCGAGATGACAGATTGCTTTGTGGTTTCTAACATATCCCTTACTGTACCTAGATCTTTATCAAATAAAAATGCCTCTCAAAGCACTACACAGTCTTACCATCAAACCCTGACACTCTGCAATTTTGGATCCAATCCCAAAGTACTGTGGACTTGAAGTCAAGTACCGGCTCAGCCTATATGCCAGGAGTTAATTTTTGTTGAAGCAATCTACTGTGAGATAGCTGCAAAAAATATAGGTTTTCCCCCACCCCGCCAGTTAGTTCCTCTTTCCAGCCAAATTATTCCAGTAAATGGTGTCTTAGTGAGTGTTCACTTAAAAATGAGCCAGCAGTGTGAGACAGCAGCCAAAAAACCTAATACAATCCTTGGTTGCAGAAACAGGGACATAGAATCAAAAACACATGAAATATTAGTACAGTTTTATAAATCCTTAATAAGACCACACCTGGAATACCACACCTGCATCCAGTTTTGGTCACCACATTACAAAAAAGATGTTGTGACTTTGGAAAAAAGCACAAAGAAGAGCAACTAAGATGATTAAGGGCCTGAAGAAAGGTTGCAGGAATTGAGTATGGCCAGTCGAGAGAAAAGAAGGACTAGGGATAGCAGTGTTCCAGTATTTGAGGGGCTGCCACAATAAAGAGGGGGTCAACTTATTTTCCAAAGCACCAGGAGGCAAGACAATAAACAATGGATGGAAGCTAATCAAAGAGAGAAACAACCTGGAATTAAGGACAAACTTCCCAACAGTGAGGAATAAGAGAGGTAAATCCAACATTTCCAAGGTATTTTGATGTACATCAGACCCAACCCCACAGAACTGCAATACAAACTTGTCCTGTGAATTTTCTCCAAGACAGAATACTTTGGAAATAAGAGTTGGAAAAAAGAATTATTAAGAATAAATATATTCTTAATCTGTTATATTTCCCTTATATTCCATAACTCTGTTATATTTCCCTTATATTCCATAACTCATGGTCTCAGTGGACTTATCTTTCAGCTGCCTTACTGTTCTGCATTCTTTGCTACATTTATGTCCTTTCTTCATTTGTAGTACCAAGAACTGTACACAGTACTTCAGATGTGACTTAATGAATGCCTTCTCCTTCTATATCCAAGCTGGTTCTGTATTTTATCAGTTTATTAGCACATCTTTTTTCAGCTTTATCAATTGTCACAGCAATTTATGCAATATTTATGGACAATCTTTCAGCCATAACATCACAACATTTCTTCTTTCCAAATTTACAGTCTAGGTTTAACAGATTTCATTTACAGAGACGGACCTAACAACCATATTTTTGCCAGGGAGAAATGCATACCTGTTTCTTTTCATTACCCCTCCCCCCTCCCCCCCCCCGCTATTTTTGTAAGAGCTTGGAACAGGGGTGAAATGCTCCTGGTTCGGACCAGATCGCCCGATCCGGTAGCGATGGCAGCGAGTGGTTCAGAGAACCGGTAGCAAAAATCCCTGCCCCGTCTCCCCCCCCCTCCATGCCCAGCTGAGCTGCATGATCATCAGAGGCTATTTTTTTTACTTTTAAAAGCATTTTTTCCACAACCTCTTCAGCTGAAAAAAATGCTTTTTAAAAAAAAAAAGCCTCTGATGATTGTGTGGGTCAGCTGGGATCATCAGAGGCTTTTAAAAGCATTTTTTTCTACAACCTCTTTGGCTGAAGAGGTTGTAGGGGAAATAATGCCTTTAAAATCTTCTGACAATCCCAGCTGAGTTGCCTGATCATCAGAGGCTTTTAAAAGCATTTTTTCCTGCAACCTCATAAGGCTGTAGAAAAATATGCTTTTAAAAGTTAAAAAAAAATTGGCCATGCCCACCCAGTCACATTACCCACCCACCCCCAAGCCATGCCCATAGAACCAGTAGTAACAAATTTTATATTTCACCACTGGCTTGGATCCTTAGTATTTGTTTTTGAACCAAACTTGAAAATGAATATTGAAAATTAATATCTGGACAGGACCAAAAAGCAGACCTACCACTGTTGATCCTGCTTTTTGCAACCCTCTATGTCTTATCAGATGATGTTTTAGACATTCTTCACAATGTCTTAAACATCCAAAAACTGTCACTGAATTCCAGTCATCATTACAAAGGGAAAGAGTTCCTATGTTTATGTACTAAATTAAACACATACACATGCAGCCAGTATATAACAAAACACACACACACACACATATAAAATTTCAATATTTTCTACAGTGTTCACAGCAGCTATATCAGTTTTAATGAATCAATGAGCCATCAGTGATACCATGACATTTTGGAATAAAAAGAATTGCAGTTTCAATGAGGTTGGTGGGAACATTGTCTAATCCTATGCATTGATAGGTCAACAATGGCCAAAAATCTAATCCATATTTAAATTATTAAAACTGATCACATTCATTTTTTTAAATGTCTTACATACTGTATATAATAACAAAGAAATGGGACAAAGAAGGAACATAGTTACAAAATCTGTGACAATATATATTCCTGATATATTGAACAAAATAGCATTATTCTAATACTTTATTCCAGTTTCCATCCTGACACTTCTATAGGAAAAGCTGTTAGTCTTGTCACTGTTTGCAATAGGAATAGAATTCAAATGAAACTATGTTGGCTAAGCAACATGAAATAATTATATGCTTTGCATTCTCTGTGTTCCTTTCTTATTCATCTCCTTAGTCTGAGGCATATCTTTTTATTTTACTAACATGCACTAGTTGATGGAATTCTCAGGTTTTGTAATTCTTTCTGAGAAATGTGTTTAGAAATTGATGCTTACCTTTACATTTTGATTGGAAATTCTTTGTAGAACTATTCACTGCAATTAGATGCTAAAGTTGATGATGGGCCCCTTCCTTCCTTCCTTCCTTCCTTCCTTCCTTCCTTCCTTCCTTCCTTCCTTCCTTCCTTCCTTCGTACCTACCTACCTACCTACCTACCTACCTACTTACACATGATTTTTGTGTTTATATGCTATATGCCCATGGATCTTGGATTACCTACAATATCCTGAGGTTTTTTTCTCTTGATGCTACTGTTTGACAGGAGAAAAAAATATACTGCAAAAATGCAATTAAAAATGACATTTTCAAACAGCCCGAATTTTTATTGAGCAGTCTATATAAAGGAAGAAACCCATGTCAAGAGAATTTCTGAATGTAACTCTTGAATTGCCCGGATATTTTGGTTATATTGCAGGCAATTCAGTTGGTCTGTACTCTACTTCCAAATACTAAAGTATGATACAAATAATCAACCTATTTTAGTTATTTGGTTGGTAATTAGTGAATTAATTGGAAGAGGCAATTCATTCTGCAGTATAGTTTATTTCTAACTTATTTATGAGAACTGAAGTGAAAATACTTCAGAACAATGGATAGGCCTCTTGGCAGCCATTTTTGAACATACAAATGGATTCCCTTAGAGAATTTTAAAATTTGTTTGTTCAAAACAAAACAACAGAACAGAACAAAACAAAACAAAACAAATTCTCTTAGAAGTCTCATTTCTGAAGAATAGAATTGGACCTTGCTGGGAAAGAATAGTTCAGTAGCTGAAGATCAGGAAATCCTATCTTTTACAATGGTAACTTTGTTCTGGTCATAGACTAAGCCAAAATTACACTATGACTCACTCAGAAGGAATGTACAGTTTTTTATTTTCTTAAATGTCTGGAGTTTGAGTCATCCAGAACTCAAGTCAACATTCCTTTCAGGCAAAACCTTTATTTCATCAAATGGCTGAATTTAGTCAATTGAAAAAGTAGAAGAACAGCTGCCAAGTTCAGTATTAGGCAAAGCTGAAAAAAAGTATGATGTATTTGTGTGGCAATCATTAAATGAGCTTTAAGAATATTGCTACGGATTTTCTGCTGCATATATGAAGCCTTTGGAGAGCAAGAAGAATTTTGTGGTGAGATATATATATAAATCATAACTTCTTGGTACAACATGATACATGATATGATTGAAGTGATTCCTTGTGGCCACATAGGTTTTGCAGTTAACTCATGTCACTGACAACAAATTTAATCATTTGATTCATTGCTCAAGTCAGGAAGACTATTAAAACCATTTCAGGGATTGCAACATCTTTTACTAGAAAAGACTACTACAAAAGGAATAGGAATGCTGCCCATCTGCAGACTGTTTTATATGATGATCAACTGTACACTTTGCACTTTTTACAATACATCAGAAATGTTATCCAGCTGTGCTTCCATACGCACAATGTCTGTTTCCTTAGTTTACACAGGAATCATATTCACAAACATGTGGCTGATTGCATATCCAGCAGAGATGCACATGCTGCACAACACAAATGTGGTATTATTACATGTAACCATGATCCACAGCTCACATGATCCAAAGCTAAATCTGCTTTGGAAACAATTTTTCTGTAAATATCTTAATATTTCAAGAAGACATTTAAATTAGCTGTTTTCTTAAACCAGAGTGAATTGTTCCAGTCCAGAGAAGATTGGTAATAGTGGAGAAAGTGCTCTTTTTTAAAAAAAAAATAGCTTCTTCTTATTGTTGTTTTGTTTTCTCGTCCATTACAAGTCATTTTGTGGAAACAACATTTATTTATTTATTTATTTATTTATTTATTGATTGATTGATTGATTGATTGATTGATTGATTGATTCAATTTATATGCTGCCCTTCTCTGAAGATTTAGGGCAGCTTACAATGCTTTAAGCAATAGCCTTCATACTTTTGTATATACCTGCTTAGTAGCCCCCCCCCCGCCCCAGTGGTTGTTTTTTTTTTTTTTAATACAAAGTCAGCTTATTGCCTCCACAATCTGGGTCCTCATTTTACCTACCTTGAAAGGATGGAAGGCTGAATCAACATATAAAAGAAGGATGGGCAAAAATGGAGGAAGGTTACAAGTAGTCCTTGTTTAGCAACTTCCTCATACAGGGACCATTCTGAGTTTTCATAATGATGAAAAAGTAACTTTGCAACCAATTCTCACTTTTATAAGCTTTGCAAGTCTTTAAAGCAAAGGAAAGCTGAAGTAAGTTCACAAACACAGTCAATTATACACTTATCTGACAGTACTCTTGTTAGTTCAAAACTCAGCCAACTCAGCCACAATATTTCCCTTAAATTGTTTTAAATTCCATTAAATACCATGCTAAAGTTGAATAATAGTAATGTCTATGAAAAGTGCTATAAAATTTGCAAGGTGCTGCTGAAAAGAAAGAGATATAGGTCTGTAGTAATTTTTCCTCATTTTTCTTACCCCCATACAGTTTGTTTATATATAATTCAACTTTCTAAAAATATTAACACCAGTTGGAGTAAAAACATTTGTATCCACTGAAAGTAAAGCCGCAAGCTATTAGATATCTATTTCTAAGATTATATACATGGAATTTCCATCTTTAATGCTAAAATGGCACTGCTAGAATGGCCATAAAAATCTCCAAATTTATTGAGCTTAGCTCTCAAGGTAAGAAGTGTGTGTGTGTGAGAGGGAGTAAGTATATAAATGCAAACTAAAGGTTTCTAGATTTGATCCAGCAGTCTAAAATGCATGTCTAAAGAAATCTGAGTCCATTAGTGGACTCAGCACATAATATCTAAAGTCCACTGGAGTCCACTCTTTTGATTTAGAGATATACTGACAGAATTTAATATATTTTGTCAACTTAGTTTAAAGTTGGCACTAAACTATTGGAAAAAGCACTAGTAGAAGAACAGATTTGCCAAAGGCTGAATCATGCTATCCCACCATGAAACTAGAGGGAATGTTTTCACCAGGCCTTCTTGAAGTGGTTTTCTGTGATTCATGTTGGCTTTTTAACCTGATGCAACTGCTTCAACTGAACCATGCAACTCTTGATTGTAAACAGTAAGCATATTTCCCAAAGGACATTGGTTTCTTCATGGAGTAACAGGAATAACTTGATTAAAGCTTCATCTTAGATTCCAGTGGTCAAGGAACCGTGCTGGAAGAAATATCTGAAGTTCTGTTGCATGGCAAAAACCTACAAGCAGGCATCTTTAAACAGACAGTTAATTTGGTAAGATTATATTGGATTAATAATTTCTTTTGGAATCTCTCTCTCTCTCTCTCTTTGTGTGGTTTAAATAAGTTGGTTTTAATTGTTAGCCACCAATATTACAAAATAGTCATGTATTTGTTATTTATAACTCACCTTTGGTTCATGTGATCCTCAAGATGGCTACTAAAATAAGAAATATGAAGTTAAAATAATGTTTTATAATATTTAATAACTTAACTAATTCAGATTGGGAAAAAAAGATTTACAGATGAAAGACTTGTCCCCATTCCTAAAAGAGCATAAATCTCCAAAAATCCCATATACATCTCACAGCTGGAGAGATAAGACCCTCTTCTGCATGAATAGACTTCAGATAGTGACGGCCTTTTTTCTAGAAGCCTCCTGATGCTGAGAAGAAGCAAGATAGGAAATCTGGCTGAAACTGATCTCTGATGGCGTCAAGAGCAAAGAAGCTCACCTTGACAGAGATTAATGCCACAGCAATAAAGTAAGAAGCACAACTCAAGCGCAAAACAATCTGAGAGGAGGAGGTCAGGGTTCAGATGGATACCTCCTTAGTTTCAGACAGGTATATGGATTGGGGAAGGGGATCAGATGTGCGAGATGTTGCTACTACAACCACTTTAATAAAACAGTTTTAATCTTCCTTTGGAGTTACTTTCTTGGTCTATTATGATCATTGGGTTGACAGTTGGCCATTAAAGCCCTAAACTGTTTAGAGCTATAAATATAAAGACCTATAGTTTAAATAGTGTCTACAAATATTAGCATCAGTACAAATCTTTCAGCAGAGGTATAATATTCCCCCAATAGTGTGCATCCATTAGCAACCGCTAAGTGCTGCATTTTGCACCATGTGCAGCTTCTTGGTGCTCCTCAAGATTAACCCAGTTTACAGCATTATTTCAGGATAAAAGTGGAGGTGTAATCAAAAATATTAATAACTGTTGCCCAATCAAACTAGCTCAAGAACAGTCACAGCTGGCACCCTACATGAAATTGTGAATTCAGAGATTCTTGAGGGTTAAGAAGCATTCCAGACTGGAACTACTCATGCAGGAACGCAGCCCTGTCCAGACTGAATCCTAATCCCAGGGCCTGTTTTATTGCTGACTAATAATACCTTCTTTTTGTCTGGATTTAATTTCACCTGATTTCTCTCTTTCAGTTGATTATTAAACTGAGACAGCAACTAAGGGAAACAATCCCTCCCCCTTTTTTTGGAGCTAGATGGTGGGGAACAATAGATCTGAATATCATTAGCATACTAATAACATTTTACTCCAACACTCAGGAGGGTCTCTCCCAATACTGTAGTTGCATGTAAACATTAAACAGTATAGCAGACAAGACGGACGCTTGGGGCCGTTAGTTTATGTGCTAGTTAGTCCCCCAGTGCCATCTGCTGAGAACAAAACCAGAACCACAGTAAAACAGTAAACCAAGATCTAATTCTATCAAATGATTCAGAAAGATGCCATGCTTGATATTATTCTTAAAAACTGCACTGGGGTTACAAGGAGCTAGGCTGTTCCCTTCAATTCCTGGCGTATAGGAACCAAACACACACACATATATCAAATTTATATTTGCTGATAAAGAAATAAAGGGAGACCTGCATAGATCTATTTCAAGCTATTTAGCTCTCATCAACTAGCCATACCCTTACTCATATTCAAACTCGAGCTGCCTGCATATTAGGCAGTTGTATTAACCTCCAAGCCACAAATTTTCCTCCCTTTATCAACTTGAGCCAGGGGAGAGATTAAGTGTTTTTCTACAGAAGCACCTTGTCTACCCCAATATGAGTAGGGAGAATATAGAATATATCTGTACTAGTCTCCCTTTATTTCTTTATCAGCAAATATAAATTTGATATAAAATGGCTTGTCATGAATGCAATTGCTTGAAGGCTCCTGGACTGGAGCTAAAAGGCAAAACGGAGGCAGTATGCTCCCTCCCATATTGGGGCAGACCAGGTGCTTCAACCTTGGCAACCTTAAGACTTGTGCACTTCAACTCCCAGTATTCCTCAGCCAGCAAGCTTAAAGTTGCCAGAGTTGGAGACCTCTGATATAGACAATCAAAACATCCTCATTTGAAAACCTTAATAAGCCAGAGAAACAATATCTTGCAGATGTCAATTGAAGTATTTTAAAATGTTATGGATATTTTATATTTTATCCCATTGTTATTCCAGTGGGATTTAGCTCTGAATATTTTAATCTATAAAAAGGCCACTGGATCTCTCTGCTATTGATCAGTCCATTATATGCTAAGCATTCTCAGACAATGAATTCTCAGACTGGGTTTAATTTTACAACATGTAGTCTAAAATATTTTTAGACAAGGATCCAAGTTATATGATGCTTTCAGATTCCCTTTTTAACTTACCACTAGGTATAAATTCTGATGTAACCTTCAGAACTATAGTGTAGATAAGGTGTTGCTTCTCCTTAAACGTTATGAGACTTCTAGTTCAAAAATTAGATGCAGTATGTAGACAAATACTGCAAATTACACCACAAAAATTCATATCCGCAGTGAAGTTAGGCAAGGATGCATCTTGGCGCCACTGCTATCTGCATATCACTCCTCATACAGCCAAGAAAAATAATCAGTCTTATCATCCTCTAAAGCTGAAGGACAGAAGGACATTGCAGTCCTCATATACTGTATAAGGATGGCGTTGTGCTGTTAACTTAGACACCAACTGGTCTAAAGTGATTTTGTAGTGTAGTTGTGCTCAGAATGCAAAGCTAAAGTTTTAGAATTTGCTAAGCACCTTAAAATTAATGTCTGGAAACTGAACAAGCACTCATTTAACAAAACATATTTTTAAAGTATTTAGGGATAATGTTTCATGCTATCTGTAATTGCAAGGTACACCTGGAGTATGTTGTCCCAAAGGCACAAAAGTTAGCAACAGCCCTATAGACTTTTTATTACACTAAACAGTAAGTGGGTTATTCATACCTGTTATGCTAAAAGTATTTCTGGCTAAATCCAAATACAGTTTTTGTTGTTTGGAACCCAATTGGGGCCATGTAGCTTGTTTAGCCCTCTAGAGACATATTCCAAGTCCCACAATGTGTTCCTAAGGCATCTTGCATCATCAGGCTTACATGACCAAAACAGAAGCTCTTATTTGAATATACATGCTTTCCTATTGGTTAACATTACTCTTCAACACTATTTTAACACCTCTATTTTTAATCAATTTGTTTTTTCCCCTACCTTGAGGTAGAACCTTGTTGGAACTATTAACTTTTCTATCATTTCTCATCTGATGCAATCTTGATTCTGAGGTAATAACACCCAGTAGCAGACCTTAAACATGTCTATAGAGATTCTCAGTCATCCAGGTCTTGGTTGTCCCAAAGGTGCTTTTTAGAAGGCAATATTTAGCTTTGAATGTGGCCTCAAAGACTATCTAAAACAGAGGTCTTCAAACTTGGCAGCTTTAAGAATTGTGGACTTCAACTCCCAGAATTCTCCAGCTGGCTGGAGAATTCTGGGAGTTGAAGTCCACAAGTCTTAAAGCTGCCAAGTTTGAGGACCCCTTCTCTAAAATAATGCAAATGACAAGCTATCTGCAAGGAATATAAATTCTTCCATTCCCCACCATCCAGTCAGAGATGAAGAAGCTTCTCACATGAGAAGCTAAACATCTTCAAAGAAAGAAAAGGAAAGCCCAGTTGCCTCCTGAAAAACTCCTTTGGCCAGGCCTCAAACGTGCATTGAGGATTTGGAAGGTCAGTCAGACCCAACTGCTATTGCCAAAGATGTGTTTGTTTGTTTATTTATTAGAATTTGTCAAACAAGAATAAGAGAATAAAAATACAATGACAGGGACGATAGGCATGCTAGTGCACTTATTCTACTAACCGTTTAAGTATGAAGTGAAGTCCACAGAAGTCAATTTGTGACTGAAATTGTGAAAATTTGTAGCTGAAACAACTGAATCAGGTAGAGCATTCCCAACTTTGACAACTCCATTATAGAAATAATATTTTTTTTACAGTCAAGTTTAATACTCTAAGAATGGTCTAGGATAGGTTTTATAAACTCTAATTAGCAATACAATGTTTCCAGTATAAAAAAGAACTGCACAAAATTAAATTTACAATGCTGTTACAGTGAACTTTGGAGCGTAGATCATAAGAAATAAATACACCTAGCTCCTTGACAAAGTGAGGGTCATCTGCTAGATCAATGCCATCTAGCTTATACTTGACATTCTGATTACGTTTGCCAATAAGTAAGACAGAGCATTTATTGATCAAAATTTGAAGTTGCCAAATAGATGACCATTTAGTGTTCTTGGGCACTCGGTCGCATTTTTCAAGAAGGCTAGATATCTAAGCCAAATGACAATTCTTAGATTCGGTGAGAAGATTTAATACACTTCCAACAGCTGTTTTGAAGGGAAACTACAGGGCACTCCCTTTAAAGATTTCCCCTTAAAGTAAAGGATTTCCTGTTATTATAATAATATATGCCCAGTTGCAGCTAATAATTCACCAACTAGTCAGATTTCCAGGCCACCAGAATCCATTTTATTAATAGTTGTTACTATTAATATCTAATCGGTGTGGTTTTATTTCTTTGAATGTGGTTCACTTTAGTTTTGCTTATTGTAAAATATGTCGTGCTATGATCACATTAGTTTTATCATTATTAAATTTTACCATGGTTTTTACCTGCGGTTTCAGAATTTGTTTTGTTTTGCTTTTTTTCTCTCCTGAATTGGTCAGTTCCCCATTGTTACTAAAACACTCAACAATGATGAAAAACAATCTTCAAAAAAGAAAATACTCATTTTAAAATCAATGGGTTTTTTAAATATATATTTAAATCATTAACCCAGATTGGCAAGAGCCATAAATAAATGTTTCAATATTTTTTTAGACACTGGGAAGAATGTGAGTATGAAAAACATCTGTTATGATCAGACTCAGGAAATAGAGAGAAGTTAAATTTTATTGAGGGAAGTAAGACTACAACTATATTTCAGCTGCTTAAAAACAAACACCTGTGGCTGCTTGAACTTGGGCAAGAACAGTTCTAATAGTCAGAGTTTCAGAGTCTGAATTTTATTCAGGATGAGACTGAACTGCCTGAGCCAAGCAATTGCTTTCCTGCCATCTTTCCTTCAGTGATTCTTGTTGGATATTAAAAGAGGTCTTCCAGACACGATCTCTTTGCCTGGATGAATCAAACTGTTTCCAAAAGTCCCATGCCACTGAAAGTCCAATCCTAGAATGAATGGAATGTAGCCTTTTCAATCCAATTAAAGAAGATGCTTCAGACGGAGGTTGGATGTGTTTGTTGCCTCTGATAGTGATTTCTTTCCTTGGTTTGTAGAAGAGCTGCACAGTCTCAAGAAAATGTTTAGTTTAGGATTAAGAATCATCTGGCTACTGTTCAAGCCCAGAGAAAGACATAGTTTTTTAAAGGATGTGCCAACAGATACAGTAAACCATCTTAAATCTCCTCCAAAGAACCTTTTCCATTTTGGATCCAAACAGCTGTGGGCAAATAGTCTCCCTATTTGCCCACAGAGTGGAATTATTTATAGGTAGTCCTTGTTTACTCATTCTGTGATTATTCAAAGTATTAATGGCACTGAACTAGTGATATTCACAGCCAATCCTCAAAGTTCAGGCTCTTGCAAGCCTTCCTATCCTTGTGCCCCAGCATGCCACCAAGAACTTGGACTTCTTTTGCTTATGCACACCTGCCACAGATTTCCCAAGTCCTTGACCAGCCTCCCCAATCCACAAGAGTTCTGCTGTGCTGTCCCAGCTGCCTCCCTGTCCCACCCACATCCTGGGGCTCCTGTTGCTTTCCGCTTAATGATCTGCATGGCTTGGGTTTACAACTGCAACCAGACTGCTATGACAGAAATGCAGTCATGTTGATGTTAGGCTTTACAACTGCATCACATAGCAATGGCAATCCCAGTTCAAATTGCCATCATGACACAAGCAGAAGCCATTGTTCCAACAGGACAAGACTGAATTCCATGGCCCATTGTCCAAAGAAAATGCCAGAGGTAACAGATCAATGGTGAAATGTAAAATTTGTTACTACTGGTTCTGTGGGCATGGCTTGGTGGAGGAGAGGTTAATGTGACTGGGTGGGCGTGGCCAACTTTTTTTTTAACTTTTAAAAGTTCAGCTGAAGAATGTTGAAGAAAAAAATGCTTTTAAAAGCCTCTGACAATCCCAGCTGAGCCGTGTGATCATCAGAGGTTTTTTTATGTAATGTCTCATTCTTGGAGATTTTTTTAATTTTTTAATTTATTTTATTTGTCAAGCATGTATTAGATAACAGATATAAGTATAAACATGATTGTGAATACATGAAATGGATACAAATAAAACATTAGGACAGGGACGGTAGGCACGTTGGTGCATTTATGCACGCCCCTTAAAGCCCTTTTAGGAATAGGGTGAGATCAACAGAAGACAGTCTAAAGTTAAAGTTTTGGGGGTTTGGAGAAGGTAGTGCATTTCAGGCATTGCCTGAACAACTCTCTGTATTTTTCTTAGCAAGGTTTTTAAAAAATGGTTTGACATTTCTACCTTAGAGCTGATTAGCTCAAAGTTACTCAACTGGCCTTTTACTTAAGGTGGGACTAGAACTTACAGTCTCCCAGTTTCTAGCCTGATGTCTTAACCATTACATCAAAGTGATTTTCCTCTTATAAAATAGATACTATTGAAATATTGAAGTATATTTGAGAGAGTTTAAATTTTCTTTTTTGAAGCTAATAAAATCAGACTTATCTCATTAAACTTTTCCTGAATTTTCATGATATTATATATTGGTGATGAGTGAATTTGAATGTCTTATCTCTACACATTTTCTTAAACATGACTTTTAGTGTACTAAGTATTGTTCAATATACAGTCAGAAGGCAGAAAAATGGATCATGGTTTGTTTTGTAAACCGGATGATATTTATGTAAATACTGAAAAATTAAGTATTTTGAAAAAGCAATGGGAAAGCAGGGTTTTCAGATCTAGCTCCAAAAAATCAAAGACTAAGGTAATTGCCATGCAGTTGCCTATGAATGAATCATTGCCTGTAAATGAATTATTAATTTTGTAGAAAGGAAGCATATTTTTGTACTTCTTGTTCATAATTATGCTTTTGTACCACCATTACTCCAGAGGCTTCAGGAAAGCATTTACTCATTAAGTCCACACATAACCATTTGAGGTGGTAGTAATCAGTCACCAAGTGGAAATTAATCTCTAGTATGAAGTCTCTGCAAAAAAGCAAATGTAGCCCAAAGGCTTCGTAAAATATCCTTAGCTCAGAATGATTATTCCAGCAAGCACCCCATGATCTGTACAGTGCCTTTTTTTCTTCTTTCCTGGTACAAATAGGATATAATGTTCCACACTGTTTCAAGCATACCAATGTCTTTCCCTTACTTAAAAAAAACAGAAACCTCTCCAAGCCATGGAGACTTGCAGCGTGTGCTATCCTACAAAGCTGTATATATGAGTTCAGTCCACTTTGTCATTGCCTGGAGCTGATTATGACGAAGAACCAATAAGCAATACCCTATCCCATTCTCTATATAATACTTCCTCAGCCCTTCTGTTTATCTCTCCCCTTCAATTATTTAAATTTCTGCATCTCTGTCCCCTCCTCACAGGAAAGATCTGCTTGCATTGTGTGTGAGTGCAGGAGATGGGACTCCTACTTAAAATTCTTGGAGAATATCTCAACCAAAACAACCAACAAGTTGTAGAGATTTAACTGGATGCACCTTTATTTTAAAAAGAAAAGTAAAAGAATAATAATCATCAAAGACTTATGCAAGAAGAGAAAGCACACTTGGACAGACACAAGAGTGGAATATATATGGCTGCAGTATTCATACTGATTAAACTCTGATTAAATTAAATGTTGCTTTTCCAGAAGATTCATAGCACATAGCATGACATCCCAATATAGTCAGTTGGTGCCATCACTGACTATTGGGGGCGAGTCGCTGGCCCCCACAGACAGGGTTCGCAACTTGGGTGTCCCCCTGGACTCACGGCTGTCTTTAGAAGAATACTTGATGGCTGTGGCCGGGAGGACTTTTTATCAGGTTCGCCTGATTCACCAGTTGCATCCCTTTCTGGATCAGGACTCGTTAAGTACAGTCACTCATGCGCTCACCACCTCCTGCCTGGACTACTACAATGCTCTCTACATGGCGCTCCCCTTGAGGAGCACCTGGAGGCTCCAGCTGATCCAGAATGCGGCCACATAGGTGGTTATGGGAGCAACGTGGCGCTCCCATGGGACTCCCCTCCTGCGCAAGCTGCACTGGCTCCTAGCGGTCTTCCGGGTACGCTTCAAGGTTTTGGTTACCACCTTTAGAGAGCTCCATGGCATAGGACCGGGGTATCTATGAGACCGCCTTCTGCCACCAGTAGCCTCTCACCGACCAGTATGCTCCCATAGAGAGGGGCTTCTCAGGGTGCCGCCGGTCAAAAAGTGTTGACTGGCGGCCCCCTGGGGCCTGCCATCTGGAACGAGCTCCCCCTGGAGATAGGGAGGATCCCGGATCTGTCACTTTCTGACATGCCCTCAAAACATTCTTATTCCAGCAAGATGGCCTGGCCTAACTTTCCCTTTTAAATTGCTTTTAAATTTGTCTTATAAATTGGATGTTTTAAATTTGTTTTTGGGCCAAAGTATTTAATCTATTTTAAATGGTTTTTTAACGTTTGTATTATGTGTATTTTAACTTTTGGCTGTTCACCGCCCTGAGTCCTTTGGGAGTAGGGCGGTATATAAATTAATTAATTAAATAATAAATAAATAAATAAATAATATATATATATATATTATAGAAATTCTGTCTTTAACTATTGATAAGGATCAATCTTTTCCCCAAAAACTTTGCTATATTTCAAAAAGAAAATATAAAATACAGAAAACAATGAAAAAAGAATTAAAAAGAAAGAAGGAAGAGAAGAAAAAACCAAAACTGAGGAATGCAGACAAAAAAGGCAAAAAAATCTATGGAAAAAAAGATAATTTCCGACTTTCTTCAATACAGGTAAAAACCTAAAAATCAATAATCTTTTGAACTGGAATAAACCATAACAAACAAAATGTCTATCATCATAAACAAGTCTAATAATAATCAAGCCACAGTTAAAATTTATTTTTTTTCAGTTTCAAGCAAAAAATTCAAAAGTGGTTTCCAAGTAGAAATGAAGTTAGATAAAGTCTTTTCTTTAATCAAGGCCGTCGGTTTTGCTGTCTCTGCCAACTTCATTAGTTTCACCATCCGTTCTTCCACTGCAGGTATTTAGGAATCCTTCCATCTCTGCACATAGAGTTGCCTTGCTGCTGTTATCATATATTAGAATAAAGTATCTTTTATCCCACAGTCTATTTGTCCATCAAATCTAAAAGAAAAGCCTCTGGCTTCAGCTGTACAATTGGTTTAAGAATTTTCTGAGTTGAATACCTATCTGATTTCAATGACTCTTAGCATTTTTACATGTCCACCAGAAGTGATAAAAAGTGCCTTCAGATTGTTTACATTTCCAACATACATTTGACCGACCCTTATACATCTTTGACAATTTATCAGTTGGTAATACCCAATGGTACATCATCTATTCCAACAGGCTGGACTGACTTAACACCCCGGATTGGGTGTTTTAATTTGTCGGTTTTTAACTGGGGGGCCAAATATTTAATTTGTTTTTAAATTGCTTTTAAATTTTGTATTTCGTGTTGTTTTACTGTGGCTGTACACCGCCCTGAGTCCTTCGGGAGAAGGGTGGTATAAAAATTTAATAAATAAATAAATAAAATAAATCTTACATAAATTGTCCTTCTAGTTATAATTCAATGCAAATTTCAGTTCTTTACTCCACATAATCTCCTACTGATCAAGCATTATATGATAACCAAAATTTCTTGCCCATTTAATAATACAATCTCAAACATATTCATCCTTCTTCATTCTTCACTGGTTTTTAATTTCAGTTCTCCTTCAGAGGAAGTCAATAAATCAGCATATGTCAACCAGGTGTGGCTATTATTTCTCTTCTAAAAAGCCACTTCTTGGCCTAACAAATATAAAGGAATTTTGGGAGTCAATCTTAATTTGTATATATTCCAAATGACATTTCTATCAAAATGGTTTTGAAAATCTTTATTAACTTTAACTTTGTCATACCATAAATAGCTGTGCCACTGATAAAGACCAGTTCTGATCAGTTTAGGAGTAAAGTGGTTGTGCCAATTCACAAGGCTACTTCAGGAAATTTCTTCAAAGCTATCTAGTTCCTGCTACTGGCTCCATAATCTTCTTGCTTCACATATTTCCCTTTAATAACTAAGCTCCCTCCACAGAATTCAATGTACTAATATTATGTTGGGTCCACACACATATTATGTTCTGAACTTTCCCGAGTTGATCCTAGAAAGGGAATAGGGCGAAACCTTTCCTCATTCTCCAGACCACATGGTCTTGAATTCCTATTGTCCTCTAGAGTTCAACTTTCAAAATATTTCTTTTGTGAATACAATTCATTTTGAACATATGAAATGGATTGTTTTCTTCTCAGCAGGAGAACATAACTTTTTTTTTTTCATTTTGTGCACACCAAAAATAGTCACATTGTTTGGATTACGTATTGGTAATGTAAGAGGAATGTATATCTGAACAAATAAAAGAGGAGGGAACAAAATTGGTCAGAGGTGTAGAAGGTAAGTCCTGTGAAGAAAAGTTAAACAAGTTGATTTGTTTCATTTGGAAAAGAAAAGGAACTTCTTTTACTACAATCTACCCACTGCAGACTTAAATAACTGTAAGGTCAAAGAGAACAAAGGCTGGTTCTCTGCTTTCTAGAAATCAGGATAGGAACTGTTAGTTATTAAAAGATATATTTTCTTTTATACTCGATAGAAGAAAGTTCTTGATGAAAATAATTGGTCCAGTGCAACTAATTACCCACTCACTGGAGTTTCTTTTAAGCAAATACTGGTCAGACATTTGCAGTTTTTCCTTCATTCTCCTGGGAATTGGGTTAGAGGACCTTATTCCCAACTTCTTGATTCATAAAATAAACAAGGCTGAACTGATATACATATGGCAATCTCACCTTGTTGGTAGGAAGATGGGGATCTAAAACCAAGTTTTCATTATATGGCATATTCTAATGTTCAGGAAGCCATCACATTCTAAATCAGTATATCTCAATATTGGCAATGTAAACTTAAGGGATTTCAAAAGATTTCAGGGCAAGGAATCTGCTATTAAAAAAATAATAACCATGGAACCCTTGACTAAGACCCAAAACTCTGATGATAGAAAATTAAATCTTGCCATGTAATTTTTTTTACTTTAATCATAAAACTTTATTAAGTTCTTATAGAATCCCAGAGTTATAACAGGACACAGTTTAAAAAATCATGCTAGAATCATTACACCAAAAGTTTGATTTATTGAACAAATTGATTCACTAATTTTATTGTTTATTGAAAGCTCTTACATAATTAAAAGAATATATATATTCTTTTCTGAGGTTTTCGTGGGTGTTTGTATGTAGGTCTTTGGTTATTCGGGTCTTCTCTCGCGTAAAATTGGAAGTATCTTGGCGACGTTTTGACGAAGTCTCATTCGTCATCTTCAGGCTGGTGTTCTCGGCTTTGCTCCTGGAAGCACAAAGCCGAGAACACCAGCCTGAAGATGACGAATGAGACTTCGTCAAAACGTCGCCGAGATACTTCCAATTTTACGCGGGAGAAGACCCGAATAACCAAAGACCTACATATATATATATATATATATATATATATATATATATATATATATATATATTTGCAGTTTATATATATATATATATATATATATATATATATATATATATATATATATAGAGAGAGAGAGAGAGAGAGAGAGAGAGAGAGAGAGAGAGAGAGAGAGAGAGAAAATATATATATAGAAAATATATATGAAAAGGTGCTAGAAACATTACAAACATTACTCCCTCAAATACCTGAAGTATTAAAAGAGGAAGTAAAGGAAAGAAGACAAACCACAGAATGATAGTGTACTGTTTCCCTTCTTCGTCCAGAACATTCTACCTAACTTGATAAGCAGTATTAGGAAATATGCTCAGTGGCAGCTATTTTCATAAATTACAGCTAGATCCTTTGCAAGATTTAACATTCAATTTTTGACTTGCATCCCAACTGGACAACCATTTGAATGGAATGGCATAAGAGTCCTGCCTTGAGGAGGGGGTTGGACTAGAACAGGGAGGACAAACTCCCGGCCCATGGGCTGGATGCGTCACACACTAGCCATGCCCACTTTAGCGAAGGGAGAAAAAGTCCCAATAGGACACATGATGCCGCCATGACAACATGAGTTTGACACCCCTGGACTAGAAGAACTCCAACTCTATTCCACTCATAGAGCACCATCATATAAAGCAGGCAAATTCATCTTCCATGTTTCAGCCTTCCCCTCTGCTGTTCTCTTTTCCTCTGGATCTCTTTCTTTCCTTTGTCCCCTCAAGTCAATTTCTCCTTTGAAAGGACCTTCTTGTCTCTTCCACCATCCTTTCCACAATTGGGGCGAGTGTTCTGACTCATGCACTTTCTCTACTTTACACTCTCATAGCACAGAGCTATTACTTAAATTCTCTTGAGCTTTTTAAGAGGGAATGCTTATTACATTTATGTTTGTGGGACAATCAAATATGACATTTAATCTGTGAGGTTGATATTTCCATACCCAAACTCTGAAGAAGAAAGCAATAAGTTGTGTAAAGTAATCATGAAGGTTCAGTGACCATAATTAGATGGTTGCCCTGCACCACATCTGCCAGGTCAAATGGGTTGAGATAATTGCCAATGCTGACTACCCCACCCCAAGATATTAATCCCCAAGATATTATTATTGCCAGGTGCCTGCAATTACTGCAAGTTCGAATCTCACCAGGCTCAAGGTTGATTCAGCCTTCCATCCTTTTGAGGTAGGTAAAATGAGGACCCGGATTGTGGGGGCAATAAGCTGACTTTGTAAAATATACAAAAGTATGAAGGCTATTGCTTAACGCATTGTAAACCCCCCTGAGTCTCCGGAGAAGGGTGGCATATAAATTGAACCAATAAAATAAAATAAAATAATAATCTGTGGCTTTTGAAATCCTTTCATTATGCTTCCTTTCAGACTTGTGAATATTTTATTATTATGGCTTTCTCTTCAGCTTCCTTATGTTGAACACAATCATTATCCAATTCTGTAGGCATCTTGTAATTTTTTTTTTATCTTCTTAAGGAGCAATGTAAAATACCTGAGCTGTATCTGACATTCTGTTTCAGTGAGATGCTTACTCAACATTTAGCAGACGTCAAAATATGTGCCAATGGAAGTTAAATTCTTACAAAACTTTAAAGTCCTTTTTTTAAAAAAAGTGATTTGCCGGGAAACTGCTGTTACAAAGTTGAAGTGGGACTATAAAACAGGGTTAACTTTTTTATCTACTCCATCCAGCTTTATTTTCAAAACTTTATCTTCCATTTAAAAACAGCTGACATGCCATAGCTATATGCTAAATTGGGATTTTGTTACTCAAACAAAATTGCAACCTCAACAGGCCTGCTGGGCTATTAGGCCAAATATATCTGAGGACAAAACAAAACAGTTGCATTGTCTTAATAACAGAGTGACACCTGCTGGACCATTTGAAAAATGCAGACTGTCTTGTGGAAATTCAACCTTCTTTGTAACCCCTAATACTGTACATGTTCCGTATCATAACAGCAGAATCTGTGGCGTTTGGGGGTGGGGGAGCGTTTCAAGAAAGGCAAGATGGCGGCTATCACTGTGCAATCAAAACTCTGCCCCTTTTCACATGCACTGTGCATTTTCATCACATGCACTGTGATGAAAATAAAGAGGGGAAGGACGTTGAGCTTACTTCTCATGGTTGTCATTGAGACATTTGTAACACCCTTGTAGATTATCCCATGATACAGTCAAATATACAGGTGTAATCACACTAATAAAAACATTATTTTCACAATCACAAGTCAGATGCTTATCTGAACATTTCTTAAGTGCACCAAAGTCTATTTATCTAAGGTGGGAAACCTGAAATCTCTCAATATTGCTAAATGGTATCTCTCAGCATTCTAGCTGTCTTGGCCAATAGTAAGAGAGACAGAGAAATGATTTTTGAAATGGGATGGAGTGAATGTGGATGTGAAAATTTGACATCTTGGGTGTTTATGCTGATTCAAGATAAGTATCTAAGTATTTGGGGGAAAAGAAACACTGACTTGTCTGTTGCTGCACCCAAATTTGTTTAATGTGATTTTTAAATGCAAATGGTTTCTTACTCAATTTTAACATGATATGAATTATGCAATATAACCACTCAGACTCTTCTTGGATAAGTGCCAGTTTGTAAATAAACAGATAAATAAACTAAGCTGCACCATATTTTACCACAGAAGTGATGAATCCTGAACCCATATCCAAACTTTATTAATCAATGCCTATGCTGATGTGCATCTTAAAAACTGCCTTTGTTTCGACTGTATTCTTATTATTTGCTAAGTATGCTGCCAATTCCATATGACTGCAAAACGCATCACTATCTTTCCCCCACCCAAAACATTTGCTAATACCACAATTCACGTCTGCAGGATATTGGTCAGGATAGCTAGGCGGATGAATGTTTCCACATTCCTGCTTTTTATCCAAAATACCTTGTTAAAAAGAGAGCATGCCACTCTGAACAATAGAAGTGCTTCTAATTGTTTCCAGATTTTTAGATTCTTTCTATGCTGCCTTCCCTTGTGATTACAGGAAATCCAAAACTCCATATAAGTATTCAAGAAATCTAGGGATAAAATCCAATTAATTTGGCAGCAAATGTATGAAGGAATCATTTTACTAATATTATCGAAAAGAGATCTTCTTTCTTACAAACAATATCTATGTCCATGCATAGCTCTTCTGCAACAATCTAATAGAGGTACCCACTCTGGACTCCAAAAAACTTTACTTTTTTCAGTTGTTTGCTGCAAATACTTGTTCCAAAACCTAGATAATAACTAGCAGTAATAGCAAAGAGATACAGAAAATTTGAATTCTAGTGGGCCTCTGGATTTTTGTAGCTATGATTTGATAAATATAATTTTAAAGTTGCAAAGAGGAGTATTCTTCGTTAGCAGTTGAATAATATTATTATGTTTTTATTATTCAACTAATAATAAAAATACAATAGCATAAATAACATGATAATACAAGACCTAACAGCAGAGGTAAATTTCCATGATAGTAAATAGAAATGGCTGTCAATTATAGATTGTTGATTGTAGATTAAATGGACCTACGGTATGTAAAATTTACCATTATACTGTAGTATTAACACAGGATGTTGCTTATTTTCTATCCAGATCGGCACTTACTTGAGGCCACATAATTGTAATCCAGTCCAATCCAATCCTCCTGCAGCACTCTGCCGGATAAAAAAGGCCCGCACAGAGGCCCCATGAAGCCCATTTTCAGTTGGCAGAATGCTGCAGGAGGCTGTGGAGGCTGAAAATGGGCTGCCTGTTTTGACCAACAGAGGCACTGTGGGCTGGTCCTTTAATATTTCCAGGCCAACCCCACAGGCTAGATTTAAGCACCACATGAGTTCCAGAGGTTGTATTCAGCAGGTTCTGACCAGTTCTGGAGAACAAGTAGCAGAAATTTTGAGTAGTTCGGAGAACCGGTAAATACCATCCTCTGACTGGCCCTGGCTCCATCTATTCTCTGCCTCCTGAGTCCCAGCTGATCATGAGGAAATGGGGATTTTGCAGTAACCTTCCCCTGGAGTGGGGAGGGAATAGAGATTTTACAGTATCCTTCCCCTGCCACGCCCACCAAGCCACACCCACAGAATCATTAGTAAACATTTTTGAATTCCACCACTGCCGGATTTGGCCTGTGGGCATTGAGTTTGACACCCCTGCTATAGACACTAAAACAGTACTGCTTTTATTTGTTATTTAAACTGAGATGCTCTTTATATAGAGATTGGATTTTATAAAGAGATTTTTTTAAAATCTTATTTTAAAATGTCTGTAGGACAAACAGGAAAACCCAATTTACCAGAGTTATCTTTTTCATGGTTATTGGTTACTATCTGTAAACATTTGAGGATGATTGACAGGTATTTACACAACCTTCTGAACATTCTGAGCATTAACAGAATGTTCAGTTAATACTCCATGATAAGTAATTTTAATTGTGATTCATCTTTCTGACTTTTCCTGGTCGGAACAGCATGAGCAGCAGAAATCAACATATGAAACTGTTCACAGTGTGGAGCAAATAATTCTCCTCTGCTAATAATATCTATAACGGAAGTAAATATCAAAGACCAAGCAAGAGAGGGTTAATAGTAGTATAAAGAAATCATACAAACTTCAGTGGCATGTTTCTTTATGTTTGCACAGCTGGTAAGGCTTCACCAACAAGAACATGTTGTTATATTCCATCAGGAATTAATTATTAAATCCAGGAGTTTCTCCGCTCCCTTCAGAGTTAAAAGATAATGGTGCCTTTGCAACAACTACATTTTATTTCTGTCTTGCTAAGAAGTGATGGGGCTGTGCGTTAAGTGTGGTGTGTTTTAATGACTAATTTTCACATTGCAGAAGTCTGATAAGCATGTTTTCAGGTTGGAGGAAAGGGTTCATAGTTAACAGAAGCATCAAGTCAACTGCAGGTTTAACTCATCTAAATGAAGTTTACCTCTTATTTATGTTTAAGAAATAAAGAACTACAACATCAATTTACTTCTCCTCTGATACTTAAGGCATGTTGGCTATTATGTACCTGCCAGCATCACACAACCAAGGAGAACCTGTTTTGTGGATGCAGTTGTAACCCACTAGCTTTGAAATGCCCAGCCCTTGAAGGTTAAATTTATTTACCTTTTCTCAGTTGGTGACGACCAAGCTTTATCATTTGTGCCCCAGATAACTATAGATTTATTTGTTCTATGATTTATTATTTTCATTCTTGCATTTGGAATCTAGCATCCAGAACCTTTTGTCCCTTCAATTCCATTTTGTTCATACCACTTGTGCATTATTATGTATTCAAAATTCCTTTACTTGGTCTTTGTCTTGTGTAAATTCCTTTACTTTTGTCTTGTGCTATGGATTCTCTGAACAATGAGCAGAATATAATATTTTAAATGAATGAATGGAAGTAAGGAAGGAAAACAAAAGAAACAATGATGGGGAATGTACAATTTAAAACTTAGTTGTCCCAGCAGTCTCTTCCATCTCTCATAACTCAGCTGATGTTCTAGCAAAGAAAGAAGAGCTATTACAGGACAATTTTTTCCTCATTCAATTGTTTGCTTCCTCACTCAATTGTTTGCTCACAGTTTAGCTAAGCAAGATGGGAATGAGTGAAAATACAGAAGCGATATTTAACTGTTTTTCCATGATCTCTACATACTAAGGTATTATTTGAGCAGTCTAGAACATAAGAGCAGTATAGGAAATAGGGGACTAGCAGAAAGTTGGTAAATCAGATGAACTCCAGAAGCAGGCAGTTCCCAGAGACATTGTGATATAGTGGTTCAGGTAGTATTCAGGCTAAAGTTCCTCGTTAGCCTTCAAATGTGATTGGTTCACCTTGGGTGAACCATTTATGAAATCACTGATGTTACCTAGTTTGGGTAATGAACAGGACTGTCAAACCCGTGGCCCAGAGGTTGGATGCTGCTGTGATGATGCGCGTTAGACACCCCTGGTCTACAAGAAAACAACCATGCTCAGAGAATACCAAGGACCCTTCATTTCAACCCTGAGTTACCAATATTTTCCTCTTTCTCTGAGAATCATTTATTCTCAGTCTAATCTTGTGGGGGAAATTGTAGAAGGAAGTATTGCATATGCTGCTGGGAATCTTGGAGGGGAAAAGGACATAGATCTACTAAAAATCAAACTAGCAAATAAATGCTTGTAAACTCTGAAGAAGGTTAATGTTAGTCTATCCCACCCCATATCAAGCTAAGCTTCATTAAACCTCCCCTCAAGTATCTATTACATTGTGTTTAATATGAAAAAGGTATTTTAATATTTATTTTACCACTAGTTTTAACTAAACTGTGGGGAACTATGGATTTGTGAAAGAAAAACTGTATGTTCTTCTGAGCATTTTCATTTGCATCAGATGAAGCTTCACAATCAGTGGAATTGACTTCCATGTAACTCTGTTTAAAACAAGTGATCATTTCCAGCATGATTTAAACTTATAAACATTCTTTAGGATAACATTGTCTGCATTCACAGGTTCATCACCAAGCATTTGAATTAGAGTATACAGATGGAGGTGAACTCACTTGTCCCAGACTCACTAGCAGTTCATTATAATCACAATGTGCTTGTGCTTCATTTGTTTAACAAAACGGCCTGTTGAGACTGAAACACAAAAGGAAATATGAGGGTTGCATCTATAGCAGTGTTCAGAGATGTGAAGATACACAGGAGGTTCCTGGAGCCATTATCTCCCATCTGTCTAAGTCTTATGGGAAATAAACTAAGAGTCTACTCATGTTGGGAACAGGAGATAATTATGAGAAAAAGCTAAATCCAAAGAGTAAAAAAATGTGTGTTGACACAAAAGCTGTTGTTCCTGTTTCGGCTCCTTTAACAACCTGTGGACATTTTTTTCTGGCATTTTGCCATTTAACTTTCTATAACATGAGGATTATAGTTAACAATTTTAGCAAAGCAATGACAATAAAAAAATATTGGTGCTGAAAGATGCTTCATGACAAGAGCTTGCTTGTTTTTGCTCCAGTTAATGTCAACATGCTTGGAGTTTTAAACCAATAAATGGGCACACAGTCAACATCTTATATGGAACACATAAATCGAGCTATTAATTAGCAGGTTTTGCTTCTTTCCATAGACTGTAGCATTGAAATGTTTCCATTTAGGTTGATGAGCTCAAGGCAAGGCAAATCTAGCATATTTGACATCTGGAATGGATCATTTTTAACACTCCCTTTGCTATGAGCCAGTTTGGTATAGTGATAAAGTCATCAGACTAGAAACCAAGAGATTGCAAGTTCTAGTCTGGACATAGTCACAAAGCAAACCTGTATTAAAAAGATCAATTCTCATTCTTTGTCCTACAAATATATGCCTCTAATGTAGTTTTAAGTGCAGTGCTCATCCAAAACCATAAAGGAATGGGCCACTCCTTTCGCCTTCCAAGAGAGCAAAGATACAGTAAAATTGATAAAGAGACATGTGCACTAAAATGGGCAATAGATGTTCTGCAGGGACATTTGACTGAAACAAATGAAGGATACCAATTCATGTCTGACCAACAGTATTTGACACCACCACCATATATCAATTAAAGGTTGAACTTCAAGCTAGACAGCAACATTTCATTGCTAACACTTCATATCATTGTGCTGTAAAAACAATTAGATTGTAATAATTTAGCCAATTTGATCTACCCTGTTTTCCCCAAAATAAGACATCCCCTGATAATAAGCCGAAATGGGCTTTTGAGCGCATGGCAATAAGGCCAGGCACTTATTTCAGGGTTCAAAAAAATATAAGACAGGGTCTTATTTTCAGGGAAACATGGTAGTGATTAAGGCACCAGGCAAAAACTCAGAAGATTGTGAGCTCAAGTCCTGCCTTAGCCACGAAAGCCAACTGGATGATTTTGGGTCAGTAATTCTCTCTCAGTCCAACCCACCTCATAGGGTTGCTGTATTAGAGAAAATAGGAGGAGGAAGGTGGATTGGATATGTTCGTCACCTTGAGTTATTTGTAAAAATAATAAAGATGGGATACAAAAAAACCAGTAAACCTAATAAATCAAAGACTTGTTGTTTTTCTCTCTAGAAAGGGATGAGGTATGTGGAAGAGTAGGCTGTTTTGCAAAGATAAGGGAGATAAGGGAGATAAGGAAGAACAGACTTAAGAAAGAAACATTGAAGTGTACCAGTAATAATATACAGCAGTAATGGCAAACCTTTTAGAGACTGAGTACCCAAAATGCAAGCCAAAATCCACTTATTTATCACAAAGTGCCAACATGACAATTTAACCTGAATAATGAACTTTTAGTTTAGAAAAAAACAACTCATACATGATTAACATCTTTTCTTTGAAAAAAACCCCACAATAACCGAGGTTTCAATGAATCAAACAACTTTTTATTGAATGGTAACGTTTTGCATTTGGCATGCTTTTGATTAATGTGACTTTTGCTGTTGTATGCCACTGATAATTTTTCTAACCTTGGCTCATACTTTGTAAGTTTGAGAGCAATACATGCTCTCTCTCTCTCTCTTTCTCCCTCCCTCCCCCCCTCTCTTTCAGGTCATCTGTTAGTCCAGGGGTGTCAAACTCAATTTCAATGAGGGCCGCATCAGGATTGTGGTTGACTTCTGGGACTGGGGTGGGCGTGGCTGGGATGGGCATGGCCAGGGTGGGCATGGCCAGCTCCCACTGCTGCTGTGTTCGCTCTCCTTGGCCAGGTTGCTCATGGTGTGTGCGGGAGGGTAAGGTATGTGGGTCGGAGGGAGGCCCACTCCTTCTCCTTATGAGGAGATCTGGCTTTGTAACCAAAGCATCCTCAGGGATAGGATGGGAGACTACCAGGAGAGGTGAGGAGGAGGGGACAAGAAGGTGGCAAAAGGCAGCAGGGCTGCTGGTGGTCAAGTGCTAAGGCAGGATTTACCTCAGACCTCACTCTCTCAATATAATCTCCTTCCTTCCCTTCTTTTTCCTTCCCTCTTAATTTTTTCTTCTTCCTTCCCCTCAGGTGCCATAGGTTTGCCATCATGGATATAGAGCATAGTATATAAATATTTGTAACAGGATAATTGGAAATAGAGTAATATAATATATTGAATAGTAAGTGTAGAGAATAGTATAATCATTCTCATAGTAATAGTAATCTCCCCAATCCTTATGGGAAATTATAGAAACCTCCTCTCTAGAGTCCAATACTTTTAAGTCTCTATTGAGTTTGGGTCAATCCAATTAGATATAGTTTTAAAAACTATATGACACTGATATTTCCTGCATGTAACTTCTAAACAGTTCCTTTGCTCTTATGATGAAATGCAAGAAAATAGTTAACTGAGAACTTCTTATATAGAAGTGGAGTCAGAAAGCTAAGAAAACTTGGAAAAGGAGAGAGACATCAGTAGAAAGGCAGTTGATAGATGACCCCACAACATCTTACATACCTGAGGCATCTTAAAGTCATTTAGCTTCTGAGCACTAAATTCATGTTCATAGCAATTAATAGGCCCTGTAAGGTTGTGTCACGAAGTGACAGAAAGAGAACTAGCTCATGCAATCTCCCTTTGCCTGCCAAATCCTTTGGGCAGTTTTGAGAGAGACTAGCTAAATCTGGATGTCCAGCTGTCTGTCAAAACCATCCAGATCAACAATTCTACTGTGATTGAGAGATGGTTTTCCTGACAGCTGGTGACATTATGAAGGGGGCCGGAGGGCAACCCAAGGAAATGAGAAACCTGTTTGAAAGCCAAAATGGAGCATTGGCAGTGAGAACAGTGAAAACTATTGGTTTCGTTTCCTGCTACAGTACCTCACAGGTGAGCTGGTCAAAGAGCCAGAATAAGAGAGCCAGAGAGGGAAAGGGAAGGAGACAAATCACTACTGCACATGATAAAGGAAATGAAAAGAGAGAGACTGGTAGATCTTGTGGAAAAATAAACTATCTCTTGGTATCACTGAAACAGAAGCAGCCTGTACCCATACTATATTTTCAGTTGTTACATGGATGGATGGATGTTACAAACCCTTTGGCCAATCAATGTAGCACAACAAACTCCTAATAAACTGGAGGATCATTTTTAAAATAAATAAAATTACCATAACATTATCAATTCTGTTGCATTAACTGGGCCCTTAATAGCAGTATAAAGATATTTTAGATATATCTGGGCTTAAAACTATAAAACTTCAACTTACATGCAATGAATCCTTTCTCCCAGGGAACCGTGAAAAGTAGAGGTTTTTTTTTAAAAAAGATAATTTTTACTGCCCTGATAGAGAATACAATAGAGGAGAACATGTCTCATGGTTAGCATACATAACTGCAATTTTCTCATTCCTTGAGAAACTCATATCCAAATTGGATGATGGAAATGCACCTAAACAGGCATCAGCGAAAGAAACCCTGTATTAAAAGAAACTATCTGAGGTGGGTCTAGGACCACTTGCAATGGCCAACTTGCCACAGCCAACCAAGAAAACGTGGTTTAAATGTATTCTTCACTAGATCTGCTTTGGGCCAACTCACCATCATCTGTTATTGTTTCTCATCTCTTGCATTTGTAGCCCATCTTTTCCCTGAAGATACTGTTCCTGGAGACCTTCCCTAATATAATTCTCCTAATAACAGCCCTATGAGGTAAGTTGAGCTGAGAGAGCAATCTGTAAGCATTCTGGGTGACTTTGATCTCTTAAATGTGATACCACATTGGTGCCTTCCAGATGTGTTTATTTATAGTGCTCATAAACTTCAACCAGTGTGCTCACTGACAACATTGTTCAAGGATGTTGGGAGTTTTATTCTGGCATATCCAGCGCAGTTTAGAAAATTCTGGGCTAATAGATGCCATTAGCTGAGTGTAATATTGCCAGGAAGTTTTCAGGCCAGAATGATAAATGGTTGGAAGATTTTGCAGAATAGAAAAGGGAGCACTGAATCATTTTCTTATGCAGTTCTTCAATTATTATTCAGTTGAATGGAAAAGAAATTGTTTTCCTCACATTCCCTCTCCAGATATAAAGGGAGTAATACTTCAGAAGCATTCCTCATGAATGAACTGCAGAATTTTGGCATCGCTCTAGCTGCTAGGTAACCAACAGGGTGTTTTCTTGTGTAGGTGTCCTAGTATTATTTTTCCTTCCTTAACAGCTTTCAAACTCTACAGTTTTCCAAACTGTAGTAAAACTGTAATACAAAAACATCATAAAGGAACTCCTTTCTCCATGGGGATTTTTTTGATCAGGAAGTCTGAATAATTGGAACTGTAAAAAGTGAAGTGGGTCAGGGGACAGGTCAGACAGCAAGGCACATGAGATATATCATGATTCCTCAAGAAAATGACATCAATTAATTTTCATGAGTGTTATGTAAATGGCAAATGTCTTCATTTGTGCAATGTCTCCATGTAACGTTATGTGTGACATCGTGTCTTCTGCGGGATGCTAGTAACGAAGAGTTGTGCATCAAAAAATAATGCTGGCACTTGCTACTCTTTCACAACAGTAAAATGAAAAACATTCCTCAAAGAAATTTACAAACAGGGACTAAAGCATTCCGAGAATGATTTAAATGCCTCTTTTTGCACAATAAGATTTTGGTTAAATTGGAGGCAGATATTGGAAACTATTTAAGGAACTATATAAGAAAGTGTGTGAGATCTTAGGAACTCCATGAAAACAGCAACCATGAATTGTATGAAAAACACTTGAACTAATAAGAAAATAGGCACAATTTCTTCCTTTATTGCCCAAATATATCTTAGAAGGTATTTCTGGGTCTTACCGTATATATGATAGTATTTCTGTCTATACTCTCCAGAAGTTATTGTTGTAGTTCATCATTGTTGCTATTAGGCTAGTCTGAGGATGTTAATAGCCCAAAATGTCTTTCTGGGGAAAAATTCAATATATTCCTAGCAATGGGTTGTGGTCTTAAAATATACGCACATAAATAGAAACCACTGAAATTTTAGTTTAAGGTACAGAAGCAGACAAAATGGAAGTGATCCCATAGCGTGAGCCCCTCCCCCCATACTTTTCCACTATGTGCAGTCTATAGATTTGTAAATACACACACACACACACACACACACACACAAACAAAAACTCAAATACTAACAAAAGAACAATAAGCTTCAAGTGGTATCTTCCTTCATAAACCAAGCCTGGATAAAAGTTATGTCTGTGGAATAGCTCATTGTTCACCAAAGTGAAGAAAAGGTGATTTCTTTCTGTCTGTCTGCAAATACATTACAGAATGAAGAGGCGTTGACATAAAGTATGTGGAACATTGCAAACGTAATGGAGGGATAAGTATTTTCTAGAGAAACCTGTTTGGGACCATTTAGTAATAAATAAAAGCAATTGTTTTAAATAACAAGGGGAATTCCTGAATGACAGGGTATTTTAGTATGTCAGCCAAGTTTAAACACAACTAAGCACTGTGTGAAGTAATAATAATACCGCATTATAGCGTCAAGCGACATTAAAGCATTTAAAGGCTGTCTTATATGGAGGCTTCAAGCTACAAGAAAAAAAGACAAGCAGGCAGAAAGCAACAGCCGAACTGAAGTTTTGGAAAAATGCTGTAGAACATCAGCTATTTTTTAGGAGTTGCTAAGATGCTGATAATAACATGAATCAAGAGGCAATCCCATACCATGATTTAGCCAGGTCTCTTTAACTAACCTAGCTTTAAATCTATATAATAAGGGGAAAATGCACCCTCAGGCTTGAACCTGAGGTCCTCTAGATGGGACTTCCCCATCAGGTCTCCTTGCCACCACTTCCAACATCTTCACTATAAGCTGTTTTTTCCTTTCCATACCAGCTTCTGGGGAATCAGGAGAAGTTTGAAGGAGAATTCCTCAGTTCACCCTGGCTCTGGCAAAATATAAAAAGAGAAAGAAAAAGAGACTTTGGGAATCTCTAGCTCAGACAAGTTGAGGTGTGTGATAGGCGGTTTCAGAATTAAAAATTAACTTACAATAGAAAACTGCAAAAAAAAAAAAGTATTTCAGCCTATATATATAGGTTTTCTATCTCCTCAGTTTTTTTAAAGCACCTTTCTATTCCCTCCCCTGCATTTTTTTCCAAGTTATCAGACTGGGAATCCCATTTGTATAGTTGAAGCATCAACAACTATAACAAAGCATAGAAGCAACAGGCCAGAAGTATCAATAGGCTTGGGAGAGGTGGATGGATGGACGGATGGATGGATGGATGCTTTTAGAAGAAAAAATTCCAAAGGAGCAATCTCTTGTGGGAACAATGCAGCCAAGATATGCTGTTCTAATCTTGAGGCAAAAGGGAGATGGGAAAAAGAAGGAGAAATGATCTGAAGTGGAAACGGCATGTAACCTTCTGTGCTGCAATAATTTAATGAAGGCCCAACATATTTCATATATGACAGTATTCTCAGAGTTACCTTAAACTTTCTTCTCTCTCCTGCTCCATTTAGCTATGAAACCTGGGTCCTCAGTTTATAATGTGCTCTGGTATCTTTCATGATTAAAGTTCTATGACAGGCCACAAAGTTGCATAGCAACTGTAACCATGACTTAGTCATACTGAAATATTCTCACCATGGTTCTGAAATTTTCCAGACTTTGTTGTTGTCAAGGGTGTGTGGAATTTCCGTGTGTGTGTGCGTGCGTGCGTGCGTGCACGTGTGCATGTGTCAAAGACCAAGAAAAGGAAAGAGAGAGACCTTGTTCCTTTCAAATTCATTTTTGCAAGTCCACGTGAGTGGATTACGAGGTTCCTAGTCAATTGACTCTAACTTGTAAATTAGAGTTTTAAGGCAGTTTGGTTTTTCTTTGAGACATTAAGACTTCACTATAGTCTTAAAATAGATACTTAATTTGATATAACATTTCATTCTGACCACCCAGGCATTTGTGCAATAAAAGCAATTCTGGGACCAGACCACCTTTTAGATTGCTTGATTTATATTGCTTTACTTAAAAATGAATTATTTTTTAAAAACATTGTTGTTGTTGTTCTCTAATGAACTACTTTTAGCTTCTTTTTGAGAGGAAAAAGTAATATAGAAGTAAATCAATAGGCATCATCGAATTGGCTCTGGGGATTTGAATGTAATATGCAAAAAACAAACAAACATTGCTAGATAGTCATAGCTGTTCATCTTAGCTCAGAATCTCTTTCACAGTGAAATGTAGCATATACATTTAATAGACAAGCTAATCTTTACTTCTAACACTAGCAAGAGAGAAATGATTATTTCTTCTTGTCTCCATCTTAGGGCCTCAAGGTATCTAAGTGCACATGTATATTTTTTGCATCTTATAGTCCTTCGTGAATGCTTGATTGTTTCCTGCAGTTTTCTTAGTTAGGTTGAAAGTAATTTGCTGCCTTCTTATGGCTGAGAGAGAATGTCTGATCCAAAGTCACCAAGTTGACTCTGTGCATAGAACTCCTGTTCCTAATCCAATGTCTTTCATCATTGTGCTAAAGTGTACACTCACCACTAATCTAAGTACAATGAGTACTTAGTCTAAGTATAATGAGTCATGCAGTGGTGGGTTTCAAATCCCGTTGCTACTGTTTTTTTTTTAAAAAATAGATTTATATGCCGCCCTTTTCCGGAGACTCAGGGCGGCTTACAAGGCATTAAGCAATAGCCTTCATACTTTTGTATATTTTTTATACAAAGTCAGCTCATTGCCCCCACAAACTGGGTCCTCAATTTACCTACCTTAGAAAGGATGGAAGGCTGAGTCAACCTTGAGCCTGGAACTGGTGTAATTGCAGACAGCTGGGTGTTAATAACAGGCTATTCAGCCGGTTGAGCTATCTGAGGTTCGCTCATGGACGCTTCTGCACATGTGCAGAGATGTCCGGGTGGGTGGGCAGAGCCTCCTGCCACCGCCGCCACTACCAGTTTGCCAGATCTGGAGCGAACTGGTAGCAGTCTACCACTGGAGCCATAGTGGTGCAGTGGTTAGAGTGCAGTACTTCAAGCTACTTCTGCTGACTGCTGGCTGCCTGCAATTTGATAGTTCAAATCTCACTAGGCTCAAGGTTGACTCAGCCTTCCATTCTTCCGAGGTAAGTAAAATGAGGACCCAGATTGGGTCAATATGCTAACTCTGTAAACTGCTTAGAGAGGGCTGTAAAGTGCTGTAAAGTGGTATATAAGTCCAAGTGCTACTGCTACATCCTGCTGACTTAAAAGGAAATTTATTGGGGACCCCTTCTTTGACTTTGGCCAGCAAACTCCCCTCAACTCTTCCCATTCTGATGCTCCATTTGTGTTCCCTGTACACTTTCTTCAGTAGCTTCCACTTACCACTCCATCACCAAATAGGGTAGTCAGAACTACTTGGAAGCAGCTGCAACAGTTTTCAATAGCTTTTAAGCTCAGAATCATTGAAAACATTCAGCTTCTTTGGTCATGCTCCTTCATTTTTCCTGAGTTCTTCCACAAAACCAGACTCCTATTAGCTCTCCCTCTTCGCTCAGACACTGACCTCCCTTCCTGAAAACTCCCTTACTTTGGTAGGTTAGGTTTACAAATGCAAAACAGAATAAAACTATTCACTTGCATAACACGGATGTGAAAACTTATAGTACCTGCTATTTTATATTATTTTTCTACAGAAAAATTATGTAAAATAAGGTTAATGGTTTGCTCAGTTTGATTTCAGTGATTCCTCCATCATACAAAAGGATGGAGCTTCCAGTCTCAAGACTTTTGAAAATTGTGACTTGCCCAACCCTGTAGAGGTCTGACAATTGCCTAACAAACAAACAGAACAGCCAAGGGATTTCTTCCTCTTAAAAGAAACCTAAAAGAGAAAAATGCTGGAGTAATCCTTGGTCTTCTGTAAGGTGAGGGGATGGGGATGGAGAAACTGAGCTCTAAGCATCTATGTTACTAGTTAAGTGGGGAGTGGGGAAGAAGCCTCAGTTTTCATAATGAAAGAGAGGGTGTTGGTATATGGAACTGGCAGAGTTCCTCCTAGCTGCCTTCCAGCATTTTTTAGATGTGTATTGGGCTCATCCCCCCAAGTATGCTGCTTTATGTACAGGAGTATAGCCAAACCACAGCTAGTGTTTACTTTTATCTCAAAGCAGCTGTGTGGCTTTTAAAAAAAGCAAAGATGCTTTTATACAAGACTCAGTGGCTAAGACTCAGTGGCTAAGACACTGAGTTTGTCGATCAGAAAGGTCAGCAGTTCGGCAGTTCAAATCCCTAGTATAGGTTGGAGGTTGGATTAGATGACCTACAAGGTCCTTTCCAGCTCTGTTACTGTTACATTCAGGAATTCTAAGTCAGCAAACAGAGCAGATCCTATGGAAAGCAGCATAGACACTACCATAAATAAGATAATTCTAGCAAGGGATGATGGGAGTTGAAGTCCATTTCCCATGGATAATGAAGAAGGTTGCATTAAAGAATTTAGGGAGGAAGAGATATCCAAAAGTAGTTAGCTTATTTCATCCAAAGCAAAGGTAGACTCGAAGTCTGAAGAGGTTTCCTTCCTTCATCACTATTTTTATCTCTGTTTTGCATGTTTTCTTTCCACTGGGGAAAAAAATGAGTAAAAGTTCCAAGAGTGACATATAATTCAAACTTCAGAAGAGATTCTGAGGTTCCAAATCTTCCCTGCTTCTTGTCTTTGCCAACAGTCAAATTCCACTGTCAGAGCAGTAAGTTAGTGGATGGGTAATTTTCAGCCCAGACCTCCTTCACCAAGATGGAGATCTCTGCCTCTAGTGGTGGCAAATCAAAGCACCCTCTGACACCTTCCTAAGGACCATAGAATGATAGCTCAGATAATTGAACCTATTCAGAAGTCACAGGCAAAAAGGAACATAAAGCAGTTACGAATCAAGGTTCATTTTAATCTACTTAATGGTGGACTGTTAAGTCACCTCGCTAACATCTGCAAAATCTGAAACCATGGAGAGGTTCAGGAACGTTCTGGCACGTTCTCTCTCTTCCATTTTGCCTCTTACATTTCCCCTGACATTGTTTCATGTCTGCCAGAACCTATGACACCACAGCAAGGAAATGTCTACAATATTGGACAAATAAGAACCAGCTGTTCTTTGTCAAGCTTAATGACTGAAAACCATGATGTAAAAACTGTGAGAAAATATTTGAGAGATAAGGACACTGGTTTGGGTAGAAATAGCATATGGGTAGATTCACGCAGTTTATTGATCGTGTGAGCAGTCAAGATGTGTGAAAGCTCTACATCAACTGTCACAGACTCAGGCATCATGTGTTGTTTCTTCTCATCAGAACTGTTGAGCCATATGGCAGAATAAAGTCTAATGGTAATATTACAGGGCTAATGTACATTGCAGGAATACGTGCTTGGAAATTTTCTCTGGTGGTCCACGAGAAAATTTTGGTGGTCCACAGAAAAATTATTTGCATTTTTTATATTGCACTAAATCAGGGGTCCTCAAATTACAATCCCTGGGCCAGATACGTGCAATGAATGTTTATGTTGCTGCAGAGAGTCTCCTCGTTCTGGGTCTTTTTGTGGAGGTCGAAATTCAAATTTGGGGTCTGCTTCAGCCTCCTGGTGCAGGGCTTTGGCTGAAGGCTGGAGGGAAGTGCCACTGGTGGTGAATAGCCAGACCTTTTTCCAGTGGGACTGCATCAGGGGTGAAATCCAACAGGTTCTGACTGGTTCTGGAGAACCAGGAATGGAAATTTTGAGCGGTTTGGAGAACTGGAGAGGAAATTTCAAGTAGTTCAGAGAACTGGCAAATACCACCTCTGCCTGGCCCCAGAGTGGGGTGGGAATGGAGATTTTGCATTATCCTTTCCTCAGGAGTGGCGAGGGAATGGGGATTTTGCAGTATCCTTCCCCTGCCATGCCCACCAACCCACACCAGGCCCACCAAGCCATGCCCACAGAACCGGTAGTAAAAAAATTTCGATTTCACCACTGGACTGCATCATGGCCTGGAACTGGCTGACCATCTCAGACCACTGAACCTCCAGGTGCTGGCACCTGGCCTTGCACTCCTGCAGGTCTTTCCTCTGCTTAGAAAGCCTATGCTCATAGTCCTCAGTGAGTACTTCTGCTGAGCTTCCTTCTTGGTCAGATCCAATTTGAACTGAGCCAGCTTTTTTGCCAACACTTTCTTATGGTGACTGCTTAGCTCCAACAACTGCTTCCTGTTGGGGCCCTAAGGAGCCCAGGCGGGCAGGGGAGGAGTGGCAAGTAGATGCTGGCAAGGCACCCCTCGACGTGAATGACATTGAGCTGGCCACGCCTATCCAGTCACATACCACCTTGCCACGCCCTCCCAGCCATTCATTAGGCAGAAAATATTAGTGGTCTGTGGGATTTAAAATTATGAATTTAGTGGTCCCTGGGGTCTGTGTGTTGGTGACCCCTGCTCTAAAGTAAGGTCTTAATCCCATCTATAGATATTTTGGAATGTAACAGCATAAAGTTAGATCCAGCAAGGAGATAATAGAAACTAACAATTTTTTTTTGTATCATTATTTACTGCATCCCATAACCAAACCAGTGTTCTCGGGAATCCAGAGAGCACACCCCAGTACTAGTCACTGGTGCCTTTGTCTTCTGAAGTTGATATATGATTCAAACTTCCATAATGAACATAGAAGTTTAACTTAGTTATGAAAGCGCTTCTAACATTGGTTATATACATGCAATATAACAGTTGCTATCTTTGGAATGATAAAATGGAGTTCATTTGGAGCTCTTCCCCAAGGAAAAACAATGTTGCTTTTAAAGTCAGGTGTTGTGAAAAATAGGGTAAGATGGCTGCCTCAGGTAGCGACAGTTGTGCTGTGTGCACTGAATAGCAACATTCATCCTTCTGAGGTATCGTTCCTATCGAAGAACATAGCTGTTTGATCAGGATACTGCCCCCATCAGCAGTGTAAAGGTGAATTGGAAAACTGAGTGGCCATTTTGTTCAATTTGTGTATGTGAAATGGGATAGGTTCGCTCTTGTCCCTCAGCAATGTTGGAAGAATATCTTAGATCAGCTTTGATTGAGAATTATAGGAGAGTGGGAGATAAAAACATGTGGCCCATGGAACCCATAAGTCCCAGAAACCTATAGAATTCTTCTAATAGCCTTCATAAAACACATTTTCCAATGTATTGAGGTACACATAGTACGGTGATTTGAAACAAGCAATGTGTTCATCACTGTGGCTCTCCCTGACTAGGTGGCTCAGTGGCTAAGATATTAAGCTTGTCAATCAGAAAGGTCGGCAGTTCGGCGGTTCGAATCCCTAGTCTCCTGCATGAGCAGGGCGTAGGACTAGGGGTGAAATCCAAAATTTTCCCCTACTGGTTCTGTGGGCGTGGCTTGGTGGGCATGACAGGGGAAGGATATTGCAAAATCTCCATTCCCTCCCCTCCTGGGAGAAGGGTATTGCAAAATTTCCATTCCTACCCTACTTTGGGGCCAGCCAGAGGTGGTATTTGCTGGTTCTCTGAAATACTCAAAATTTCCGCTACCTGTTCTCCAGAACCTGTTAGAACCTGCTGGATTTCACCCCTGGGTTGGACTAGATGATCTCCAAGGTCCCTTCCAACTCTGTTACTGTTACATTCCTTCAGCCATCACACTTCCTATTGGCAGGGCCCTATTAGAAACAGTCTTGGGCAATTGTGCTGGGGGAGGTTACAATCAGGCAGAGGGCCAGAAAAAAGGGGTATAGGATTGTTTACCTCCTCTGATCATGGATTATATGTTAGTGGAAAGGCAGGAGTATCTGCAGGGCTTGGTTAGAACTATCAAGATGATGGCCATATTAGTTTGATTGAAGGTGGACTGTTTTTTATGTGCAACACTTCATTTGTACCATTGTAATCATCATGTTGTCTTTTTTTAAAACCATAGCTGCAGCCTGACGTGGAAAGAGTGTTGTTAAGGAAGGATTCTGTAGTGCAGTGCTGAAGCTGAAGAGGTCTTGTGTTTTTTAAAAAGTATCCTTGTGCTCTGCCAGAAATTATGTTCAGAATCATCTGCTTTCTGCCCCCCCCCCCCACCTCCTTCCTTCAAAGTACTTCTTGTTCGCTTTGTTTTAGGAAGAAGTGAATTACACATTCATTTAACAATGCATTTTTGTCCATAAATGACAAAATAATGGTTTGCAAGATTGCTGCTGGATTCAGAATAAATTGGTACATGCAGTGTGTCATGAACTTGGTGTTGCTTAGATGCCAAACATGCTTTTATCTTATTTTTCTTTCTTTCCTCTTCAATTTTCTTCAGTGGTAAAAGTAATATTTTGCAATGAAATAGACTTGAGTAGCAACAGAACTTGACAATGCCTCATTTCAGGACTATTACGGATGTGACCCTATTCACAGCAGATATATGAAGAAAGGGATGCAGAAGTCCTTTTTGAAGGCATATATATCAATCATTTCTGAGTTAAGAATTTTTAAAAAAATGTCAGATATGATCAAATGATTCTACAATTCAATGAGACAGGGAGTCCATCAGGAATCTCCCATGATCGCAATCTTCCCTATTATGGTAAAATGTATAGTAATACAATTGAGATGAAACTCAAATACTTTGGCCACCTAATGAGAAGGAAGGACTCACTGGAGAAGAACCTAATCCTGGGGAAGATTGAGGGCAAAAGAAGAAGAGGACAACAGAGAACAAGGTGGCTGGATGTAGTCACTGAAGCAGTCGGCGTGAGCTTAAATGGACTCCAGAGGATGGTAGAGGACAGGAAGGCCTGGGGGGGAACATTGTCCATGGGGTCACGATGGGTCGGACACGACTTCGCAACTAACAACAACATAGTAATAAGACCTGGCTGTTCTCAAAGGCATTGGGTTTTAGGCATGATGCATGAATAAACTTTGGGGTGTAGCAAAATATGTTTCTTCTTGGGGGGGGGGTGTTGCTTGTTATTGCTATTATTTTTTCATGTGTGTGTGTGCGTGTACATGTGCTTGTATATCTATATGTATGTACATATATATGTATATACACCTATACCTACACACACTGTATTATTATATATTAATACAAATCATACAATGATTTGAAACAAAAGCTTTTTCCCATGCGAAGTATTGTTTATAATTAATTTGAAATCTTTAACATTTTTTGAAATTTGAAAAAAACTGAAATCTTATTTCAAATTTTAGCTTGATCCTTAGTTCATTTGCAACTTTCTAAAATCAAATTTTGAATCGCCCATTTGCTGTTTTATTTCAGAAAAAAAATCAAGTCCTTAAACTTGTATTTAAAATTTATTTCACTGAGGATTGAAGGAAACTCAGTCCATGCTTGCTGATCCAAAGGTTCCTAATCACTGAAAAGCAGTTAATAAGCCATTTCTTAGAAAAGGAAAAAGAAACCATTGTCCTTCCTCAGGGGCCTACCATAGTTTGAGCAAGAAAGTTTGTCTCCCAGAGCTTTAAAGCTGACAGAGGCCACTGTCTTGCAGTCTCCTTTTAAGGAGCACCTTAAAAGGTGCTCCTTAAAAGGGACCTTCTGTGTGATCTCAAGTCTTCTCTTTGTTTAGAGAAGAATGATTGAAGAGCCAGTGTGCTCACTGGCTCTTCTTATTGCCATGCTCATTGGATCTACTTTTTACAGAGTTGTCTTCAGTCCACCATTTCTATTCCAGAACTCCAAACTTTTGCGTAGTGTGACATTGAAAATTGTCTGCTTTCTCCCCCCCCCCCCCAAATCAATCAATAGACTAGGGAGCCTTTTATTTATTTCCTAATTCCAGCAGTCAGTCTCAATTCAACCTCTTCAAAACTGTGACCACTGTCCTTCCGATTGCAGTTGCTTTGGTAATCTTCATGCAGCAAGTATGGAAAGGAATATATGCACTTGTGTGCAAACTTTTAAAAATTAGTCTAGAGCCATGATGGAACCTGTGGCACGCGTGCCACAAGTGGCACTCAGAGACATCTCTCTAGGCACTCCAGCCGTCGCCCATTGCTCTTCTGGGTTCTGGCATGCACATGCACAGCAGCCAGCTGGTCTGTGCACACACGTGTGCGCCAGAAACCAGAAGCTTAGGTTCCTGACATGCACAAGCATGCTGGGGAACTGCTCTTCTGATTTCCGGCACTCCCATGCCTGCACATCGGGGAGCTGCTCTTCCAGTTTCTGATGCTCCCCCACGTGAGTGCTCCTGTTTCAGCACTCGGTGTCGAAAAGGTTCACCAATACTGGTCTAGAGGTATATGGATGAATTGCTTTCAAGTATTAGCCTTCTCTTACAAACTTGCAATCAACCATACTGGCCAATTAGAAGACTGGCTAAGATTATTATTATTATTATTATTTATTAAATTTCTATACCGCCCTTCTCCATCCGGACTCAGATGCATTCCAGGAACCTCAAAGTAATTTGTAATTTATTTATTTGTAATAATTTACAAGTATTTTGCCAGGCTTTGCCCCCCTCGCTCCCGCACATACACATCTCACCAAGGTAACAGTGTTTGCTTGCCCTTCACCCTGCTCATTGTCATCCTTGCTTTCAACGTTCACCAGTCAACAACAGTAAAAAAGGTTATCCCTCTGTCTGCTCTCTCCTTAAATGATGACTAGAATCTGGATTCTTTTAAGAAGAGATTCTTGATCAGCAGCTGGTTTCGACAAATGGTTTGACCTATCTTGCTGCAGGCTTTGTTGACTGCTTGCCCAAGCAAAGCAGAAGTGAGATTTTACAGTGCTCCTGTTTTGTCTAGGCAAGCTTTAAAAAAAAAAAGGATAACTGCGAACTCTTCTCATTAAGTTGTTTGTGACTCCTTAGGGATGCAAGTATCTCTAGGACACTCAGAATCCCTTTAAGTATAGAGAAAATCAAGATGCCAAATGCAGCTGCCATTTTGCTCAGTAGCACATGCAAACTCTTCTCTAAGGAGGTTGGATTGTTGACCACCACACGGTAATAAGTGCAGAGCAAGCAAGGAAATGGCAAAATATAGAAAGGGGAAGGGTGTGTGGTAACAGCATTTGAGACCTTCCAAATTGTGCAGTCAAAGCTCTTCGCCCTGTAATTAAGTTCTTTCGTTGTCTTTGCCAAAGGCTGAGATTCAGAAGGACCACTTACACTTCCATTTTGCATTTTTCTGAAATTTCAGGTTTTATTTGCACCTCTCCTTCACCAATATTGTTATGTTGTTACTGTTTTGAGCGGGAATTTCAAACTAGGGGTTGTTTCTGATTGGTCACTGACCAGCAGCCAAACTGTATATAAAGAGTCCTGCTGCCTGCATTGAGTCACTGAAGTCTCACCATACAATAAAGAGCTGTTGTCACTATCCTGTCTGTGCTGCTTCATTATTGCCCAGCCACTTCATTTGGCGACGAGGATAGGATAGCACACAGAAGGATCAAAAAGAGCTAACGATAAGACACGGTGCCCACCGGGACCATAGACTTCAGCCATGGCAGCGTACGTTCCGCCTACGCCGTTTGATCCAGCTCGAGAAAAATGGCCCGATTCGAGTGCTTGCTCGAAGCTAGCGACATGCATGGGTTATCTGCAAATCGCAAACGAGCCCTGTTCCTGAGCCATTGTGGACCGGACATCTTCGAAATGGCCGAGTCATTGTTTGAGCCGACCCTGGTGCAAACGGTTCCTTGGGACACACTCCAAGCAACCCTCAGGGCACACTACCCCCCTGCACCATCCAAGTTCATCCAGCGCTACCAGCTGAGCTGAGGCAGAGAATCCAGAAAGAGGGGGAACCGGTGACTGCATATGTAGCAGCGCTCCGAAGAACTGCGACCCACTGTGACTACCGCGACCTGGACAACGTGCTGCTAGAACAATTAATCTGCAGCGTTCGAGACACCAGGCTTCAGAGACAGTTGCTCGCGAAGCCTGGTTTGACTCTTGCCAGTGCCTTGGACGAGGCCAGGGCACACGAAGCATCGACAAAGGCGTCGGAGGCTTTACAGCATCCTCAGCCTGAGAAAAATGGGTCTAAAGTGGTCCCAGTTCACCGCGAGGAGACGAGAACAAGTTCGGAGGAAGAATCAGACGAAGACGTCTTCTGAACTGAGAAAAGAAAAGGTGAGCCCAGCCGCCGTCGAGACAGCTGCCTGAGTTGCAGCAGCCAGCACGAAAGACAAGCCTGCAAATATCTCGATGCCATTTGCAGATGCTGCGAGAAGAGAGGTCACTTAGCCCGAGTATGCCGAGCACAGCTTCTGCATTCTTCCAAACCATGTGACCAGGGCAGCCAATCAGAGCCGCTGCCATCTTCAAAATGACCAATCCCGAACAAGGGCGCTGAAAAGCAGCGCGAGATTCAAACTTACAGCACAAGAGTCGGCCAAGCCAGCACAGCGATCGAGGAAAAAGTCTTCACTACCATCAAGATCAATGGACAACCCTGCAGGATGGAGATCGACACCGGATCTGCACTCTCCATCATGTCGTGGGCTACGTTACAGTCCCTGCTTCTGAACTACAGAAAGAGCCAGCTATCGAGACAACGAGTCCGCCTGCTAGACTACCAGGGGAACCGCATCCCAGTCGAAGGCGTCAACACCTTCACCATCTCCTACGGCGACTTCGAAGAGAAACTACCGCTAACCATCGTGAGAGATCTGCTACCAAGCCTCCTTGGTCTATGCTGGTTCTGAGCCCTTGGCATGGGTTTCACCGGAGTCCACAGCCTTAGTGGAGCATGGCTCAAAGAACAATTCCTGCACGAGTTCCGGGACGTTTTCGAGGACAGCTTGGGCAAGTACGTGGGGACCCCGATTTCGTTTAATTTGGACCCAGGGGTAGCCTCAATTAGGCTTAAGGCAAGGAGAGTCCCTTTTGCTCTGAAGCCCAAGATTGATGCAGAATTAGATAAACTGATTAGTGCCAGTACACCATGCAAAATGGGAAACCCCAATAGTGACCCCAATTAAGGCTGATGGGTCTATCAGGATCTGCGCCGATTACAAATGTTCTATCAACAAGGCGTTGCAGCAAAGCGCTTATCCTGTCCCCGTAGTCCACCACTTACTGCATTCCCTTGGTCCAGGGAAAATATTCGCAAAATTAGATGTTGCACAAGCTTACCAGCAGCTGCCAGTAGATTACGCCACGGCAGAAGTGCAAATGATAGTGACACACAGAGGGGCTTTTAAATGCACTCAGTTGCAGTTCGGGGTCAGCATAGCCCCGGGACTATTTCAAAGCACAATGGAGCGCCTTCTACAAGGCCTCCCCGGAGTCGGCCCGTATTTCAATGACGTGCTAATTAGTGGCCATAACGAAAAGCAACTGGCAGAAAGAATCAGGTTAACCCTGATGAGATTCCGTGAAGCCGGCCTAAAGCTTAAAAGGTCAAAATGCAAAATTGGGGTTCCCTCAGTTGAGTTTTTAAGATATAAGATTGACGGATCGGGGATCCACCCCACTGAAAGCAAGGTGAGAGCTATTAAGAACGCTCCCACACCCAAAACCAAGACCGAACTGCAGGCCTTCCTAGGCCTTCTTAATTTCTACACCATGTTTTTAAAAGACAAAGCAACGGTAGCCGAACCACTTCATAGACTCTTAGGCAAGAGCACTCCATGGGTTTGGGGCAAAAGAGAAGCGGCAGCATTTAACGCTGTCAAGAAGCTCCTCTCCGAGGACAGTTTTCTAATGCAATATAGCTCTGAACTGCCTTTAGTCTTGGTTTGTGATGCCTCTCCATTTGGCGTCGGTGCCATACTCAGCCATAGACTATCTAATGGCCTAGAGGCGCCCATTGCTTACTACTCCCAGACTCTGTCATGCGCAGAGCGCAACTATAGCCAACTTGACAGGGAAGCCTTAGCCGCCATTGCCGGCATTAAAAAATTCCACGAGTACCTGTTTGGCCGATCATTTGACTTAGTTACAGCCACCAACCATTGCTGGGCCTCCTTGCCGGCGACAGGCCCACCCCTGCCGCACTTTCTCCACGAATGACTAGGTGGTCAATTTTTTTGGCTGCATATTCTTACAAACTGATCCACCGACCAGGAAAAGCCATGGGCCATGCAGATGCCCTTAGCAGGTGTCCCCTGCCTGACATTTTAGACAACCCGACTCCCAAGGCCCCAATTCTTTTGCTGGACCTGTGCCGCCAGGGCCTCTATCTTCAGCCGAGGTGGCCAAAGCTTCTAAGAGAGACTCTATTATCAGAACCCAGGACCCAGTGATGGGCTATTATCAGAACCCAGGACCCAGTGATGGGCTGGGTCCTGCGAGGCTGGCCTACACAAACTGATTCTGCTGTATTTAAACCTTTTTGTACAAAGTGAAACGAACTTTCAATGTTAGGGGGGTGTTTGCTGTGGGGAGATCGTGTTGTTGTACCTGAAAGTCTTAGGCATAGAGTGCTAGAAATGCTGCATGTGGGTCACCTGGGCATGGTTAGAATGAAGGGCCTTGCCCGAAGCTACATGTGGTGGCCGCATTTAGACCAAGACATTGCTGAGTGGGTGGGGAAGTGCAGGCCCTGCCAGGAATCCCGTCCAGATCCCCGGTCGCTCCGGCTAGGGAATGGGAGAAACCCAAGGGCCCATGGGGGCGACTCCACATAGATTTCGCTGGGCCGTTCCATGGCCAGTCCTTCCTAATAGTAATGGACGCATTTTCTAAATGGTTAGAGGTTTCCCTAATGCCCTCAACCACTTCGGAGGCTGTGATTCGGGTCCTCCACCGCCTTTTCACCACGCACGGCCTGCCCGACATGTTGGTTTCGGACAACGGGCCGCAATTCACTTCTGTCCAATTCGAGGGTTACCTTGCCGAACTGGGCATTCGGCATGCCCTCTCAGCTCCTTTCCATCCGGCTTCGAATGGTTAGGCCGAACAATTCATTCAGACCACCAAGGAAGCCTTGTCCCGACTAGACTCGGGCGATTGGCAAGCCAAGATTGATCAATTCTTAGCGGTACAACATGCCATTCCCTGCACAGCCACTGGCCACAGTCCGCCCGAACTTTTGATGGGCCATAAACTCAGGTGTGTCCTCAACCGATTGCATCCAAATTATTCAGCCGATAACATGCCATTCCCTGCACAGCCACTGGCCACAGTCTGGCCGAACTTTTGATGGGACGTAAACTCAGGTGTGTCCTCGACCGATTGCATCCAAATTATTAACTTTAAGGGGGAAGAGGGAGGCCTCAGGCATTTCCCAATTGGCACAACGGTCTATGCACGAAACTATGCCACTGGTCCCTTGTGGGTGGAAGGTATTGTGACAGGGAAGTCTGGACTGAAATCATATACGGTTGATATCGGTCAAGGGAGAATTTGGAGGCATCACATTGACCAGCTAAGAAAGAGATTAGTTAGCGAGAACTCAGATCTCGATTACAAGCCAGTCCCTAACTACCAAGGTCCTTCCAATACAGCTACCTCAACCCCGAGTGAGCCGGAATACTTATCTGGCAAGCCGGAGTTCCGGCGCTGCCCCAGCGAGCCACTCCTCCCAGCCAGGGAAAGTCACACCTCCGAAAGAATTCCGGAGGTTCCATTGGCGGAGCCAGGAGAGACAGGAGGTCCCTCTGACCGGCTCAACGCCCCACCTGCAACTGAACTGCGCAGGTTGACTAGGACCAAGACACGCCCAGGTCACCTGCGTGATTATGTCTGTAAATATGTTAATACTTGTGATAATGTGCATTCTGGGAGGGGAGAAGTGTTATGTTGTTACTGTTTTGAGCGGGAATTTCAAACTAGGGGTTGTTTCTGATTGGTCACTGACCAGCAGCCAAACTTTATATAAAGAGTGCTGCTGCCTGCATTGAGTTGCTGAAGTCTCACCATACAATAAAGAGCTGTTGTCACTATCCTGTCTGTGCTGCTTCGTTATTGCCCAGCCATTTCAAATATCTTCTATTTTTTTAGTTCAATCTAACGTTATGCCTACTTTACCCATGTTACTGCTATAAGAATAATTGCAGCAGTAGTACTGTTTGTTTTAAAAAACAGAACTTATTTTATCTGTTTTTCTTCCTACCCCATTTACTGGACAGTTACAAAAAGAATTGCTTCCTGGTCCATTTGGTTTCTAGAGATATTCAGCCTTGAAAATTCTTGGCTTAAACTATTGCAATGACATATTGAGAAAGGGATTCATAATGAATAGCTTTGCCTGTTTGAATGGGCATTCTTGGGTAACACAATGAAGAAACACAATTAACTCTCTTGCCTAAAACTATGAAAGAACCATCTGTGGCAGAATGAAAATAAAACATTTACAGAGTAAACCAAATCCAACATGCTTTTAATTTTTGTAAGTCAGTTCATTCGGCAGTTTAATTATGTGAACGAGAGACACCTACCAACACTGTTTTAAAGTGAAAAGATGTCTCCAGACACAGCCAGCTTGAGGAAAGGGCAGATTTTCAATTTGTTTTGACAAAGCACTTTGCCATCAAATTATGAAATTCAGATTAATTCACTGAAAATTTGAACAATTACCTGTTCTATTTATTGTTGAAAACTTATTGTAAGAAGACACTAATGAGAATAAAACAGACACGTTTTTCTGTCACACTGTATTTATTTCAAACAATCCCTCATGTTCAACAAATGGTAGAATTTATAGTAATTGTTGGAAGAAATATCCATCTTGGGTTCAGTACCAAGTGGGGAGAAAGACACTGGAAACATGGAAGCTGTTTGGAAAGATAGTTTAATGGTGGACAGCAGTGGTGGGTTGCTCCCAGTTGTTCCAAATTTAATAGTTTGGAGAACCGGTAATAAGATTGGCTGGCATGCCCCCGACCCGGTTCCCGACCCGGTCGCCGGTCGCTTACCCCACGTCTCCCAATCTATTGCTGCCTCCTGAGTCCCAACTGATGATAGCAGTTGCGGAATGAGTGACATGGTTGTTAAGAATTGCTTAACACATTGTAAGCCGCCCTGAGTCTCCGGAGAAGGGCTGCATATAAATCTAATAATAATAATAATAATAATAATAATAATAATAATAATAATAATAATAATAATAATAATAATAATAAAAGAATGCTACAATGGGCATAAATTATGACCAGTCATAAGTGCAAAGACCGATCAAAAGTGCGAGGACCTGTCAAAAATCACTTTTTTCAGTCCTCTGGGTAGTCCTTTTGTGCATATGGACTACTCAGAGGGCTGAAAAAGTTATTTTTGACTGATCCTCCCACTTTTGACCAGTCCCTGAACTTATGACTGTCCTCAAATTTTACGTTTTTGCACTATCTTATCACCATGGTGAAAAGAAGCAGTTGTGAAATGAGTGACACAGTTGTTAAGAATGCTGCACTGGCATAAATGTGAGGATGGTCATAAGTGTGAGGACCAGTCAAAAGTGCGAGGACCTGTCAGAAACAGGACATGACATGACTTTTTTCCGCCCTCTGAGTAGTCCCTATACACATAACCATGGCCACCCGGCCACATGACCAGCTAGCCACGCCCACCCAGTCACATGACCTCCAAGCCACGCCCACAAAATAAGCCATGCCCACAGAACCGGTAGTAAAAAATTTTAGAACCCACCCCTGTTGGACAAGGCCACATGGTTTGAGGTCCTGGGCAATTGAGCACATGGGTGTGTGTGAGAGAGAGATTTATACCCTCTCTTGGGCCCCGCCTTGGAGCCTCCTGTTCCTGTGTAAGGGCAAGTATCCTGATTGGTTGTCAGACTCCCATGGGGCCATGCAGGGGTAACTTTGTAGGTTGTCTTGAGTCCCAGGCTTGGTTGAATTTTGCTGGGTGATCAGGTAATGAAGCTAATTCTATCATGTCCTGAGGGTGAAGGTCTTAATTCCATCACCCTGGACCTAAAGTGTGGGGCAGGGAGCTGCTTTGTCTTTAAAAACATGTTTCTCCTTTTCTCATCTGGGGAAATATAATATTCTGCCTTTTTAATATTTCCTACAATATTTCATTCTTCTAGGAGATGGGTGGGTGCTAACTTTCTTACACAGTGATAACATTTTCCAGGAGCAGGCCTTAATCAATCATTTTACGGGTTATTTGCTTAAGAAGCATTTCAATAAAATGGTTGTGCTTAGAGGAATGACTTACCCATCACAAAAAAGAGAAATGCTTCACAAAAAAGCAGCAAAAGAAGGTATGTACAGCAAAGGTCTGTAAACATAAATAATAATATAAGGAAAAGATAATATAGCCCATAAAAGGTGGGAAAGACTGCAAATTCCTTGGTTTGTCGTCTGTCGAAAATTGGTCACTGTTTTTTTTTTTTCCTGTTCTTCATATTTTAGCCCTTTAAACAGAGGGCATCTCCAAATAGAGAATAAAAGCTGCTGTGGCCTACTGGTGGAGCTCTTGCCTCATAATCAAGGTGCTGTGAGTTTGATCCTAGATAGAGGCAGAAGTAGGGTTTCCTGCTTGGGCAAGGGGTTAGACTAGATGACCTACAAGGTCCCTTCCAACACTGTTAATCTGTTCATTATCTTCTTTATTTGAAAGTGAGATAGCAGGACACATGCCCTCTATATTTTAATTATCTATTCCAAAAATGAACACAATGCTTATTAAAAAATATGCAACATGGTTTGATAGGAAAATGTCTTTTATCTGTGCTTTCAGGAATAACAATAGCTGCAGTTGTTATGTATTTCTTTTTCTTAATAAAATATAAGGAAACATTTTGTTGATCCTTCTCTAGTGCTTTGTAATTATTGCAAATAGCAATCTCTTTTTTTTAAGTGAAACTATTTTTTCTTTACCTTTTTTCTTTTTGCATTTTAAATTTGTTAAACTTGTTTGTTCTACCTATTTTTTTTTTTGTTACTTATTCTTCTATTAACATATATAAAAGCCCATAATACATAGAGATGTTTAGCCTAAGACCAATCAAAACCTTTATTATATAAAACGCCTTGCTGTCTAAATTTTAGATGTTGTTTGGCAAGCCACATTTTGTATCTGGAAGCGTGGTGCAATTTTTTTTGACTAGATTCACACTTCAGTACTATTTTTCTTCTTTTTAAAGTAGATAATAGACTTTAAAATTCTTGAAAATAAATTGATGGATGCAAAGCAATGATGCCCTCCAGTGGTTGCTATTGTGCTTTGCAGGTTTTGATATTCAATTGTAAGAAAAATATTGCTTATCTTAAATATTTGTGTTTCCACAGCCTGGACTTTAATTCAAAGTAAAAAATGATTTTACTCTGTCCTTTTTTATTCTTCTTTGGCCTCCAACTCTGCTCTCTGTTCTAACCCTAATTTCTTAGACCCTGGTCAGCAACCATTTCTGGCTTCAACAGGTATTTAAGTTACCTGCAGTCTCACAATATCACCAGTGAGTGTCATCATTCTGAGAAATGTTATGATATAAGAAAAGAAAAGAGAAGAGAAGAGAAGAAGAAAAGAAAGGAAAAGAGATAAGGGCAGTGGTGAAATGCCCAAGCTGCATTTCACCACTGCCCTTCCCGCTTTATTAATTTTTTTTAAAAAAAATCAAATGACCCAAATATTGTGAACTTTGGTGAATGAAGAAAATTATGCATGATTTCAATTTTGTCTTGTTAAATCTCATGATTTCAACTTTTCTTTTCTTTTCTTTTCTTTTGCTTTCTCTTCTCTTCTCTTCTCTTCTCTTCTCTTCTCTTCTCTTCTCTTCTCTTTGCTTCTCTTGTTTGAATGCAGTGGCCCCTTGGGCCACTGATGTCAATCTTTGATTTAATATAACTTGCTTTCCATATGTAATTATCTAGCATCTAGCATCTCACAAGAAAGTAGAATGGAAAAATTAGTGGATAATGTGCTAAAATAGGCAAATCTTTATGAAAAATAAAGATATTCTTCAAGAATAAGTTTGTGAGGAATATTTTATGAATGTTTATGAAAAATATTGAATGATCTATCCATCTCTCTCTCACGCACACTTTCACTCACTCCTTGACACCATGTGAGAGCAAATAATAATACCTGGAACCAGACAGTATTTGCAACTCTGAATTTGAATGATATTGAACAGGGATTAGGGAGGGATTAGAAATGAGTAATTATGAGAAATGATTCATATCAGTAAATTTTAATACATTGCTTAAATTTATGACATAGGAAATATATCTGTTGTGGCCTGCCAGCGGATCTGGCAGCAGATTCAGAAAGTGAGAAGGTTGGGAGGAACATGGGACAGTCCTGGAGCCTGACTAGGCCTGACTAGGGCTCTGAGTTGGAGGTAGAGATGGGGCCAGAGCCATCTGACAGTGTCAGCTACCTTCGGAATCGGACATCAGTGAGGCAGAAGAATATCTGGATCCTGTTCCCAGTGTGCGCATGCCCAGAACTGCCAGGAGAAGGGAAAATCTAAGGAACAAGGGTCAACTCAGGAGTAAAGCCATAGGTGGACAGTGAATGGCCCCTGCCATAGGGAATAAAGAGGAACAAAGGGAAGGGGAGTTTTCAGGAGACAATTAGTTCATTTGGGTGAAGATCTGTTCCTGGATTGTCAGTTACAGTGTGGAGTCTAAAAGATATTGCCTGGCCACTCTCCAAGCCTGATAAAGGTCAGTAATTGTGAACTATCTTGAAAGACTGTGGGAGAGGAAAGACTTTGCTGGAGAGGAATTCACTGTAAATTAAATAAAAAGGGTTTATCATGACGAGGACTCAGTTTTGTGCTGCTGGGGAAGCCTAGGTCAGAATAATGTCCAAAATTTCTGAAAGTATATGAACATCACTTGTTGAAGGTTTGGTATATTGCAGAATAGAATTCATGAGAGTGGGTCCATTCTTATCTCAGGAGGCAGGCTGTTCCCCCAGAGAGGAACCCAAATATTTATACTTTTCTCATTTTTATACACTTTCATATTAGGAATAAATCCTATTTTGTTGTTATTAGCTCCATGGCTAAGCTGTTATTTTATTTGTTTATTCATTATGTTTTTATGCTTTCCCTCTCACTGATATAGTTACTCTGGGAAACTTACAATATAATAAAAGTAGGGGAAAAAGTAATACAAAGAAATTAAATTAGGAGAATTAAATACAGTAGAAAAGCTGAGAACCAAAAAAATGGAAAGCCTGGGGATGGAGATCATCTTTAATCCATCATCAATCCTTAATGTAGCAGGCCCCTATTGGGGTCCAATGGCACAGCTAAGTTTTCAGGAAGGCCAGAGTATGGGGGTGAATCCCACCTCCACGCAAAGTGCGTGCATGAAGAGAACCGGTAGTAGCACCAGTTGGAACCCACCACTGGCATATGTATATATTTGGACTATATGGATAAAGTTGTATTATAATTATTTCACTTTGTTGTTATTTTCTTCACATACTCTGAAAGCATGGAGAGATTTAGTTTGTTTATCTTTGCCCCTCAAGTCATAGTATCTGGACTGGTTGATTGACTGCTGATACATCTTCTGACAAGTACATCATTGTCACTGCATTTTTGTATTTACCAGCAGAGCTCTTATTTCTGAACTGCCAGACTTACCGTAGTTTGCCAAGTCCTTATCAGTATTTACTGCGCATGTCCTGCATTCTTTTCTTTTTTTCTAAAAAACTTTCCTTTGTTCTCCTGCCAGCGAAGGTCTGGCTGGGGATTCTTTGCCAACATGTAACTATTTTAGATTAGTAAGATGATTTATTTTCTTTACAATAAATATGAGTTTAATTGGAAGATGTATTCTGGTTTTATTGATCAAAGTATACAGAAGGATAAAAGTCAAAATGAGGGCAATTACCCCACGCAAGGTACTGGGGCTGATTGCCGCTCTGACAATCATGCTGTGTCCATACAGGCTCTCTTGCTTCTCATTGATTCCATGATGCAGCCAAGCACATCCTCTTAGTTCTGATCAGTCACCTTGTCTTGTTGATGAGCTGCCTCAGAAACCTTTTATTTGGCATAGACTTTCCATCACCTTTTGTTGATATTTTATGCAGAGGTTTTTTTTCCCTGTTCCTATCTATTTTGTTTTTGCTCTTCATATTAACTGGTTTACACTTTCAACTATTCTCAGTCTCTCACGCCTACTCATTTTCTTCTTCTACGCTAAAATAGCTGCATATATAATATGCATGTGCGCATATAAACATCTACAACCACTGTGACAATAACTTCTAATGATTCTGAGGAAGATAAGTTATGTACTACTCCGCTGTATATGGGAACATATGGGGAGGTATACAAAAGTCACCAGTTTGGAAACAAAATATTCTAAATGGATAGATGATAGTCTCAGTTATCAGTTAAGGGCTATCTGTATTTTGGAAACAGTTTGGTAGTTATTGGAAGAAAGTCTTATGAAATGAAAGTGGTTTGGAGTATTCTGTGGCAATGTAGCTTAACAATCCTGTTTCATTTGGAACACCAATTTAACATGGTCTTGAAGAGGAATGGAATTTCTAATATTCTCTGGAATATTCTGGTCCCGAATTGGTGAATTTTACTCATGCCTAGTACACAATATCACGATATTCAAGACAGCTTAATATCTGCTTATAAGCAATTGTAATAATGCAAATTATAATGGTGCAGCTCTTGAGGGTATGGAGAGAAGCATTCTTCATGGAGTAGGAGTATCCATTTTTCTGCAGCTGCTCCTTCTCTGATTGATGGATGGGACCAAACTGGTCTTCCTCTAGATATTATGTTATCCTTAGGAGGCAAAATGTATACATTTACAACTTCCTTTCATTTCCTTGCTGACAACAGATGCCAGAGTGTCTCCTCAGCTCAAGACCTCCAAAGCTGGAGATATTTTTTTTCTTCATTCTCTTACAAGTAAATTTCTTCTTCCCGTTTATGAAACTTTTTAATTCCTATAAGTTTTTTTAAGGACATAATAACACAAAAATCATGGATACCTCACTTTCTGAATTGTTTATCATAAAGCTGAAACTTCATCAGTCCTTCTTCCCTGCTCCCTATCTTGTTGCTTCTAGAAACTCCTTTTCAGGACTTCAAAGCAGAGACTGGCTAGACAAACTGAGTACATATTAATAACTTTCTTTAAAAACAAGTTAGCAAATATATTTTTCAAATGCTTTCTCAGCAGGACATACCAAATATATATTTATTGTTCTATTATTTCTTACATATTATTAATACTAGGCTGAGGTCTAGGTAGATTCCATTTCTTCCTCAACTCACCTCTCTGTTAAGGTCCTGCAAGGAAAACTTAGTGCTCAATCTATCTTTCTGCTAAGTAATTTTAAAAGATTTTGTCAAGTGGTTTCTTTTCAGATCAGGTTGATAGTGACTTCTGGACAAGAAATAGTAAAGTGAAGATGGCTCCACATTTCACAGAACTGATAGTGCAGCCAGGGGTGAAATTTAAAATTTTTCCCTACCGGTTCTGTGGGCGTGGCTTGGGGGTGTGTGGCAGGGCAAGGATATTGCAAAATCCCCATTCCCACCCCACTCTGGGGCCAGCCAGAGGTGGTATTTGCCAGTTCTCCAAACTACTCAAAATTTCCGCTACGGGTTCTCCAGAACTTGTTAGAACCTGCTGGATTTCACCCCTGATTGCAGCTAAGAACAAGAAGCTTGTGAGTAAAATAATTTTCCCCATTTAGGGTATTCCAGTATTTTATCATGATGTTCTTTGATGTGTACTTCTTGAAGTGAAATTATGTCTAATTTTAGTCTTTGTAATTTGGAAAAAAAAAATCCTTTTTATAGGAGAGTTCAGCCCATTTATATTGACTGATTGATAACAACTTTATGTTATCACATAACTTACGTTATATTGCAGCTAAGAACAAGAAGCTGGTGAGTAGATTGGCTCCTTTGATCATCTCTGATGTGAGATTGCCCACATCTTACTCCATATGGTTGTTCCTCCCAAGGAGACTGTAAGGCAGCAGACTCTGGAGAGTGGAAGAATTGGGAGATGAAAGAATTTCCCATTGTTGCTCCAACTGCTGTCAGAGCCTTCAAAGAACATAACATTCGACCTTGGATTAAAGAGCAAGAAGGAACATAAAGTTATCTTATTTGATTAGGCTTAAAATGAGAAATGTTATTGTTCTGAAGGGTTCTTTCTGGACTTGGTAACAACTGGACTGGAAAAGATATTGTGTATTGGACTGATTACAATTAAGAGCTGAGCTATGGAATGATATGTTTTATGTGATTATTTTAGGGCTCTGTTTAGACTTTTTGCTGGCACCTGGATTGGAAAAGATGCTATTTATTGGACTTGCTTATAGTGAAGATTTGAGTTATGGGATGAAGATGAAGATGTCAGAATTTAGACAGTGTAACTAATATTATGAGGTAAACCCAGGAGCAAAACATAGCACACAGAGCCTTTAAATAAATAACAGTGGTTTTATCTATAGCTAAATATTTACAGACTTATACATGGTTAAATACCTAATCATGCAGCTACTGATACATGGAGAGCAATAAGAAACATGATGAGAGAACATGAGTACAATGCATGAGGAGAAGAAAACACCCTCTAATGGCTCCCCTTATATAGGCAGCTTCTTACCCAGCTTCTTAAAGTGTCAGTAACTCTGCTGCCTCATTCCATTGCATCAGCTTCCGGTTGCCTCCGCTTACAACTTGTCATCAGCTTACAGCTATTAATTCATCATTCCCTGACAGAAAATATAGTAAAACTGTTTATATTTCTTATGATGAGGGTGGGATATTAACTTCTTAATTTCCTTTCTCTTTCTCTTTTTGCTTTCTTTTTTAATGTCATGCACTTTCTCTTTTTAGTTTGCATTATCTTTTATTATTGTAGCTAAAGCTTTTTGATATATATTTCCTGAACTAAGGAGAAATTTCTTATAAGTTAGAACAATTAATCAGTGGAACAACTTGCCCCCAGAAGTTGTGAATGCTCCAACACTGGAGGTTTTTAAGAAGAGATTGGACAACCACTTGTCTGAAATAGTATAGGATCTCCAACTTGAGCAGGTGGTTGGACTAGAAGACCTTCAAGATCCCTTCCAACCAGGGGTAAAATCCAGCAGGTTCTGATAGGTTCTGGAAAACCAGTAGCGAAAATTTTGAGCAGTTCAGAGAACTGGTAGCGAAAATTTTGAGTAGTTTGGAGAACTGGCAAATACCACCTCTGGCTGGCCCCAGAGTGAGGTGGGAATGAGGATTTTGCAGTATCCCCTGCCACACTCACCAAGCCACACCACACCCACCAAGCCATGCCCACAGAACTGGTAGTAAAAAAATTTGGATTTCACTACTACTTCCAACTGTTATTCTGTTACTGTTACATATTTTTTTAAAAAAATATGTTGACAGTGTGAGAAATGCTGAGGAGTAATTCATAATAATGCTTTCAGGAGTAGCTGGGAGACATTTCCAATGAATGCTGTGATTAATTGCAGCTGTCTGCAATTACTGTAAGTTCGAATCTCACCAGGCTCAAGGTCGACTCAACCTTCCATCCTTTCTAAGGTAGGTAAATTGAGGACCCAGTTTGTGGGGCAATAAGCTGACTTTGTATAAAATATACAAAAAGTATGAAGGCTATTGCTTAACGCATTGTAAGCCACCCTGAGTCTCTAGAAAAGGGCGGCATATAAATCATTTTTTTAAAAAAAATGCTAAAGTTTTTAATATTGCTCATACTGTGCTTTTGTGAAAAGCACTTTTTCACAACGGTGAAAAAAATATACTAACCAAGCTTGTATGTTTGTAAGATAAGCCCTTTGCATGAATGCAATTAAGAACTCGTGACCCAAAGGGGATTGTTTTCCAGTAAGAAATCAATTGTAATACATTTGTTTATTTTGCTGCCCAAGAGACAAGTTTAGCATAACCATTTTTAAGCCAAAACTTGAGTTAGGCCAATCAGGTCTTCTATTTCTTTTCTTCCTTTGCTTAGGCACTCAAAACTGGCTTTTAATATCATACCAAGAGCTCTTCCCCTAAATACTGTGGCTGGAGCATCGCATAAAAGCTGAGTCGACTGTTTTTACTGTTCATATTTACATTTAAACTAAAATTAGACATATTGTAGTTAATATGATATTTAATACAGTTCTTATGATCAAGTGCAATCACATACTGAATATTTTTCTCTCCTTCCATCATTTTGTGGTAAGTAAGTTACAGGCGGGCCACCCCTGCCAATCTCAAATAATCTTAATTTCAGAGTAGATGCATTGGCTGTCTGTAAACTTGCAAGCTCAATTCCAAGTGATGGTTATTTCCTTTACAGACTTTTATGGCATAAAGCAGAGATATCTCGACTAACCCCTTCCCAGAGTTGAATCTCCCTGCCTGTCTAGAAAGAGAGCAGAGAAGAGCAACAAAGATGATTAGGGGTTTGGAGGCTAAAACATAAAGAATTGTTGTTGGAATTGGGTCTATTTAATAAAAAGAAGGACAAGGGGTGAAATGATAGCAGTGTTCCAATATCTCAGGGGTCATCACGAAGAAGAGGGGGTCAACCTATTCTCCAAAACACCTGAAGGCAGGACAAGAAGCAATGGATGGAAACTCAGCAAGGAGAAAAGCAACCTAGAACTAAGGAGAAATTTCCTGATAGTTATAACAATTAATGAGTGGAACAACTTGCCTCCAGAAGTTGTGAATATTCCAACACTGGAAGTTTTTAAGAAGAGATTGGACAACCATTTGTCTGAAATGGTATAGGGCTTCCTGCCTAAGAAGGGGGTTAGATTAGAAGACTAGCAAGGTCCCTTCCAACTCTGTGATTCTGTTTTCTGTCTCTTCACTTAGAGTAATCCTACTGAGAATTCCTATTAATCCTTTTGTTTTGGAAGGGTAACTGTTACACCAAATATCAAATACTGTAGTGCTTTGAAACTGCCCCTTTTATTAATATGGATAATTTCATACAACCTTAAACTTTGCTTAGATTTAATTACTGCGTGCCACAGTAACATCTATATATGTTACGAGGGGGGGGGGTCCCCCTCGTAGAGTTGTGCCCGCCAGGTTTCCGAGCATTCCATCGGCCAAGGGCCCAGGGCAGGGGTGGGGGGGGTGGCGGTCATTATAAGGGAAAGTCTGGATCCAAGGGAGACCACTGTACCTCAGATAGCCGGATGTGAGTCGCTCCTGGTGAAGTGGGGCCATGGTGTGCGGGTGGGCTTGCTGATCGTGTACCTGGCTCCCTGCCACGTGACAGCGGCCCTGCCCGAGCTTCTCAACGTTATTGCTGCGGTGGCGGTTGATACCCCCAGGCTCTTGGTCATGGGGGATTTCAACCTGCCGTCTGTCGGTGAGGCGTCTGGGTTGGCTTGGGAGTTTATGGCTTCCATGACAGCCATGGACCTGACACAATTAATTCTTGGCCCCACTCACACAGGAGGACACACTCTGGACCTGGTTTTTGTCTCTGGTCAGTGGTTGAATGGCATAGATGTAGGGGATATAGTTATTGAACCCCTGTCATGGTCGGACCATTCTCTCCTGAGGCTAGACTTTCTGACCGCCGAACCCCACCGCAGGGAGGCGGAACCGATTAGGTGGTTCCGCCCCAGGCGCCTGATGGACCCTGATGGGTTTCAGAGGGAGCTTGGGCCAATGCCCGAAACTCTGGCTCACGACTCGGCCGAGGACCTGGTGGCCGCCTGGGATAGGGCGGCCGCCAGTGCCCTGGACCGAGTCGTGCCTTTGCGGCCTCTGACCCGGCACCGAATCTGCCCGGCTCCTTGGTTCTCTGAGGAGTTGAGGGAGATGAAGCGCCGGAAAAGATGCCTAGAGAGTGGTTGGAGGGTGAGTCGATCTGAATCCGACCGAACACTAGCTAGGTCCCATCTTAGGACCTATTTGGTGGCGATAAAAGCGGCAAAGCGTAATTACTTTTCCGCTCTTATTGCATCGGCAGATAACCGCCCAGCCGCCTTGTTTAGAGTGACCCGCTCCCTCCTACATCAGGGAGCGCGGGAGGACCTCTTGCAAGGGCGGGCTGAGGATTTTGCACAGTATCTGCACGATAAAGTCGCTCAGATTCGGGAAGGCTTGGACTCTGGGTAGATTCCAGCGAGGTGACTGAGGCTGGTCTTGAGAACGTTATCTGGGATGAGTTCGATCCTGTAACTTCCGAGGACGTGGACAGGACTTTGAGGAGTCTAAACGCAACTACATGTTTATTGGACCCGTGTCCTTCCTGGCTGGTACTGGCCACTCGGGAAGTTACACGAGGCTGGCTCCAGGGGATTATAAATGCTTCTTTGAGTGAGGGTTTCTTGCCTGCCGCCTTGAAAGAGGTGGTGGTGAGGCCCCTCCTCAAGAAGCCTTCTCTGGACCCGGCTGTTTTGGCAAATTTTCGTCCTGTCTCCAACCTTCGCTTTGTTGCGAAGGTTGTTGAGAGTGTGGTTGCGCGCCAGCTCCCACAGTACCTGGAGGAAACTGTCTATCTAGATCCGTGCCAGTCCGGTTTCAGACCTGGGTACAGCACGGAGACGGCATTGGTCGCGTTGGTGGATGATCTCTGGAGGGCTCGGGACAGGGGATGCTCCTCTGTCCTGGTCCTGTTAGATCTCTCGGCGGCTTTTGATACCATCGACCATGGTATCATGCTGCGTCGGTTGGGGGGTCTGGGGGTGGGAGGCACCGTGTTACGGTGGTTCTCCTCCTATCTCTCCAACCGATCGCAGTCTGTATTGGCAGGGGGGCAGAGGTCGACCTCGAGGCGCCTCATTTGCGGGGTGCCACAAGGGTCGGTCCTCTCGCCGCTCCTGTTCAACATTTATGTGAAGCCGCTGGGTGAGATCATCCATGGTTTTGGGGTGAGTTGCCAACTGTACGCTTATGACACTCAGCTGTACATCTCCACCCCTGACCACCCCAATGATGCCCTCGAAGTGATGTCCCAGTGCCTTGAGGCCGTGCGGGTCTGGATGGGGAGGAACAGGCTTCGTCTCAACCCTTCCAAGACCGAGTGGCTGTGGATGCCGGCGTCCCGGTATAGCCAGCTAGTGCCATCGCTGGCTATTGGGGGTGAGTCATTGGCCCCCACAGAGGGGGCTCACAACTTGGGTGTCCTCCTGGACTCACGGCTGTCCTTGGAAGGGCATGTGGCGGCCGTGGCCAGGGGGGCCTTTTATCAGGTTCGCCTGATGCGCCAGTTGCGCCCCTTTCTGGATCGGGACTCCATGTGCACAGTCACTCATGCACTCGTCACGTCTCGCCTGGACTACTGTAACGCTCTCTACATGGGGCTCCCCTTGGGGTGCACCCGGAGGCTCCAACTGGTACAGAATGCGGCCGTGCGGGTGATTATGGGAGTGACAGGGCGCTCCCATGTGACACCTCTCCTGCGCGAGCTGCACTGGCTTCCGGTGGTCTTTCGGGTGCGCTTCAAGGTGTTAGTTTTGACCTTTAAAGCGCTCCATGGCATCGGACCGGGGTATTTGCGGGACCGCCTGCTGCTACCGATAACCTCCCACCGGCCAGTACGCTCACACAGAGAGGGCCTTCTCAGGGTGCCATCAGCCAAGCAATGTCGGCTGGTGGCCCCCAGGGGGAGAGCCTTCTCTGTGGGGGCACCCACCCTATGGAACGAGCTGCCTCCAGAAGTTCGTTTGATCCCGGACCTCCGCACTTTCCGAAAGGCCCTTAAGACCTATTTATTCCAACAAGCCGGCTTTGCTTGATTGTTTTTAATGGGGTTTTAACAAAATTTTAAATTGATTTTTGGGGTTTTAAATTGGGTATTTTAATGGGGTTAGAATTTTATTTGGAACGCCAATGAATTTAATTTAATTTTATAATTCTTTTAATGTTTGTATTATATGTGTTTTAAATCTGGTTGTTCACCGCCCTGAGTCCCCCTCCCGGGGAGAAGGGCGGGATATAAATTGAAATAATAAATAAATAAAATATATCCCACAGTAGGAAACCCTGAAAAATTTGGCAGAGCTTAATCAATCTTTCTTTCTTTCTTTCTTTCTTTCTTTCTTTCTTTCTTTCTTTCTTTCTTTCTTTCTTTCTTTCTTTCTTCCTTCCTTCCTTCCTTCCTTCCTTCCTTCCTTCCTTCCTTCCTTCCTTCCCTCTTTCTTTCTTTCTTTCTTTCTTTCTTTCTTTCTTTCTTTCTTTCTTTCTTTCTTTCTTTCTTTCTTTCTTTCTAATCTAAGGAACCTAATAGGGCATAGAATATTTTTAAAAGGAGGCTATTTGTTCTGTTGGCCAATCTGATACTTATTATGAGAAACAATTATTTTGGCATGTGCACTATATTTGTAACGTCTTGCATGAAAGTTTGTTTGGATGCAGTTCAGCAGCATGCAAATTGAAAACGTGGCTCCCTGCCAACAGCAGAGATAGAAACATCTTGAATGAGTGAGCTTTTTTCTCAGTAGCAATTGCAAATCCCATGTACCACTTAAATACCTGGGTTGCAAATTTTCTCTTTCCGTTAAATATTCTTAATGATGAATCAGTTCTTTTTATTGTTGCTTTTATTTTATTTGCATTAGACTTTAAAATTATGCTCCAACATACATTTAAAGAAGATGATTTACAGTATGTGTGGTGTTAAAATAGTTCCCATCAGAATCAGGTGAAGAAAAGATAGTGATTCTCTCTCCCACTTCTTTGAATTTCCAACCACAGATTTAAGTATCACCTAATATAAAAAAAGAATCTCTGTTGCGGAAGTCTAGAATGTTCTGTCTGCTAGGACCAGGGAGCCATAATTCAAGAGCTGCATTCCTTCCGAGCATCTGCTAGCCATCTATACTTGATGGATTAACTTCTCCATTTAAACAATATTTCAAATTTGGATGTGCCACTGATTCTCAGGAGGGGGATTTCCTGATTTCTTCTGACTAATTATGGAATAGGGTGGGGAACATGTGGCTTTTCAGATGTTCTTGGATTCCAATTCCCATCGGTCTCAACCAGTAAAAGGAGTTGGGATCCATAGTTCAAAAAACATCTGGAAGACCACAATTTCCTCTAACATGCTATTGATTCTTACCATTGTTAACACATGAGTACACAAGTATTTAAGAGGTACTTTAAAAATTACTTACAGCTGATATCTTAGGATGTCCTTTTTCTGCTGAGCAAACTCACAGATCTTGAAATATTGAAATATGGATCAATCTTTCCATATACTATATTCACACAGTTTATGCAAAAGAGTGATCTTTATTAACAGCCAGAATCTCAGATCTGTCTACTCCACAGGTCTATTATTAAAAGGGGATAAATGGGATTAAATTGGAAACTATAATAGCAAATATTTACCAGAATATTTATTCACTTAATTGATTTATATAGCTGCTCATATCTTACTCTGCTGCTGCTAGCAGTAGTAATAGTTATGGTGGTAATAGTAGTAATTACACATTTTTAATAAGAATTTTTGCATTTATGACTTTTCTTAGTTTGATTTGGCTTTCCTCAAATTATTACAAATTATGATGGAACACACTTACAAAAAGAAATACTGTTTGGGAAAATGTAATTTGCAGTTAGATATACACTTTTTAAATTAACTAGATTATAGTAGATCTAGTTAGGTGTGGTGCAGTGGCCTAGAAATGGAGCTCTCGCCTCACAATCAGGAGGCTGTGAGTTTGATCCTAGGTAGCGGCAGATATTTCTCCTCCCTGGGCACAATCAGTAAATATCTGCTGCAAACTCTGCATTGGCAACAGGAAGGGCATCCGGCTAATAAACACTCAGCTCCATTCAGTTTTTCTGACTCCACCCGATGCAAACGATTAAGGGGTCATTAAAAGACCAAAAAAATTAGTAGATCTAGTCAGAGCACTGCATTCTTTCATCAAAAATCAAATCACTATTTATGCATAATATATATAAATATACATCCTGGAAGAATGGTAAATTTTTCAGAAAGGAAAATTTAAGCTCGCTTTTTTGTTTTCTTTATAACAGAAAACATTCTAGAACAAACCTAGAGCACGTTATTCTAGAAAATAGCAAGTTATTCTAGAAAATAACGTGCTGTCAAAAATTATTTTGTTATAGTTTATGTAGGACTTAAACAGGGTGTGTGTGTGGGTGTGTGCTAGTTAAAATATAACAAGATGGTAACTGTGACCAGATAACAGAGCCTAAAAACAGAACCTTTTAAAATCACAAATGCACCGCATTTGTGATTTAACTGTATCAGCTTTTTAAGCTGATCTTGAAACACCTTGGCAGTCAGTGCATTTTAGATGTCTTGGGTTCTGACCTCTTAACAGATAATTAAATAATCTTTATTCATAGCTCCACTCAAAATGTACCACAGTAAGCAAACTGACTGGATTAAATTGGAAATGTTTCATTGGGGGAAAAAGAAAAATAATTTTAGCTCTACTCCATATAGCAAAAACATTGCCTACTGTTGAAGTAATTTTGGAGGTTTCCCAGAACTGATACTATGCTGAAAACAAGAAAATATTGTAGCTGTAGAAAAGAAGAATGGATAGCAGAAATGGTACGAATGGGTGATTTTTGTCCCTTTGTCTTGTTGTATATCATACAACTGCCATGACATATCTGGGATAGGATAAATTTCCTTTTCTAGTCTGTGCCACATATGTAATTCTTAATTAAACATATTGATAAAATAATATGGCTTATAAAAACAAACACATTTTGACTTACATAAAAATCACAAAATTATATAGGAGGATTTAAATCTGAAAATCAATGAGGATTTAAAAAGTATAATTCCTCCCTATTTCATGTTGTCTAGATCATAGCTGGAAAATTTTGTCTTGTTGATAGAGATTTCTCCCTCAAAAGAAAGATGCTCTGAAGCAGCTGAGGATGTTGTTATTTTTGCTATATTTTCCATATATGTTGCTCTGGGATTTTTTGCAGATTGAAAAAAAAAAAAGGTATCATAAATTGGATACCTCATCCTTTTCAAAGTCTTCTTCATCAGCCATGAAGCTTAACTTCCTGGACTTTCCCAGAAACTGATCCTCTTTCTCACCATGTATTTACTACAAATGTACAAATATATTGATGTGAACAGTTTGAGTAGAGACTTTGAAGAAGCAGGATAGTAATAGTATTGTCATTTTTGAACATCAGTGTTAGAAAAGCCTTTAGAGATTACCACAGGTAACCCCCCCCCCCAAAAAAAAGACACCATACAAACAAAGCAGAGACATCATCCTGCCAACAAAAGTGCGTATAGTCAAGGCTATGGTTTTCCCAGTTGCAATGTATGGCTGTGAAAGTTGGACCATAAGGAAGGCTGATCACCAAAGAATTGAGCCTTTGAACTATGGTGCTGGAGAAAACTCCTGTGAGTCCTTTGGACTGCAAGGCGATCAAACCGGTCAGATATAGAGGAGATCAACCCTGACTGCTCTTTAGAAGGCCAGATTCTGAAGATGAAACTCAAATACTTTGGTCACCTAATGAGAAGGAAGAACTCACTGGAGAAGAGTGTAATGCTAGGAACGTTTGGGGGCAAAAGAAGAATGGAATGACAGAGAATGAGATGGCTGGATGGAGTCACTGAAGCAGTCGGCGCAAGCTTAAATGGACTCCGGGGGTTGATAGAGGACAGGAAGGCCTGGAGGAACATTGTCCATGGGGACGCAATGAGTCTGACATGACTTTGCGACTAACAACAACAACAACAACAACAGCAGCAGCAACAGGTAGCCAAGAAAGCAAACAAATCTATTCAGAATTCTTACTTGAGACCTAAAGATCTAGCTTTCAGAAGTAACCTATAATGCTGGAAAAAAGAAAAAAAACAGGATCACCAGCAACAAAGTGTACAGAGTCAATTGCAGCAGCAATGGGTCCAGCATTGGAAGACTTGAAGGAGAAGTTTGGGGACAGATAGTCATGGAGAAAATCTATCTGTATGGTCTGTAAGAATTGATATCAACTTGATGGCACATCATCTTCAATCACTGTTTTAATTTCAAACCAAAATTCTGAAATCTTCCTAATGTTCAAAAGGTTTCTGATCAGAAAGTTGGTATACTTCAACTTAGTTTATCTTAACCTTATTTAAACGTCTGAAAAGCCTAAAATGGACAAATCCATATAAAAATCCTACATTTCTCACCAGTTCCCTTGATGTCATACTGAAAGGGCATCACTAGATGGCAATATTTTACCAGCTAACTCCAACCTGACAGCTGGAGCAGAGAGAAAACTCAGCATTTCCTTTCCTGTTCTTAAACACCTTCCAAATCCCAAGACCAGATACTGTTTCTAATTTGTGAACTGGCAAACCTTTACTAATTCTCAGTGCTTCATCTTGGCACTATTTCCCATTTTTCTTAAGAGGCAGACATAGTTCCAAAGCACTATGAAGAATCCCAAAAGCCAGAGCCTTCAGGATAAATTAGCCAAGAAATGTATTATCTGTTGTGCTGCTACTTTGAAGAAAATTCTCAAGTGCAATGAAGAGAGAGGGGAAATATATATTTCTCCATTTGAGCTTGGATTTTCAAAAAAAAAAAAAAAAGGCTTTTATTTGACTTGTGATGTGAAGCTGTAATTAATGGGGCTGACAGCAGATTTGGAGCAGGCTTTCAGCACATGGGGAAGAAAAAATAGAACGCCAGCGTTGTGGTACAATATATAAATATTTCATTAGCACAATAATGGACCTAGTTAAGTATTCCATGCATGGCTCTTCAAATCGAATGAGTGCAGATTTTTTACAGATGTCTCACATGCATAATGTAGTTGGCTCTACCATTTTGTAGAGCAGAAAGTATATATATGTGTGTGTGTGTGTGTGTGTGTGTGTGTGTGTGTGTGTGTGTGTATTTATTTCTACATTAATATGATTACCATTTTAACCTATTGTACATTATATAAACGAGCCCCATATTTCTTTTTCTGTGCAAACTCTACATCTACAGGTTAGGTTATCCACTCATGGGTAGAAAGTGTAATTAGGTCTTCAATCCACTGAGTAAATGGGACCATACAATTATTGTTCCAATGTGCAATATCAGTCTTTTAGATATAACAAGGGCATGGAGAATACATGTATGTTGTCCACTTGTCAAGTTCCATGTACTAGATATGGAATTCAAGGGAATATTATCCTCTGAAAATTTTATCTTTTGTCACATTTATGCAGTCCACTATTTTCTCTCAAATTTTGTACGCATCGCTGTAAAACCATGGGTTTTTTAAAAAACATTGTCCTTATTACATCTCCAACAAAATGCTCTGCTACACAATTCTTTTCTATATGAAGTCTAAATTCCAAATATTATTTTTTGTTGTATAAGTGGTAGGTTAAAATCCATTAACACTTTTGTTAAAACATTCTCCCATTGTCTAGACAATATAAAAACTTCTAATTCTTTATTCCTCTCATCTCTTAACATTTATTGATAACAAATAACAAATAACAAATGTTAACCGATGTTGTAGTTATAAATATTGCCACTGAGTTACATCGCATAATTACATCTGAAAGCACAACATATGTTATTCATCCTCATCATTTATCAATTGGGTCGAAATCAATACCCCACTTTCATCCAGTTTTTCCATATTTACAATCTTTTCCTCCATTTTAAATATTGGATTTTCTTATAAAGTCAATTTGACATGAGAAAAGGAATAGTTGTTTATAGCTATTACATTCTATAGTTTTTTAACTGATATAATTGTTTCTAGAGATACAACCATTGTATTTAGACCCTTATGCTATAGGTTGGTCCATCCAGCCAAAGGTACTATATATGTGTATTCCAAAGTTGCCCAAATCAGAAAATTAACAAGAATTGTGGGCTACCAGTATTTAATACTTGATAGTAGGTAAGCTTGATGTTATAGCTCCAGATTCAGAAAACCAAATTCTCCATTAATTGGTAATAGCAATAGCACTTAGACTTATATACCGTTTTACAGTGCTTTACAGCCTTTCCTAAGCAGTTTACAGAGTCAGCATATTGCCTCCCACAATCTGGGTCCTCATTTTACCCACTTTGGAAGAATGGAAGACTGAATCAACCTTAAGCCTGGTGAGATTTTGAACTGCCAAATTGCAGGCAGCCGGCAGTCAGCAGAAGTAGCCTGCAGTACTGCACTCTAACCACTGTGCCAACGTGGCACCATTGCATGTGCTTTAAAAAAAAGTCATAGGAGCTTGCTTCCTTTTTGTTTATTAATTTTCAGTCCAAGAAATAATATTTTCAGAAGTTTTCCATCTCAGAAGCAACTCTATACAACAAAGGATCCCAGAGAAGCATTTCTCATAACCAGGGCCTGATTTTGTTTGGGAAGAGCAACTCAGAAAAGAGTAATATTTCTATTACTATCAGTTGACATTCAACACTTTCCATGTAAACATAGTGCTTAAATGCTAGAAGCACATTACAGCTTGCTGACAGTCATTTTGTAGCAGTATTTTCCATGTTTCATACAGAAAAAGCTTTCCATATAGGTGAGATGGGTTTCTATTTGAAGTATTTAGGAGATAGGAAGGCTAAGCCGGATGGCAGAGTTAAACGTATCATCATTTGGAATTGTTGAACTCCCACCAGAGACCAAAATCCAGCACCCGTGAATTCCATTGACCCGTATCTAACACCAATTTGACATTGATTGTTAGTTGACCAGATTATTGTGTATAGGTAGCAATAATAAAGTTTTCAGTGCTTTGAACTCAGTGAGTGTTCTCAGTTCTTTTTGCCTGACATTTACTTAGATGCTTTGTTGATTTCCATTCACTAGTAGTAATAAATTTTATTGTTTTATATTTATACATCTTATTGAATTTATCATACAGATAGGTCAGTTTTATGGTAAATCACTTCAACTTTTTTCAAAAGAAAGGCAAGATACAAATTCTTCACAGCAAATAATAATAAATAATAAATATAATATTAAAGTGTCAGGTGGAAAAAATGCTGGAGGAAAGAGAAGGATTTTGATAGGATTAGAACTTCTCAGTGAAGTTTTCATTGGGGTCTACGTATAACCCAGATTTTTTGTAAGCATTTCATAGAATCATATAGATGTGAATCTGAAGAACATCACAAATTTATCCACCCCATTTTTTGCAATATGCAAGAAAACCAATTACATAATTCTTGAAAGGTATTGATCCAGCCTCTTCTTAAAAAACTCCAGAGATGGAGAAGCCACAGTTTCTGAGGATTTATATTGTACTAATCAGTAAAATGCTTCAGAAATGATATGAATGGAACAAACAAGCAAACAAAACATAGTCTAAATCAGTGCATTCCAAACTTAAAATGGAGTTTTCCCCATAATACTTTAATACAGCCTAGAGGCATGTCTTCGAGATGTCAAAAAGATGGGTGACTCAGAAAATCAGATTCACAATATGAGGGTTCCAAGTCTACGTCCTCTGTTTGCTAGGATGCTGGAACCCTACACCCCATAAAGAATGCTGGAGGCTCATTGTTTCTGCACAAATGTGAAAGCAGTATTCTTTTGAATGTTTTATGTGTCTGCTCTTTTGGCCCTAATCTTGTACACAGCATGTTTGGTGTTGTGCATATTTTCTCCTGATTTATGCCTTTTTGCATGTGATTCTTTTGCACAATTTAGGAAAGTTCTTTTTTTAACTTTATAAACTGCATTGTAAAATACTTTGTAAAAGGAAAAAATCACTGTGAGAGTATTGTTTCAGTTTTCATATGAGCTCAAATAATGCAAGCAGAATATATTTAAATAGAAATTAAGAAACTCTTTTCCTCCAATTTTGGAAGAGAAATTGCAAAGTAGAGAATTTCTTTTACATATAAATGTTGTAATACTGTATGCAGGAAGTTTATTGTTTGTGAGGGTTGGAAGGTGAAATTAAAGACAGGGCCAATCCTGCTTAAAAAGTGAGAAATATTAGTTGGAATTATTAGGAACCTGCTAAAATGGTCCATGCCATTCTGCTGAGTGATGAACTCAATACTTAGGCACATATGGAAAAGTTAGTCCAATTATTTAGCAAGACAAATGTCTTTAAGAATACCACTGATACTGCATTTCTCTGAAGCAACGCAACTCTGCAAATCCTCAAGCTTCTCTCAAAATGGGTGTAACCAGAATATTCCCAGAAGCTTGACACCAAGTGCTTAGTAACCACTTGCTGCTGTCTGAAGATTTATATGGCCAGTAGTTATTCTACAAGAAATTTATTATTGTCAAATAGATAGATCATCGCTGTTGCTATAATAACCGTTTATTGATAGCAGAAAGCTCCATAGATCAGTTGATATAGTATTGAGCCATTGTGGTGCTGTGGTTAGAATGTAGTACTGCAGGGCTAACTCACTGCTCACTCCAAGAGTTTAATTCTGACCAGGCTCAAGGTTGACTCAGCCTTCCATCTTTCCGAGGTTGGTAAAATGAGGACCCAGATTGCTGAGGGAAATATGCAGATTCTGTTAACCACTTAGAAGGGCTGTAAAAGCCTGTGAAGGGGTATATAAGTCTAACTGCTATTGCTATTGCTATTTACAAGTCCACATCTTAGTTCTACTTACAAGATTTACGGAATGGTTAAACCTCATGGTGGTGCCCCTTTCTGCCCACACCTGACTTTAATATTTAGATTCTTTTAATTTTAAAAAGGGGACAATTTGGCATGATGCCAGGAGATTCTGGAGTGTGTGTGTAAGGGATAAAACAGTCAAGATGGCCACCATAATCTTGTGATCCATTTCTTTTTTACATCCTTAAATGATGAACATTAAAAAAGCAGGACATTTTTTGTATGCTTGTGGTTGCCAGCTTGACTCTTTTCACACACACACACACGCACACACACACACCACTTCCCTGCAGACAATCTGTACATTGCAAAACACAACACCAGTTTTCAGCTTTTTCGTTAGCCAGACTGCCTTTGGACCTCTCAAAGTGAGTTGCTCACTAGCCTCCTTGTCCATAAAAAAAAAAGGCAGAGATCAATCAAGGTTGAAAAAAACACATTTCAGTGTGTTAGATGGAAGCATATTCAACCGTACTCAATTTCCTGAGTTTCTGATGGACCACGCTCACTTTGGTAGCTCTTTTATGCCTAAGCAAGAACCCTTCTCCAGCAGCTATTTTATAAGAAACCCTGACATGCTCTCAAAAGCCCAAATACTCTCCCCATCCTAATGTCCCCTTTTATTCGTATCCATTTCATGTATTCATAATCATGTTTATACTTATATCTGTTATCTTATACATGTTTGACAAAATAAATAAATAAAAAATATACCATTATCAACCCTGAGACTAATACAAATAGTTGGAAAGAGACAGAATTATCTTAATGCCTCTCTGATCATTGCAGAGATAAGAGGGAAACTACATTAAATCTTCAGAACTGTTGCTGAATTTTGCTATAGCTGAAGACCTCTTTCAGTCCTTCATTTTAGCAATGAACAGCTGGAACTTTCAGCCTTTCCTGAAGAGGCTTGGGTTCTTGTCTGGTTTGTTTCTTGTACTTCCTTTGTCTGGTCACTCACCAATTGACAGAAAGGAAAAATAATTTCCTCCCAGCCTTGATAATCAACCATAGCCCCATATTTCATTCCCAGGTGTGAGAATAGTTGCCCTTTTGCACAAGACGAGATCCCAGTAGTCTGAGAGTCAAGGCCAATTCATTGCCATAATCTTGATGAATGGCATTCCTCTTAAGGCAAGAACTTGTTTCTCTTGGGAAAGATTTTCCCACCTGTGTCCTTGGAGAGACTCTGTAAATAACCTGCCCCACATTTTCTACCAGCTCATTGCTACTCTTTGTTAGCAATCATCTACTGGCTATCAATTCGGAAGCCCCATTTTATACATTTCTCTGCAGGATGCAGGATGTTGTGGGCGTGGCATGGTGGGCATGGCAGGGTAAGGATACTACAAAATCTCCATTCCCTCCCCACTCCAGGGTAAGGATACTACAAAATCTCCATTTCCATCCCACTCTGGGACCAGCCAGAGGTGGTATTTGCTGGTTTCTCCAAACTACTCGAAATTTGTGTTACCAGTTCTCCAGAAATTGTGGATTTCACCCTTGGGATGCACGCAGTTAAATCAGAAGTCTCCAAACTGTTTAGCTCATCAACACCTTCATGAATTGTCAGACTGTACATTGACTCCCAAACATTTATTATATTAAAATAACTTAATTAGTTATTAGTTAACTACTTTAACTAACAGTACTATAATAATAATAACATTTTATTTATTTATTTATTTATTGGTTCGATTTATATGCCACCCTTCTCCAGAGATTCAGGGCAGCTTACAATGCGTTAAGCAATAGCCTACATACTTTTGTATATACCTGCTTAGTAGGGCTTTTGACCCCCCCTAAGCAATGTTCTTTTTTATACAGAAAGAACACCGCTTTGGTGTTTGATCCCTTGGATAGCTTGATCCCTTGGATAGTCCCATTGAATTTTAGGGAGCAAAACTGACCACTGTGACGAATACAGAATTAAAGTATGGAATTCAGTAGCATATAATAATGGTTATCAATTTAGCTGGATTTATAGGGTTTTGGACAAATTTATTCTAGCTGTTGAAGAGCAAGCATGAAAGAAGGATCTCATTGGCTAGCAAATCATATCAAAAGGCTAGGCTGCATAAATCATGAATAGTTTTAATATAATTTTAAAGTGCTTGCTGTCTAAATGTGGGAATTTAAATATTCCCAACAGAATGCTCTCCATATGTGTAAGACTGCATCCCATCATTCCCAGCCAATATCTTTTCCTTTTCAGAGTAAAAACTGTTATTAGGGCAAAATTGTAAGGTACCAGTACTTCAGGTGTGGGTTCTACTTACCTTTACTACTGGTTTGCAATGGGGCTGCATGCAAGCGCAGAAGCGTTTTGATGACATCAGGGTCAGTGGGTGGAGCCTCCCAACGGTTTTACTACCGGTTCTATAGAACCGGTGCGAACTAGGGGCAGCCCATCACTGCGGTACTTCAACTTTAGGAAAAAAATATTCTTCTAAGAAGAGTTTGAAACACATTGAAGAGAGACACATGTATGGCTGCTAAAGGTACTTATTGGCTACTATCCCACACCCAGATATCTGGTGCTGTTAAAAGGCAAAGAAACAAAAAGAGCCTCAGAATCTGCTGTCTTCTTGTTATTCCCCCCCAAAGCATTCAGCTGCTCTCCTTCCTTTCCAAGGATCAGATACTTCTTCATTGTGGGAACCTGTTTCAGGAAGAGCAGACATAATTTCCTCCCATATTTCTTTAACCACTTTTGAGCAAACTCTGGCTTTGAAGTGGTGTGTTGAAAACTGATTTACTTCCTTCCAACTAGAATTATATTATAGTATCTTGGTGTACATAACGTATTTATTGTGGATAGCACAGCTCTGGTGCAGCATCTGTTTCCCAGAGAGATCCCATTCTTGAAACAAATTCAACAGCCAAGGAAGATTACAACACTAAGAGGTCAAGAGATTTATTCAAGGTCAAGCCGTAAGTCAGTGATGGAGACTCCACTGGGATTCTCAAAACTCAGGTCCTTTGTTTGGTCTCAGAGATACCTTAATCCATCCTGTATAGTTTAGGGAGAGGGAGGACAAGAGAGACAGCTGCAGGCTTAGAATACAGATGATGACCATCTTGATTTAGTTGAAATATTTTATTTGCTTATCAGAACTGAATCGTATCCTTCTTCTAAAAGGAAAGGGCAACTTAATCCCAGAGAAGGTTAAGTAGAACCTTCTCAGATTTCTTTATATCTACTCACGTTTGCAGCAATGTTCTAACGATGACATCAAGTTAGATTTATCCAAGATTAGAAGTGGGAAGTTTGAGACTCATCAAACTAAATGCAGCCCACACACTGTGTATTGTATCTCAGGAAGTATCTGTTTTTGCTACAAAGCATCCAGCAGGACACAAGATGTGGTGAGCCATAAGTCATGCAAGTGCTAAAAATCAGATTCTTTTCAAGATTGCTTTTGCTGAGTAATCTTATTGAGTAATCCTTTGTTACCGACTGTAACACACAGGTCTTTACTCTGAAATAAGTCTCACAATGTTTGATCAGATGTAGTTGCTGCAAATAGGTTTCAAGGTAACATGTACTTGTCCAGTTGTTAATGATCTGTAACTCCCATAATATCTCACCACCATCTTCTGCCTAAGGCTGAATTCAACTGCAACAACATCTGGAGGGCACACAGTGTCCATTTCTTGTACATAGAATAAACTATCTTTTTCCACTGCCCAGAGCTTTTGCATAGGCAATTAAAAAACATAAACACGACAAAATCTGTGAATGGCTTCAATTACTATGATTTTTCAGCTTCTGTATTCCAGCATTTGTTTCTCACTAAAACTTTTACGGTTTGTTTCTCAGCTTCTATTTATTTACACCAGGATTGGGAATCTTTTCATGCTTCAGATCATATTTAATTCTGAGCAGAAAAAGAAACTGCAATAGATGGGATAAAAATCAAAGAAGGCAGAGACTTCCACATTGATGGGGCCTTGATTTGATTCCTTTCAAATATAGTAAGCACTATGTCAGGGATTTGTACCACAGTTCTTGAATATTTCCCTCCTAAGAATGATCACCGATCTTTGGCAATAATAGGAAGGACTTCTGGGAGTGGGGGGGGGGGGCTGCACATATGAGCATTAGGATTATAAGTAACTTGCTTTGGCTGTCCATCTCTAATTTATTGGAGACAACACACATAATTGGAAAGCTTGCACAGTAAAACTGGTACATTCACATCACACAGGATAGCTTTAATGGAGAGAGAAAAACCTTTACAACAAATAAAGGTTGGAGTCAGAGATCAGGCCATGGAGGAAATTGCTTCTATTGTCAAATTCTGTTCAAAACTAAAATATTCTACCTGGTTGGAAGCAAAAAGAAGCAAACACATATTGCTTTTAGAAAATGAAATCATGATACAATTTTGAATGACCTGTAAAACTGGATATTTGTCCATTTTCTCAGATAGTAAATTCCATAATCCATAATAAATTCATAGTAAATTCTAGAAGTCCATAGTAAATTCTAGAAAAACCTCTTGAAAGATCTTCAATCCTCATGCCATTCTTTTGTGATATTATATTAATAACACACTCAGTAACAATGTACATTTAGCTGAAAACAGGAATAGTAAAGGTAATAATCAAATTAAAATTGTCCCATATTTTGAAGTTTTGTACTTTGGAAATGATTTCTGGATTGGAAGAGTATATTAATTTGAATTCTGCAAGGGTGTTCTGGAGTATTTCCAAGAAGAAAACTAAACTATTCAATTTTTGAAAGAATATAATAAATCATGTCTCAAATAAGACCACCATTAAAAATTAATTTTAAAACACTACAAAATAGAGAGAGAGAAAATAGCTCAAGAGAATAGGTTAAAACCATTGAATTATTATTAAGTCACCAAAAGTCTGGCTAAATTTTGCAGCATATAAATTTAATTCAATAAATAAATGAGACATCACATGCTATCCAGTAAAACAGATGGAATTTACCGTCAGCATACAATCCAAAAGATCAAGCCAGGGAGCAAATGAGTAATTCTTAAGAGAAAGTTGAAAGTTTGGCCATCACCTCAGAATAATTCTTTTTTCACCATATGTAGTATATAAAATACTTTGCTTGACTGAACTTGAACAGATGGCTTATATTGACTCATTGGCCTCTCAATTGGTCTATACTGACTCAGACCATTGGTCTATTTCACCATCAGGGTGAAATACTAAGTGTTCCATTATTCAGAAGGATAAAAAGATACTAAGGAACTGTACATGGACAATTTTACATAGAATGCACGTGTTCTTCCAGGCAGCTACATTTCTTTGTTGTATCACTGAATGGAAGCAATTCTGATTTTAGTAGATTTAGAAGATTTATTAGCTCTCCATTTCTATGGGAATAGATTTGATTTAACTTCCCAAATTAAATGTGGATCTCAGTATAGTTATTTCTTGGCTCTCACCTGTCCAATTTGGGAAAATGTTTCTCTACTTAAAAAGTACATTTGTAAAGTATATTTTAGGTTAAGTCATGTTCTAAAGAGTAGATAGTATGTATGAAAAGAAAACACATTTCAGGATAATATTCATATTTTGAAAAAATGAAGACCATACTGTGAATACTGGTGCTTTTAAAAATCAAAGGCAGATATTGATGGGAGAAATGAAAGAGGTCTCTGTGAAGATCAAACAGACTGGAAGGAAATCTAATCATCAATTACTTTTATTCCTTACTTTTCTTCAAATGTGCTTTTTGAACATTTCCCCAAGAAGTCTCTTCTGTTGAGAGGTAAAGCCACAAAATATTGATTTAATTATTTTTTCATGAACCTCTCACCATTTTTCTAAGCTCAGCGGGGGACTCTAAATGTTAACGCCTCTCTGCATCATTTTAAGCTGAGTGATTCCTTTCCACAAAATCTGTTTCAAAGAATGTGAAAGTACAGCACAACAAACTGGAAGCACTTCTAACTTTCTCATAAGGTCTAAGCACTTCTGACCCATCATCTCCTGGGAGCTGACAAATTACAAACCATGTCATCTCATCTCTGTGAGTTGGCCTGGAAAGATGTGGGTTCTTTTAATTTTCTGGGGTACTATGTGATTTTCTAGAAACATCACTTGCTAAATATAAAGTGCTAATCAACAGTGTCAGCAAAATCATTCCTCTGACATTATTGTTTTGACACTGAATGTAATAGACTGATTAAGCCAGGAAAGAGCAATGCTTATTTGACTGCTGACAACGACTGAACCACAATAGACCAGCACACAGACTCCATTGAACTGATGAAACATGAAACTCAACAACTTTGCTGCAGAAAGTTTGCAGCCACAATACTGCTTGTCATTGAGAAATGTTTAGTCTCACTTAGGTGGGACATAACCAGTCCTTTCTTCCTTTACTGAAGTGAGTAATGTGCCACATTTCATGCACTTTATTTAGTTCTCTTGCCTTCTCAAGATATATTCATAGGCCTCAGCCTCTTCCTGTCTTTCCCCACTCACTTTTGAAAGGCAAAACACTTTCAGATGTGGGAATCCAAGTATGAAGGACAGCAGTTTGTTCTAAGGAGTAACATTCAAATAATGGCACATCAAGCTAATTATATGCTGTGGTTTTCAGTGTGAAGACAGATACAATGTAAAAAGAATTCAAAGTATCTCCCTCAGCCATAAGGTGAGCTGTATGTATGGATATATGTATGTATGTATGCAGTGGTGGAATACAATTTTTTTTACTACCGGTTCTGTCGGTGTGGCTTGGTGGGCATGGCAGGGGCAGGATACTGCAAAATCTCCATTCCCTCCCCACTCCTGGGGGAAGGATATTGCAAAATCTCCATTCCCACCCCACTCTGGGGCTAGCCAGAGGTGGTATTTGCTGGTTCTCTGAACTACTCAAAATTTGTGTTACCAGTTCTCCAGAAAGTGTCAGAACCTGCTGAATAGCAGCACTATATGTATGTATGTATGTAATGGGAAGAAGGAATGACCCAGAGGGACAGAAGGAAGAGCTGCTGCCAAGACAATAGCGAGATAAAATAAATCTACAGAGGCTTCTCTGTAATCTGAGGAAACATTTCAGACAAGATCCCTGCTGTTTCTCATAGGAAGATAAAGGGAGGAAGGGAGAAATACATTTACTATAGACTTGCATGAGTCAATTACTATAACTATACTATATTGTAATTACTTTATAATAAAAGTAGTTTTAGCCAGCATGATTTTGATTTTCTACTCTGGTCTACCTTGAAGGGCTGACAAAACCACAATAGGACAATTATTGACCAAACCTGTAACATATGAGTCCATACTTCCTGAAATATATTACATTAAAAGCTTATGATATTAAGCCTTTCCAAACTATCCACTGAGGAGTTAATCAACCATGAAAAATACATTTTTGATGAACTAGTTTCATTTTAAGGTCATATATTTAATATTATTCAAATGTGATATAATTGCATTATTAAAATAACATATTCCAAACCATTATTCCAAAGTTGTGGAAAATTATCAATATCTTAATAATATAGAACTCTTTAGTTGTATGAAAAATTAGCTGTTGGTTTAGAATTATCTAAAACATTTTATAGTAATAGTAGTAGTAGTTTTTGAGTTAATGCATCAATTCCCAATTGTGAAATAAAAATATATGCTTTAATTGGATATATTACCACTCAACAATTGTAAGCAACCCAAATTCTTCTTGGAATACATCAAATGATCTTAAGATTGATTAATAATTTTTTTTTAATCTCTGATGCTTCAGAAAAGAAATTTAACTCCAATTTTCAAGTCAGGATTATTCTAAAGTGTCAATTTTTCATGCAAAGAAAGATCTAATTTAAGCCTCATTCCCCAAACAGAAAGTTGGCATGTTGACAGTAGCCTAATTAACACTTTAAAAGGAGTTACCAGGGAATAGCAGAACTGAGGATTGACACAGAAACTGTGGGTGTGAGAAGGGGTGGTGGAACCATCCTGGAAAAAGACAGGGGCATGCCAATTTTGTGTTGTTGCCATGAAAGATGCATCCATAACATCTCTAGAAGCTAGGCTGAACTCAAATGAGGCTTTACTTTGATGAGACCACACTATAATCAGCCATTACCATTACATTTCTTCCCTTCCTGTACTACTTTTGAGCTTAATAGTGGGATGGTAGAGAACAGTCTATTAAGCGAGAATATTATCATTATTAAGTCCACATAATACTTTTGTGAGTGCGCTTTTCACATACACACATACAAAATTCCAAATCTGGTTCTAGCTCAAAATAGTTGCTTAAAATCCAGGTCTAATAAATCAGCTGAAGTGATTTCTGAATTAAAATACAATTGGAATTCAAATGTTTAGGCTTGGACCTTGATGGGATTTTAGCGGTAACATCATTCAAGCAAACGAAGAGTTATAAGAGAAGCCTTACAATCTGCTTTTTTCATTGCGATTGGAATTGATTGACTGGCTTGTCACCCAAGCCTGATATCTGAGTCACTGGCCCAAAATCATCCATCTGATCATCATGGCTAATGTGCCATTAGAACTCATAGTCTTCTGTTTTTAGTCTGATGCATTAACCAAACTGGTTATCATAGCAGCTGCTTTATGCAGTCAACTCATTGAAGTTAATATAACCATTCTTATTTACAAGCCAAACTATTTGTATGCTCTGAGGAAGTGGTGGAACAATTATCATTTGTGTGATTGGTGAAAAGAATGGTGAATACACAGACACACACACACAAATCAACACAAGATATTTGTGGTGAGAATATATTTATTTAGAAAATTTATATTGCTGCCTACTTGCACGTGGTGACTCAAGATGGCTTACAAGGACATAAAAACACCATATCAAAGAAATAAAAAGAATAAAAAGAAAAATGAAATAATAAAATAACCCCTTACTCCCCCCCATACCGGTGACAACACACATTCATGTTAGCTATTCAATGAGCTCCATCCCGCTCTGGGTTCCCCAGGCCCGGTGGCAGAACCACATCTTCAGGTCTTTCCGAAAGAGTGTTAGAGTGGGGCCCAGTTTAATCTCAGGGGGATGATATTCCAGAAAGAGGGAGCCATCATGGAGAATGCCCTTCTTCTGGGCCCCTCCAGATGTATCTTCTCTGGGGACGGTACCCACAATATTCCTTGTCTCCCCCGCTCTAGTGAGTCAGGTAGATGTGAGCAGCAAGAGATGGTCCCTCAAATAACCTGGTCTCAAGCCATGAATCCCAGCTATAGATTCACTCCTCATTTCAAGGAACTATATATGTTTTTTTGGCATAAAGTCCTCCTTCAGACAAGAACCACATACAGTCAGGAGCAGTTCATGACAGAGTGGGTGAATAATTATTGGAGCCACAGCCATTGTTGGGTGTGGTGAGTCAGTGATACCTTTACTGATTTTGCACTGATGTGGTTTAAAAGAGCTGTATTTATTAGACAGAATTATGTCAGCATTCTTAACAGTTGATTAATAAAAGCTGTCTGACCTATACATCTTGCTTCAATCTTCCCCTGCAGGACAACATTTAGTAGGAAATGAGAGATTTTGCTTTCAAGTCATAATCCTGCTGGAGGAGAAACCCTCAGAACCTGCTGTTTGCACTATGAGGAATGCAAGTTTATTTTTTCCTTTTCTGATAATTATTAGTCCATCTCAGAAACTGCTGGATCAATTTAAAAATACAACATAAAAGTGCAAAAATTTACTTAACACCTATTGCCACTAAACATTTATAACTAGAACTTCCAAGATGGTAGCTAATCTTTTTTGGGGTTATAAATTCATTATTTTCTCTTATTAAATATCAGACTACCAATAGAACAGGACAAGGTAGTTCCCTTCAAGTTTTGCATCCCTAAGTCTCCAAATAATTACCTCGTCTTATCCTAGTTACATTTTATACAATATACAACAGCTCTAAATATATTGAGTAATCTGTGGCCAGAGCAAAATCTAATAAATCAATTTCATGATAAATAAAAATTAGCAGGTCATTGAATTGCTATCATTAAAAAGGACCTGGAACAAACATATTTGTACAATGTTTTCCCAAATACTGCCAAGTATTTTATAAGCTATGATTCAAGAACGGAGTAGACAATAAAGTAAGACCCCAAACAAACTATTATCTTGTGGAGATTAACATTCACCCAGAAACACAGACATATGAAATAAATTAGTGATTACTAAACTTGTGTTACATCAGAGGTGTCCTTTCTAATTCAGGACTGATTCATTTATATTCCATCCTTCAATGTCACTTCCTGTTGCGCCATAACTATAGTGTTATATTGGCATAACACAGTTCCAGGCCTTCCTAGCAGTAACCAAATAAAAAGTGCAAGGTAGCTGCCAAAACTAAGGCAAGCATAGCAACACTGATAGCTATTTCAATATCCAAGGAAACTCTATTATCACTACTAATCACTAACCAGACATGCTGATAGCACTGCCTGGCTGGAAGGAGAACAATCAATAGAGATAGCAGAATGCCCGTATTGATCTTTGTCATGTGACTTACATACAGAGACACTGCACAGTGAGCTGTTGCACTCACTGTTCCCTCAATTTTTCACATATCCAACTTTATTATTCTGTCCCATTTCGATTTCCATATGCATTAGCATTGTTTAATTAAAGGGCTCCATGGCATTTGATATTCACTACCCATGTTGTATAGTTTTATTTTTTATACACGCACACATACATTGTGTATGACACAATGTGTGTATATATATATATATATACATGCATGCATGCATACACGTAAATACATACACGTACATACATACATACACACACATACAGGTACATTACATTAAATCACACCTGGGGCTTCTCTTCAGTTTTTTTTAATTATTTTATTCTTAGATTTAATAATAGCAAATGAACTGCATTTTTAAAAATCTGGAAATGTAGGCTTCAATCTTCAGGTAATAATGATATATTGATCCAGGAAATACAAACTGGTTAAATCTCCCCTCGCATGTCAATTAAATAAAATATTTAAATCAGCTTCCTCCTCTCGCCTAAACCACACAAGCCCCATTATGTAACAGACAACAGGATGCTTTTGAGCTTCTGTCTTCTCTTGAGAACTCAATATCACTACTAGCCTTAGTACACAGCCATAAATAAGGAACAACTAGCCTCTCAGACTCAATGCAAACTGCTGTTTTTCATGTTAAAATCCTTAATGACTGAAAACTGACATCACCCCTATTTGCTTTCTGTATATTCTGCAGATTGAAATAATGTGTTTTTTTTTCTGATATCCCTGTTCACCATCTCACCAAGGAGGATAGGGTACAAACAATGGTACCACTTGGAATATTTTATTTGTGCCCCACCTTTATTATTTTTACAAATAACCCAAGATGTCAAACATCTCCAACATGCCTTCCTCCTCCTATTTTCTCCATAACAACAACTCAGACAGGTTAATTGGATTGAGAAAGAGTGACTGGCCCAAGGTTACCTAGCTGGATTTCATGGCTAAGATGGGATTCGAACTAACATAATGAAACATCCAGTGATCCAGGTTAAGGATCCAGTGATCCAGGTTAAGGAAAGATGTCCTAAGAGGAAGAGAAGGTTAAAAATGAAATTCATGGGAAGGTAGCAGTGGTGGGTCACCCCAATTCGGGAGCTCAGACATCATCAAAAACGTTCTGTGCATGCACAGAACCACCGCACGCTTGCAAAGCGTGTCTGATAGCAAACTGGTAGCACCGGGATTTCACACTCACTACTGGAAGGTAGGTACCTGATGGTAAATATTTTCCTCCCCAATGAGAAGGAAAAACCTGCTAAACTATGAACATCAAGCAGCTGATGAGGATACAAAAGGAGGCTAGGATTGTAATCAGTTGACAACTAAAATCCTGTCTTTTGTTGATAAAATGAGTCCTCACATGGAGTCCTGTCTCAATAATGATTAAGTATCTGAATGACCAAAAAGGTTAATATTTTTCACTCAAGGCATTAAAACTAAAGAATTGTTTCAAGAAGTTCTGTAGCGGGTTTTTATTTTTCCATTATATATTATTGTTTACTTTGACATTTGCTTCCATGCAATAAGCCATAGGCTGCAGAGAAAAGATAATGGATAAGGGAACAAAAATGAAAATTTTGCCCCTGAGCTCAGTCTTTAAAATAGCCTGTACTTATAATCTCTAGTCTCCTCCCCAATACTAAATGTTCTAATTGTTTCTGAGAATGGCAGTCTCTTGAGAATGGCAGATCAGCTGTCTCACTTTGCATAACCTTGTAGATTCAAAACTCTAACAAATGAATGAAAACATGATTGTAAATAAGTAAACAAACAAACAAATAAACAAACAAACTCTGATGGGAGCAGGAGGAAATGAAGGTGGGAAATGGAGAAATATCAATTATGTCTTAAATAATCTTAGACTGATAAAGGTTATACTGCTGGTATTAGCTATTTAATAGAAATAAAGCTATCAAAAGAATATTAAAAATGCCATTTGAAAAATCAATGGATTCATTTTTATTTTTATTTTTAATTTGATTTATATGCCGCCCTTCTCCGGAGACTCAGGTGGCTTACAATGTGTTAAGCAATAGCCTTCATACTTTTGTATATTTATACAAAGTCAGCTTATTGTCCCCACATTTTCATCACAAAAAGTTTAAAATTTCACACACACACACACTGATACTCAGAATTCATAATTGGACTGTACCTGTGCATTTTGTTTTTCTTCCCTAAATGTTATGAATCCATCTGATGGTGATGCTGTCTAACCCACATTTTTTATCTTTATCCAGTAGTAGGTTATGGTCTACTTTATCAAATGCTTTACTAAAGTCCATGTAAATTATATCGACAGCATTCCTCTGGTCCACTAATTTTAATAATTAATAATAATATCTTAGCAGTGCAAACTTTCAAAAAAAGGACGAAGTAAAAATTGTTAAATACTCATCACTTTCAGCCTCCAGTTTAACTGTTCCATATTAGTTTCTAATCTACCACTATGTCCCATTTGGTAATCTAAGATGCAACTTCAGTCTATTTGCCCAGTATGGGAATTAAGAAAAGGAGTAACATTGTGGAGGAGCAAAATTACAACTTTTACCAATCTTTTGCTCCATGGGGTAAGTCCTTCAAGAGTTTTCTAACTCTTGGATTCTCTGTCACCAAAAGTTCCCACCAAACAAAGAAAAGCTACTTTGTTAGGGTACAAAAATCACCAAATGTCTGAAACCTATGATGAGCAGAACTTTGAAACAAAAATGGAAGATTGCTTCGGAACAGTTAGAAGGAGTCTATTCTATGTGAATTTGCTTCAGAGAGAAAACCCCAAAATGAGACTCATCAGAATGTCTACTGAGATCAGCAATTGGCTCTGATCCAAGGGCAGCAATGGTTCCGCCATCCATAATGACTCAGAATTTGGAAGCTGCACCTCCGCTGCACCCAGCTCTGAAGGAACAGTAAAAGCTAACTTGAAGCATCTGCTTTGGCTGGAGTATCAGTGAAAGTTTTCACAGCTGCCAGGCTGAACTCTTCCCCTGCTCCAATTTTACATGCTTTTCAGGGGGTTGGTATATGAGTAATACCACGTATTACCATTTGCCTTATGAAATGAGCTCTTTATATGACAGAGCATCAAGTATCGGGTAATCTCTGTCAAGACAAAAGTTTGCACGCGAAACAAAACCCCATGGCCCAAGATTTCTATACTGGCTCATTTTGGAAGAGTACATATAAAAAAATAAAATATGAATGTTCATAATCAAAGAAAATGGCTTGGTCTTTTCAGTGCTGCATGAAGAAATGGAGTTTAGGATTTAAAACATTGTGTAAACCATACACAATTTTTGCTTATCCAAAGTTCTTTTCCTTCCTCTTAACTATAATTTAACACCTGCATACAACCTAGAAATCCTGGGAATGAATCTTGCAGTACATTTGAAAAAGTTGATTTAAGTTATTATGACATTTAATTCTACAGTACAGTGAGCTTTAGTAGTACAAACATTCCACTGTTCTGAGCCATGTCTATTATCAATCATATTCTCTCCCATCTTTCTTCACTGAGTTTCTCATGAAATTGATAAGACAGTAAAGATGATGATTTTGTCATTCTCTATGTAGCTGTACCTAGAAATATTTTGACCAAGACTCTAGCTGCTGTTAGAATCACAACAGAATCCATAAAACTGACTTCCATTGCTGAATTCTACTCTCAAGGAAGACCAGGTGAAATGGCGAACAACTTTACAGTTTTAGTCTTGAGTGATAAGGAGAAAGTTCATGCAACATAAAAATACAACACAAAGAATGAGCATGGTTTTACAAAGACAATCCAACAAAAACAAGTATCTTATAGGAACTTAAAGACAGAAGAGTTACAGCCTCAATATATAATTGGTCATCTGAATAAAGCAAATCTATATCAATACATTTGACAAATTCAGCAAAAGAAAAGTGAAGGGGCTTTCTGGGTGATTCCAATCATAACATAAACAAACCTCAGCACTGTCAGTGATCTATGCAATAATTTATCTAAGTGTTCAAACTATACAGCAGAATTCCTATGGAGAAACATGGAGTTGGTTTGAGTACAGAAGCTTTTATTGAAGATACTAAATAGTCCTAGTAACAAAAGAAGCCAGTTTTACTATCATATTAATCCAACTCTCTTTTCAGCATTATGACTTGGAGTCTTCTCTGTATTCTATAGTTATTATATTCAAAGGCCCCAATATACTATGCAAAAGCACCTGATAGAATGGGATGACGTCTGGTTTGTATTTGTTCATAAAAATAAAAACACTCACCTCCATTTTGACTAAATTCTGAAAGGGGAAAAAATGGTTGAGAGGTGCTCAGCTAGTCTAATGTTTCTCACCCTCAACAATTGTAAGATGTGTGGACTTCAACTCCAAGAATTCTCCAGGCAGCTTATTGGCTGAAGAATTCTGGGAAATGAAGTTCATACATCTTACAGTTGCTAAAGTTGGGAAATCCTGAGCTAGTCAAGAGATTCCATCTTCCATTTGGGAAAGCACACAGCTGTAAGGAATTAAGTAATCAGGCTTAGAAGCCAAAGACTAAACATGACAAAGATTACAGCCTTTGAATGTTCATCATTGCCAACATCGTTAGAGAAACCAGCTGAGTCTTAAACTCCAAAAACTCCCAAATTCAAGGGAACAGATAAACAGAAACAAAGGCCACTCTTTTAAAATCATTAATTATGGACCAACAAAGCAGATAACCATTGCTTTCATTCACCAAACTCTTGCCTGAGTGATTCAAAATTCCATGAAACAGAAGTCTGGAAACCAAAAGTATGACTACATGAAAGCCAGTGATGAATGCTTGCTTGCTTCTGCCTGCACAGGTTGAACATTGGTAAAAGTTTGGTACTGATTAGACATAACTTTGAAATGGGGAGGAATCCAATCAAATGTTGCCATTTTGACTGTAACTGTGGCATATAAAAGACAAAGACGTCCTCCTGCAACCCTGCTTAGTGATTACATGAAAATTGACAACCCACAAAAAGTGACTTGCCACCATCATCTCCTGCACTATCTCTTCAAATTTCTAACTCCATAAGTTCTTAAGATGCAGCTTTGTTTAGCTTTATAAAGATCAGCCCAGATTGCTAGGTGCTGTGGAGGGCAAGCAGTATGTAGGAATTTAATCTTAAAAGAGAAAACATCCCATCTCTACTTGAATATTTTTCTCACATCTTGAAATATTTGTTAGCTTCTCATTTACTTGACAGATCAAACAGACTTTATCAATGTTGCAAGAAGTTTTTTTCATGTCTCTATGGAAAGGAAGGAAGACTTAGAACTATATACCTATTTCCATTGCTCATATTTCACTTGCAAATTTGATGTTAGCCTTGCAAGGTAGTCCAGACATGAAGCATACCTAGATGCACAGCACAGAAAATGATACTAGCCATTTACTCGGCAGCTGCCCTTTCATATCCCTCCTAAGAAAATAGAAAGGTTCCTTCTGAGATGTTTGCCATATCCACATACCTGCTGCAGATTAAGCTGCCTCTTATTCAAAAGTATTTCTGGCTTTAGCTCTTTTCCATGTCCCCAAGGTCATTCCCACATGAAATATCTTCATCTGTTTTGAGTGCCCCCAATAAGACAATCACAAATATACTTATGATAAGTGGCCATTATTAAAATATTCTGTTCCATTGACCTACAGTATACTTCCATAGAAACCATGCTTACTAGTCTGCCATGCTCTTGTTCCCGAGTTATAATACTGAACTCTGGATGAGTTCATATGATAAAAATATCTACAGTCCAATGATATGAAACTATGTGGATTCAGAGGTTCAGATCTCTTCCAATTCTCAGAGGCTCCTTATCCACTAGCAAGGTATATAACATGTGCCTTATGTTAGCATATTTTGGGGGAAGTGTGTCAATGGAACACTCATTTCTGAATATGGGTTAATTTAAAATACCTCCTGTTGTCACAAGATAACTTAATGCTGTTTGTGTATATATCTTTTCTTCGCTCTTGTGTGAAGTCTTACCATATCCACATGCACTGCCTAGAAATGTAACTGTGGGATGCTGGTTTCTTCTGTCTTACTTATGCAGAGTTACGTCACTATCACATCTTATGTTCATTATCACCAGAATAAATCATGCAAAGTAAGATAACATGTATTATTTATTTATTTATTTATTGGTTCAATTTATATGCCGCCCTTCTCCGAAGACTCAGGGTGGCTTACAATGCGTTAAGAAATAGCCTTCATACTTTTGTATATACCTGCTTAGTAGGGCTCCCCCCCCCAGTGGTGTTCTTTTTTATACAAAGTCAGCTTATTGCCCCCACAATCCGGGTCCTCATTTTACCTATCTTGAAAGGATGGAAGGCTGAGTCAATCTTGAGCCTGGTGAGATTTGAACTTGCAGTAATTGCAGGCAGCTGGTGTTACTTAACAGCACTTTAATCTGCTGCGCCTCCAAGGCTTTTTATTGGATTTATTGGATTATAGAGCAATTTGAAGTGAGTTACAGAATTAAGATTTTTCTGATATAGAATTGTGACTCTTGGTTTTAAAACTCAGATTGTGTACAAGTTAGATAGCAAGGTGAAGACAGATCTACCACAGTCAACATTTTGTTTATTATTAGTATTAATTTTTATCTTACCAATATATTCTATGGCTAGAAAAGAAATTGAAGAAATAAGTTTTCATGGGTCTGCACTGATTTGTAAGTTTAAAGAGTTGTAATTATTGAAACAAAATATGTTATCAATTTACCCTTTATTTCCCACCAGTGTTCACCTGTCGTTTTATATTATCATTTCTAGGGTCTCTTTAATGATGTCACCCCTTATGTTTCCTCAAATTCTCCGGTGTTCACTTCAAATGATTGATGAAGTTCTAAAAAAAAAAAATTCTTGAATGTTTCCAAACCAAATATAATTTTCAGACATTATAGAAAAAGAATGGTCAAAATGAAGAATTGTGTGTTTCCTAGAAATTCAAAGGCCCATTGGCATTGCAGTATGCAGTAGCTCAAATCTCTGAGGGGCTTTTATGCAATCCAATAATATTTTTACCCTTGAAAAGGAAAAAGAAAATCAAGAAGTCATCCATTAAGCTATTTCAAGTTTACTTGTTGTCTAGAACATCCACAGATCGTTAGCCAATGCAAAAATTATATATTACATATTAAAGTGGCAGACCGGTGGGTGTATATATTAAGTGTTTCAAAATGATCTGGCTCTGGGATAATTTCTTTTTCTTTTTTAATATTACTTAATAAATTAAGAGAGAAATGGGGGAGTACAACTTCGTTGATTTGCCTCAACAGCTTAGCGGTATTTGGTTTAATCAGTTACATTCTTCTTCTGAACCAACATGAAGAGCGGCAGTTTATGGGGGCCAAAGCAGAGCAAGAGGACAGGGTTTTTTGGCTTTTTGGCCCCTCAAATGAAAAATCTAGTCTGATACATACCAAATGTCTTGGTTCCCAAATAGTTGTGTCTGAATGATGGTTTAAAGAAATAAAGCCATTACTGATTTTCAGCTCTCTTTAGATTTGTTAAATAATGGGTTTTGGCAAAATTGAATTCCAAGCCTATCATGCTCATGCTAGAAACATGCAAATGAACAAGTGAGCTGTATTATTCATGAATGGGAACTTATTGGTGCAATGCTTTATACACGTACCATAATATATATATAATTTTATGTCTATAAACTTGCCAAAGCTGTATTCCATTTGAAAGCAGTCAGATTCTGTTCTCTCTCTAAGCAAAGATTGTGCTTTGTTGATTTGCCAGTAATTTGAGGTGACCTAGGGTTGTCTGTAGATGTTTTTGTTTGTGTAGACTAGCAAAAGGATTCCCACTACACCATTACAAAATATTGTTTCAAGACTTGTTTCCCTCCTTGCCATACTCATGTGCATTTATGATTAGGCCATTCTTCTCCCATTCCTTTACAGAAAAACTCCTGTCCATTCATCTTTATTTCTACGGACATTATTAAAAATGAATGTGGCCATATATTAGCATACATTTCCCAGTGGCCATATATTAGCATAAATCGCTCTATGCAATTTTATCCTAATATACTACAGTTTTATATTAGTTTCATCAACTTTCGTGTTGTGTGGATTTTTGTAAGAAATAGCCATTTTTGTATAGCACTTTTTATTGGACAATTGCTTAACAGAATTTGAATATGCAGGAATTTGGAGTAATAACTGAGTGTCCATGGATTGAAAAGTACATAACTAGGAAAACATGGCATTAAAAGAGAACTAAATTAATTTTTTTCTCAGATGTGGATAAAATTAGTGCAATGATACTTATTCTAGAAATTAGGCATCATATTTTTTAAAAATATTCATTTTTCTTTCATGTCTTTGTTTTCATATGTAGAATATATTTGTAAAACTTTCTGACATCGATCCTTGATTAAATCCTTGAGAATTCTTCATTGGCTTATCGTGAATGTGATTGTAGATTTGAGGTTTAGAATCACTAAGTTCAGTTTTGACAAAGCTTCCTTAAAACAAAGCTGCTTTGTAAAAGAATTTTGGCTTCTTTGCATGTAAGGAATCTGGATGGTTTCAATCCTATTGCTTCTAACAGGTCATGGACATTTTAATGTTTCTCCCTCCACTAATTGTCTAATGCAATTAATGTTCTTTGGTATTTATATGCTGCACAGGGAGATATGTACTTTTTTCATATTATAATTTTGTTATTTCTTTTCTTAAACTGATTTACAGACCTCACACACACACACACACACACACACACACACACACACACACTGCTCAAAATCATGAGCACTGGAGCAGTAAATAAGACCAAAAAATAAATGAAACAAGACAACTATATTGTTTCATGTTCTTCTGCTTTGTCACTCCTCTTAGCTTTCTGCTGGAAAAGTCTGGAAGTGCTGGTAGAAGCATTTACATTGTCAAATGATGGGGGAACTCCTAACATTATGTCAAAGACATATGGAACTCCCTTGGTCCATGCTGAAGGATTTCTATGCTGAAGGGTCTCAGCATCTTTTGAATCCCACAGTATGTGTTGAAGCCACCTAGCCTATAAACTGTTTGAGCAGATCTCTCAAAATGCTTCAAAGTGATGCTGATTGCTTCATCGAGGTGAACTGTCTCATGTTTTCTTTTTGATGAAGAATTTATGTCATCTCCTCAGCACAAATTTCTGATAGATAATCTAACTCAGGTATCCTCCAAATTAGTGCATCACTACACATATTTATTATGTGTATGCAGCATCTTGGCAAGATGACATCTTTTCCAGCGTTGAGATACCCACACCCACACCCACATATACACATACACATACACATGCACATGCACATACACACATACACATACACATACATACACACATACATTTGTGCAAGTTTTGAACTATGGCAGAACAGGGGATGCAGTTGGAGAATAACTATAAAGAACTGCTCCCTTCATGTGACTTGTGGGCTTTCTAAAGCCTTCTGGATAAACACTGTGGGAAAAAAATTATACTAAACTATAAAAATCTTAAATCTGATCCAGAAGACATTTTCTTATATCATGAAATTCATGTAAAAAATCTATGCTGAAAGCCGATTTCTGACCATCACATTCTTAGTTTATATAAAAAGAAAATATTTATTGCAAAAAACCCTAGAGAGTTGGAACATTAAGATTGTGAAACTATTTTTAATAGATAATTGGAAAGAGAGAGAGAAAAGTTTTTCTTTAGATGGAACACTCAAAAAGAAAGAAAAACACTGTTCAGTCTGTTTTGGTTGATTCTGCTGCTTATTTGGAGAAGAAATTTGCCTGCAGTCTAGGTTCCAGTTGAATTTTTCCTGGCAGATGAGCTTCTGTATAAAATGTAAGTCAATTCAAAATCATTCTTAGAGAAGAAGCGAAAATGTATTTTTTATGACACATTAATGCTATCTTTAATGGGATCTATTGATTCTCTTTTCATCCTTTAACTTTTAAAGCTTCAAATTAGATTTTCCTACAGCAGTATTAGATTACTGCTTCCATAATCCTTAGACAACATGTTGGCTGAAGATCATGAGAGTTGTTAGCCAATACATCTGGAGGGCATCAAGCTGTGGAAGGCTGCCCTGGACAGTTTGTGAACAGGGTAGCTAAATGACTGTTTTCTTCCATGTGAATCTTGATCATCTGGGTATCAAATAGGGAAGGCACTGCCATGCCTCTTTTGAGCTACTTCAAATCTTTCTGACTCAGGTTGTGAATTAAATAATTAAGTTGGACAGATATCCCAATGTAATTAAGAAGTTTTAATGTAAACACAGCTATTGTGAATGTAGGTTGTTTTAGTTGGCTCAGAAATAGGATGTCTGATGCACACAGGTCCAATGTGCACAGAGAGGATAATGTCTCTTTCTGCACTATCGTTCTTTCAAGAATGAATCTTGAAAGAAGTAAGCTTAAAGGATCTTGGAACATAAAAGAAGAAAGGTACATTCAACTATTTTGGAAAGGTGTCCAGCCTGCATTAGTGCTTTCATTTGGCCTGAACACCATCTGAGAATGATTGATCTGATGTAACGATGCAGCCAGATATGATTGTCCACCAGTTAACATTTAGAACAGCCATTCAAAATGAAGGTTGATGGTAGATTATATTAATCATCCTGTGATTTATCTGAAGATGATGTGTGTACCATTCCTTAATCAATTTATACTACATTTCCAAGAAGTACATATCAGATTTCTCAGATATGACTTCCCAGTTTCCATTATGATATCAATCATTCCAGTTTCAATTGCAGAGCGTTTCTTGGGACCTCAGAATAGATAAACCAATGCTATCAATAGAGATAGAGTAGGCAGAGCTCAAGGAAAAGAACACAAATATAAAGCAGCTACTGGATATCAAATGAACATAAGGATTGAGTCGGATTAAGTCGGACTTTCTTCATCTTAGTATCCTCAATTTTACCTTGCTGAGGTAAAAGCAATTCAAGTTCTAATTCTAACTGTTGAAAGCACTATACCATTGAGGGTAACCCAGTCCCAGACTCCCATTTCTTTGGCAATTTTTCCTCCACCAGCAGATTACAGAAAAAGAAGGAAGATTGTTTGCATTGTTTACTGAAGCACCAGGGGTGATTGCATTTGCAGATTTCCCAGATTAGGATCATCTCTCAACCATGTGAGATGTAAAACATCAACATTCATATACATTTGCCAGATTTCCATCACTTGTATTTGATTTCATCCACAAAGTGTGTATACTTTTGGAATCAGGTTGTTTTTTCTATAGTTATTAGATTCTCTCTTTGAAATCAGATTCTGCCACTAAGGGAAAGCCAACCCATTTCCTGGGTATGCAGCTGTCCACATTGATACATGCATCCAATAAAGCATAAGTTTCTTGGGGTGGCGGTTCCTTAATAGTAGAAGCGGCCAAATAGATCACTGTTTCCTCTAGGCTTGCCCAACTCTGCCATATGTAATTCATTTCTTCTGCAATTTCTCTTCTTCCCATTTTTGTTCTAAAGGAGGTGAACATTTGACATTTGACTAATGATAAAAAATTTCCCATGGACTTAAATTGTGCTATAATTTATCAACCCAAAGAACCATCCCTGAATGTCATACTAACTGTCCCACAAAAGTGTCACATGATTTCTTTCCAGATCCCACAAGTGATAAGCTGTTCTAACAAAACATCATATGATTCATTCATTGGAAGAACAGGCATATCTGCCAAATCTGATTTCACTCAGTTTTTCGTTTTCTAAATCTCATCCAATTTCTGCAATCAGTGAATTTTCATCCAATTTTCATCCAATTTCTCCATCAGTGAATTTGTTAAAAACAAATCACATAAAAAATTGGTACACAGTTCTTCCAACATATATATTCCAACATATATATTCTAATTTAAATAGTAAAATATTTAGCCAACTGTTTTTCTTACTATTATGCATGTTTACACACACACACACACACACACACACACACACACACACACACATATATCCCTCCAATATACCCATATACCTCTTATTAGCTTCCTCTACTAGCTGGAGAACTATACGTTGCCTTCTGCTAGGATGAGAAAGTCAATCATTTTCAACCTATTTGGACCTTTATTGGTATCTGGTATAGTTTAGATTGTGAATAGGAGTCAGGGGTCTTTGAGAAATACATCACTTGATTTTCTATCTGTAACCTCTCCATTTCTCCAGAACAGCCTAAAATATGCCAACAAAATCCAAAGGCAAAAGGACATTCTCTAGATGTTATACTTTGAATGGTAGATGCAAGTAAACCTAGACAGGAAGGTGCAATTGCTTTCCTGTCCTTTTTCTGGGCTTTGCATAGACGTAAGATTGGCTGCTATGGGACCTGAAATTTCTTTGATACAATCTAGCTTGATTTTTATGAAGCTCTTTAATTCTTTTTTCACTTTTTCATCAGGAGATCTGTATGATCTTTCTCTAGTCATCTGTATGAGTTTTAATCTATTTTGAATCATGGGCCAAATTATCTCTGGACATGAATCTTGTGCAACCTTTCTTGCAGGATATATTCCTAAATTGTTTATGGTCAATTTTCAACAATCTACCTGATGCTTATGGAAGCTCACAATTCAGCATGATTCTGATGAATTCCCATCACTTGTATATCTGTACATCAACACATATATTTCAAGACTGCTCATTCTAATTTCTAGCATTGTCCAGCTTGGAAGGATGCCTTTCAAATAGCTAATCTAGATCTTGAATAGCAAACTGTTTTTTTTTAAAGAAGAGGTGAAACTTAGAAGTTTTAATGAGAAAATTCCAGGCGCTAATGAGAATTGGGAAAGCCAGCATGAACTAAAAAGAGTAAGTGTTGAGAGTAATTATAAGTGGTCATTCCCAAGTAACAAGCAGCCTCTGTTCCCAAGAATTTTAACTGAGGCTTTGTGTAATTCTATTTCAATAGTTTGAGCAAAGCCAGAAAAGTCACATGCTGTAAATACATGAAGCAAGAAACTGATGTATGGCAAAGGAAGGGAAAATCTATATGGAAAAATGAGCAAATACAAATACATTCACTGGATAGAAAGTTGCCACATGTCGGTAATTAGGGGACATATAGGTTACACTGGGTGGGATTTCTTCATGTGTTCCAGATACATGGTTTTGTTTATAAGGCTCTATGGCTTTGCAGTAACACACCCACACACCCTTTCATTCTCTTAAATTAATAACACACCATTAAAGCTGTCTAGTCTCATAGATTACGCTATGCTTAGGCAGATAAGAGATTTTTTTTAAAAAAAATCAGATGGTTGAAGCATTAGTTTTTGAAATAATAATTTCCCAGAGGATATTAAATCATGTTTATATGGCATATGGGCTTCTCTTAGTTTCACCATCCAGGGTTCTCAATGTGAAAATGAGTGTAAAATTAGAGCTTTGAACTTCCTGTCTATTAATAGAAATAGAAAAATAAATCTTCCTAGAGATCTAGTGCATAAAGATATGCATCTTGCTTCAAACCATGGGTAGGGGACATGTGATCTTTCAGATGTTGTTTGATCACTATAGTTATAGGCTATAGGCTATTAGAAATTACAGTCTCAGATCTTTGGAGGACTAGAGAATGTAGCACATACTGAGTATGCATGTCCTTTAATTGTATTTTATTTACCAGGTCAGAATTAAATGTAAATTAAATCTCTTTGGGTCTGCTTTTATATCAGCAGTGTAGTATGATGTTATTGTCAATAATATTTTAAATTATGTTAATTTATTTACCAGAAATATCTTTCTGCCTTCAAGTGTGCACTTCAAGTAGCTATCAATTTAAAATAATGTACTATAATAAAATTATGTAATACTAAATTAATACAAAAGGAGAATAGGAAAAGGTATTTAGTGTGGCAATTCATAAAAGTAAAAGTCAGACTTGGATGAAGCAGAGTAGGAACCACATTGATACTTTTGAATTTTGGTGCTCGAGAAACTCTTGAGAGTACCTTGGATAGCCAAGAAATCAAACAAATTGATAATTGAATAAATTAATGCAGAGTTCTCCCTTGAGCTACAACCAGTGGTGGGATTCAGCCAGTTCACACCACTTCGGTTGTTAACTTTTTGAACAGTTTGGCAAACTGGTGGTTGGAAGAAATCATTAGGGCAGAGAACCGGTTGTTAAATTACTTGAATCCCACCACTGGCTACAACTAATCAAGTTCATAGGAAGAACTAGCTCTCTAGAAAAGGCCCTGATGCTGAGGAAAGGGGAAGGAAAGAGAAGACGAGGACAGCCAAAGCAAGATGGATAGACTCAGTTACAGTGGCAATGAGTGAAACCATTAGAAGAACTGGAGGATCGCATAGATAAGTCATCATACAGAAAATCTATCTACTTATTGCTAAGAGTCAGATCTGTCCCCAACATAGTCCCTCCAATGTTGTACCCATTTATGGTGTAATTGAGTGCATTCATCTTTCAGCTGATTGCCCTCTTTTTACTTTCACCTATCTCAGCATATAGTCTTTTTCAGAGAACTAGGCCTTCCAATGATGTGTTTGAAGAATGATGTGACTGAAAATTTTGTGACGTATTTCTGAATATGGATCTAAGTCTCCTTTGAAAGGACATTAGTGGACAGATTGCAAGCATGGAGGACGGGTGCTAGATGAAACAGGAAGAGCCCAGGCTCTATCTTTTTCAACATGCTTCAACGTAAAGTCTTGGGCTTTGCTTTCTCATGTCCTTTCTCTTTTTTTCTTACCTGCATTCACTCTCTTGCTTTCTGCACCTGTAGAGAATGAGGGAGATATTGACAAAAATATGTAAAATAGTTACACAGGCAATGGGGACCAAATAATACTTTAAATTCTGGTACACAAGATAATATTGGGAAGCAGAGTCCCTGAATCACTGAAGTATATGAAAGCAGGAGGTAAAGCCCAGTCACACTTGCAAAATTCAGTTTTTAAAGCCCATCTTGATAAAGTGTAATGCCGGTCTTCCTGTGGAATTGATTTTCTGGTCTGGTCTATCTAGGGGGGCTGGCAGCTCCTTTCATTTTCTCATGCTCTCTTTTGACCTTTCTCTCACTCTTGTCTTGCTCACTCATTTTCTGTCTCTGACTCACTCACTTAGTCTTGCTTCCTTTCTTGCTCCCTCTTGCTCTGTCTCACTTTCTCCCACTCTCTCCCTGCCCCTATATTCCTATCTGTCAGCCAGCTAGCACTTTTTTCCAAACAGCAGGAGACATTGATAAGTCACATGCAAAAAATACAGGTTTGGAAGAGCGTTGTGCAAACTCCATCATATGTTTTGGTTACCTCTCAGCTGGCTAAGAGGAACAGAACAGGACATATGGTTTGACTCCCTTTTAATGTCCCTTTCTCCATGCTTCACCTCTAGGTGATGCAGATGACTTGTCAAGGAGAATGGTGGCATTTTCTCTCACTGTCTCATGTACCTCTCATTAGTGCCTGGATCCTGTCATTTGGACTATTTGGGGACTTGATTTAGAGGTCTTTTCAAAGAGCACTAGATTATTGTGTCCAGAAATAGCTTGAGTGACTAGTGTAGTGAGCAACTCCAAACCTGTGACTTATCACTCAGGCAATTATGGTGACCAAACCTTCTGTCCCAGACACCTTCTCACATTCACTCAATCCTACTACATAATACATTATGAGAACCAGGTAATGCTTGATGGGAAGAGAAATGAAAGCCAGGGGAATTTGATGCTGACAGCTTCTGATCCTCCTTCTTCACAAGTTTGCAGGTTTTGGTTTTCATTAACCCTTTTTTGAGTTTTTCTCTTTTATTCTTCCTTTTTTGGCTTAAAATTTGCAGTCAACGTTTATTATTATCAGACTTCTTTTCTTTAAGATGTTTCATCAGTTTTGCATTTTGGACTGAATCCAATAACCTTGTCTCTTATTTTTGGCGATGTCAATTATCAACCTTTTGATTGTCAGTTCTTCTGGGCTAGTAAAGTGTGAAGTGTAAAAGATATTTAAAAATGAAACACACAGTACAACAGCTCACTGTCAAAACAGGGCAAAGAGGATGGAAATTCAGAAAGAGAAGGCTTTAGACTAAGTAACTGAAGTAAGGCAGTCCATACTGCATGTGCAAATGAGCCAAGCATCCCTTTCTTAGAAAGATTTATAATATGATCCTAAGATTGCTGCTGGGATCTGCTCCCTTATAAGCATGGCTGGGACTGCCTCTTTACACATTCTACTTGGAAGAGGGGATTAAAAATAATAAGGCATAATAAGAGAGCCTGCAATACAGGTGGTCCTTGTCTCCCAGCCACAATTGGGACTTGAAATTTGGATACTAAAAAGTTCAGTTGTTAGGTAGGTCATGTTCAATTTGCCATGGCCATTAAGTAAATCATGCAGTTATTAAATGAATCTCACTTCCCCCATTCATTTTGCTTGTCAGAAGCTGCCTGGGAAGGATGAAAAATGCAATCATGTGATCCCAGAATGCTACAATGAAGACCTTTGCTGCCTTCCTGGGTTTGAAAGTGACCAGCTCAAAGTCACCCAGTTGACTTTGTACCTAAGGCAGGAGTAGAACCCACAATCTCCTGGTTTCTAGCCTGGTTGCTTAACCACTATTCCAAACTGGCTCCACCATTTCAAGTGTATAAACAACAGAACAAATCAGAAGGATGCAACAGGACAAACGTAAAGCAAAATGTTTAGAACAATCTGACATGTGTTTTCCAAAGCGAATGTCTGAATCAAGTGTTATATGAACCATTTGAGCAGTAGGATTACAACTGACTTCAAAAAACAGATCTTTACCATGTATTGTACGCTACATTATTAAAGAATTTATATAAAGGGGGGGGGAACTTCTCAGTATTGTCATGGAATTAAAACACAATCATGCATGGTGCATTTAAAATGTATGGCTCCTTCAGCATTCTCATAGGAGTGGCAGAAAAGCAGCAACAAGTTAAATGGTTCCCCTGGAGAATCGGGATCTTGTAGGTCCCTCTGTTTTGCAGCTGGAAGCAATGCTTCTGCTTGAGTAATTTCCAGATCCCTGTCTGCTGATTGAAAGGACTGCTGCCTGCCAGCTGCTTGGCACAACCCTTCAACTTTCAGCAAGTTCTGAAAAGTAGTTCTCAATCCACTCTGAGTGAGATCATCCTGGAGGATAAGCAGGCTTGTTTTGCTATTCATTTGGGATGGCTTGAATCCCCAGCAAGTTGTGGTGTGGTAGGGCTCTTAGCCAAGAGTTATTTATTACCATGATCTAAATGGAAGGAGAAGCTGAGGCCAACGTATTCAAGCTCTACAGTGACATCCTTATCCTATAATAAGGAATATGTAAAGTGGGGCATCCAGGTAATAAGCAGTTCATCATATCCGCTCAAGGTTCCACAACCTTCTCCCCCTTATGGCTATGCTCTTCACCTGTTTTTCCCAGGTTTCTAGTTCAACCTTTTTCCCCAGAACAGGAATCCTCAGACTATCCCTAACAAATTGCCACCAAACTTTCTAGAAAATTTCCAGTGATGAAGCACTCACAATTCCAGGAGATTAGTTGTTTCACTGCTTAATAACTTCTATTCAGAGTCAGGAAATCCCTCATTTAAAATTTATTGTTCTTTCTATCAAAAATGTGAAATCTCCTTTGATCTTATTGTCTTCATGTAGCTATTTTAGGGCCCAATAAACTTCGCCATTGATTTTTTTTTAAAAAAAATATTCATTTTTCAATCTACCCTACAGATTTGAAGTGTACCAAATTGATAAGGTTTGTCCAAAATCCAGATGTTCACTTTGGCATTCTCTGGGATGAGTTTACCAATGCTATTATCGAAGATTCAGATTCCATCTGAATCTTCAATTAAAAATAAAAACAAAGTCATTTTATAATAAATAGAATGAATACAAAATCAAACCACATTTGGAATAGGACAAATCAACTATTCAAATCTCATAAAAGCAGCTGTATTACTTTATATGAATAAATCTATATTACCAATATTGTCATCTTTATCTTGAAAAAAAAATGAATGCTGACATTTAATCAGGGGTTATCAAACAATCTGTACTGATTTATAAAAAAGAGTTGCTGGCACTAAAGTGGTTTGTGATAAAGACATTGTCTATAGATACTAGCAATAGCAATAGCAATAGCACTTAGACTTATATATCACTTCACAGTTTTTTACAGCCCTCTCAAGCGGTTTACATGGAATTTCGAGTGGGATGTATTGTACCTTTTATATTTCCATTATTTCTCAAAGCCTTACGAGAGAAAGCATAGCAATAGAGATGCTACAATGTCTACAGGGGTGAAAATTTGTGTGGAGTCAAACTGATGGAGGAAGAGATTTTGCATCATGGCACAAGTCCAGGACCTTCTCTACATGTGTATCACAAATAGGGCTGCACCCTGAAATGCAACTCTCTAATGGTTCTTTCATCTTTCTGACAAAAACAGTGAGAGTCTATGGATACTACTGGGTGATACATGGTTTCTTTGACAGTTTTTGCCAAAATTGTATTGAAACAAGCATTTAATTAATATGGACTGTAATTATAAAATAGAAAAATAAGTAATTGTATTGACTCTTTGGAATGAAACACAAACCACTTATTAAGAACAGCAAAGGTTCCTTTAATAGTAGACAAGCTCTGTTGCTGTTGCTATATAAACAACAATATGAAATCCCAGCTTCCAGTTCATTAGCTGGTGTTGTCCCTTCATTTGCACTGAGATTTACCCAAGAACCTAGGATATTTGTATGCTTTCTATTTCAAAATGTGTATGTAGTTTGTGTTTGAAAATGCCACAATATTTTAACCTCCTCATTTTGACTACTATTTCCCAATTTTATATTTTTCATTATGGGCACACAATAATTTTTACAGATGTTCCAGTGAACCATTTTATGCTATGTTGTTGTTTATAATCAGTCTGTGCAATATTTTTCTCTTTCTTCTTTGCACAATCTGCACTTTAAATAATTTGATGATTTTTCAGTTTTAGCCTTGATTGTACTAGTTCACACAGCTTGTGCTTGTGCAGCCAAAATCCAGTCTTCAGTTTCTCTTTCAGTGTTCCAGTTGTAAGCATTGCCAAGTTTCATCTTTATCCATGTTCCCTCTATTTTTTGTTGAAATTGACCATGCAATGTTTTTCCCTGCCAGTATTCTGTTGTGTTTTTATTACATTATTTCAATGCTCATGTTTTGTTTCCTGTAGATTCAACAAGTTTCAATTTTTAACTTACATCAGTGCTTGCTCTTGACTGTGTTTTACATAATCAGCCAATATATGCTTTTCTTCTTTTAATTATTTAACTGGAAGTAAACCTCTACCTCCACTTCTAAGGGGCAGGTATAATCTATCAATATCACTGTGGAATGATTGCATAGTCATAGTGAATCGTCAACACTTCTCTTGTTTTTTAGTTTAAACTGTCCAGTTCAACATCCATCCAGTTAATAATTCCAGCAGTGGAGTTATGACATGTATGTATGACCCAGGTAATGATGGTTTTGATGGTGTTCCTTTATTTAATTTTGTCTTTTGCATTTTTTTCTCAATCTTTGGGTGTATCCTTTACTAATCACATTTTTAATTGTTTATGTTTGATGTTATTAACTAATGCCCAGATGCTTGCAAGCTTCATCATAATGACTCCTATGTCATTATGCCATTCAGCATTTCAATTTCATAACTGCTTATGATAGTTTCCTGGTTTATTGCAAATGTAGCACATATGTCTAGACCAAATTCCATTGCTATATCTGTGCTAAAAATATTTATGGTATTTGTCAATGACCAGATTTTGTTTTTTGATTTTTTTTTTCATAAAGATTCAGATCACCCACATAAAGCAAATATAAAGTTTATTAGTATTTTTTTTTTTGCTGTTTAATAGCTAAGATTTGTTTGTTTGTTTTTCAAAAGTACTGAAAGTGAGATCACAGCAATGGTAATAAGGGTATAATGTGTCACACCCCAGAAGATGCCTCGCCTATTGCTGATAAAACTATACTTTTCATTTCCAACCACCAACTCTGTCGGTCTTCCGTTGCTTTATTACTTTTTCTATAAACATACTGTTTTTCTGAAACCAGTTGCTTCAAAACTTTTGATATTCTAGCTATGTGGTAATAAATGAAACCCTTTTTATAATCAGTCCAGACCATATGAAAATTAATTTTCACCTTTTACATTTCCAAAATAATTTTATCAATCAGAAGTTGATCTTTTGTACCTCTGCTTTCCGTTTTATTTCTTTTCTGTTCTTCTGAAAGGATATCACTTTCTTTCAAATAATCTTGAATGCTGTCTGCTATTATGCCAGTGAGTAATTTAAACATTGTAGGCAAGCATTAGCAACTATAGGTTCCTAATATTGTCCATTTTGTTGGGTCTTTCTGAATCAGATAAGTTTTGTCAGTTGTTAACCAATTGCTGAGGTCTCCTTTAGGCAATTTTTCATTAATCTGTTTAGCTGTAATTGGATGTAAGCTACTGTGATATTGGAGCCAAAAGCCATCCAATTGAAAATTTCCTGATAATTTAATCCTTTTCACACAATTTATAATAATTTCTGCTGCTAATTTAGTTCTTCCACTTAATTCTTTACAAATTCATATGCAAATTATTTTATCCATCCAACATTTTTATTATAGTCTTTTGACTTTTCCATACATTTTTCCAAACTTGGAATGTTTTCTTTTTGTTTGGTTTTCTGTTTTCAGAATTTCTGTTGCCATTTATTCTTTGGTAGATTGCCAATTGGAAAGAATTGAAATAGCTGATTTTGCCTAAATCGAATGATTTGTGCCTCATAGCATTAAATTTTCTTAGGTATTGCTGTTATCTGTTGCTTTATGATTTCCAAAACATTTTCAATTTTTCTGGTGCTAAGCCAATACTTTTTTTTAATTAGGCTTATCTTGTCTTTTAGGGTCTTTCTGATTTTTTTCTCCAGTTGTGAATCCCTGAATGTTTTATTTCTAGTATGAATCTTCTTTAATCTACTAATCTTTAATTAGTGATATTTGAGTCTGAATAAATATTTTCCACAATTCAAATATTTGATTTAAGTAGACCCATTTTGTTGGCTTCTATTTATAATAGCAGGCATAATGAATCAGAATCAGAATAGAGGTGGAAAGGACCTTGGAGATCTTCTAGTACAGCTTCCTGTTCAAGCAGGAGACCCTATATCATTTCAGGCAAGTGACTGTCCAGTTTCCTTAAAAACCTCCAGTGGTGAAGTACCCACAACATCTGTTGCACTGGTTAATTGTCTTCGCTTATAGGAAGTTTCTCCTTAATTTCAGGTTGCTTCTCTCCTTGATTAGTTTCCATTCATTGTTTCTTGTCCTGTCCCCTGATGCTTTGGAAACTGGAGTGACCCTTTTAAGGATCCTAATTCACAGTGCCATATTAGTAAAGGGACAAAGGTAACTGATGGGGGCAACTAAGTTCTGTAGGAAACTTGAAGCATCTGACTATGCTTAGTTTAGAGGAGAGAAAATTAAGTTCTAATCTGTTTTAGAGCTGCCAAATTGAAGAGGGAATGGACTTGTTCTCTATGGTCCCGGGGGATATGAGTTGAATTAAATGGTGGAAATTGTAGAATAATGGCTTTTGACTTACAAAAACATTAGAACAGAGTGTCTTGGCAGGTGGTAAGGCTTTGCTTTCCTGGGAGCTTTTAAGCAAAAGTTGTATAGCCATCTGTCATATGTTGAAGTTGCTTCTTGTGCTGAACAGACTAAATGACTTCCATGGTTCATTCTAATTTTTTAAATTCTGTAATAAAAGTATTCCTTTTGGCAAATATACCCTATCTGTATGATTTTTTACAGATCTTCTGAATCAAAATACTGTATCCTTCATTAAGCAATCGTATCAGGAATGGAAAGAAAAGGAAACCAATCCACAACAATGCTGTTGAGGAGAAGAGGAACAATTCAAAGAGGCAGCATTGCATCTATAATAAAGTCTTCTTTATTGGTTTGTCTCTCCATAGTGCCTCATTGTTTGGACTGTCACTCACTGGAATGAATGTGCTTTAGATGTTAACCCCCTCCCTTCTCAGCTCTGAATGCAGTCTACAAAAAAGAAAGGAGGAATCAAAGGATTATTGTTAACTGGACAAAAAGAGACAACATGTCTTGGGAAGCTAAAGAGATACATGCCCTGACTGAAGAAGGGGGTTGGGAGACAAGGCTGTCAAGCTTTATTAATGCCCTGAATAGGATGCTTCACTTTCACTGACTTCTTTTCAGCTTCACAGCATCTTTGGATTAGAGACTGATCTGAAAGAGAGTAGCTAATAATCAAATGTATTAAGTCTGTAGCTCATAGTTGTCGACATGCACCCAGAAATAATGAAGAAATGTTATCAGTATTTCGGATTTCACTGGATCTCTGTTTGAGAAACTAGATTAGAACAGCCTGCTCAAAACTGGGAAAAGCCACTGAATAGGAATTTAGGGTGTTGCAATGCTAGCACATCTGGAGGATGTTGCGGAAGATAAGCCCAGAGCTTTATAGCAGGAGAAAACAGAAGTCAGGGTTATGGGATGACTTGTTTTGTCCACGAATTGGCGACAAAAGCAAAAACATGGCTCTGAGAAAGAAGAAATACGCTAATTCAGTCCATATGGTCCAGGATTTACATCTTAACTGGTAAAGATTGTAGATTATGACAATCTAATTTAGACCTCGAACAAGTGGTTACAGCTGAGAATTGGAAATGTTTGATCAGAACAGCATGTGTTTATTTATTTAATTAATAAATTCAGTTTGGACACCCTTGACTCCAAACTAAACTGACTCTGGGCAGTTCACAAATAGTAATATAAAACAGTACCAACCAAAACCAAGATGGCATCTGGACCTACTATGCAAACATAAAACAAAAATAGCGAATAAAATAAAAGAATAACAGTGTTGGAAGAGAACTTAGAGATCTTCTGGTTCAGCTTTTCGCTCAAGCAAGAAATTCTATGCCATTTCAGACAAATAGTTGTTCAATCTCTTCTTAAAGAGCTCCAGTGATGAAACACCCACATCTTTGAAGTTGTTCCACCAGTTAATTGTTCTGTCAGGAAATTTCTTTTATTTCTTGATTCCTTGACCCTCCCAAGAGCCATACAATTTCCTTAAAGGGTCATCATATGCTCTATCTCTGTGAGATCACATCATCCTCTTAAACACACACAAACATTATATATTCTGTATTTAAAATTATATCTCTCATTTTCTGTCTTCTATCTCTGAAATCTAAGGAAGAATCAGGGCAAGTGGAAACAGAAGCAATAGAAGACATTTCAGAATTGCAGTGACTAGTTCAAGACCAACAACTTAGATAACTATTGCTTTGTTTTGTTTTTTTAGAACATAAAAAGCTATTATATTTCAGTAAGTAATTATTATTGGTAAACTTCTAATATTGGAGCACAACAAGAAAATGCTTTTGGACTCATATTCTTCACAGTTTTGTGTAGGCCTCAAACAGGTCATTGTGACAACAGCTCAAGTAGGCCTTTTTTGTGATCCAGCAAAGGTTGGGTATGTTTGCTTAATGTTCTTATGTTTTTAAATCCCCTAAATTAAAATTGATTTTCCTATGTTGTCTAAATGCAAAGTTTCAATCAGTTAAACCAACTGACCAATAAAGACCTTGCAAAAAATCAAGATAGATTGCTCTTTTTCAACCCCAACAAGAACACACGCCATGTAATCTTTATGAGGATCCATTTTTGTACATGCATGGAATAAGTCAAATCCTCCACAAGATATGCATCATAGACATACCTTACAATTTACATCTATCCAAACAGGGCAAATGCCTACAGCAAAGGTGTAAAATAAGTGGTCTGTCAGCCCCTAGTGACTTCCCAGAGTCTGTTTTGTGACCCCCACACCCTAAGGCCCCTCTGGGTAATAAGGAGAAAAAAAAACCTTGGGGGCTTAAGGAGTAAAATGGATATTTAACCCTTAAATATGGATCAATGGATCTATTTTATCTGTCCCTCGACCCACCCACATATTGGGCCCTCTTTTTATCTTAGCACAGCCAGTTGGAATGTGCTTCATGGTTCATCCTTTAAGACAACAAAGTTACATATCCTTGGCCTATAAATCAGTGGTGAGCTGGAACCTTGATAGCACTATATTATACTTGTGTGGAATTTATAGACAGATTTATCTTCTCATCCAGGCCATTAAAATTTATCTCAGCTATAGTTATTTCAATGATAGAGATTAAATCAGTTCAAAAACTAAGTGCTGAGTACTTTCACATCATACTATGTCTAAGCTCTAATTAAGTGATGATGTGGAATAAGGATTTTATTACAGCTCTTATCTTCATCATGATTTCATTCTTTCTAAAACTGCCAAAGTAAACATAGATCTTTGTCTAAAAATCTTTCACGGCCTGCTATAGGTTGGATTATCAGGGCCCACATGAAAACCGTATGTGTGAAAATGCCATTTCTAAAGGCTATCCTTAGGGTCAAATGTTCAGCTGAGGTCTCCACTTCCTTCTCTTGCCTCTCCAGTGCAATGTATATTGGTGTTGATGTAACCCCTCAAAGAGAAGTGTGAGAACTGTAGTAATTTGTTCAAACCTTTCAATTCAACAATTTAGGTTCAAATGTAATCAGTTCCATTCCCAGACATCTAGTTAGCTAGAGGTGTGAACTACCTTTCATCTATTTTGAGGTACTTGATTTGCTATGAGTTCTTTTACCTGTCATCTTGCCCAGAGGTGGGTTTCAGCAGGTTCTGACCAGTTCTGGAGAACTGGTAGCAGAAATTTTGAATAGTTCAGAGAACCGGTAGTAAAAATTCTAACTGGCCCCACCCCCATCTATTCTCTGCCTCCTGAGTCCCAGCTGATCGGGAGGAAATGGGGATTTTGCAGTAACCTTCCCTTGGAGTGGGGTGGGAATGGAGATTTTACAGTATCCTTCCCCTGCCACACCCACCAAGCTATGCCACGCCCACCAAGCCATGCCCACAGAACCAGTAGTAAAAAAATTTGAAACCCACCATTGATCTTGCCACATAACAAGGGCTCCCCACCAAATGTGAGGATATATTGTCACAAGGGAGCATCCTTCTCATCACCAAACCACTGCTGTTTTTGACCTGGTGTTCCAAGTTGAAAACATGTAGTGTTTTTAATCCTATGCTGTCAGAAGGCCTCCTATCTGGATGTTCCACATCACAGCAAAGAGGAGCTGTTGGAGCCTGGCAATCTGATGAGCTCTAAGAAGTCATCTGTTGATTTCTTCTCCCATGAAAAGCCCTCCCTTCCATGTGGACAATGGGTGAGTGGTTGAAGGGATACAGGTGAAGCCAGGACAAGCCAGCCAGGAGCTGCTGAGAACCTCATTGCCATGAACCAAAGTGTGGAGAAGAAGGAGCTCAAAGCCACAAGATGGCTTGGCAGGGTGCTTCAGTGCAGTAGTGATAAAACAATATATAAATATTGACATTGTCAACAATCTCCATAATATATTCCACCTGACCTCAGATGAAGGGGTAGAGACCCACAGGAGACCCCAATTCTGCTCCACCTCTCATCCATGAGAGTGATTGTCTTTCTGCTTGTAGATTATACTGGATAGGAGGGAGAAAGATGGCAGAGATTGTACCCACATGGTCCCGAAAGTACCTCATGTTCTTGTGGGCAGGTAGCAACTTTAATCAAGGTGTGTTGAAGGTAGACTGTGGGGCAACATTTTTCATACCAAAATATCTTTCTTCTGATTCAAGGATGAAAAAAAACCTCATTACTATGGAGAAGGGGAAGGGCCTTGAGCCTCAGTGTGGCAAACAGCATCATGGAAGCATGTTAAGAAATAACTGCGGCCAGGCTCCTCTGCTTCAACCAGCCAGTCAGCTTCTCTAATAGCTGCTGTTACCTACTAAAGAAAATTAGTTGTTCTCCTTTAACAAAGAGAAACAAGACTTCACTTCATTTCATGGCTTCATTCTGAAGAGGTGCTTCAGGCAAAGCTTCAATGAAGTGAAGTGCCTTTCAAAAATCGGCACAGCCCTATTGACTAACCCTCTTTCTCCCATCCCTTTTTCCTTCCTTTGCTCCCTTCTTTCTTTATCTTTCTCTCTTGTTGATTAGATTGTGTCCTTCACTATGAATTAGGCAATATTTTTTTTACTCTTATGAAAATTTATGACGCATCAGCTGCATACAAAGATTAGCTACTATAATATCATGATCACATTGCTGGTAACAGAGTCTACAATAACATAAGACCCATTTCCACATGAAAGCCTAACCTCATTTTCACTGAACTGGGATAATTGTCTGAAGGAAGTACTGTTGCAGACAAAGTCAACAATGAAGCCACTGTGCTTAGGAGGAACCTGTTTAAAGGAAATCCTGGAATTGTTAGTGAACTTATTCATAACATTTAACAAGTGTAACTCAGTAGTTGCTAGACCAAACAATCAAAAAAAAAGTAGAGCAACTTTGTCCGGTTTGTGGGAAAGGAATGCTTCTCTTAACTGATTTTCTGGGTTGACATTCCAGAGATGCCCAATGACAAAGAATTTGATGGTCAAATATATCTTGAACCGAATGAGTTAGAGTTTTCATTTTGAGAACAATGTCCCTTATATACATTAAGAAAGAACAACTCCACATGTAGGATATTATGGTGAGGGAAATATTTGGTGAAAGATATCCTTCACGGCAGATTAGGGAAAAAAAGATATCTATCTTAGAATTTTTAACTCTTCATTAGAAGCATTTGGTTGCTTATGTTATTATTTTAAGAGATAAGAACACTATTCACAATAAAATAGGCTTTCAGCTAACATAGTTTTGAGTGCTAAGAACTCAGTGGAATATGAAAATATGTTCATCCTGTCAAAGGCATCAGTTCAATAAATTGCATAATCTGTGCATTGTTAGATTTCTAAGTGTTGTGTGCCGGTCTTTGAGCCCTTTTTTTAAAAAATTTGATTTATATGCCGCTCTTCTCCGGAGACTCAGGGCGACTTACAATGCATTAAGCAATAGCCTTCATACTTTTGTATATTTATACAAAGTCATCTTATTGCCCCCACAATCTGGGTCCTCATTTTACCTACCTTAGAAAGGATGGAAGGCTGAGTCAACCTTGAGCCTGGTGAGATTTGAACTTGCAGTAATTGCAGGCAGCTGATATTAATAACTGTTAATAATAGTGCTTAATCTGCTGTGCCACCAGGGCTCCTTCACAAGTATATGTTCTTGGAAGCCTTCACAAGTATATGTTCTTGGAACCATTAAGAAGTTTCAGGATTCTTGTAAGGTATCCACATGTGTTCTTTGAAAGAGAGGGGTGCTTGCTTCGAGAAGAAGGCAAGGATCATAAGCAGGGCTTGGGTCATATTTTTCTACATAGATTCACATGAATAGGAATTCTATGCAAAAGATATCATATTCTAGGAAATACATTCCTTTTAAGGATATTAATCTTAATCCATATCTGAGCAGATCTGAGCAATTTGAAAGCAAAGTATTGCATGTAGCAAGTTCCTCTTGGACCTTCCAAGGATATCTGGCTGCTGGAACTTTGGATTTCATTTTTTTATTTAGATTTGTTAAGCACTATTATTTTCAACATACACATTTTATTTATTACTCCACCCTCTTGCCTGCTTTTTAAAACTAATCTGGGGTCCTCTGGAAATGTATTATAGAAATAAGATAAATAATTTTAAACTTTAAATACACAAATGCATTTGTTTAAAAATGTGTACAAAACAGATACAAATTTAGTGCAAACTTATAAATAAAAAGAACATGTGCAAAAGACAGAAAGAGACAGAAAGAGAAACTAGAAGAAACTGAACACAGCATATGTTCTCATCCTTAGCAGGAGTTCTCCAAAATACATGTTTTTTCCTACATTACTTGAGATTCCTTTAACTTGAATCTTACAGACAAAACAAAGCATGTCCTTTGCTGGTTGTCTTTGTGCCTCTCTTCCTTCTCTCTTCTTCCCATCTCTATTTTTATGAGCTGTTGGAGGGAAATAATATAGAAAATGAAGAAAGCAACTGTGCATTAGAATCAAGATTTAGAAGGAGCCAAGGAATTTAATAGACAGCAGCTCAGGATCATAGCTCAGGGCAAGAAGCCCATTTGATCATAACATAGGCTGTCCTTCTTTCTATATAATATCTAAGTGAGATATGAGAGATATTTCATATCTTTTTAAGCAGATGAGTCATTTCTCAATTAATTTATTACTTATTAGGAATGCAAGCCCCATATAAATTACTATCCAGTACATTGCCAAATCTTCAGTCATGTGTAAGAAGAACAGTCATTCTCTGATAGGTGAATTTTACCTTCTTAATTTTTTTCTTTCAGGTTAGATTGAACTCCTGGCTATTGCGTGGACATGTCCATGACATTTTCTTGGCAACGTGTTTGGAAGTGGTTTGCCATTGTTGCCTTCCACTGTCTTTTCCTGAAGGACACTAAGTGGCCCAAAGTCATCCCACTGGCTTTGTGCCTAAGGCAGAATCATAATTTTATTTAAAACAAGTAAATTAATTAAAATCTCATTCTCTTGTTGAGTTCCTTGAATTTGCTGCAGAATCTACAGTGAGAAATGGAAAACAGCACCCTTGGGCACAACCTTCACTTATTTAAGCTACATCTTCCCTGTGTTCCTGACAGCTTGATTCTATCTAAGCCAGCTTTTAAGAGCCCTGCCCAGAATGAGAAATTTTGACAATAATATATAAAGTCTGGATGGCATCCTCCCTACATGAGTCTTTTACCATTGTGATAAATAAATAGATTCTTTTCATCTCATCTTTCTCTTCCAGGAGAGAGATTGCTGGAAGATGTTCCCAGACATATATATGTGTGTGTGTGTGTGTGAGTGTGTAAAGCGTTCACTCAGTCCTTCAAAATCCTTCTAGCTCATGCAATGGGAAAAACAAAATGGTGGAATGAAAAATGAAATGGTGGAAATTGACTTATTGAAAAAACAAATAAAACAGGGAGAAATAGGAAGCTCAAAAAGAAAAAATAGTAATTACATGTAGACAACACCCCTTCCCCCACATTTCTGCTGGATTTTGAGCCAACAACTTCAAAACCCAGCAGAAATGTTTTGACTTACAAAGCAAGAGTTAGACTAACTAAGCTATTATGGCAATTATAGTATAATGGTAAGCATGAGTTCAGTTTAAAGGGTATTTTTTCTTTGGAAAACTAGTTAGTGCAGGGATCACCAACCTTTTGAACCTCAAGGACCACTAAATTCATAATTTTAAATCCCGCGGACCACTAACATGATTTTTTAAAAAAAGAAATAGTATTTAGTGCAATATAAAAATGCAAATAATTTTTCTGCGGACCACCAAAATTTTCTCACGGACCACCAGTGGTTCATGGACCACCAGTTGTTGATCACTGAATTAGTGAACTGATGGAGCTAATATGTAAGGGAGTATGTCAAGCTTCAAAAGGTGCTTTTGCTGTTGCAATTATTATCATTTCTCAACTTGCCAATGAACTATGTGGGGAGGGAAGGGGGAGATAGAACTTAGGTTCCAGCCATCAAGATGTCAACTGTGAGAACTAAGGACATTTCAGCAGGTGTTTACCAGAGCCAAAAGACTTTGTCACAACAATATCAGATGTCTCCATTGGACAATGTAACCTGGTCTAATAGCGGGGAGAGAAGATCTGAACTTTGACTACAGTATGTGGATTTGCGCAGGAAATAGATCTGGTTTTGCCCTCATCTTTGCCAATATGATGTACTCGATAAAGTTTTTGCAGAAAAAGAGTAGATCGTCTTAGTCATATTTGCTTTGGTTGAGTTCATCAGTTGGAACATTGACAGAGTAAATCACTCCAGCCTAAAGATAAGAGAACTTGAATATCAGGAGAGAAAAACTACTTTGGCAGCAAAACATGCAGGGAGGTTGAATTTATAATAGGAAGAAGGTGAGTAAAGGTTGGCATCATCTATTTCTACCCTTAAAAAATAATCAACATCCTATTCTGGCAACAGGACAGCCAGGAAGTATAAATAAATCCTATGACAGATTGATAGTTTTGTTTAACTATTTTTTTAAAAAAGTGGGGGTCAGCCATCTCTTGAAGTATCTTCTCTCCCTGTTGAAAAAAAATTACCCATGCATGCATCAGTATTTAGTTAGACAACTAAGGCCATGGATTGGATGGGTTTCTTCCTTTAGAGATAAAAGGAGGAGTTTGATATCAAAGGGAGAAGTATAATGCTGGATTTCCTTTACCAACCCTTCAGCCAGGTTCTGTGGCTGACTCTGACAGCAAGCTCTTGGTGATGTAAGAAATGCCTTAAAAGCATGTGAGACGCTAGATATTGGATAAGTGCTGTCTGGGAGAAAAGAACATTGCAAACTATTTTGAGCCAATCTAACTATATTCCAGCCCTGTTTATGAAGGAAGGAAATGTTTTCATCTCAAAAAATAAGGAACAAGAAAAGCAGCTGCATCTTCTCATACATTATTTCTGTGTTGCTAGCAGAAAGTTGGGTTTGTTGAGTAACGCCGACATTATAGCAAACAGAATTTCCCTGAAAGCTTAGTTGGGGTATAATTGTAAGTTTTTAGCACTAAACACAAAATTGCAGAAAACTGAGGAGCTTCTGTACACACAAACTAACATAGTTGTGATTATTTCGTGTGCCAATTTTCTACAAATGTGTAAATTAGGGGTTGCCTCACAGTCTAGGCTAGTTATACAAAAGAATAACAGAACAGAATCACAGAGTTGGAAGGGACCTTGGAGGTCTTCTAGTCCAACCCCCTGCTTAGGTAGGAAACCCCTACACCACTTCAGACAAATGGTTATCCAATATCTTCTTAAAAACTTCCAGTGTTGGAACATTCACAACTTCTGGAGGCAAGTTGTTCTGATTAATTGTTCTAACTGTCAGGAAATTTCTCCTTAGTTCTAGGTTGCTTCTCTCCTTGATTAGTTTCCACCCATTGCTTCTTGTCCTGCCCTCAGGTTTTTTGGAGAATAGCTTTGCTCCCTCTTGTTTGTGGCAGCCCCTGAGATATTGGAGTCACATCTCCCCTAGTCCTTTTTTTCATTAAACCAGACATACCTAGTTTCAGCAACCATTTATATATGTTTTAGCCTCCAGTCCCCTAATCATTTTTGTTGCTCTTCTCTGCACTCTTTCTAGAGTCTCAACCTCTTTTTAAAATCATGCTGACCAAAACTGGATGCAGTGTTCCAAGGGTGGCCTTACCAAGGCATTATAAAGTGGTACACTTGGTTTGTCAAAGGAGAGGTGTGGGGGGAGGGACTGGAGGTTGGGGGATGAAAAGACTAGAAAATAAATAAAAAAGCAGAAGAAACTTGAGCTTGAAAATAAGGAGGTTGTGAACTCCCAGCTGCCATTTGCTGTTTCAGAAAACAAACTGCTGCACATTTTCATAATGCTGCATTTTTTCTTCATTTTTTAAAAGCCTCCCCTGTGTGCTGTGAATTAAATCATATAGTAAAAAGGGCAAAAGATGAAGTGGAAAAGCGATGAAATAAGCTGATGGATGAAAAGCCTCGGAGTTAGAGTTGGCAGATTCCACACTTGTTAAATTTTCTTACCAAAAAATTGTCAAACTATTTTTTAAAAAGTAAGGTCATCATATATGATGAGCTATGCAAGCCTTAAACAAATCAAATAATATGTATTACCAATGCCTTATAACATGGAGAAATTCTTACTGATATTTTAGCCTTTTGACATTTGCCTATCCAAGAAAATGGCATTCAAGGCACCTGCCATCTTCTTTAGTTTTCATAGCCAGCTGTTGAAGGTGGTGAATGGAGCATAATTCTGCTGTCTTGGAGTCTTCCTTGTCAAACATTCCTCTTAGGATCAGGGCAGGATCAGGGCAGTGGTGGAATTCAAATTTTTTTATTACTGGTTCTGTAAGCGTGGCTTGCTGGGTGTGGTGTGGCTTGATGGGCATGGCAGGGAAAGGATACTGTAAAACCATTCCCACCCCACTCCTGGGGCCAGCCAGAGGTGATATTTTCCAGTTCTCCTAACTACTCAAAATTTCCGCTACCGGTTCTCCAGAACCTGTGAGAACCTGCTGAATTTCACCCCTGGATCAGGGGTAGGGACTTGGGAGAAGAATTAGGGCAGGACAAGTAATCAGATCACTTTTCCAGAGGATATGGAGGAAAGAAAGTAAGATGACATAATGATGTTAATTCAGTGAAAGGAAAACCAATTTGACATGTTATAGCGTCATATATCTCTTGAACTGTGCTATCACAAAACAAATATTTCATATAGACTACCAATAGGTCATAGCGAAGGCTCACTTTCAAGGTCTCCGAAGTCTCTCGCATTCCTCTTCTACATCTTGATCCACTTTTGTCCATAATCTTTCAGCTTCATTAAGCTCTACCAGCCTAAAAGTCTTGAACAGAAGTTAATGACAATAGGAAAGGTTGGCTTGATTTAGGGGGTCGTTTTTTAGGGGTGATGTCTTCATCACTATCATTTACTTTTGAATCAGTTGAACAGAAAGTATTACTGAATTCTGAAGGTTTGTGTGTGCATGTGTACGTATACTAATAATTTTACAGAACGTTTTAAGAAGGTTCGGCCTACATAATCAAGAAGCATAATGAAATATATATATTTTTCACAACTTTGGAATTTGATTTCTGGCTTGGTTTAGTTTTTAGCTAATGTGTTTGCCCCTAAGGCAAAGTTAACAGAGTTGTGCAAGATTACTTTTCAGAATTAAACTTTGCTTCTGACTTTTATTAGTTTTCATATTTTATCCAACTATGTTCAGGAGAGAAATTCAATGGCTTGCTTTTTAAATGTAAAATTCAAAACTCATAATATTAGAACAAAAGCTCAGAGTCATTTTCAGTTAAACCATTATCTCGCAGCCTGATTTTTGCCTTTGACTAGGATGAAGTCCCATTGTCTTTAGATTAAGCCATAGTGACATCTGAACAGCCATTAGTTTTCAGTTCATTTGATATTATGCACAATTGACATAATGAATGTGAC